>OZ030012.1:2970000-3570000 GCA_964023405.1 Apodemus agrarius | reverse complement strand
CCTGATTCGTAAAAGAAATTTTACTAAAGCTTAAAGTACACATTGCACCTAACACAATAATTGTAGGTGACTTCTACACTCTACTCTCCTCAATGGACTGATAAGTAAAGCAGAAACTTAACAGGGACACAGTGAAACTAATTGAAGCTTTGGACCAATTGGATTTAACATATATATATATATATATATATATATATATATATATATATATATATAACATTTCATCCTAAAGCAAAAGAATATAACTTTTTCTCAGCACTTCCCGGTACCTTCTCCAAAATTGATTATATAATTGGTCACAAGACAGACCTCAACAAATACAAGAAGATGGAACTAATCCCATGCCTTCTATCAGATCACTATGGAGTAAAAGTGGTCTTCAATAACAAGAAGAACAACAGAAAGCCCACATACACATGGAAAATGAACAATACTCAATGACACCTTGGTCAAGGAAGAAATAAAGAAAGAAATCAAAGACTTTTTAGACTTCAATGAAAATGAAGGTACGACCTACTCAAATCTATGGGACACAATGAAAGCAGTGCTAAGAGGAAAACTCATAGCCCTGAGTGCCCCCCAAAAGAAACTGGAGAGAGCATACACTAGCAACTTAACAGCACACCTGAAGGCCCTGGAACAAAAAGAAGCTAATTCACCCAGGAGGAGTAGCAGACAGGAAATCATCAAACTAGGGGCTGAAATCAATCAAGTAGAAAGAAAGAGAACCATACAAAGAATCAACAAAACCAAGAGCTGGTTCTTTGAGAAAATCAACAAGATAGATAAACCCTTAGCTAGACTAACCAAAGGGAAATGAGACAGTATCCAAATTAACAAAATTAGAAATGAAAAGGGGGATATAACAACAGAAACTGAGGAAATTCAAAAAAACCATCAGATCCGACTACAAAAGCCTATACTCAACACAACTGGAGAATTTGGAGGAAATGGACAATTTCCTAGACAGATACCGAATACCAAAATTAAACCAAGATCATTTAGATCAGCTAAACAGTCCCATAACCTCTAGAGAAATAGGAGGGTTTATAGAAAGTCTCCCAACGAAAAAAAGTACGGGACCACATGGTTTTATTGCAGAATTCTATGAGACCTTCAAAGAAGATCTAACACCAATAAACTTGAAACTATTCCACAAAATAGAAACAAAAGGAACACTGCCAAACTCATTCTACGAAGCCACAGTAACACTGATACCAAAAGCACACAAAGATCCTACAAAGAAAGAGAACTACAGGCCAATTTCCCTTATGAATAATGATGCAAAAATACTAAATACAATTCTTGCCAACTGAATCCAAGAGCACATCAAAACGATCATTCACCATGATCAAGTAAGCTTCATTCCAGGGATGCAGGGATGGTTCAATATATGAAAATCCATCAATGTAATACACTATATAAACAAACTAAAAGAAAAAAACCACATGATCATCTCATTAGATGTTGAAAAAGCATTTGACAAAATTCAGCATCCTTTCATGCTAAAAGTCCTAGAAAGAACAGGAATTCGAGGCCCATACCTAAATATAATTAAAAGCAATCTACAGCAAACCAGTAGCCAACATCAAACTAAATGGAGAGAAACTTGAAGCAATCCCACTAAAATCAGGGACTAGACAAGGCTGCCCTCTCTCTCCATATCTTTTCAATATTGTATTTGAAGTTTCAGCGAGAGCAATTAGACAACATAAGGAAGTCAAAGGGATACAAATTGGAAAGGAAGAAGTCAAACTATCACTTTTTGCAGATGATATGATAGTTTAGTTAAGCGACCCAAAAAACTCCACCAGAGAACTCCTACAGCTGATAAACAACTTCAGCAAAGTGGCAGGTTATAAAATCAACTCAAGCAAATCAGTAGCCTTCTTGTACTCAAAGGATAAGCAGGCTGAGAAAGAACTTAGGGAAATAACACCCTTCACAATAGCCACAAACAATATAAAGTATCTTTAACCAAACAAGTGAAAGAACTGTATGACAGGAACTTCAAGTCCTTGAAGAAAGAAATCGAAGAAGACCTCAGGAGATGGAAAAATATTCCATGCTCTTGGATTGGCAGGATCAATACAGTAAAAATGGCCATCTTGCCATAAGCAATCTACAGATTCAATGCAATCCCCATCAAAATCCCAAATCAATTCTTCATAGATCTAGAAAGAGCAATTCTCAAATTCATCTGGAATAACAAAAAAACCCAGGATGGCTAAAACTCTTCTCAACAATAAAAGGACTTCTGGGGGAATCAATATCCATGACCTCAAGCAGTAGCACAGAGCAATTATGCTAAAAACTGCATGGTATTGGTACAGCGACAGCCAAGTAGATCAACTGGATATAATTGAAGACCCAGAAATGAACCCAAAGACTTATGGTCACTTGATCTTTGATAAAGGAGCTACAACCATCCAGTGGAAAAAAGATAGCCTTTTCAACAAATGGTGCTGTTTCAACTGGAGGTCAACATGCAGAAGAATGCAAATTCACCCACTCTTATCTCCTTGTACTAAGATCAACTCCAAGTGGATCAAGACCTCCACATAAAACCAGACACACTGAAACTAATAGAAAAGAAACTGGGGAAGACCCTGGATGACTTGGGCACAGGGGGAAAGTTCCTGAACAGAACACCAATAGCTTATGCTCTAAGATCAAGAATTGACAAATGGGACCTCATAAAAGTACAACGTTTCTGTAAGGCAAAAGACACTGTCATAATGACAAAACAGCAACCAACAAATTGGGAAAAGATCTTCACCAATCCCACATCTGGCAGAGGGCTAATATCCAATATATACAAAGAACTCAAGAAGTTAGACCCCAAAGAACCAAAATAACCCTATGAAAATATGGGGTATAGACCTAAACAAAGAATTTTCACCAGAAGAAATTCGGATGGCTGAGAAGCACCTTAAGAGATGTTCAACATCATTAGTCATCAGGGAAATGCAAATCAAAACAACCCTGAGATTCCACCTCACACCAGTCAGAATGGCTAAGATTAAAAACTCAAGGGAAAACAGGTGCTGGTGAGGATGTGGAGAAAAAGGAACACTCCTACACTGTTGGTGGGATTGCAAGATGGTTCAACCACTCTGGAAATCAGTATGGGGGTTCCTCAGAAAATTGGGCATGACACTTCCAGAGGACATTGTCATACCACTCCTGGGCATATACCCAGCAGAATCCCCTGCATGCAATAAAGACACATGCCCCACTATGTTCATAGTAGCCTTATTTATAATAGCCAGAAGTTGGAAGGAGCCCAGATGTCCATCAAAGGAAGAACAGATACAGAAAATGTGGTATATTTATACAATGGAATACTGCTCAGCAATTAAAAATAATGAATTCTACAATTTGTAGGCAAATGGCTGGATTTGGAATATATCATCTTAAGTGAGTTAACCCAATCACAAAAGAATACACATGAAATGCAATTAAATTAATGCAATGAAATTAATGATCCCAAAATCTCTGAATACTCAAGGCACAATTAGCAAATCAAAATATTCCCAAGAAGAAGGAAGGAAAGGACACTGGTCCTGAAAAGACTGGATCCAGATTTGTAGGAGAGTATCAGAACAGAGAAATGGGGGGGGGGGTGATTGGGGAACGGGTGGAGGGAAGAGGACTTATGGGACATATGGTGAGGGCGGAACTGGGAAAGGGGGAAGCCTTTAGAATGTAAACAAAGAATATAGAAAATAAATTAAATAAATAACTAAAAAAGAAAGAAAATAAACATCCTACCTCATATTAAGAAACTTAATCTGCCATGCAATATTGCAGTAAAATCCACAACAAAAAGTAAGAATAATAAAAGCAGTAGAGAAACAGGTCATATAACATATAAAAGCAGATGTATCAGAATTACACCAGACTTCTTAGTAGAGACTATGAATGCTAGAAAATCCTGGGCAGATGTCATACAAACCTTAAGAGAACACAAATGCAAGTCCAATTTACTATGCTCTGCAAAACTCTCTATTAACATATATGGAGAAACCAAGATATTTCGTGACAAAAAAAAAATTACACAGTATCTTTCCACAAATCCAGACCTAAAAAGGATAGTAGAGAGAAAACCCCAATATAAGGAGGGCAACTTCGCCCTAGAAAAAAACAAGATCTTATTCTTCTTTCAACAAACCCAAAAGAAGATAACCACAAATTCATAAAAATAACATCAAAACATCAAAATATCAGGAAGTAACAATCACTATTCCTTAATACCTCTTAACATCAATGGACTTGATTCCCCAATAAAAAGACACAGACTAACAGACTGAACACATAAACAGGACCCAAAATTTTGCTTCATACAGGAAATGCACCTCAGTGTCAAAGGCAAACAGAGTAAATGGATGGAAAACAATTTTCCAAGCAAATGGTTTCAAGAAATAAGCTGGAGTAGCAATTCTAATATTGGATAAAATTGACTTTCAACCAAAATTCATCAAAAAAAGACATGGAAGGACACTTTATATTTATCAAAGGAAAATCTACCAAGAAGAACTCTCAATTCTGAACATCTATGCTCCAAATGCAAGGTCACCCTTATTCACAAAAGAAAGTTTAATAAAGCTCAAAGCACACATTGAACCCACATAAGAATTGTGGGTGACTTCAACACCCCAGTCTCCTCAATGGACAGATCAGGGAAACAAAAACTAAACAGAGGCATAGTGAAACTAACAGAAGTTTTGGACCAAATGGATTTAATAGATATCTATAAAACTATTCATAGTAAATCAAAAGAATATTCTTTCTTCTCAGAACCTCATTGTACCATCTCCTAAACTGACCAAATAATTGGTCACAAAACAGACCTCAACAGATATAAGAAGATTGAATTAATCACATGCCTCCTATTAGACCACTATGGAGTAAGGGTGGTCTTCAATACCAACAAAAACATCAAAAAGCCCACATACACATGGAAACTGAACAATGCGCTATTCAATGATACCTTGGTCAAGGAAGAAATAAGTGCACAGAGACAGTATTCAAATTAACAAAGTTAGAAATGAAAAGGGGGATATAACAACAGAAACTGAGAAAATTCAAAAGATCATCAGATCCTACTACAAAGGCCTATACTCAAAACAACTGGAGAATCTGGAGGAAATGGACAATTTCCTAGACAGATACCAAATACCAAAATTAAATCAGCATCAAGTAGATCAGCTAAACAGTCCCATAACCCCTAAAGAAATAGAAGGGGTTATAGAAAGCCTCCCAACCAAAAAAAGTACGGGACCAGATGGTTTTAGTGCAGAATTCTACCAGACCTTCAAAGAAGACTTAACACCAATACTCTTCAAACTATTCCACAAAATAGAGACAGAAGGGACACTGCCCAACTCGTTCTTCGAAACCACAATTACGCTGATACCTAAACCACAAAAAGATCCAACAAAGAAAGAGAACTACAGGCCAATTTCTCTTATGACTATTGATGCAAAAATACTAAATAAAATTCTTGCCACCCGAATCCAAGAGCATATCAAAACGATCATTCACCATGATCAAGTAGGCTTCATTCCAGGGATGCAGGGATGGTTCAATATATGGAAATCCATCAATGTAATCCACTGTATAAACAAACTAAAAGAAAAAAACCACATGGTCATCTCATTAGATGCTGAAAAAGCATTCGACAAAATTCAGCATCCTTTCATGCTAATAGTCTTGGAAAGAGCAGGAATTCAAGGCCCATACCTAAACATAGTAAAAACAATCTACAGCAAACCAGTAGCCAACATCAAAATAAATGGAGAGAAACTTGAAGCATTCCCACTAAAATCAGGGACTAGACAAGGCTGCCCTCTCCATATCTTTTCTTTTCTTTTTTTTTTTAATTTTTATTTTCTATATTCTATGTTTACATTCCAAAGGCTTTCCCCTTTCCCAGTTCCCACCCACCATAGTTCTCATAGTTCCTCTTCCCCCCAACTATTCCCCGATCATTCCCCCTCCCCCCTCGGTTTCTTTACTAAACTGGATGCAATCTTTACAGGCCCAGGGTCCTCTCCTTTCTTCTTCTTGGGAATCATTTGACTTGCTATTTGTGTCTTGAGTATTTAGGGCTTCTGGGCTCATTAATATCCACTTATCAGTGATTGCATTTCATGTGCACCCTTTTGTGATTGGGTTAATTCACTCAGGATGATATTTTCTAGGTCTAACCATTTACCTACAAATTGAATGAATTCATTATTTTTAATTGCTGAGTAGTATTCCATTGTATAAATATACCACATTTTCTGTATCCATTCCTCCTTTGAGGGATATTTGGGCTCCTTCCAATTTCTGGCTATTATAAACAAGGCTGCTATAAACATAGTGGAGCATGTGTCTTTATTGCATGCAGGGGAATCCTCTGGGTATATGCCCAGGAGTGGTATGCCAGGGTCCTCTGGAAGTGACATGCCCAATTTTCTGAGGAACCGCCAAACTGATTTCCAGAGCGGTTTTATCATTTTGCAATCCCACCAACAGTGGAGGAGTGTTCCTCTTTCTCCACATCCTCGCCAGCACTTATTGTCTCTTGAGTTTTTAATCTTAGCCATTCTGACTGGTGTGAGGTGGAATCTCAGGGTTGTTTTGATTTGCATTTCCCTGATGACTGATGATCTTGAACATCTTTTAAGGTGTTTCTCTGCCATCCGAATTTTTTCTGGTGAAAATTCTTTGTTTAGCTCTGTGCCCCATTTTTTGATAGGGTTATTTGGTTCTTTGGGGTCTAACTTCTTGAGTTCTTTGTATATATTGGATATTAGCCCTCTGTCGGATGTGGGGTTGGTTTAGTGCAGAATTCTACCAGACCTTCAAAGAAGACTTAACACCAATACTTTTCAAACTATTCCACAAAATAGAGACAGAAGGGACACTGCCCAACTCATTCTTCAAAGCCACAATTACGCTAATACCTAAACCACAAAAAGATCCAACAAAGAAAGAGAACTACAGGCCAATTTCTCTTATGAGTATAGATGCAAAAATACTAAATAAAATTCTTGCTAACCGAATCCAAGAGCACATCAAAACGTTCATCCACCATGATCAAGTAGGCTTCATCCCAGGGATGCAGGGATGGTTCAATATACGGAAATCCATCAATGTAATCCACTACATAAACAAACTGAAAGAAAAAACCACATGGTCATCTCATTAGATGCTGAAAAAGCATTCGACAAAATTCAGCATCCTTTCATTCTAAAAGTCTTGGAAAGAGCAGTAATTCAAGGCCCATACCTAAACATAGTAAAATCAATCTACAGCAAACCAGTAGCCAACATCAAAATAAATGGAGAGAAACTTGAAGCATTCCCACTAAAATCAGGGACTAGACAAGGCTGCCCTCTCTCTCCATATCTTTTCAATATAGTACTTGAAGTTCTAGCAAGAGCAATCAGACAACATAAGGAAGTCAAAGTGATCCAAATTGGAAAGGAAGAAGTGAAACTATCATTATTTGCAGATGATATGATAGTTTACCTAAGCGACCCAAAAAACTCCACCAGAGAACTTCTACAGCTGATAAACAACTTCAGCAAAGTGGCAGGTTATAAAATTAACTCAAGCAAGTCAGTGGCCTTCTTGTACTCAAAGGACAAGCAGGCTGAGAAAGAACTTAGGGAAATAACACCTTTCACAATAGCCACAAACAACATAAAGTACCTTGGCGTAACTCTAACCAAACAAGCGAAAGATCTGTATGACAGGAACTTCAAGTCCTTGAAGAAAGAAATCGAAGAAGACCTCAGAAGATGGAAAAATATTTCTTGCTACTGGATTGGCAGGATCAATATAGTAAAAATGGCCATCTTGCCAAAAGCAATCTACAGATTCAATGCGATCCCCATCAAAATCACAAATCAATTCTTCATAGATCTAGAAAGAGCAATTCTCAAATTCATCTGGAGCAACAAAAAATCCCAGGATAGCTAAAACTCTTCTCAACAATAAAAGGATTCTGGGGGAATCAATATCCCTGACCTCAAGCAGTACTACAGAAATAAGGAAATAAATCAACACCTTTTTAGAATTTAATGAAAACGAAGGCACAACATACACAAATTAATGGGATCCAATGAAAGCAGTGCCAAGAGCTCTCTGTGCCTCCAAAAAGAAGCTGGAGAGAGAAAACACTAGCAGCTTAAAGGCACACCTGAAAGCTCTAGAATAGAAAGAATCTAATATACCCAAGAGAAGTTGAAGACAGAAAATCATCAAACACAGGGCTGAAATCAACCAAGTAGAAACAGAAAGAACTATATGAAGAATCAATAAAACCAGGAGCTGGTTCTTAGAGAAGATCAGCAAGATAGAGAAACTCTTAGCCAGACTAACCAGAGGGCACAGAGACAGTAACCAAATTAGCAAAATCAGAAATGAAAGGGGAGATATAACAACAGAAACTGAGAAAATTTAAAAAATCATCTGATCCTACTCAACATCAGAGCCTACTCAACATAACTGGAAAATCGGGATGAAATGGAGAATTTTCTAGACAGATAACAAATACCAAAGTTAAGTCAGGATCAGATAGACCATCAAAACTGTCACACAACCCCTAAAGAAATAAAAGTGACCATTGAAATTCTCTGAAACAAAAAAAGCACAGGACCAGATGGTTTTAGTGCACAACTCTACCAGACTTTCAAAGAAGCCCTAACACCAATACTCTTCAAAATATTCCACAAAATAGAAACAGAAGGAGCTCTACCCTACTTGTTCTATGAATTCACAATTATGCTGATACCAAAACCACAAAAGATCCAACAAAGAAAGAGAACTTCAGACCAATTTCCCTTATGTATATTGATACAAAAATACTCAATAAAATTCTTGCCAACTGAATCCAAGAACACATCAAAATGATCATTCATCATGATCAAGTAGGCTTCATCCTAGGGATGAAGGGATAGTTTAATATACAGAAATCCTTCGATGTAATCCACTACATAAACAAACTCAAAGAAGAAAAAAAGAAAATCATAGTCATTTCATTAGATGCTGAAAAAGCATTTGACAAAATTCAGCATCCTTTCATGTTAAAAGTCTTGGAAAGAATAGGAATTCTAGGCCCATTCCTAAACATATTAAAGGAAATATTCAGCAAACCAGCATCCAACATCAAACTAAATGGAGAGAAACTTGAAGCAATCCCACTAAAATCAGGGACTAGACAAGGTTTCCCTCTTTCTCCATATTTATTCAATATAGTACTTAAATTTCTAGCTAGAGCAAAGGGATGCAAATTGGAAAGGAAGAAGTCAAATTATCAGTATTTGCAGATGATACAATAGTATACTTAAGTAACCCACAAAACTCCACCAGAGAACTCCTACAGCTGATAAACAGCAAAATGGCCAAATATAAAAATAACTCAAGCAAATCACTAGCCTTCCTATACTCAAAGGATAAACAGGCTGAGAAAGAAATTAGAGAAATGACACCCTTCACAATAGTCACAAACAATATAAAGTATCTTGGGGTGACTCTAACCAAACAAGTGAAAGGTCTATATGACAAGAATGTCAAGTCTCTGAAGAAAGAAATCAAAGACCTCAGAAGATGAAAATATCTCCCATGCTCATGGGCTGGCAGGATTAATATAGTAAAAATGGCCATCTTGCTGAAAGCAATCTATAGATTCAATGCAATCCCCATCAAAATTCCTACTCAATTCTTCATAGAGTTAGAGCAATTCTCAAATGAGTCTGGATTAGCAAAAAATCCAGGAGAGTTACAACTATTCTCAACAGTCAAAGAACTTCTGTGGGAATTAGAATCCTGCACCACAAGGATTCTAATACAGAGCAATAGTATTAAAAACTTCATGGTATTGGTACTGTGGCAGACAGGTAGATCAATGGAATAGAAATGAAGACCCAGAAATGAACCCACACACCTATGGTCACTTGATCTTTGATAAAGGAGCTAAAACCATCCAGTGGAAAAAAGTTCCCTTTTCAACAGTTGGTGTTCGTTCAACTGGAGGTTAGCATGTAGAAGAATGCAAATCAATCCATTATTATCTCCTTGTGCTGAACTCAAGTTCACATGGATCAAGGACCCTCCACATAAAACCAGACACACTGAAACTAATAGAAAAGAAAATAGGCAAGAGCCTTGAGCACATGGGCACAGGGGAAAATTTCCTAAACAGAATACCAGTAGCTTTTGCTCTAATATCAAGAATTCACAAATAAGACCTCATAAAATTACAAAGTTTTTGTAAGGCAAAGGATACTGTCACTAGGACAAAAAGGCAAGCAGCAAATTGGGAAAGAGCTTTACCAACCCTACCTCTGACAGAGGGCTAATATCCAATATATACAAAGAACTCAAGAAGTTAGAGTCCAGAGACTCCATTTTTCACCTGAGGAATATTGAATGGCTGAGAAGCCCCTAAAGAAATGTTCAACATCCTTTGTCATCTGGAAAATGCAAATCAAAACAACCTTGAGATTTCACCTCACACCAGTAAGAATGGCTAAGATCAAAACCTCAGGAGACAGCAGGTGCTGGAGAGGATGTGGAGAAAGAGGAATGCTTCCATTGCTGCTGGGATTGCAAGATGGAAAAAGCACTCTGGAAATCAGTTTGGCAGCTCCTCAGAAAATTGAGCATACTACTGGAGGACCCTATTATACCATTCCTGGGCATATACCCAGAGGATTCTCCAGCATGTATTATGGAGACATGCTCCACTATGTTCATAGCAGCCCTATTTATAATACTCAGAAGCTGGAAAGTCCCTCAACAGAAGAATGGCTACAGAAAATGTGGTATATTTACACAATGGAATACTATTTAGCCATTAAAAACACTGAGTTCATTAAATTCTTAGGCAAATGGGGGGAACTGAAAAATATCATCCTGAGTGAGGTAACCCAATTACAAAAGAACACTCATGGCATGTACTGACTGATAAGTGGATATTAGCCCAGAAGTTTGGAATACCCAAGACACAATTTACAGATCAAATGATGCTCAAGAAGGAAGAACAAAGTTTTCACACTGGTCCTTAGAAGGGGAAACAAAATATCCACAGAAGGAGATACAAAGTATGGAGCAGAGTCTGAGGGAAAGACCCTCCAGAGACTACTCCACCTAGTTATCCATCCCATATACAGTTACAAAACCCAGATAATATTGTTGATGCCCACAAGTATTTGCTGACCAGAGCCAGATATAACTGTCACCTGGGAGGCTCTGCTAGTGCATGATAAATACAGAGGGGGACACTCTCAGTCAACCATTGACCTGAGCACAGGATTCCCAATGGAGGAGCTAGAGAAAGGTCCCAAGGAGCTGAACGGGTTTGCAGTGCCATAGGAGGAACAACACTATGAGCTACCCAATACTTCCAGAGCTCCCAGGGACAAAACCATCTACCAGAGAGTGCACATGGAGTTACCCGTGGCTCCAGATGCATAGGCAGCAGAGGATGGCTTTGTTGGACATCAAAGGAGAAGAGCCCCTTGGTCCTGGAAAGGCTCAATGCTGCATTGTTTGGGAATACCAGGACAGGGAAGCAGGGGAGGTTTGTTTGGGAAACAGGGGCAGGGGAGATGAGTTATGGGATTTTCAGGGGTGGGGTACCAGGAAAGGGGAAAACATTTGAAATGTAAATACAGAATGTATCTAATAAAAAAAATTCATCATCTTCACTAGGGAAAACAATGAATTAACCCGAGTGCCTCTGTAAACCATTCTGTTACCACCCCTGTGGTAAAAACCTGTGAGGCTCCAAAAACAAAACCAAATATAAACAAACAAACAAACAAATACCCAAACACTTTAAGGCTTAGCCTATCTCTCAGAGAGTAAGGTTTATAAAATGTAGCCTTACTAGATTTGTTGGTAATTAAAAGTACAAAGAGTCATTTATGCTTCTTTGCTGAGAAATGGAGGGGGAGTGCTGAAGGAGCTGCAAGTCGGGCTTGGTGTGGAGGGGGTGCTAATATTGGCTTGTAAAGTGAATTAACTAATTAATTAAAATAGGATTTCTTTCTGCTATGCCAATACTAATTCTTCATTAATAATCTGAACTCAGGCACTCTCAGCAAGAATAGCATGAGTAATCTGTAAACTATAAAACATATATAAACTAAAAGGTGTTTTCCCTTTTCACAACATTTTCCCATTAATATGAAGTAGGTAATCTTAATTTTTTTTTGTAGTTAAAAGTGGAAGAAATATATTATAAAGATTGGGATGTCAGCATTCTTCAAAATCTGCATCATCTTAAAGTCATGTCTTTATAATACTTTCCAATAAATATAATTTACTGAGAAATGCTTGGAACATGTTAGTGTCTCTGCAAATAACCCAGCCAGATTAATGAGCTAGTAATTTCATTTTGAAATGAAGGGTCTTTCCAATTTCCTGCTTACATTTGCTACAAATATTAATACTCACTTCTCTGCTACAGCTTAGAAATGAAGTCATAATTTGAGTTTTATTTAACTATGAAACTCAATAGAATGTGATGAAATAGATCTTTTAAGTATAAATGATACAAGTTCCTAAAGTCTTCCCCCATCAAGAAACCTTTCAGAGGAGTGGGACGATGGGGCGTCCTAATAATACCATTAAATAAAATAATGCAGGAGCTCCTACAAAGAAATCTTTGTGCTGCATTACTATGATCAGGAAAAGCTCACCATGGAGCAGTGTCATGTGGAGCCTTGTGATTTGGTGCTGGGAGGAGAGGGTGGGGCATGATTTATGAACAATCATCTGCTTTGAGAACAGACTCAGAAGGACCAATAATTCTGGCCAAAAATTATGTCAGGCACCTCACTTCAAAATGATTGTCCTCATCTGTAACATGGAAAAACAGTGTTGAATTTGAGATTAATGATGCCAGCACTTTCTGCACAAGAAAGGCTACAAAAGCAAAAGCTACTATTTTCTCCGTGGAAAATGATACCAGACCAAATAACACCATAGCAGATATAAGAGCACTTATCTGGGTCACCATTCACTATATGATTTGGTTTAAGGTCTGTTTTACAAGAGGAAACGCATGCTTGGGATTTTAATTTGGAAGGTTATAGGTCGTAGGGAAGAACATACTGCAGTCATTTTGCTGAACTGATCTAGCAGCAAACTCTCTTCTAAGTATGTATTCATATATCTACTTATTAAAGGTAGCTCCATGAGATCATCAGAGATACTTCTTTGCTTGATGGATTGCAGTTAATAAAGACTTGCAGCAGAGCAAAGGAGAGCTCCTACGTGTTTGCAACATGCTTAGCCACAAATGGGAAATCTATATCATGTACTTTCTCTCTTGAAAGGCTTAGGGAAAATTGCAGAAGAGAGTTCAGAAACAGTGGAAGAGCCAGATGTAAGGAATGACCTGGGGGAAAATATTTCTGGGCGTGGCAGGAATGTTGCTCTAATGAACTCATAGCTGCTATTTGTTGCATAGATTTGCCAAAGACAGAGAGAGTCAGCATAGGCTGGGGCAAGAACACAGGATCTTCATTCCTATCCTCTATTAGATGACCCCACACGCATAAGTATATGAGCAGTTCTAAAGCCTCAATGGGTTTTTAAAATGATGTGGGTCTTGTTCCTACTGCAGGTGGTGGCATGTTAATGTCTATGGCTTGTATGACCACTAAATGCCATGACATGTTCATGGTCTACTTGCCACTTGTAGTCATCTTGATATCTATGAGGCATGCTGCAACTGGGTGCCATATTGATGGTAATGACTTGCATGTTGATGGCCATGTTGCAATCAACACCATGTCATTGAGGGACATCTCTGGATCTGTGGTTCAACTGTAGCCAGGGTCTGTGTTGGTGTCCATGTTACCATTGAAGTCATGTTGATGTCCTTGACCTGTGATGGTCTTCATGGCCCATGCAGAGGTAGAGGGCTGTGTTGATGTCCATGGACTCTGCTGCCACTGGAGATCTATGACATTTATTGATGCTAGAGACCATGTATAAGTCCATGGTTTATGCTAACATTGACTGTAAAGGGAGGGGAAACTACTTTTGTCTTGGTGTTGGTGACAGCAGTCTCACAGTTGAGAAGGACATAGAAGGCTTCTGTGACAACCCTACCCCTCAAAGTAGCAACCTAGACACAATGCTATTGAAAAGAACTCTTAAAAACTGTGACCAGGGGCTGGTGAGATGGTTCAGCGGTTAAGAACACTGACTGCTCTTCCGAAGGTCCTGAGTTCAAATCCCAGCAACCACATGGTGGCTCACAACCATCTGTAATGAGATCTGATGCCCTCTTCTGGTGTGTCTGAAAAACTACAGTATACTCATATATAACAATAAATAAATCTTAAAAAACAAAAACAAACAAACAAAAAAACTGTGACCAGGTTTTTAAGTGTAGCTCTCCACAACTGATGGTTTCTCATAGGGGTACAGGTGGTTTTCTTTAAGGGGTCTTCCCAATACAAGTTTGACTACGCTATAAAGAGTATATATGCAACTGAAATTGAACTATTTTTGTTTTGCTTCATGTTGTTCTCTCTCTCTTTATTTCTCTCTCTCTCTCTCTCTCTCTCTCTCTCTCTCTCTCTCTCTCTCTCTCCTTCGTCATTTCTGTCCTTCCTTCATTCTTTTCTTTTCTCTTTTCTTTTTTCTTTTCTTTTCTTTTCTTTTCTTTTCATTTCTTTTCTTTTCTTTTCTTTCCTTTCCTTTCCTTTCCTTTCCTTTCTTTCTTTCCTTCCTTCCTTTCTTTCTTTCTTTCTTTCTTTCTTTCTTTCTTTCTTCCTTTCTTTCATTTTTTGTGGGAGAGGGAATTCATGGGGTAGGGTGGAGCTGGGCAAATTGGAAAGTGAATATGCTTGACATTCATGATGTGAAATTTCCAAATAATCAATTCAAATATTATCAAAGAAGAGGGAGAATGAAAAGGACAAGATGTTGGTAAGCATCATGGAGTGAATCTAGGAGCACATGAAGGGGAAGTGGTTGGATGAATATAGTAAACATACATGATATGTATGTATGAAATTCTCAAAGAATAAATAAAAATTTACATATTTTTGTACATATTCTCTTAAAGAAAAAATACTTTTCAAATGTTAAATCAAGAACTGGAAAAAATGTGAGGATCCAGCTAATGAGATTGCAGAGCTTCAGGAGAAAAAATTTGCACACTGAGCCATTCAATCAGTAGTTACTGAGTTTTTGCTATGTGTTGGGTACTCTTGGGTCCTAGAGATCAAGCATAAAGTGAAGTAAGTACTGGTAGAACTGGTGTCCTGAAAGCACTGACAGAGGAAGATGGCCAGGGAATCAGTGTATGCAAAATAAGTGCTAAAAGGGCAGTGGAACATGGGGTTAGGAAGTTCTAATAGCTAGGAGTGTACAAATGAAGATATTAGGTAGACTAGCTAACAACATGTGTTCAGGGGCTTTGATATTTAAGTAACGAGCCAAAGAAAATACAGGGAAACATGTATACATCTGAGGGAACAGCACTCTAGGCAAAGGTGACAGCAGTTGTAAAGTTTTTGTGGTTGGAATGTGTCAGCATGTTCTAGAACAGCATGTGCTAGAACAGCATGTGCTAGAATAGTGTGTGTGTGTGTGTGTGTGCCCATCTGTCTGTCTGTCTGTCTGTCTGTCTGTCTGTCTGTCTGTCTATCTGTCTGTTTGGGGTTGTTGTAGCTTTACTGGAAGGAGTATGTTGCTTAATAATAGGAAATTATTATTGAGGGTTGAATGGTGGCTAATTTCTAGTCGGGCCTTGGAGCCATGGTACAAATTTGCCAAGAGTAAAAGATGTCATTGGACTTGGAAGGGTAATGAGATCAGTATGCCAGTTGTAGTATAAGCAGCTTAGAAGGGATGATGAGTGGAGGAAGATGAACAATGATGAAGCTTCAGCTTTTCCAGGAAAGAAATGGAGATGCTGGGCTCCTGAGGGTGACTTAGGAGCGATGGAGACATTTGATTATAGATACCTTGGCTTCTTTTTTTGTTTGTTTGTTTATGTTTTTGTTTTTTAAATCTAATCCTATTTGTTAATGGATCAAATGCAGGATGTGATAAGAAAAAATACTTTAATTCTTAAGATTGCATCTAGTGTGCTGTAAATAGCTAGAGAATAGTTAGAAGATTGAAGAATAATTCGATTTGGGGTTATTAGACTTACAGTTGAGAGCATGAAAAGTTATGTTGTCTTTTTGGCTTTCATGTGGTAATGCCAATGAGTCAGTAGGTTATTCAAGCCAATAGATGATTAAGATTACTCAGCGATTGATTTTAGATAGGGAAGGGACAAGGGAGGGACTCATACCTAAAGATTAAGTCTGGTGCATGCCAATACTGAGAGATGCAGAAACAGAGGTGATAAGAAAGGCTACTAGAGGGCTGTCCTGGACAGAGAAAGCAGGATAGTGTGTGTTTGAGACAAATGGAGATGGCTTATGCAAAGTTACATGGACAGAAAAAGTAAAGAAGCAGAGGAAAAAGATGAGAAAAGAAAAAGACTCCTTTAAATTCAAGGAAAATACAATCTCAGTGGAAAATGTGCAAGGCAAAATGATCTGAATGGCTTCCTCCTTAGAAAGCAACAATGGGGTGTGTCATTTCTCAAGATATCCCTGTGAAAGTAACCTGTATCAGAATTACTTTAGATTTTCATAACAGAACCCATCTTCTCAAGTCAAATTTTTTTAATGCCATGTGAGAATTTGCAATTTTGGAAACTCCCCTGGTGTTTACAAACTCCCCTGCTGGTGCTACCTATATCACCAGCATTTTGTTTGAATGTAAAATATAAGAGTATGTCCCCAAGCATGTTGACAAACATTATATGTAATAAGTCCCTGAAGTTGTGAACATGGGTAGGAACAGCACTTGCTGTCTCCTGTACTCATGGTCTGCATCTTCATTAAGGAACAGAATTTGGGTATAACCCTATGCAGGAAATGGATTGCTTTTCTTTCAAACTGAACACCCCTTTCTGGCAAATCAATTAGAAAGTGCAAATTGACAACATTTATTTTTCCATTTCACTTGCACTCTCTGTAGGGAAGAAATCAAAAACTGAAATGTGCAAGGCTTGCCGTAGGTTTGCATGTCCCCTTAAAGCACACTTTGTCAAGTGCAGAACAGCCATCGTTACTCCGCTTGTTAGTTCACTGACTCAGTGATCTAGCTGGTCAGAAAAAAATCCCTTTCTTTCGACCATAGCATACATTCACACTTTATTTTTGGTATTTTTTGTATGCATATGCCTGTGAATATTGGTTCTTGTGTGTATGCAGTGTTCATTCATGTGTGTGTTTAAGAGAGAGAGAGAGACGGAGAGACAGAGAAGAGAAGAGACACATAGATACACAGACACACACGGAGAAAGAGAGAGAGAGAGAGAGAGAGAGAGAGAGAGAGAGAGAGAGAGAGAGAGAGATTGGTGACATTTCTCATTTGCTATACACCTTGCTTTGGGGACAGGGCTCCTCACTGGCCTGCTAATCCTTTTGTTTCTTCTTCCACTCTGGGATTACAAGCACACATCATCATGCCTAACTTTTTGTTTTGATGTCTGTTGTGATGCTAGAACATAGTTCTTCATGCCTGATCTATCCTTCCAGTTTAATGTTACACACTCTGACATAACAATGGCTGCAAATGTAAGCTTTCACCATGGCCTGTGAAAATCCATTCCATGGTTCAATAGTTTGCATGTCAGACAAAACCTTTTCTTTCTTCTTTAGGACTATGGCTGATTTTCACTGTACAGAGATGGTCTACAAAGAGTAAGTGTACAGCAAATTTTCAACTGGGCTAAGAAATATGAAAAAAACTACAAGTGGGTTTTAGCTCAAGGAATTCTGCTTGAAAATAATGGCAGAGATTAAAGGGGATGATATTATGATATATATGTTAGACAATAAAATGTATAGGGAACCCTAAGTTTTTATTTCCTACCATCTCCTTCCAAGTAATGTCCTCCATGTTTGAAGATTGTTGTTTCATGATATTATCCTAATTCTAAGAGTCCTAGTATTAGTTCCCATGGCTTTAAACATATATTTATTTGTTTATAAATATATATATATATATTTATAAACAAATAATAATATTATTATTTTATTATTATTATTTATTATATTTATAATAATAAATATTTCTCCCTCTTTCTCTGTGTGTGTATGTGTGGGGTGTGGGTGACTGTAGGCTCATATAACCATAATATATCTGTGGAGATTTGAGGACAAAGTGTGGAAATAAGTTTTTCATTGTACCATCTATTTTATACTTTGGTCTTTCTCCTAAAAATACTGCATTTACAGATCTTCCAAGGCAAAGAGTCACATTACTTACATGTTAGCATGTTGAGTATGGGGGAAACATTTGGGAAGAGTCTGTATCTATAGAAGTGATGAAATTCACTGTGAGTTCCTGATACCTTTAAGGTTTCTATGGATTACTCTATGAAAAATGTCATCTAGACACTGCTGGCTATTCTTGTACTTTAACATTTAGTGACATTCTATTTATGTAGTTACCTCTTGTTGGGTTCATGGGAGTTTCCTGAGTGAAGTCCCAATATCTTATTTATTCCAGTATTAGTGTCTATCACTGAGTGCCTTTCTTGGAGATTACTAGGAGCTTAATGTTTTAAGTGATATTTTACTTATTTTTTGAAAATTTTGTATTTTTATCATTACTCTTTCCTACATCTCTCTAACTCCCAAAACTTCCCAATCCATCTTCCTCTCAACATTATTATTGTTATTATCAACTCATGTATTTAGGCCAGGTGGGAAACCAAGCATTTTTGTGAAGACTATTTTTAGCAAATTCAATTTACTAAGCTTTTATTCTGTATTTCCCTTCTGTAATATTTTTCCCCAAAAATTTGTTTTGTGGTCCAATAATTTTTAATATTTACATCCTGTTTTCTCCCTATGTTCTGTTGCACTCTGCTGCTTTTCCCTCAAGCTCTGTAGATTTTTTGTTTTGGTTTTCTGCATTTGTCTGGTTCACTTCTTGTAAGCTGAATTTACAATGAAACCCAGGAACTAACATATCAGTTATTAGCCTGGTGTTTCTTACTGTGCCTGTCCCTGAATCATCTACATGAGTACTCCTTAGTTGAAGCATTCAATTTCTTCTGAAGCCTGGGAAGCCTGTTCTGGTTACAGATACATTCCTCCTTGCCAGAATCCCTGGCGCTATCCTGATGTGTAAGGTTGGACAATAGTTGCCTCCAACCTGTCCAATGAAAAGAAGCAAAGCCATGTTTGTTCTTAAATGTGGCTGCTGCTTTTGAAGTAAATAAATAACACTGTCCTAGTTTAAGGGGCTCTAGCATGTTACCAGTTCTACATACATATCATCTCAATTGGTTCTCTTATAAACATAGCATGCCACTAATTCCTCTTCACTGATGAAGAAACTGTTGCTTTAAGAAACTGTGAATGCTTCCAGATTAGATGGATGGGAAGAGGCAAAATTGTGATATATCTGAACTCAGAGTCAATGGCAGAACTTTGCAATGGAATATTTGAGTGAATAATATCCTCTAGGTCTGATGTAAGACTATAACTCTATAGCACATTTTATTTCAGTGAAAATTCACAGAAATCTATTATACCTGTGTGACAGGTAATACAGTAATTATGATTTACAGACTTGCTTAAGGCTACACAACTACTCTACTGCAGTTCTTTCAATAACACTACTTAGAAATGCCTTTGGGTAAATGCAATTTTTGTTAAAATTTTGCATAAAGTATGCTAACTCTGATACCTCTAAAGTCCAGAAATGTAGAAGCACCCAAACTCAATCACTGCACATCTACAAAACTTCAATATATCAATTCCTCAAACTTAAAATGTATGAAAAAGTAATTCACCTGATCCAGATAATTGCATGTTAAAATATGAAATCTCAACTGAGGTAGATAATTTTTAAACCTGGTTATCTGACACTACGGTCATCAAGTGAAATATACTGTTTAAAAGGACCTCTTTCCTCCTGTGTAATGTTCTTGGCTCGGTATAAAAATCACCAATTGACATAGGGATAACCACAGAAGGCAGAACACAAGACAGTGTAAAGTGCTCCAGAAATAATATCAATATGCATGTATCAAACCCCACAGAATCTGCCTGAGAGAAGACGAGTGCAAGCGTGGGCTTTGGGAGAGCATTATCATGGTTGGGACACATGTGCCAATCTGTGGTAGCTTCCTTTGAAAGTTGTCAACAGTGAGTGAGGCTAGCCATACATAAGGTGGAGAATATAAAAGATCTTTCTATACTCTCTGCCCAGTTTTGTTGTGAATTTGTAACTGTTCCAAAACCACCTTTTGAGAAATGGCTTGGTAGTCCAGAGTGATCAGGTCCTAGTGTTCACACTTGGCAGCATTTAACTTCAGTTTCTAGGAATCTGGTGGCCTTTTCTGGCCCCTCTGGGTACATGTAGTCAAATGCACATATCTACATACGGACAAACATTCATACACACAGATAAAAATCAAATCTAAACAAAATCCTGATCACATGGTGTGCTTACACCTATGATATTTTTCTATTATTTACTCACATACATGGTACTTGTATTCATCAAATAAGCATTTATTTGCATATAATGTGAATATTATTTTGAATGTTTGGAGAACAGATATTACAGCAAATGATGTCATATATTTCCTAGAGCTTATTTTCTAAGAACTGAGTGAAGGGATATAAAATATGCAAATGAGTAACAAGAAACATTTCAAGAATAGTAACAATACCAAAAAAAAAAAAAAAAAACAATTTGAAGGAAAACATAGCAATAATGTAAATAGAGTACAATCATTTTCTGGTATGAGTACTTGTGTTTTCCAAAAATCGATAGAGTTAAACTGTAAACCCTAATGTAATATAATTTTATGAAATAAGGCTTTGAGGAAATGATAGGTCTTGGGAATAAAATCTCAAAAAACATGACCAATTACCTTTAAAAATTATTATATTTCATTTGGTTATTTTGTTTGCATATATGTCTCAGTATGTATTTAGGTGCAGGAGTATGGAGGTCAAAAGAGAGCCTGTAAAAGTCCGCCATCTCCTTTCACCTTATAGGTCTGGGGATTATACCCAAGCTGTCAGTCCCAACTTAACAATGTTGTCAATGATCTTTCAAGAAATGATCAGAGAAAAGTATCCCCTGCCTTTTCACATGTCAAATTATAAGAAAACCAAACCTCCTGTGACCCAGGAAACGTACAATGAAGAGTGAATTTAATTATGTGTTGATCTTGAATTCTGGCTTCAGAAAAAAGTGCTATAAAAAGTAAAACAAAAGATAAAAGGAAATTTCCAGATAGAGCAAACACACAAAGCCAGGGATGGTGGTTGGTAAGAAGACTGACATGGCTCAAGTATTTTTCCAACTCAGAGCAGGAGACTGCTCTTTCTTTCAAGGGAGTTGCAAATAGAGGCTGGAAAGGGAAATCAGGGGCAGGCATATAGTTGAGAGGGGCTGAGGTTGAGTGTTTGTGAAAGATAAAAGAAAGAGAACTTACCAATGACCACACATGAAAGACCAGTTGCAAATAGTAATTACCACCCACTAAGCATGGCGCAAAGCTAGTTTTCTTAACCAAGTGCTGCCCTCACCAGTTGATGCCATCTTTTCACTCCCTTCTTCCCTCGCCTTTTAGTTTTCCTTTCAGCTAATTGTTATTGTTTCAAATTATGAAGTCAAGTATTTGATTTTTGTTCTTTTCTAGGGGAAACTGGAAACATTCTGAGATAAATATGGAGAAGACTTTAAAAATTAAACAAAACTAAATGGAAAGAAAAGGCTTTCAGGGACAGATGAGATGGCAAACAACCTGCCTTGAAGCAGGAAGACTTAAATTCCATCCCTGGAACCCAGGGTGGATGATGAAAACTTACTATCTCAAATAATTCTTTGATCTCCACCTACATGGCATACGCCTGGTTTTCTCTCTCTCTCTCTCTCCCTCTCTCTCCCTCTGTCTGTCTCTCCTTCCTACCCCCCCTCTCAAACACACCCAGGAACACAGACATACACACACACACACACACACACACACACACACAAATACACATGCTCATAAACAAATGTAATAAAAATAACTTTGTTAGACTAAAATTTTCTCTTTCTCAAATAAATGGTTAGAAACAACTGGTTAGAAAAATATAATTATAGTTATTATAGTTTAATATAACAAAACAAAAGGAATGGGGCATTTAATTAGGTGAAATATAATTTCCTTTTCTTGAATTTCCTTCCTATTGTCTAAGGATAAAACAGTCATAAAGCACTCAAAAGTAATCCAACATGACCCAGTGGAGTACTATAAATTTTCATATAGTGGAGCAATAGTCTAAGTTCTTGTAGCAAATTTAAGTGGGGAATGAGCAAGCTCATAGTGAGCAATCATGCAGAAATATCCACCGAGATACTCAAGCATAGAAACCACCGCTCTAAAATGAAAATGAAGCACTTGTCTGGCTCTGATAATTGTAGCACTTCACATGCCAGAGTTGAGCAATTGACTTAGATGAATATAAATTATTTATGCCTAACTCAGTTAGGATCCTCAAACTATAAGTTCTATCTTTAAAATTGTAGTTTCTTTTTTTTCTATATTCTTTGTTTACATTCCGAAGGCTTTCCCCTTTCCCAGTTCCCCCCTCAACATATGTCCCATATGTTCTCTTCCCCCCCAACCCCAACCCCTGCCTATTCCCCAATCACCACCCCACCATTTCTCTGCTCTATTCTGGTACTCTCCTACAAAACTGGATCCAGTTATTTCAGGACCAGGGTCCTCTCCTTCCTTCTTCTTGGGAATCTTTTGGCTTGCTAATTGTACCTTGAATATTCAGAGCTTCTGGGCTCGTTAATATCCACTTATCAGTGATTGGATTTCATGTGTATTCTTTTGTGATTGGGTTAACTCACTTAGGATGATATTTTCCAGATCCAACCATTTGCCTACAAATTGCATGAATTCATTATTTTTAATTGCTGAGTATAGTATTCCATTGTATAAATATACCACATTTTCTGTATCCATTCTTCCTTTGAAGGACATCTGGGCTCCTTCCAGCTTCTGGCTATTATAAATAAGGCTGCTATGAACATAGTGGAGCATGTGTCTTTATTGTATGCAGGGGAATCCTCTGGGTATATGCCCAGGAGTGGTATGACAGGGTCCTCTGGAAGTGTCATGCCCAATTTTCTGAGGAACTGCCAGACTGATTTCCAGAGCAGTTGTACCATCTTGCAGTCCCACCAACAGTGTAGGAGTGTTCCTCTTTCTCCATATCCTCGTCAGCACCTGTTGTCTCTTGAGTTTTTAATCTTAGCCATTCTGACTGCTGTGAAGTAGAATCTCAGGGTTGTATTGATTTGCATTTCCCTGATGACTAATGATGTTGAACATCTCTTAAGGTGCTTCTCAGCCATCCAAATTTCTTCTGGTGAAAATTCTTTGTTTAGCTCTGCACCCCATTTTTTGATAGGATTATTTGGTTCTTTGGGGTCTAACTTCTTGAGTTCTTTGTATATATTGGATATTAGCCCCCTGTGGGATGTAGGGTTGGTGAAGATCTTTTCCCAATTTGTTGATAGATGTTTTGTCCTTCTGACAGTGTCTTTTGCCTTACAGAAACTTTGTAATTTTATGAGGTCCCATTTGTCAATTCTTTTTTTTTTTAATGAATTTCATAGCAATTTATTGGGTTGGACAGAGGGCCACATTTCAGTCTGCTCAGTTCAAACATTTAAACTGTTATTGCTCAGAGACCCCTGGTGATCTCCTTCATGAACTCCATTGGAGTTTGAAGAGAGTATGACCAGGAAAGCTCAAAGCTTCTTTCTTCCTTAAACACGGGCAGTATTATTTACACTGGAGGTGAAAATCCCACTGGAGATTATCACTAAGTGAAACTTATTTTTCCTTCTTAAATTTCTTTGCTACATAGTTTCATTTTTCTGATGACTTCTTGTTCTTAATTTCTTGGTGTATACAATGTCTTCATCCTTCTTAGGAGGATTTGCATCTTTCTTGACACCTCGAGTTACTCTTGGGTTAGGTTCACTGTCCGAAGTGACTTTTGTTTTTCTGGATCTCAAACACCTAACATCTGAATTTCCAGAGACTCCTTTCTCTTTCTGAGTCTTTATCAAGATTTCTGTACTTGATTTGCTTGTTTTCTCTTCTGCTTCATGAGGCTGGGGAGTCTCAGTCTGTCCTCTAGATCTCAGTGTTCTTTTCCCAGTGACTTTGCTCTGAGATGTAGACTTCTTGGCTCCGTCTTCTGGATTCTGCTGCTCTGTCTCCTGGGAGGCAGACTTCATAGTCTTCTCATTTTTCTCTATCCCAACCTTCTCTGCAGATGCATTAAACTTGAATCTTGGCTGGTTTTCAATGGTTTTCTTTTGGTACCTGGAGCACTGGGGTGTTTTCTGCTCTGGAGTGACAGGGTTTTCTCTTTTGGCTTCCATTTCTTCTGTTTTCATAACGGTGCTAACATGCTCGTCCATAGATTCAAGTTTGTTTGACACAATTCTCACGTGTTTTGTCAGGTTCAGGTGATATATGTGTCTTGCTGGAAGCAGCCCTTTGTTTCTTGGGTACAGGCTTCTCATCTGTTGCTTCCTGCTTTGGTACTAGAGAGTGCAAAGCCCTGGTTCTCAAAATGCTTTCATCTCTTGCAGACTTCCTCTTGGGGGACAAGAAAGGGCTGCTTTTGCTTTGTAATGCTGCAGCATCTCTGGTATCTACCAAAACTTCCTTGGGGTCCTCTTTAGAGGACCTCAGTGCTCGTCTGCATGTTCTCAGAGGTTTTACTGGGTCTGCGTTTTGCTGTAGAGTGCTCTTAAGGACACTAGTGTCATGTGTTAGTTTCTCAGAGTGATCGGATACTTGTGTTATTTCTTTGGAGTTACTCAAGACTTCAAGAGGTTGAGCATAAGCTATTGGTGTTCTGTTCAGAAACTTTTCCCCTGTGCCCATGTCCTCCAGGGTCTTCCCCAGTTTCTTTTCTATTAGTTTCAGTGTGTCTGGTTTTATGTGGAGGTCCTTGATCCACTTGGAGTTGATCTTAGTACAAGGAGATAAGGGTGGGTTAATTCGCATTCTTCTGCATGTTGACTTCCAGTTGAACCAGCACCATTTGTTGAACAAGCTATCTTTTTTCCACTGGATGGTTATAGCTCCTTTATCAAAGATCAAGTGACCATAAGTCGGTGGGATCATTTCTGGGTCTTCAATTCTATTCCACTGATCTACTTGCCTGTTGCTGTACAAATACCATGCAGTTTTTAACACAATTGCTCTGTAGTACTGCTTGAGGTCAGGGATATTGATTCCCCCAGAAGTCCTTTTATTGTTGAGAAGAGTTTTAGCTATCCTGGGTTTTTTGTTATTCCAGATGAATTTGAGAATTGCTCTTTCTAGATCTATGAAGAATTGATTTGGGATTTTGATGGGGATTGCATTGAATCTGTAGATTGCTTTTGGCGAGATGGATATTTTTACTATATTGATCCTCCCAATCCAAGAGCATGGAATATTTTTCCATTTCCTGAGGTCTTCTTTGATTTCTTTCTTCTAGGACTTGAAGTTCCTGTCATACAGATCTTTCACTTGTTTGGTTAGAATCACGCCAAGGTACTTTATATTGTTTGTGGCTATTGTGAAGTAGGTTATTTCCCTAACTTCTTTCTCAGCCTGCTTGTCCTTTGAGTACAGGAAGGATACCGATTAGCTTGAGTTGATTTCATAACCAGCTACTTTGCTGAAGTTTTTTATCAGCTGCAGGAGTTCGCAGGTGGAGTTTTTTGGGTCGCTTAAGTATACTATCATGTCCTCTGCAAATAGTGGTAATTTGACTTCTTCCTTTCCAATTTGTATCCCTTTGACTTTCTTGTGTTGTCTAATTGCTCTTGCTAGAACTTCAAGTTCTATATTATTGATATATACTATATTGAAAAGATATATATATATAGAGAGGGCAGCCTTGTCTAGTCCCTGATTTTAGTGGGATTGTTTCAAGTTTCTCTCCATTTATTTTGATGTTGGCTATTGGTTTGCTGTATATTGCTTTTACTCTATTTAGGTATGGGCCTTGAATTCCTGATATTTCCAGGACTTTTAGCATGAAAGGATGCTGAATTTTGTCAAATGCTTTTTCAGCATCTAATGAGATGACCATGTGGTCTTTTTCTTTTAGTTTGTTTATGTAGTGGATTACATTGATGGATTTTCGTATATTGAACCATCCCTGCATCCCTGGTATGAAGCCTACTTGATCATGGTGAATGATCATTTTGATGTGTTCTTGGATTCTGTTGGCAAGAATTTTATCTAGTATTTTTGCATCAATATTCATAAGGGAAATTGGCCTGTAGTTCTCGTTCTTTGTAGGATCTTTGTGTGGTTTTGGTATCAGCGTAATTGTGGCTTTGTAGAACGAGTTGGGCAGTGTTCCTTCTGTTTCTATTTTGTGAAATAGTTTGAGGAGTATTGGTGTTAAATCTCCTTTGAAGGTCTGATAGAATTCTGCACTAAAACCATCTGGTCCCGTACTTTTTTTCGTTGGGAGACTTTCTCTAAACCCTTCTATTCCTCTAGGGGTTATGGGGCTGTTTCGCTTATCTAATTGATCCTGATTTAATTTTGGTATTTGGTATCTGTCTAGGAAATTGTCCATTTCCTCCAAAATTCTCCAGTTGTGTTGAGTATAGGCTTTTGTAGTAGGATCTGATGGTTTTTTGAATTTCCTCAGTTTCTGTTGTTATATCCCCCTTTTCATTTCTAATTTTGTTAATTTGTATACTGTCTCTGTGACCTTTGGTTAGTCTGGCTAAGGGTTTATCTATCTTGTTGATTTTCTCAAAGAACCAGCTCTTGGTTTTGTTGATTCTTTGTATGGTTCTCTTTGTTTCTACTTGATTGATTTCCACCCTTAGTTTGATAATTTCCTGTCTTCTACTCCTCCTGGGTGAATTAGCTTCTTTTTGTTCCAGGGCTTCCAGGTGTGCTGTTAAGCTGCTAGTGTATGCTCTCTCCAGTTTCTTTTTGGAGGCACTCAGGGCTATGAGTTTTCCTCTTAGCACTGCTTTCATTGTGTCCCATAGATTTGGGTAGGTTGTACCTTCATTTTCATTAAATTCTAAAAAGTCTTTGATTTCTTTCTTTATTTCTTCCTTGATTAAGATGTCGTTGAGTAGAGTATTGTTCAGTTTCCATGTGTATGTAGGCTTTCAGTTGTTTTTGTTGCTATTGAAAACCAGTCTTAATCCACAGTAATCTGACAGGAGGCATGGGAGTAGTTTAATCTTCCTGTATGTGTTGACATCTGTCTTGTGACCAATTATATATATGATCGATTTTGGAGAAGGTACCATGCGGTGCTGAGAAAACGTATATTCTTTTGCTTTAGGATGAAATGTTATATATATATATATATATATATATATATATATATATATATATATCTGTTAAGTCCAATTGTTCCAAAGTTTCAATTAGTTTCACCTTGTCCCTATTGAGTTTCTGCTTTCCTGATCGGTCCATTGAGGACAGTGGGGTGTTGAAGTTGCCCACAATTATTGTATTAGGTGCAATGTGTGCTTTAAGCTTTAGTAAAGTTTCTTTTACGAATGATGGTGCCCTTGCATTTGGAGCATAGATGATCAGTATTGAGAGTTCTTCTTGGTGAATTTTCCCTTTGACCAGCAAGAAGTGACCTTCCGGGGCTCTTTTGATGATTTTAGGTTGAAAGTCAATTTTATCTGATATTAGAATGGCTACTTTGGCTTGTTTCCTGAGACCATTTGCTTGTAACATTGTCTTCCAGCCTTTTACTCTAAGGTAATGTTTGTCTTTGACATTGAGATGCGTTTCCTGTATGCAGCAAAATGTAGGGTCCTGTTTCCGTATCCAGTCTGTTAGTCTATGTCTTTTTATTGGGGCATTGAGTCCATTGATGTTAAGAGATATTAAGGAATAGTAATTATTACCTCCTGACATTTTTGAAATTAGTTTTATATTTGAGAGTTTATCTTCTTTTGGATTTGATGAGAGGAGGTTACTATCTTGCTTCTTCCTCGGTGTAGTCTCCCTCCTTGTGTTGGTGTTTTCCCCCTAATATCCTTTGTAGGGCTGGGTTTGTGGAAAGAAATCGTGCAAATTTGGCTTTGTCATGGAATACCTTGGTTTCTCCATCTATGTTGATTGAGAGTTTTGCTGGGTATAGTAGTTTTGGCTGAAATTTGTGTTCTCTTAGATTCTGCATGATATCTGCCCAGGATCTTCTAGTTTTCATGGTCTCAGGTGAGAAGTCTGCTGTAATTCTAATAGGTCTTCCTTTATATGTTACTTGGCCTTTTTCTCTTACTGCCCTTAATATTCTGTCTTTGCTTAGTTCATTTGGGGTTTTGATTATTATGTTACAGGAGGTATTTCTGTTCTGGTCCAGTCTGTTTGGAGTTCTGTAGGCTTCTTGTATATTCATGGGCATCTCTCTCTTTAGGTTGGGGAAGTTTTCTTCCATAATTTTGTAGAAGATATTTGCTGGTCCTTTAAATTGTAAATCTTCACTCTCATCTATACCTATAATCCTTAGGTTTGGTCTTCTCATTGTGTCTTGTATTTCCTGGATGTTTTGGGTTACAAGCTTTTTGCATTTAGCATTTTCTTTGACTGTTGAATCAACGGTTCCTATGGTATCTTTGGGATCTGAGATTCTTTCTTCTATCTCTTGTATTCTTTTGTTGATATTTGCATCTATGGCCCCTGATTTCTTCCCAAGGTTTTCTATCTCCAAAGTTGTCTCCCTTTGTGATTTCTTAGTTGTTTCTACTTCTGTTTTTAGATCCTGGATGGTTTTTCTCAGATCTTTTGTTATCTTGTTTGTGTTTTCATGTAATTCTTTAAGGGATTTATGTTTTCCTCTTTTATAACATCTACTTGTTGGCCCACGTTCTCTTGTGTTTCTTCAAGTGATTTTTGTGTTTCCTCCTTATTGGCTTCCATTTTTTGACCCATATTCTCCTGAATTTCTTTAAGTGTTTTTTGCATTTGCCTTGTAAGGGCCTCTACCTTTTGATTCATTTTCTTTTGTATTTCTTTAAGGGATTTATCCATGTGTTCAGCTATCAGCATCTTGACCAGTGATTTTAGATCCAAATCTTCTTTTTCTGGTGTGTTGGCGTATCCATGACTTCTTGTTGTTGGCAAACTGGGTTCAGATGCTTGCATGCTGCCTTGATTTCTGTTAGCAATGTTCCTATGTTTACCTTTTGCCATCTGGTTATCTCTGGTGTCAGTTGACCTTGTTATTGACTGGTGTTTGAACTTCCTGTGAGGCCGGGCCTGCCTGTTGGTTCTTTACTGATGACCAGGCGGCAAGATGGAAACCACTGCTGAGAGTGCTAAGAGTTGGTACAAGGCCCGGTGGCCGTGGAGATGTCCCCCAGGCCCTGGCCACTGGCAAGAGCCTGGCAGAATTCCACCCGAGTGATGGTAGTAACAAATTAAGTCTGCGTCTCTGGCCCTCTCTACTAGTGACCTAGTGACAAGATGGAGACAGTCTTTTTAGGGGCCTGGGAGAACTGAGGGGCAAGCAGCTCTCAGCCATGCTGTGGAGATGATCCTCCAATCCGCCCTGACTCTCGCTCCTGGCCCGAGCCTGGTGGTTTCCTGCCCGAGAGATGGCAGTCCCTGATTAGGCCTGGTTACCTGCCCCTCTCTGCTGGTGACCCGGGAGCAAGCTGGAGACCTTTGGTGTAGGGGCCTGGGAGAATTGCGGGGCATGCAGCTCCCAGCCGTGCCATGGAGGTGTTGTGGTGATCCACCCAGACTCTCACTCCTGACCCATGCCTGGTGGTTTCCCGCCTGAGCGATGGCAGGCCCCTATTAGGTCTGGACACCTGCACCTCTCTGCTGGTGACTCGGGAGCAAGATGGAGACCTTTGGTGTAGGGGCCTGGGAGAACCATGGGGCACGCAGCTTCCAGCCACGCTGTGGAGGTGTTCCAGCGATCCGCCCCGACTCTTGCTCCTAACCCATGCATGGTGGTTTCCTGCCTGAGTGATGGCAGGCCCTGATTAGGTCTCGAAATTGTACTTTCTTCATCAAAGAACAACAGTGTTTCAACTTCAAAGCACCCTGGAATGCTTTCTAATGTACTCCTATGTTCTGCATGTTAAATAAATAGCTCTAATAGTTCACTCAGAGATAATTGACCAGTTTTCCAGCATTTCCTTTTATTGAGTTTTGGCACAATGCTTAGCAATAACATTGTAGCCTTCAGAGATTATTCTTACATATCAAATCAAACAACTATAGTGTAGTGATGCTACCAACTAACATACTTCTGGTACATTAAGTCTATCATAAAATATATGTTGATTGCCAGAAATGTTTTGAAATACCTTGAAAATTATCTTCTCTTTGCCATTTTATTCTGCTGTCTAAAATTGAAAATAAATTACAGATGAAAGAGATATTGAAATGGAATAACTATGAATTATAGATTCAACAAATAGACCATGAAATCAAGTAGGAGAACATAGTCATTAGGAAATACATAAGAAACATCTTACTATTAAGGTCACAGCAGGAAATAACAAGCATCATGTCAAGAACAATGTTTCTTAACAGAATCAGTTTCTCAACAAATACCCGAGTTTCCAGAATGTCCTCATCTCACTGTATGTAGACATAATTGAAAATGCTTTGGTATTGCCAGTGTTGGGCAAAGTGACTTACTTTTTGACAAGTATAAAGCTGTGAAATTGGTATCTCTGGAAATGCTCCATGTAAGAAGATTTCTAGTAATTTATGAAATGATTCCTGGTGGAAATTCCAGGCCTCTGTACAACACCTAGTCAATCATTCTTCTAAAAACTGCTGAAGCAAAGAAAAACTTTGCAATTTTCTGATTTGAAATACATAAGTTGCTATCTAATGTTCTCATTTGTGAATATAAAGTGTTTGGGATATATTTATGTGATTGTGCATATGTGTGTGTTCATGACCATGTGGTTACTCATTCACGACTGTTGTGTTTATGCATTTGAGGGCCAGTGCTCCATACTGGTGTCTTCCTTCACAGCTTTCTGCTCTTTTATATTTAGGCAGCATTTCACTGAATGTGCAGCTCCTCGGTTTGATTAGGTTGGACAGTGAATGCTAACGTCCTGTCCTCATTTCCTAGTTTTAACATTACTAGCAAATACCCAACACACCCAGTTTGTATGTGAGTGCTGGAATCTGAGCTCAGATATTATATATGTGTGACAGGCATGTGGCCATCTGTATTAGCATTTGGCACTTGCTGCCCATTTTCTTACTCATGTTATTATTTCTCTTTTGTCAGAAGGATCTCATTTTGATTTGGTACTTTCCTGTACCTGTTGCTATGGGCAGAGGTAGGTATTAACTAGACTATATGCAGGGTCTTATCTTTTTCTCCTCAATCTGAATTGAGTGTGTGGCTAGTCCTGTTAAGATAGCTAACTTGCACTGTTTGGTCTTCTGTAAAGAAGTTCAAGGCTGTCTGTGCTGGTTTAGGCTCAGTGAACATGATATAAACTATAGTCACCAGAAGAAGGGAATCAGGAAATGCATCCATGACACAGGCAAGTCTTTTGTTTATGTGTGTGTGAGGGCCCAGCCAACCTTGGGCAGAGCCACCTGTGGAAGTGAGGCATAAGAGAAAGGTAGCCCTATTTGTGTCAAGCCAGGAAAGAGTTTCTCCATGGTCTCTGTTGCCTGACTTCTCTTGATGACAAACTCTAACCTAAAAGCCAAGTAAACCAGTTCTCTCCATGTTTCTTTGAATCATGGTATTTATTCCAGTAGCATAGACCAAACTAGAATACTGAGTAATACTAATGAAAAAATTTATTTCTCATGGTTCTGGGATCTGGTAAGTAGGAGTCTGCAGACAGGCTAGTCAGTGAGATACCAGGATGTGCTTCCAAGATGAAGCCTGCATCCTCTGGAGGACAGAAACATTATTCTTCACATTTTCAAAGAAGGATAAGCTTCTTTAAAATGCCTAATATACTATGCTGTCAGTCTACACAGAGTTAAAGCACTCATGACTCAAGGGTCTCTATGATGCCCATGTTTTATTCTTTCATGCTCATGGCCTTGTCATGACAAATGTTTTTATAATTTTATTTTAGTGAATGATCATAAGGCCAATACAAATGACTTTGGATCAGAACAGAAAAATCATGATTGGGGATGACTGAGGAATAGTTGGGGGGGAGAGGAATTATGGGACGTATGGTGGGGGGACTGGGAAAGGGGAAAGCCTTTGGAATGTAAACAAAGAATATAGAAAATAAAAATAAAAAAAGAATATTATATGTGCCAAGGGAAGGTGCCCATTGATGTTGGTGGGCTGCTCTCAGACACCAACCCATTCACTGCAGTGAATTCTTAAAGCATGTATCTGGAGACTCATACTTCAGGTGGTGGCAAATAAAACAAAACAAAACAAAACAAAACAACTAAAAAAGTCCCTGATTTTTTACTCTTTTTGTTTTATGTTGCTTGATGAACACTTCACAGTTCAACTAACCATTCTGTGTTAAGTAGTTAACACAGAATTAATAAGTAATTTGGTTTGTGTAATCACCATACAAACTACAAAGCTTATTTAAAAAAACAAAAACAAGAAGAAAACCCTTTCTTTAAGGATGCCACTGTAAAAACAAAGGTGAAAGAGACCCCTTCTGTCTAGCTAATTGCAATGCTCTTATATAGACACCATCTATAATGGGTAACCTGGTGACTTGAAATCATTAGAAGGATTGAATACTGTAATACTATATTATGCCTACAATTTTCTGTTAGCTCACTTATTGCAGCATATAATCTTGCACATTGTAAAGACAAGGTTTGAAAGCTCTAGCCCATCTTACAAGGATAGTGAAGTTCTTCTCCAAGGAAAATGGTATCTAAAAACAAGTACTTTTAAGTATTACAAAAACAAGTTTCAAGACTTCTGAAAAGAAGTATTTCTCTTTAGGTCAGTGGTTTCAGTTGACTTGTGACTAGCAGTTCTTTGTTAGAGTCGACTTTATGCTCAAAAAACAAAAACAATAACAACAAAAAAATAGAATGCTGTGGGTCTCTGCATCTACTTTGGTCAGCGGCTGAGTGGAGTGTCTCAGAGGACAGTTATAATAGTCTCCTCTCTAAAAGAATAACAGAGTATCATTACTTTCAAAAATTTGAATTATGTGTATTTGTGTGTGTGTGCACTTGTGTGCACATGTGTACACAGGTGAATATGAGTGCATCTGAGTGCATGTAATTATAGAGGCCATAAGGCTACCTTGCAAGCAGAGATACAAGCAATTAAGAGCCAGGGAATTGTGCTCAGGTTTTCTGCAAGTGTAATACATGCTCTTAAACAGACTCATCTTTCCAGCCTCAATAAGTACTTTTTCATAATGATTACACCAATACTTTTCATCTAGAATTGTTTCTAGCATGTACTAAATACTAAAATCACTGCCCTAGTGCTATGTCTTTCTTATAATTTGTGTTGTCAGTCATTATTTGTTATTTTTAAATGCATAACTTGGGGCTTGATGATAAATAAGGGCTAACTTTGTTTATGGTTTCTCTTATTTGTTTACTGTATCACTTCCACAATAGAATATGTAGTGCCAGACATGGGGACTTGGTGACTGCTTCATTACAAAATACTCCCAAAGCAATATACACAAAGCTACAGGATTTTTCAGTGAAAGCATAGAGTAAGAGAGACTTCCCAAACACAAGCTGGGCAGGTAAGTTAAGACTTGAACACTAAGCCGGGCGTGGTGGCGCACGCCTGTAATCCCAGCACTTGGGAGGCAGAGGCAGGCGGATTTCTGAGTTCGAGGCCAGCCTGGTCTACAGAGTGAGTTCCAGGACAGCCAGGACTACACGGAGAAACCCTGTCTCAAAAAACCAAAAAAAAAAAAAAAAAAAAAAAAGACTTGAACACTGATTTATAGTTGACAATTCTTACTGAGCTGTAAACCAATGATTTAAAAAATGTAAAAAGTCAGATATTAATGCAACTGAAGCAAGATGGTGCACAATGCCTTTGAATCTATGTGCCTTTAGAATGATGTGAACTTACTCTCTGGCCTGTCATATTAGCTGATCTTGGTTACTCCTTTGTACAATAGAGGAAGGCAACAGGGACCATATTCTACATGCTTAAATCATGTCTTATGAATGTCTCCTGGATGACTTACTAGCTACTTTATAAGTAGACTTTGAACTGAGTCCAAATTGTCCCTTTTATCTTCATTGCAATATTTGTCTACTCTGGTACAGAATCCAGTTACTCAGGGATTCTTCTGGAAAAGGCATAAAAAGAATTTCTGGGAGCATATCTTTCTATCCCAACTCTCTTCTGATTTTCTATGTAAGAGGCTGACTCTATTTTTATTTTTGATTTTATGCACAATTTGTATTTGAGATGGGTCACTAAAATAACACAGTCTTTTGTAAGGGTTTATGACTCTTAAAGGCATAAGTATTAGTTTCTATAAAATTTGAGTAAGGAATTGATGGACTAGGTGAAAATATACTAAAATGATTTATTTTATTTAACCTGGGAAAATTTCTAAAAATATGGACTAATGGCTGTTGTTTTGTACTTTAAATATTGTTATTATTGTTGTTGGTTAGTTATTCAAGTATGTGTTTATGTGAATAGTGAAGTTATATTTTCATTGGCATGAAAATTGAAAATGTTCTGAGATATATTTAACATACCTTGCTTCTCATTTTCATGGCCTGTGTGCCTTCTATTCCACAATGACAATACTGAAGAGGCACATGAAAAAATTGTCCTCCACTAGTGTTCGAAAATATCATCCTAAGTGAGGTAACCCAGTAACAAAAGAATACACATGGAATGCAGTCACTGATCAGTGGATATTAATTATCCCAGAAGCTCTGAATACTCAAGACACAATTAACATATCAAATCATTCCCAAGAAGGAAAGAGAGGGCCCTGGTCCTGGAAAGGCTTGATCCAGCATTGTAGGGGAGTACCAGGACAGAGAAATGGGAAGGGGTGATTGGGGAATGGGTGGAGGGAAGAGGGATTATGGGACTTACAGGGAAGAGGGAACCAGGAAAGGGGAAAGCATTTGGAATATAAACAAAGAATATAGAAAATAAAAATAAAATATAATTGTCAATTTTCTGAAACTTTTGTTCTCAACCACATATGCACAGTAAACTAGAACAAGGATGTAAAAAAGGCAAAAAAACTATGCTCTTGATTTAAAGTGTTTCAATACTCTCCCTTTTATGCTTATAATAAAATTGAAATTTCATAATTTGTCTAATATCTTGCATCATTTGGACTCTGCCTTCTGGTGAAACATTAAACATTTCTGTTTTCTTTGCTCTCAACATTATAGTCAAACTGGCTTTTGCTCTGCACGCTCATGTTAGGCTCATACGAACCTGTACATCCTCACATGCTGCTACCCAGTTACGGTCAGTATTCCTGCACTTTCATTTAGCTGCTTCCAGTCTTTTTGTCCTTCATATTCTTGCAATGGAGAGAAATGTTTTACTAACATCATAATGGACAATGAAGTTCTTTCTTCTGTATCGAGTATTTAATTTACAGAGTCACTTTTTGTCATTTAATTATTTTCTTATCTATATCTTATACTACACTAATCTTTTTCTCCAATAGGTTGCTCAGTTAAAATGTTGACTGTGATGACATTTCAATTTTACCACCTGCCAGTCTTTGTAAGATACTTCATTCTGTGGTTCAGTCTCCTTAGCTTCTAAGTAATGCTAAGGGATCAACTTTAAGCAGCTGAGTGGGCATAAGCACACATTTTACATAGTCCTTCACATGCTACTCCACTCAACAAGCTGCTCTTACCATTATCATCTCACTGTGACTTAGGGAATTGTTCCTAATACCTTGAATAATGAGTGGGACATCAGCTCACTGACACTGAAGTAGGAATTCAAAGAGGCAACATAGCAAAATAGGTTTCATGGCTTTAGATATTTATTCTTCATTTTCATCTTATTCTGAATGTCAGAAGTCTACAAGTAAAACATGAGAAATTGTATGTATAAAGCACATACCAGATGATTCTTAGACACTATATTTTGGGATTTGTTACTCTGTTTAGTTTCTTTCCTTGTTTTCTATCAAACCTTTCCATCCTATCTCATGATTTTACATCTCCTTTTACCAAATTTTGAAGAAAAAGTCATAGTATTGTGTCCTGAACTGCAGGACAGTAAACAGGTTCCCCGGACCACCTAGGAAAGGATGAGAGACAAGAGACACGAGAGATGGACAGCAAGGCAGTATTCTGATCGAGCTGTCAATTTTTTTTTTACACATGGCAATTTAAAGGGAAGCAAGCAAGGTGTAGGGAGGGGTAAAGGAGGAAAGTCATTGTATCCGGGGAACCATCTCAGGGAGCTAGCATTGTTTCTCAGGAACAGGTTCTCAGAATTGTCTCTCAGAATCTCAGGGAAAAGCTGACTATTGCTGCAGGAACGTGGCACAGTAAATTGATCCTGAGGAGCTGAAGTGGAAAGGAGTTGTTATGGTACCTTAACCATAGGTGAGCTCTGTTTGTTCTAGCCCACTCAGGTGAGCTCTGCGTGTACTGACCCTCTAGCTACTTGGCTGATCTTTAAGCTAGTATTTTTCCATCTAAAAGCAGGCTAGAAATGGCTGAAAGGAGGGGGTTTTGAGATCTAAGTGAGAATGGCTCCTGGCAGTATTGAATGCTTTATTGTCACATCCTATGTCTGGCATGTTATCCTATGTACTTTTGTCCCATCCTTAGATAGATTGTTGAATCATGCTCTAGTCATATGGCATTAAAGAAACTGCCCAAGGAAAGACAGATCATGCTAAGGTATTCACTTCATCTTTCTTAATCCTTTATTATTCTCTTATACTGCACATAAATACATATATTCTCTGTGTATATGAGAGTATGTGTGTGTGTATGTGTGTGTGTTCACATGACCGCATATGCATATAGAAGCTGATGCAACCTCAGCTAACATTCCTCAGGAATCATCCCCCTTACTTTTGAAATATGGTCTCTCCTTGGTCTTAACTCACCAAGTAGACTAGGATGACTGGCTAGCAAGCTGCAAGCCCCTCTTTTCTATTCCTCCTCAGCATTAGTGTTCCCAGAACATACCACTGTGCTGTGCTTTTAAAAATGGGTTCTGAGGATCAAGTTCAGGTCCTCATGCTTGCAAGACTAGCACTTTACCAACTGATCCATCCCTCTAACACTACAAAAAACAGGAATGCACAAAGTCTCATTTTAAGCCCCTTCATTTCCGTCACATGCTTTTTCCCCTTAAAAAGCACCTTGCTTTTTCTTAATCCTCAAACTCAGTCTATAGGACCCCTTCTTGCTGAAGTACTCAACACTGTTCTTACATTCTTGGTTAACATTCAATTTTATTTCCACTTTAAATGCTTGTTCTGTGTGAAACACTCTGTGAACTGTTCAGATAGACTCAACCTCTACCCTGTGAGATTTCATTAAGATTTCTATGCTGGCACAATACTCATCGCTCAGTGACTATGGAAAGTGAAAGGGATGCTAGCAGAAGTTATAGCTAGCAATAGACTTAAATTGGAATTGTCATGAGAACTCAAGATGTGCAGCCCTTTGATCTATGACTATTACTTGTGTGCTTCCCTGAATGAATGTTTTCTAGGACAATCCTAGTGGGCAACTCAGGGTCTGCCATTGTATTCTCAGTTTCCAGAATAATTCTTCACTGGTTGAATGATGACTGGTGTATGTTGAGTCCTTAACAAGCAGCGAAGGGAGGAAATTATTCCACATGCCCTGAGACCCTGCTAGCAGGGCTTTTGATGTCCATGCAGCCTGCTAGCAAGGAAACTCGGAGTTGGTTTCTTTCTGGGTGCCCATTTTCTTGACCTTCCCTCCCTATGACACCTTATTTGTTTTGTTTACTCTCCATCAGACTATTTGTTATTTACTTTTAGGCTGGAGAGCTGTAGTTGAAAAAGATATAACAGGTAGCTTTAAATGTTAAATAAAAATGCTCATCTCCAGAGAGTTTTCAAAACATTGAACATTATTTTTTTCTTTTATTTCTGTTATCCGTTACTAATTATTTTTAGAGCAGCCATTTTTTTTGCAAAAATGTTATCACTGAATATATTTATTTCTTTTCTAACTTTGTGAAAAGCTGCCTAAAGTTTGTTGTTAGCCCTTGTTTCCTAGTACAATAATATATGTTGCAAGTTAAGTGCCTAACAAGGAAATAACTAAAATTAATGCCCTTCTTCTTTGTTCTCTCATGCAGTCACACATGTATCCTATATTGAGAACACGTGGAAATTAGGAACCTGTTACCAGTGATGGAGATTCTTTGGTGAACGTACTGTAGTTCCTTCCTTGTTAAGTTTCCATGAATTCAAGCAAACAGTTTCCCTAATAGTTTTGTTTTCAGGTTTATATTTAATTATGTATGTGTGCACATGTGGGTGTATATACACAGCAATGTAGGTGACTGTGGAATATAAAGGCATCCAATTATCTGTATTTAAGTTAGAGGCACTTTTATCTTGCCTGATGTGGTTACAAAAAAATGAATTCAGGTCCTCTGTTAAGATCAGTATGCCATTTAACCCACGAGTTAAAACCTTTCCACATTCTCCAATAGCTTTTTAAACCACTGGCCCAAAACTTTATTTTTTTATTACATATTTTTTAAATTTTCTATATTCTTTGTTTACATTCCAAAGGCTTTCCCCTTTCCCAGTTCCCCCCTCACCATATGTCCCATAAGTTCTCTTCCCTCCACCCATTCCCCAATCACCACCCCCACCCCATTTCTCTGTTCTGATACTCTCCTACAAAACTGGATCCAGTCTTCTCAGGACCAGGGTCCTTTCCTTCCTTCTTCTTGGGAATCTTTTTATTTGCTAATTGTGCCTTGAGTATTCAGAGCTTTCGGGATCATTAATATCCACTTATCAGTGATTGCATTTCATGTGTATTCTTTTGTGATTGGGTTAACTCACTTAGGATGATATTTTTCAGATCCAACCATTTGCCTACAAATTGCATGAATTCATTATTTTTAATTGCTGAGTAGGATTCCATTGTATATATACCATATTTTCTGTATCCATTCCTCCTTTGAGGGACATCTGGGCTCCTTCCAACTTCTGGCTATTATAAACAAGGCTGCTATGAACATAGTGGAGCATGTGTCTTTATTGTATGCAGGGGAATCCTCTGGGTATATGCCTAGGAGTGGTATGCCAGGGTCCTCTGGAAGCGTCATGCCCAATTTTCTGAGGAACCGCCAGACTGATTTCCAGAGCGGGTGTACCATCTTGCAATCTCACCAACAGTGTAGGAGTGTTCCTTTTTCTCCACATCCTCACCAGCACCTGTTTTCCCTTGAGTTTTTAATCTTAGCCATTCTGATTTGTGTGAGGTAGAATCTCAGGGTTGTATTGATTTGCATTTCCCTGATGACTAATGATGTTGAACATCTCTTAAGGTGCTTCTGGTGAAAATTCTTTGTTTAGCTCTGCACCCCATTGTTTGATAGGGTTATTTGGTTCTTTGGGGTCTAACTTCTTGAGTTCTTTGTATATATTGGATATTTTCCCTCTGTAATATTGTTGGTTGCTGTTTTGTCCTTCTGACAGTGTCCTTTGCCTTACAGAAATTACTTTGTAATTTTATGAGTTCCCATTTGTCAATTCTTGATCTTAGAGCATAAGCTATTGGTGTTCTGTTCAGGAACTTTCCCTCTGTGCCCATGTCCTCCAGGGTCTTCCCCAGTTTATTTTCTATTGGTTTCAGTGTGTCAGGTTTTATGTGGAGGTCCTTGATCCACTTGGCGTTGATCTTAGTACAAGGAGATAAGAGTGGGTCAATTCGCATTCTTCTGCATGTTGACCTCCAGTTGAATCAGCACCATTTGTTGAAAAGGCTATCTTTTTTTCCACTGGATGGTTGTAGTTCCATTATTAAGGATCAAGTGACCATAAGTCTGTGGGTTAATTTCTGGGTCTTCATTTCTATTCCATTGATCTACTTGCCTGTCGCTGTACCAATACCATGCAGTTTTTTAGCACAATTGCTCTGTAGTACTGCTTGAAGTCAGGGATATTGATTCCCCCAGAAGTCCTTTTATTGTTGAGAATAGTTTTAGCTATCCTTGATTATATACTTCACATATCTCTGTTCCTTCCTTGACACATACTCCTTATCAAAAACCATATCTTCTAAACCACTAGTTTAGACTTCTGTGTGAACTGACAAAAGCTCTGTGATAATGCCTGGATTATTATTCAGATGACTAAATCCCTGACAAAAAGACTACACAGTCAGTCACATGGTGACACAGAGCTAGAGGTATAAAGACAAAGCCTAGAGGGAGTGATCTCCAAGGGATACTAGGCAATTTTCCGGGTGTGCCATATTTAATCATTACTTAAGTCAAATATAAAAAACAATACAGCTAAAGTACACATAGGTTAATTATATGTGAATCATATACAATATTTGTAGATGTAAATAATATATTGTATTGGCTGGTTTTGTGTGTCAACTTGACCCAAGCTGGAGTTATTACAGAGAAAGGAGCTTCAGTTGAGAAAAATGCCTCCATGCGATCCAGCTGTGAGGCATTTTCTTAATTAGTGATCAAGAGGGAAGGGCCCCGTGTGGGTGGTACCATTCCTTTTCTTGTAGTCTTAGGTTCTATAAGAAAGCAAACTGAGCAAGGCAGAGGAAGCAAGCCATTAAGTAAGATCTCTCGATGGCCTCTGCATCAGCTACTGCTTCCTGACCTGCTTGAGTTCCAACTCTGACTTTTTTTGGTGATGAACAGCAACGTGGAAGTTTAAGCTGAAAAAACCCTTTCCTCCCCAGCTTGTTTCTTGGTCGTGATGTTTGTGTAGGAATAGAAACACTGACTAAAACATATGTGTAAGAACATATATATATATATATATATATATATATATATATATATATAAATCATACATATGTATAATAAAATACAGTGATTTTAAAAAGGAATTATTTCTCCCTCGTGTATAGGTTTGTTTTTATGGTGTGGCTTAGAAATTCAATTATTTAGAATATTCACATACCTATATTGTCTTTTTGTTTCTTCTCATGTTTAAGTATTCATCTTCATTTTCATAGACAGTGCTTATTTTCTTCCATTTCTTCTGGTATATTCTTTGAGAAAGGGAACCGAATGTAAGAATGGATGACTTACCTCCAATAAAAGTTAATATGCAATTATTTTTCTTATGCAACTATTGAAACAATTGCACATATCACTTTATCCATATATCTTTCCCCAGATTTGATCATATGACAACATTTACCTGCTGGGGAGACTCAAAAATATTGTTTTTCAGCAGATGACTTTGTGTGTAACTAAAGTTAAATTAAAGAGGCAGATATGAGACATGATTGGCAGGCCTCCAGAGATCTGTCATGGTGACTTCCTTACTGAATGCATATATGTTGTATTAGGTTTTACTGAGCTTTCCCTTTAATCTTGCCATGGGCAAATATTATCCTCAAATATTCAAGAACCACATGAGCTACACAAATTACATATTGTGCAAGTCTGTGGTCGCAGTCATTCCTCATATTCACTATGGAATGGAATATTTTTTATGGTGTTGTGTAATAAACTGTCTTCAGTGCTAAACTCTATGGTCATGTCTAGGAAAGTTTGAGAATCTTTCCGAGTTACTTATAGAGGTACACAGTTTCAGTTTGAATCTGCATGTGGGACTTTGGGGGCTTGAATGCTTACTATGGTTAAGTTTTGCACTAATGTATTTTTAGGAGGTGGGACTTAATTCATTATTAATCTGAGTTATAAGAGATTTTTATTTTGATGATTTTTATTTTTAAAATATGGTTTTAGGTGTAAGGGTGTTGTGCCTACATTTGGACCTGTGCGCCATCTGTATGAGTGCCTGAGGAGGTCAGAGGAGTTTGTCTCATTGCCTTGGATAGGAGTTACAGACATCCATGTACTGGCATGGGGTACTGGGAATTGAAACCAGAGTCCTCTGCCAGTGTTCTTAATTGCTGAGCCATCTCTCCAGCCCCAGGTATTTTTCATTTTAATTGGAACATTGTAGTGGAAATTATATTCACAGCTAGATCAACAGTTGGCAAGAATTTTGCTTAATTTTTCTGAAAGGACTAGATCATATATTGTTATGTTTGCAGCCCATCTGGTCTCAGTCACAAATATTTTACTCTCTTCTTGCAGCATGAGAACATCCATGTGTAAAATGCAAATGAATGAGCATGGCTGTGCTCCTGTAAAACTTTATTTTCACTAACAAGAACTAGGCTGAGACTGACTTGCAAGTAACAGAGTATTGATTCTAAATTAGATAGATGTTTCAAGCCAACACAGGATGTGTTAGGGCAAGTTGATATTTTACCTGCTCCTCAAGTAAGCCAAAAATAACTCTTATCTACATGAGCTGCCACCTGGAATTAATGTCAACTCTTAGAGAAATCCAAGCTATGGGCTGGCATGTCTGCACCTGTCCTGAATCCTACTTTGTACTAAGAATGCTTTCCTGTCAGATTTTAAACTAAATTTCTAGATTTAAAACACATCTGTATGAACTCATTTTCTCTTCCAGAACACCAAAATTTATTGTGTGACATCGAAACTGGTATTCATTTTAAAGTATGGTGACATTTAAATATTCATTATCAAGTATTAATCATCTACATTAAACAGGCTCAAAGTAAAATTCAGCATGCATGACCAACATGCACCCACCAATTTAGGTGAGAGCAATTTTTCTATGATTTATCTTCAAGCCTTTGAAATCTTCTCTTGTACTTCTTCACAAAATGCATGTACGGTTATTGTAAAAGAAATAAAATTTGAATATGTCTTACTTTACAGCCTAGGCTGGCCTAGATCTCACCATGTGGCCCAAGCTAGATTTTATGCATGGAAATATTCCTCCATCAGCATCTTAGATGTTAAGAGTATAAGAGTATTATCAGCACCCCCTGTATTGCAAAACATCAGAATTCCTTACTTCTGTGAAAATGTATTTTTGTATTAGTATTCAACTTTCAATTATAATTCTTTTAAAAAAATCCATGTCCCATCTCTTCTACACATTGACATCCCATATCTTCAATTGCCCCAATATGCCTGCAAAAATCTATTTCTATGTCTGGCTTATGCCTAATCTTTGCCATTGTTATATTCCTAAGTAAGCATATAATACCTCTCTTATCTGATTGGTCATTCCTGAAAATATTTTCTGGCCTGGGGTTTACAATCCTTTTTCTTAAAGCTTGTATTACTGACCTACCTCTTGTCTTCAGAAGCCAATGGTCTCTTCTTTGCTTCTAGAGATTTCCCCGCTGTTTCACTGAGTCAGCAGCATGTTGGGCAGTTCTTCTGATCAGTGGTAAATATCACCATCTTTCATTTTAATCTCTTTCATTCCTGAGGCTTTTTATAGCCTTATGTGTAGTGAATGCACATGAAATCCTAATAAATGACTGACTGTATGAAAAAATGTTCTCATGACAATGCATTTTGCTGTCTGGGGAAAATGGGGCATGTGTGTTTAATAAACATTCATTAAAAAATAACTTCATTAAACTTGACAAATTATGTATGAGATTTTTTTGTAGTTGAAATGGATTGGCACATCAAAGATTGATAAAGTACGGTGAGCTTGAAAGGTTCTTCAAATAAACAAACAGAAAACTTATATGATGAAGTATCATTGTCATGCTGTGCACTATCTGTCACTACTGTTGCCTTGTTAGGATGATGGACCAATGGAGGAATGGATACAGAAAATGTGGTATATTTATACAATGGAATACTATTCAGCAATTAAAAACAATAAATTCATGAAATTTGAAGGCAAATGGTTGGAACTGGAAAATATCATCCTAAGTGAGCAAACCCCATCACAAAAGAATACACATGAAATGCAATCACTGATAAGTGGATATTAACTAGCCCAGAAGCTCTGAATAATCAAGACAAAATTAGCAAATCATATGATGCCCAAGAAGAGGGGAGGAAAGTGTCCTGGTCCTGAAAAGCCTTGATCCAGTATTGTAGGGGAGTACAAGAACAAAGAATATAGAAATTTAAAAAAAAAGGATGATGGACCACAATTAGTCCACTGGCCTTCAACATTGGATGTAAATTTTTATCTCCTGGGGGGCTGTAGAGGATGCTATGTTTGAGGACCAACACAGGCAGTTTAAATTAGTGTGCAAGGGGTGTACAAGCCTCAGAATGGTCAGATATTTCATATTGATTCTAATACATAGACCAATCAGAGAACCACTCAGCGTGAGCTGACGTTCCATTTCTCATGACAAATTTTCTGCTATACTAGTATTTTTAATTTTAACTTTAGTATTATGGTAGAATGTGTATCTTAGAACATTTTTGTCTGCTAAGAGTTGACAGAGATGATAGGGGTACACAGAAAAAGTGGAACAGATAGAAGGTTTTGTAGTAAGTTTTCATTGTAACAGTCAAGGGTAATCCTGGGAAAATATCTTTTTAATTCTCAGTCACACATATAATTCTGTTAAAGAAATGAATACATTTTAGAAATGTTAGTTTATTACCACTTAATTGTTCATATATGTCATTTTTCTGTGGCATATGTTATTTGTAATTATGCAAGGACCGCATGCATGCCAGTGCATTGTCTAAGTGTCCGTGATTATGCCTGTCTTATGAGCATTTCACAAGCATAATTTGAGATAACCACTGGCTCATAAACTTTTACGGTGCATTTTAAAGCATGTACAACTTAATATGATTTCAAATAATCACTGTCACTTAAATTTTTCTATACTTAATACACATTCAAATTAAAGTTTATTAAGAAAGTAAGTATCTCATGAACATGGAGAAACATAAAATGTTGCTGAGGGAAGGAAAAGGAATTTTGATAAGGGGTCATGACTCAGTGTTGTTATGTGACTTCCACATATCCATACCTCCAGCTGGTCCTCTTATTTCTGAGAAGTTCATCAGAAGGGTTCACAGTGATGGATCTGGATCTACTCTCTCCACTATATAAAGCTTTTTCAAATTGTGCATTCCTGTAGGCGACATGGGTGAGCCACCCATTCATTCACCGAGAACGGCTCCTTTATTTACTACTGGGGCAGAAGTTCTATCATTGGGGAAAGTAACAGAATTTGTTCTATAAAGTAACATGTCCACATTCGTAACTCATGGATGGAGGATCAGTAGTTTGTGATCATCTTTAGCTTTGTAGCAAGTCCAGAGTCATCCAGGACATACATGAAACCCTACCTCAATTACTTTTTATTTGAATTATGTATTTGTAATGGAAAACGGAGCCTCAAAGATAGACATAAATCATGAAAATGACACTTATTAAACCACTTAAGATTCAAAGCATATTATTAAAATTTAAAGACTTAAAATTTAATAAAGCTTGGAAAAGAAGATTTGTCATCCAATAATATATAAAAAGGGAGTTAGGGCACATGTGTGAATCAGTGGTACCTATGCCACATTCTTTATTTTTGCTGTGAGTGGAGATTTACAGCTCAGTCTGAAGAGGTGAGTACCATTATTTTCTCATTTTATCAAGAACACTAAGGCTCAGGCAGATCAGGTGTTAGCTGTTAGTGTCACACTGAATGAAACTAGTCCTCTGAAACAGTGGTGGTATTTGCAGCATCTGGTTTCCTGTAAACTGAAGATGCTTTTTGAAGCTCTGCCCATCCATGCTCAGTTTACAGCATTCACTTTCTCCTATAGATACAAGACTTTGATTAACTGCAATAGACATTCTTTTTTGTTTGTTTGTTATTATTGCTTTTTTTCTTTTTTAAAATTTTTTTATTGGATATATTTTATATTTACATTTCATTTCCCTTTTGATTCAACATTTCTTGAGCACTAGACATAAACAGATAGTTTTTAAGGAAGTGGGGCATTGGGGAAAATAAAAAGTTTCCTTGAACTTTATAAAAGGTCATCAGAATGAGTTGCTTGGTTAAGCATGAAGTGCATTATTCTCACACAGTTTCATAGCAGAACTGAAACAGAGCGTGGTGATATCTAAGGCCTTGGGGAGACAAAAATGCACATTTCTGGAAACAACAGCAGACATTGCTGCTAGAAAGTACAGCTTGCTGAGGGTAGGACTGGGCCTACTGAGGGTAGGACTGGTAGGACTACTGGGCCAAAAAAATCAAATGAAAATCTATCTCTAAAATATAGTTTCAATATATTGCTCACACTTGAAAACAAAACAAGAATATGTATCTCAAGCTAGATAATAAGTCTACATTAAAAAATTATTATTTTGTGGCCAATAACTTGGCACAAACCTAACATAGACTTGTCAATAGAAACCTCATGGTAAAAGATGAACATCTGGAGATACATGTGAGAAGATGCTTTGAAGTTATAATAATCTCCTTTAGTGTAAAACAGGTATCATCTGTAGAGTAGGTTTGATTAGCACTTATAAGGAACCTCAGCAAGGAGACCCTAGAGGACATGAGACTGCTAGTATGACAACAGTAAGTGTAAATTTTGGAAAGAATGACAGAGATATCATACCATTAACACTCTGTCTCTCTACATTCTGGCCCTAGTGAGTTATAGCACCCTGGCAAAGAAAGTACTTTTAGTGAACAATCTGTTGATTTGCTTTCTCAGCTTCCCCTTGGATGGGTGTCTTGCAGTGTCACTATTTTGTGTATAATCCTATTTTAACAACATGAGAGGGCTCTACCATTTCTAATCACATTATAGAGAGCCTTAAAGGACTTCCGAAAAACATAGTTAAGAAAAACCATTGTAAAACAAAGTTATAAAGCAAAAGCAAATAATAATTTTCAGTGTAGAAATAAGTTAGAGATTCCAGTTAATTTGTATGTAAAAATAATTATTAGGTCTATATTCTATATCAAAGAGAAATTCAGACTTAAAAAGGGAAACTACAGAATTCTGTATAACAATTGTATTTAGCTGCACCAAGAACTATTTTCAGTGAGGTTCTCTCAATTCATATGGAATTCAAGCCATATAAAACAAAGAGTTGGTGAATATGTTTTCAGTTCCTTGAAAACTCATATCTGTTATCTGCCAATTAAAACATAAGAAATGTTTTGTTGGTATATTATCAAGGCTGGCCCTGAACTCCTGAGCTTGAGATCTTCCTCATATCAGCTTCCCAAGTAGCTAGGAATACAGGTGTGCATCAGTGCTTGGCTTCAAAAAGTGTTTCAGAAAGAGTTAAGGAGATAAAGACATGAATTCAGATCCCCACAATCCAACATGAGCAGTGCATGGCAGCCCCATATGTGACTGCAATTCTGGAGGAGTTGTCAGAGACAACTCTAGGGCTGATCCCGGAGCCCACTGGCCAGCTGGTCCAGCAAATACATGAACTTAGTGAGTGAGGAGGTGGGATCAAGAAACAAGATGCTGACTAATATAGTAAATCCCCTAAAACAAACTTTGGCCCTCTAAATATGCACACATGCTCATAAACACAAATATAACAAGTACACACATGTACAATCATTTTAATAAAATATAATATAATGCAAATCAATTTTTATAATACTAAATATGAATAAAATGTATGACTTTTAAGACAAAAACAAGTCTACCCTAGCAACTTTTCACAAAGGAAGAACTGTAGAAACTGTAGAGGAAAAGAGAATCTCATAACGGAGAGAGAGGGGGTAGCAGGATGATTAAAGGCTGCTGTGGGCTGAAGTGGTGCCTAAGGACAGATTCAGATTCAGATTCTTTCTACTATGAAAGAAGAAGAAAGGGAGACCAAAGAGGCTAGAGATGGAAAGAAGGAACTGTTGAGGCGGGTGAAGGGAAGGCATGCAATCAAAATCATATGGCATAGGTTTCACAGCAAGGAGTTGTTTTCTCCTTGTTGGCTTATGCTACTCGTTCACTTTTAATCAAGATATGAGTTAAGTTACTGCGAAAAGTGCACATACCAAAATCAATCATAGCAAAGATGACTGCCACCCACATGGCTGCCTCCATCTTGAGGGAAGGACAGAAACAAAGATGGCAGCAACCTACATGTTTACTTTGACAATGTATAGATTTGTACCTATCAACCCTGGTGGTAATGAGTTTTAGGTTAACCATTTGTTACAGATTTTGCAGGCTTTTAGTCATAGCCAGTGCTGTGAATAGTCCTGGGCTTGTATTTTGATGCTAATTTCACTCCTCAGAGGGGCTGCAGATGAGGAGTTGCCTTGTGAACCTTCTCCCCACCTTAAATTTTCAAATAAAGGCTTGAGCCAATGACTGGGCAGGAGGAAGTGGGTGGCACTGAGAGTCTAGGGGTGGATCGATGGGGATAAACAGGAAGGGAGGAGCTACAGGGGATCAACCATGGGGCTGGGTGTGGGGGTTGGGAGAAACGGAGAGGCAGTAGGGAGAGAGAAGCTCATGGCCTGCAGAAACTGCAAGTTATATGTGATAATATAGATGAAAATAGAGTAGTGTATTGGGAGAGCTGCCCAATCTAAGCTTGTAGCTTGTTTTGTTAACTGATTGAGTTGAGCTTTCTTTTACTGGAGAATTGGGTTGGAAACAAAGTAGCAACAAAATGGTACCCAACATATTGCTTAGAACCTAACAAACCTGAGATAAAATGTTAACTGCCCCAGAAGCCCTGAATTGCGAGTGCAGTAGATATAAAGGGTTCTGGACCAGGCAATTCATTTATATAAGAGAGATATATAACATCTTGATACTTAAAGATGGGAAAAACAATAAAGACCTTTTTGGATCTATGTGATGATATTTTGAATGATTTGACAGAAATGGACTTAGAGGAAAATGTCACTGATATTGCAGTACTTATTCTCTTGATTTTCTATGCCATCTCAAAATACAGGGTCCTAGACAAAAATTCCTTGCCTTAGAAAAGAGATTACAAGTAACACTAGAACAGAGGATGCAGCAGTTCACAGATCAGACTGAGCAGTAGACAGATAATAATGAGGATTGGAAGCTAGACTTGGAGAATAATCTTTTAAAATTAATCAATCAAAATAAAAATGGACAGTAGACTATCAGAATTGCAGTATAAAGAAAAGATCAAAATGTGGAGGCAGAACCTTGAACAGAAAATACAGGAACTCAAGGAAAAGGAAAATACTTAGGGCGAGATAGAAGATAAATGTAGAGAAAGACAACCAAAGTTTATTAAAAAACAAACTTTAGTCTATCTGGTTAATATACAACAAAGACCTCCAGATAATAGTCATCCACTGGGTTATCAGGAATTCGAATGGCAACCTGTGGATGTGTTAGATCTAAGAAAATTTAAGGAAAGTGTCACTAATTTTGGAATGCATTTGCCATTTGTAAAGCAAATTCTGACTTCTTGGGCTATTAAAAATAGAATAATCCCACAAGACTGGAAGGATATGGCAAGAGCAATACTAGAACCTGCTGCTAATTTACAATGGGTCGCATGGTAGAGAGATGGGGCGAGGGAGATAGCACAACAAAATAGAGCCAGGGGTAGAGAGATTTCCATAGACCAAGTGCTTGGTGAGGGTCACTTTGCAGAGGTAGAAGTGCAGGTTATATATGATGATGAAACCCTAGCCTCATGTTGATTGTCAGCTTTAAGGGCCTGGGACAAAGTTGCAGAATCAGGGAAAAGACTTGAACCATTTACTAAAGTTATACAAGGTCCACAAGAAACCTTCCCTGACTTTTTACAAAGACTAACCTCAGCTGTGGAAAGGAGTATATTAGATTCTGCAGCAAGGAAGGCAATAATTGAGTCTTTAGCTTTTGAGAATGCAAATACTGAATGCAAAGAAGTAATCAGACCACTGAGGGTAAGGTCAGCATCAATAGATGAGTGGATTAGATATACAATTGATGTTGTAGCTCGTTCACCTGATATGACTGTAATAGGAAAAGCTGCCACTAGACACCTAGAAATGACCTAAGATTTTAAATTTTTTAATTGGGGTGAGTGGGGTCATCTCAGAAATGACCGTAGGGGGAAAAAAAGAAATATCAAAAGGGAGCCTATGCCTTTTGGAATATGTCAAAGGTGTGGAAGTGGCCGACATTTGACTAGGGAATGTAGAGCAAGAACAGACAAATGGGACAATATTTTGCTAAAAACTCTCAGGGGGGCCTCTTGCAGGCCCCAAAGCCAGGCAGGGAGAGTTCTCTTCCTCAGGACAATTAGGTGTCACTGCCTCAAAAGCAGATGTTCTAAGACCAGATAAAACTGAGACAAGTTCTGTAGACAATTCAGAAAGCCTCAAAGGAACCCACCCAAAAATGAATATTTTGGCAAACTTCTATAGAGGATCACAGGCCAAAACTAAGAATATTAGTAAACAATATTGAGATAGAAGGAATGGTTGATACTGGAGCAGATATCACCATTTTCTCTCCAAAATCTTGGCCTGTAAGTTGGCCATTTCAAGAAGTACACATACAATTTCAAGGAGTTGAGACCTTATTCCAAATAAAGCAAAGTATCAGATGGCTTAAATGTATAGGACCAGGTCAGGTAGGAAAATTGAAGCCATACATGGCTGAGATAGCCATTAACTTATGGGGAAGAGATCTATTACAGCAGCGGAAAATCTAAATTAATATTCCCTCAGTCTCAGTTTCTAACAAAGAAACTAGTCAGGATCCTAATAAAAATCTTAAATCCACTACATAAACAAACTGAAAGAAAAAAACCACATGGTCATCTCATTAGATGCTGAAAAAGCATTCGACAAAATTCAGCATCCATTCATGCTAAAAGTCTTGGAAAGAGCAGGAATTCAAGGCCCATACCTAAACATAGTAAAAGCAATCTACAGCAAACCAGTAGCCAACATCAAAATAAATGGAGAGAAACTTGAAGCATTCCCACTAAAATCAGGGACTAGACAAGGCTGCCCTCTCTCTCCATATCTTTTCAATATAGTACTTGAAGTTCTAGCAAGAGCAATTAGACAACATAAGGAAGTCAAAGGGATACAAATTGGAAAGGAAGAAGTCAAACTATCATTATTTGCAGACGATATGATAGTTTACCTAAGCGATCCAAAAAACTCCACCAGAGAACTTCTACAGCTGATAAACAACTTCAGCAAAGTGGCAGGTTATAAAATTAACTCAAGCAAGTCAGTGGCCTTCTTGTACTCAAAGGACAAGCAGGCAGAGAAAGAAATTAGGGAAATAACACCCTTCACAATAGCCACAAACAACATAAAGTATCTTGGCGTAACTCTAACCAAACAAGTGAAAGATCTGTACAACAGGAACTTCAAGTCCTTGAAGAAAGAAATCGAAGAAGACCTCAGAAGATGGAAAAATATTTCTTGCTCCTGGATTGGCAGGATCAATATAGTAAAAATGGCCATCTTGCCAAAAGCAATCTACAGATTCAATGCAATCCCCATCAAAATCCCAACTCAATTCTTCATAGATCTAGAAAGAGCAATTCTCAAATTCATCTGGAGCAACAAAAAACCCAGGATAGCTAAAACTATTCTCAACAATAAAAGGACTTCTGGGGGAATCAATATCCCTGACCTCAAGCAGTACTACAGAGCAATTGTGTTAAAAACTGCATGGTATTGGTATAGCAACAGGCAAGCAGATCAATGGAACAGGATTGAAGACCCAGAGGTTAACCCACAGACTTATGGTCACTTGATCTTTGATAAAGGAGCCACAACCATCCGGTGGAATAAAGATAGCCTTTTTAACAAATGGTGCTGGTTCAACTGGAAGTCAACATGCAGAAGAATGCGAATTGATCCAATCTTATCTCTTTGCACTAAGATCAACTCCAAGTGGATCAAGGACCTCCACATAAAACCAGACACACTGAAACTATTAGAAAAGAAACTTGGGAATACCCTGGAGGACTTGGGCACAGGGGAAAAGTTCCTGAACAGAACACCAATAGCTTATGCTCTAAGATCAAGAATCGACAAATGGGACCTCATAAAATTACAAAGTTTCTGCAAAGCAAAGGACACTGTCAGAAGGACAAAACGGCAACCAACAAAGTAAGAAAAGATCTTCACCAACTCCACATCCGACAGAGGGCTAATATCCAATATATACAAAGAACTCAAGAAGTTAGACCGCAAAGAACCAAATAACCCTATCAAAAAATGGGGCACAGAGCTAAACAAAGAATTTTCACCAGAAGAAATTCGGATGGCCGAGAAACACCTTAAAAGATGTTCAACATCATTACTCATCAGGGAAATGCAAATCAAAACAACCCTGAGATTCCACCTCACACCAGTCAGAATGGCTAAGATTAAAAACTCAAGAGACAACAAGTGCTGGCGAGGATGTGGAGAAAGAGGAACACTCCTCCACTGTTGGTGGGATTGCAAAATGGTAAAACCGCTCTGGAAATCAGTTTGGCGGTTCCTCAGAAAATTGGGCATGTTACTTCCAGAGGACCCTGGCATACCACTCCTGGGCATATACCCAGAGGATTCCCCTGCATGCAATAAGGACACATGCTCCACTATGTTTATAGCAGCCTTGTTTATAATAGCCAGAAATTGGAAGCAGCCCAAATATCCCTCAAAGGAGGAATGGATACAGAAAATGTGGTATATTTATACAATGGAATACTACACAGCAATTAAAAATAATGAATTCATGCAATTTGTAGGTAAATGGTTAGACCTGGAAAATATCATCCTGAGTGAATTAACCCAATCACAAAAGAATGCACCTGAAATGCAATCACTGATAAGTGGATATTAATGAGCCCAGAAGCCCTAAATACTCAAGACACAAATAGCAAGTCAAATGATTCCCAAGAAGAAGAAAGGAGAGGACCCTGGGCCTGTAAAGATTGCTTCCAGTTTAGTAAAGAAACCGAGGGGGGAGGGGGAATTATTGGGGAACAGATGGGGGGGGAGAGGAACTATGGGAACTATGGTGGGTGGGAACTGGGAAAGGGGAAAGCCTTTGGAATGTAAACATAGAATATAGAAAATAAAATTAAAAAAAAAGAAAAAAAATCTTAAATTAGTTAGGGAATGTTATCAAAGGCAGTTAGACAGTCCAAGCTGTCCATAAACAAGATACAGCAGAGGCTGACAATTTAGCTTTACCCCAAAGATCCACTGCTGCCAAAGCACCAACAACCTTACCACTAAGGTGGATGACTGGCCAACCCATTTGGATTGCTATCACTTGGCAACAAGCCAAGAAAGTTGTGAAGAAATGCCCTACTTGTTTATTATATAAACAGACTCCATTGCCTATGGGAACTAACCCTAAGGGTACTCAAAGAAATGACATTTGGCAAATGGATATCTTCCATTTTACAGAGTTTGCCAAACTGAAATATGTGCACCATACTATAGACACATATTCAGGATTTCAATGGGCAACTGCATTACTGTCAGAAAAGGCTGATTCTGTAATTTTATATTTGTTGGAAGTTATGGCCATTATGGGAATACCAACACAAATTAAAACAGACAATGGGCCAGTGTATATCTCTAATAAGATGAAGCAGTTTTTTGAACATTACAATATAAAACATGTTAAAGGCATGCCACACAATCCTACAGTACAAGCAATTGTGGAGAGATCCAATCAAACTCTAAAGGAGATACTTAATAGGCAAAAAGGATCAACAAGAAATCCCAAGGATAGATTATATAGTACATTTCTAACTTTAAATTTTTTAAATGCCAATGAACAAAACACTACAGCTACTAAAAGACATTGGATGGTGAAAGAACTATTGAACTAAACCAGCCTGTTTACATTATGGTTTTTCCAACATCAGAATGGAGAATGTGAACTGTGTTATGCTGGGGGAGGGGCTATGCCTATGTTTCCACAGGAAAAGAAAAGCTGTGGGTTCCTTCCAAGTTGATAAAAATCAAACATGACAATGAGAGACCTCCTGAAGACCTTGGGGATAGAGAAGAAAAGGGAGACTAACACAATCAACAAAATAGGTGACATATATGTGGTGATGTTTATGTCTCTGTTTATGGAGACAGCTCTGGAACTGGTTGAGACCAAAATGTCTATATGCAGCCATTAACACTTATTGGGTATTACATACCATCTTTTACAAGGACATATATACACAGTTACATTGTAGTTTGACTAAGTGATCAAGCTAACCTGAGGAAAGACAGTCAGTTGTCTTTCTTTATTTATCTTCATTGGCCAATCTGTGTCCCTTGTATGCTCTGTGTGAATGTCTTTATCTGTGTACTTGTTGCTTTTAAGTTTTGTATACTACAGAGATGAAAGAAGAGAAAGACAGCCCTGAAAAGATTCACACTCCAGGATGCTGAGATTCCAGGACCTTCTATTCCAGCTTCACACTTGATTCTACTTCAACTACATCAAAACCGTTTCTTTTAAAGACTCGCTTCCAGAACTTAACTTGCCTCTACAGCCTTTCAGAATGTCATGGCCAAGATGTCATCTGACCTGGAGGCACTAACTTTCTCACCACATAGTGACTGGAAGGCGAATAATGCCAGCTAGTTCTCAAAATTTCTTATTTCCCTTTGGGCCCCCAGATGGGAATTCTTCACCCGAATTCAGCTGGAATCAGACAGAAGACAATCATCGTCCCAGTTCCTTATGTGGGATGAATGGTTCTGATTATTTTAGGAATTATAGATATGTTATCATTTTAGGGATAATTTACAAATGTAGCTTTGGACAGAGAGGGAACTAAAGAACTTAAATTCAGGAATTTCTACCTTTCCTTTCCTCTTCTCTGTCCTTTTTTCTTAGGTTAAAGAAGTGGGTGGAAAATAAAAATGGGGATATATTAATATAGAAATTATAGAAATAGACAAATAGGAATAGATTAGCAAATGAACTTTAAGCAAAACGTTACATAGCCAGATCTTACATTGGTAGAAGTCTATATAATTGATACAAAGTTGAAGTTGTAAGCTCTTATATTGGTTCAGAATTTATTTGATGAAAACTTAAGGTTTTCATTGGTATAAATTTATTATTGATATAAAACTGGGATTAATATTGTTTTTTTTATTTACTTTTTTTTTAATTTTCTATATTCTTTGTTTACATTCCAAAGGCTTTCCCCTTTCCCAGGTACCCCCCACCATATGTCCCATAATTCCTCTCCCCCCCCATGCTATTCCCCATTCTTTCCCCCCCCCACGATTTCTCTGTTCTGGGTCTATAATACTGGATCCAATCTTTACAGGCCCAGGGTCCTCTCCTTTTTTTCTTCTTGAGAGTCATTTGACTTGCTAATTGTGCCTTGAGTATTTAGGGCTTCTGGGCTCATTAATATCCACTTATCAGTGATTGCATTTCGTGTGTATTCTTTTGTGATTGGGTTAGCTCACTTAGGATGATAGTTTCCAGATCTAACCATTTACCTACAAATTGCATGAATTCATTATTTTTAATTGCTGAGTAGTACTCCATTGTATAAATATACCACATTTTCTGTATCCATTCCTCCTTTGAGGGATATCTGGGCTCCTTCCAATTTCTGGCTATTATAAACAAGGCTGCTATAAACATAGTGGAGCATGTGTCTTTGTTGTATGCAGGGGAATCCTCTGGGTATATGCCCAGGAGTGGTATGCCAGGGTCCTCTGGGAGTGGCATGCCCAATTTTCTGAGGAACCGCCACACTGATTTCCAGAGTGGTTTTACCATTTTGCAATCCCACCAACAGTGGAGGAGTGTTCCTCTTTCTCCACATCTTCGCCAGCACTTGTTGTCTCTCGAGTTTTTAATCTTAGCCATTCTGACTGGAGTGAGGTGGAATCTCAGGGTTGTTTTGATTTGCATTTCCCTGATGACTAATGATGTTGAACATCTCTTAAGGTGTTTCTCGGCCATCCGAATTTCTTCTGGTGAAAATTCTTTGTTTAGCTCTGTACCCCATTTTTTGATAGGGTTATTTGGTTCTTTGGGGTCTAACTTCTTGAGTTCTTTGTATATATTGGATATTAGCCCTCTGTCGGATGTGGGGTTGGTGAAGATCATTTCCCACGTTGTTGGTTGCCGTTTTGTCCTTCTGACAGTGTCCTTTGCCTTACAGAAACTTTGTAATTTTATGAGGTCCCATTTGTCAATTCTTGATCTTAGAGCATAAGCTATTGGTGTTCTGTTCAGGAACTTTCCCCCTGTGCCCATGTCCTCCAGGGTCTTCCCAAGTTTCTTTTCTAATAGTTTCAGTGTGTCTGGTTTTATGTGGAGGTCCTTGATCCACTTGGAGTTGATCTTAGTACAAGGAGATAAGAGTGGGTCAATTCGCATTCTTCTGCATGTTGACCTCCAGTTGAACCAGCACCATTTGTTGAAAAGGCTATCTTTTTTCCACCGGATGGTTGTGGCTCCTTTATCAAAGATCAAGTGACCATAAGTCTGTGGGTTAATTTCTGGGTCTTCAATCCTATTCCATTGATCTACCTGCCTGTTGCTGTACCAATACCATGCAGTTTTTAACACAATTGCTCTGTAGTACTGCTTGAGGTCAGGGATATTGATTCCCCCAGAAGTCCTTTTATTGTTGAGAATAGTTTTAGCTATCCTGGGTTTTTTGTTGCTCCAGATGAATTTGAGAATTGCTCTTTCTAGATCTATGAAGAATTGAGTTGGGATTTTGATGGGGATTGCATTGAATCTGTAGATTGCTTTTGGCAAGATGGCCATTTTTACTATATTGATCCTGCCAATCCAGGAGCAAGAAATATTTTTCCATCTCCTGAGGTCTTCTTCGATTTCTTTCTTCAGGGACTTGAAGTTCCTGTCATACAGATCTTTCACTTGTTTGGTTAGAGTTACGCCAAGGTACTTTATGTTGTTTGTGGCTATTGTGAAGGGTGTTATTTCCCTAACTTCTTTCTCAGCCTGCTTGTCCTTTGAGTACAAGAAGGCTACTGATTTGCTTGAGTTAATTTTATAACCAGCCACGTTGCTGAAGTTGTTTATCAGCTGTAGAAGTTCTCTGGTGGAGTTTTTTGGATCGCTTAAGTAGACTATCATATCATCTGCAAATAATGACACTTTGACTTCTTCCTTTCCAATTTGTATCCCTTTGACTTCCTTATGTTGTCTGATTGCTCTCGCTAGAACTTCAAGTACTATATTGAAAAGATATGGAGAGAGAGGACAGCCTTGTCTAGTCCCTGATTTTAGTGGAATTGCTTCAAGTTTCTCTCCATTTATTTTGATGTTGGCTACTGGTTTGCTGTAGATTGCTTTTACTATGTTTAGGTATGGGCCTTGAATTCCTGCTCTTTCCAAGACTTTTAGCATGAAAGGATGCTGAATTTTGTCAAATGCTTTTTCAGCATCTAATGAGATGACCATGTGGTTTTTTTCTTTTAGTTTGTTTATGTAGTGGATTACATTGATGGATTTCCGTATATTGAACCATCCCTGCATTCCTGGAATGAAGCCTACTTGATCATGGTGAATGATCGTTTTGATATGCTCTTGGATTCAGTTGGCAAGAATTTTATTTAGTATTTTTGCATCTATATTCATAAGAGAAATTGGCCTGTAGTTCTCTTTCTTTGTTGGATCTTTTTGTGGTTTAGGTATCAGCGTAATTGTGGTTTCGAAGAACGAGTTGGGCAGTGTCCCTTCTGTCTCTATTTTGTGGAATAGTTTGAAGAGTATTGGTGTTAAGTCTTCTTTGAAGGTCTGGTAGAATTCTGCACTAAAACCATCTGGTCCCGTACTTTTTTTGGTTGGGAGGCTTTCTATAACCCCTTCTATTTCTTTAAGGGTTATGGGACTGTTTAGCTGGTCTACTTGATGCTGATTTAATTTTGGTATTTGGTATCTGTCTAGGAAATTGTCCATTTCCTCCAGATTCTCCAGTTGTTTTGAGTATAGGCCTTTGTAGTAGGATCTGATGATCTTTTGAATTTCCTCTGTTTCTGTTGTTATATCCCCCTTTTCATTTTTAATTTTGTTAATTTGGATACTATCTCTGTGCCCTTTGGTTAGTCTAGCTAAGGGTTTATCTATCTTGTTGATTTTCTCGAAGAACCAGCTCTTGGTTTGGTTGATTCTTTGTATGGTTCTCTTTGTTTCTGCTTGATTGATTTCAGCCCTTAGTTTGATGATTTCCTCTCTTCTACTCCTCCTGGGTGAGTTAGCTTCTTTTTGTTCCAGCGCCTTCAGGTGTGCTGTTAAGTTGCTAGTGTATGCTCTTTCCAGTTTCTTTTTGGAGGCACTCAGGGCTATGAGTTTTCCTCTTAGCACTGCTTTCATTGTATCCCAGAGATTTGGGTAGGTGGTACCTTCATTTTCATTGAAGTCTAAAAAGTCTTTGATTTCTTTCTTTATTTCTTCCTTGACCAGGGTGTCATTGAGTAGAGTATTGTTCAGTTTCCATGTGTATGTGGGCTTTCTGTTGTTCTTCTTGCTATTGAAGACCACTTTTACTCCATAGTGATCTGATAGGAGACATGGGATTAGTTCGGTCTTCTTGTATTTGTTGAGGTCTGTCTTGTGACCAATTATATGATCAATTTTTGAGAAGGTACCATGCGGTGCTGAGAAAAAGGTATACTCTTTTGTTTTAGGATGGAATGTTCTATATATATCTGTTAAATTCAATTGGTCCAAAGCTTCAATTAGTTTCACTGTGTCCCTGTTTAGTTTCTGCTTTCCTGATCGGTCCATTGAGGAGAGTGGAGTGTTGAAGTCACCTACAATCATTGTGTTAGGTGCGATGTGTGCTTTAAGCTTTAGTAAAGTTTCTTTTACGAATGAGGGTGCCCTTGCATTTGGTGCATAGATGTTCAGTATTGAGAATTCTTCTTGGTGGATTTTCCCTTTGACAAGCAGGAAGTGATCTTCTGTGTCTCTTTTGATGACTTTAGGTTGAAAGTCGATTTTATCTGATATTAGAATGGCTACTCCAGCTTGTTTCCTGGGACCATTTGCTTGTAGAACTGTCTTCCAGCCTTTTACTCTAAGGTGGTGTTTGTCTTTGACACTGAGATGTGTTTCCTGTATGCAGCAAAATGTAGGGTCCTGTTTCCGTATCCAGTCTGTTAGTCTGTGTCTTTTGATTGGGGAGTTGAGTCCATTGATATTAAGAGATATTAAGGAATAGTAATTATTACTTCCTGACATTTTGGGAATTGTTATTATTATTTGTATTTGAGTGGTTCTCTTCTTTTGGGTTGGATGAGATGGGGTTTCTATCTTGTTTCTTCTGGGGTGTTGTTTCCCCCCTTGTGTTGGTATTTTTCCCCTATTATCCTTTGTAGGGCTGGGTTTGTAGATAAGTATCTTGCAAATTTGTTTTTGTCGTGGAATATCTTGGTTTCCCCATCTATGGCAATTGAGAGTTTTGCTGGGTATAGTAGTCTTGGCTGAAGTTTGTGTTCTCTTAGGGTCTGCATGAGGTCTGCCCAGGATCTTCTAGCTTTCATGGTCTCAGGTGAGAAGTCTGGTGTAATTCTGATAGGTCTTCCTTTATATGTTACTTGTCCTTTTTCTCTTACTGCCTTTAATATTCTTTCTTTGTTTAGTACATTTGGGGTTTTGATTATTATGTGACGGGAAGTATTTCTGTTCTGGTCCAGTCTATTTGGGGTTCTATAGGCTTCTTGTATATACATGGGCATCTCTCTCTTTAGGTTGGGGAAATTTTCTTCCATAATTTTGTAGAAGATATTTGCTGGCCCTTTAAGTTGTAGATCTTCATTCTCATCTATCCCTATAATCCTTAGGTTTGGTCTTCTCATTGTGTCCTGGATTTCCTGAATGTTTTGGGTTACCAGCTTTTTGCATTTTGCATTTTCTTTAATTGTTGAATCCATGGTTCCTATGGTATCTTCAGCATCTGAGATTCTGTCTTCTATCTCTTGTATTCTATTGTTGATATTTGCATCTATGACTCCTGATTTCTTCCCAAGGTTTTCTATCTCCAACATTGTCTCCCTTTGCGATTGCTTAGTTGTTTCTACTTCTGTTTTTAGATTTTGTATGGTTTTGCTCAGATCTTTCAGTTGCTTGTTTGTGTTTTCCTGTAATTCTTTAAGGGATTTTTGTGTTTCCTCCTTTATGACTTCTACTCGTTGACCCATGTTCTCTTGTATTTCTTTGGGTGATTTTTGTTTCTCCCCCTTATTGGGATTCATTTTTTGCTCTATATTCTCCTGGATTTCTTTAAGTGATTTTTGTGTCTGCCTTGTATGGGCTTCTAGTTTTTGATCTATTTTCTCCTCTATTACTTTAAGAAATTTATCTAAGTGATCCTCAATCTGCATCTTTACCAGTGATTTTAGATCTGAGTCTTGTTTTTCTGGTGTGTTGAGATATCTGGGATTTAATTGTGTTTGTCTTGCAATGGCTTCTAGCTTTTGATCTATTTTCTCATGTATTACTTTAAGAGATTTATCTAAGTGTTCCTCTATCAGCATCCTGACCAGTGATTTTAGATCTGAGTCTTGTTTTTCTGGTGTTTCGGGGTATCCAATATTTATTGCTGTTGGGGAACTGGGTTCGGATGCCGCCATATTGCCTTGATTTTTGTTAGTAGCGATCTTACGTTTGCCTTTTGCCATCTGGTTAACTCTGGTGTTAGTTGGTCCTGTAGATACTAGCTGGTGCTTGACCCTCCTGTGGGGTTGTAAGGCTATTTCCCAGCGACTGGGATATCTGAATCACTGTCCTGCGGGAGTCTTGCTCACAGATTGCTGACAGGTGGCCTGAGTCCCCCGAGGTCTTAACCTCAGGATATCCCAGGTACTTGGTTCCGCCTGTTGGGCGGCTGCTCTGCACTGCTCCTGCTCAGGGTTCGCTGTCTGATATCCTGTTTCCCCAGGGGTCTTAAAGTTGGGATATCTCAGTTATCTGGTTCTGCCTGCTGGTCCCAAGCTGCTGGGAAGCTGGCTGGGTCCGGTTTCCAGCTTCCCTGCCACTGGCTGGATGGGAGGCTGGTTCGGCCTCCGGCTGGGTCTGGGCACCTGGCACACTGGCTGACTCTGGCTTCCCCACCACCAGCTGGGCGGGAAGCTGCAGGCAATATGGCAGCTGCCTGCAGGGAGCTCGGGGTCCACCCCGCGAGTGCAGAGTGCACCCGCTATTCTGTGCCCAACTCCCACTCCAGGCCTGAGTCCCCGAAGGTCTTCAGCTTGGGCTGTCTCGGGTACCTGGTTCTGCCGCCGCCGCCGGATGGTTCTGAGCACCTGGCACGCTGGGTGACCCTCCGGCTTCCCCACCACCAGCTGGGCGGGAAGCTGCAGGCAATATGGCAGCTGCCTGCAGGGAGCTCGGGGTCCGCCCCGCGAGTGCAGAGTGCACCTGCTATTCTGTGCCCAACTCCCACTCCAGGCCTGAGTCCCCGAAGGTCTTACGCTCGGGCTGTCTCGGGTACCTGGTTCTGCCGCCGCTGGATGGTTCTGAGCACCTGGCACGCTGGCACGCTGGGTGACCCTCCGGCTTCCCCACCACCAGCTGGGCGGGAAGCTGCAGGCAATATGGCAGCTGCCTGCAGGGAGCTCGGGGTCCGCCCCGCGAGTGTAGAGTGCACCCGCTATTCTGTGCCCAACTCCCACTCCAGGCCTGAGTCCCCGAAGGTCTTCAGCTTGGGCTGTCTCGGGTACCTGGTTCTGCCGCCGCCGCCGGATGGTTCTGAGCACCTGGCACGCTGGGTGACCCTCCGGCTTCCCCACCACCAGCTGGGCGGGAAGCTGCAGGCAATATGGCAGCTGCCTGCAGGGAGCTCGGGGTCCGCCCCGAGATTGCAGAGTGCACCTGCTATTCTGTGCCCAACTCCCACTCCAGGCCTGAGTCCCCAAAGGTCTTAAGCTCGGGCTGTCTCGGGTACCTGGTTCTGCCGCCGCTGGATGGTTCTGAGCACCTGGCACGCTGGCACGCTGGGTGACCCTCCGGCTTCCCCACCACCCGGGATTAATATTGTTACTCCCATGTAGGCACTGTGCCTATATAACACATTTAAGAATACAAGGCTTAGACCCAGTCCTTCTATAACTGCTAGTATAAACTGCTTTTAGATGATTAAGTAATACAAGTTAAGATAGCAGACTAGTGGTTGTGAGTTAGTTAAAAGGGTGTTCCTGAGTTATTTTGATTAGAAACAGCTGAGAATAGTCAAGGCTTAACAGTTCAGAGATGTTTTACATAGACAGATGGTCTTCAAAGGTGTCAGAAGTCCACAGAATATGATTGTTATTGACATTTCTTTATTAAAGATCATTTGACTGGAGACCTGTCTGCTCCTGACAGCACCCCCTTCTTGAATTTAAAGAAGAACTTGAGCATCAATGGAGTTGCTTCAGTTGTGTCAAGACAGTCACCAGGCAAGAATTGCTTCAATTCATCTACAGACAAATACTGTCCAAAAAAAGGACACACTATGTGGAATAATCAACTGATAATCTCTGCCAAGACAGAGTAATCAGTCCTTCCCAATTCTGCATATTACCAAGGTCTGTCAGATGATCCTGGGCGAGAAGGCTGAAGACTGATGATCCAACGTTTTGGTGTATAGGACCTGTCCAGGTGATCAATGGTCTGTATAAATTGGCTAAGTTTTAGAAGCTATATTTTGTGCTCCTCATACTTTCAGGCAATATTAGTCATTCTTGGATTTCTGGTGGGGTTGAAGACTAATTGTCTTATAGCCAGTTCAAGCTGTTTAGCATTTAGAAAGATGGTAAAGATTTGAGAGAATGGTTTTCAGATGGGTTACAGTGTAAAGCCAGGACTTGAGTCAGTTGTAGAATTTTAAGTCTTTTAAGTTTGAATAGATGACAGGGGTACTACTTAATTGATAAAAAATGATTGACTGAGTGTTAGGTCTATTCTGTATGTTATAAATTACAAAATGGTAATAATTGCGCTCAATTGATATCTGAGATAAAAGTCTTTTAATTGGACAGAAAGGGGGAAATTTTGCATAGTCCTGGGCTTGTATTTTGATGCTAATTCCACTCCTCAGAGGGGCTGCAGATGAGGAGTTGCCTTGTGAACCTTCTCCCCACTTTATCTTTTCAAATAAAGGCTTGAGCCAATGATTGGGCAGGGGAAATGGGAGGAGCTGAGAGTCTAGGGATCAAGGGGTGTAGAGGACAGAGTGGTGGCAGGGAGAGAGAAGCTCGCGGCCTGGAGAAAACTTAAGTTATATGGGATAATATAGGTGGAAATAGAATAGTGTATTGGGAGAACTGCCCAATCTAGACTTGTAGCTTGCTTTGTTAACTGATTGAGTTGAGCTTTCTTTTACTTTTACGCGGAATTGGGTTGGAAACAAATTAGCTACAGCCAGTATGCTTAAAAATGTTGAGGCAATGTTTATACACAATGTTATACAAGCAAAACTTGTAGAGACTTAAACTAAAGCCAAAAGAGTATACGATGAGTAACAACAGTCCCCATTCAGAATAGTCTGTCCCTTTATTCTTTGTTAAGTGTTTCTTTCTCCATCAAAAGCATGATTAGGTCTAGAGGAGAGAAAGCCATACCCTAACTCTAAAGGCAGAATTTAATTGAAGTGAGAGAGTATAAAACAACAGTTGAATGCCATTCATACCTATAGACAGGTGATGCCTTGTAAAACTAAATTCAGTAAGCTTAGAACAAAGAAGGCTTAAAGATAGGACATTGTTGAACCCTATTACAGATAGAGGATGTTGCAGAAGTAAGATGAGGGATTCACCAGTTAGGGAAGAGTGCCTGTACCCTGGATGTATCTGTTGCATCTTTTGCTTTCTCTGGAACCTGCTGGTGTAACTCCAGGTTCCCACTTTTCAGCAAACTCACATATACATTAGCAGTAAAGACAGGACATTTACATCGGCTGGGAGACCAGGCAAAACTGAACAGAGTTTGGGGAGGTGAAACAACAAATATGGAATTATTTCCCTGGTCACTCACAGTATTCATAAAGCTCCCAAATGATATTAAAACGTAGAATGCTTTTAGGCAGCCCTTTGGATTGATTACCTGAGGAATATTGAGGAAAAACTCTATTGCAAATGTGAACAGGTACATTGTCAGGTGTAGGGACTGAAGGTTTACTAAAAGGCATCCCAAGGGTGAAGAAGATGGTATAGAAGACACTGTTCTCGTGCTCGCTTCGGCAGCACATATACTAAAATTGGAACGATACAGAGAAGATTAGCATGGCCCCTGCGCAAGGATGACACGCAAATTCGTGAAGCGTTCCATATTTTTACTATTCCTTAATATCTCTTAACATCAATGGACTCAATTCCCCAATAAAAAGACATAGATTAACAGACTGGATACGGAAACAGGACCCTACATTTTGCTGCATACAGGAAACCCATCTCAGTGTTAAAGACAAACACTGCCTTAGAGTAAAAGGCTGGAAGACAATTTTACAAGCAAATGGTCTCAGGAAACAAGCTGGAGTAGCCATTCTAATATCAGATAAAATTGACTTCCAACCTAAAATCATCAAAAGAGACTCAGAAGGTCACTTCTTGCTGGCTAAAGGGAAAATCCACCAAGAAGAGCTCTCAATACTGAACATCTATGCTCCAAATGCAAGGGCACCCTCATTCGTAAAAGAAACCTTACTAAAGCTTAAAGCACACATTACACCTAACACAATAATTGTGGGTGACTTCAACACTCCACTCTCCTCAATGGACAGATCAGGAAAGCAGAAACTAAACAGGGACACAGTGAAACTAATTGAAACTCTGGGCCAACTGGATTTAACAGATATATATAGAACATTTCATCCTAAAGCTAAAGAAGATACCTTTTTCTCAGCTCCACATGGTACCTTCTCCAAAATAGACCATATAATTGGTCACAAGACAGATGTCAACAAATATAAGAAGATCCAGCTAATCCCATGCCTCCTATCAGATCACCATGGAGTAAGAGTGGTCTTCAATAACAACAAAAACAACAGAAAGCCCACATACACATGGAAACTGAACAATACTCTACTCAATGACACCTTGGTCAAGGAAGAAATAAAAAAAGAAATCAAAGACTTTTTAGAATTTAATGAAAATGAAGGAACAACCTACACAAATCTATGGGACACAATGAAAGCAGTGCTAAGAGGAAAACTCATAGCTCTAAGTGCATCCAAAAAGAAACTGGAGAGAGCATACACTAGCAACTTAATGGCACACCTTAAAGCCCTGGAAGAAAAACAAGTTAATTCACCCAGGAGGAGTAGAAGACAAGAAATCATCAAACTCAGGGCTGAAATCAATCAAATAGAAACAAAGAGAACCATACAAAGAATCAACAAGACCAGGAGCTGGTTCTTTGAGAAAATCAACAAGATAGATAAACCCTTAGCCAGACTAACCAAAGGACACAGAGACAGTATACAAATTAACAAAATTAGAAATGAAAAGGGAGACATAACAACAGAATCTGAGGAAATTCAAAAGATCATCAGATCCTACTACAAAGGTCTATACTCAAAACAACTGGAGAATCTGGAGGAAATGGACAATTTCCTAGACAGATATCAAATACCAAAATTAAATCAGCATCAAGTAGACCAGCTAAATAGTCCCATAACCCCTAAATAAATAGAAGGGGTTATAGAAAGCCTCCCGACCAAAAAAAGTACGGGACCAGATGGTTTTAGTGCAGAATTCTACCAGACCTTCAAAGAAGACTTAACACCAATACTTTTCAAACTATTCCACAAAATAGAGACAGAAGGGACACTGCCCAACTCATTCTTCGAAGCCACAATTACGCTAATACCTAAACCACAAAAAGATCCAACAAAGAAAGAGAACTACAGGCCAATTTCTCTTATGAATATAGATGCAAAAATACTAAATAAAATTCTTGCTAACTGAATCCAAGAGCACATCAAAACGATCATCCACCATGATCAAGTAGGCTTCATCCCAGGGATGCAGGGATGGTTCAATATACGGAAATCCATCAATGTAATCCACTACATAAACAAACTGAAAGAAAAAAACCACATGGTCATCTCATTAGATGCTGAAAAAGCATTCGACAAAATTCAGCATCCTTTCATTCTAAAAGTCTTGGAAAGAGCAGGAATTCAAGGCCCATACCTAAACATAGTAAAAGCAATCTACAGCAAACCAGTAGCCAACATCAAAATAAATGGAGAGAAACTTGAAGCATTCCCACTAAAATCAGGGACTAGACAAGGCTGCCCTCTCTCTCTCCATATCTTTTCAATATAGTACTTGAAGTTCTAGCAAGAGCAATTAGACAACATAAGGAAGTCAAAGGGATACAAATTGGAAAGGAAGAAGTGAAACTATCATCATTTGCAGACGATATGATAGTTTACCTAAGCGACCCAAAAAACTCCACCAGAGAACTTCTACAGCTGATAAACAACTTCAGCAAAGTGGCAGGCTATAAAATTAACGCAAGCAAGTCAGTGGCCTTCTTGTACTCAAAGGACAAGCAGGCAGAGAAAGAAATTAGGGAAATAACACCATTCACAATAGCCACAAACAACATAAAGTATCTTGGCGTAACTCTAACCAAACAAGCGAAAGATCTGTACAACAGGAACTTCAAGTCCTTGAAGAAAGAAATCGAAGAAGACCTCAGAAGATGGAAAAATATTTCTTGCTCCTGGATTGGCAGGATCAATATAGTAAAAATGGCCATCTTGCCAAAAGCAATCTACAGATTCAATGCGATCCCCATCAAAATCCCAACTCAATTCTTCATAGATCTAGAAAGAGCAATTCTCAAATTCATCTGGAGCAACAAAAAACCCAGGATAGCTAAAACTATTCTCAACAATAAAAGGACTTCTGGGGGAATCAATATCCCTGACCTCAAGCAGTACTACAGAGCAATTGTGTTAAAAACTGCATGGTATTGGTATAGCAACAGGCAAGCAGATTAATGGAACAGGATTGAAGACCCAGAAATTAACCCACAGACTTATGGTCACTTGATCTTTGATAAAGGAGCCACAACCATCCGGTTCAATAAAGATAGCCTTTTCAACAAATGGTGCTGGTTCAACTGGAGGTCAACATGCAGAAGAATGCGAATTGACCCACTCTTATATCTTTGCACTAAGATCAACTCCAAGTGGATCAAGGACCTCCACATAAAACCAGACACACTGAAACTATTAGAAAAGAAACTTGGGAATACCCTGGAGGACTTGGGCACAGGGGAAAAGTTCCTGAACAGAACACCAATAGCTTATGCTCTAAGATCAAGAATCGACAAATGGGACCTCATAAAATTACAAAGTTTCTGCAAAGCAAAGGACACTGTCAGAAGGACAAAACGGCAACCAACAAAGTAAGAAAAGATCTTCACCAACTCCACATCCGACAGAGGGCTAATATCCAATATATACAAAGAACTCAAGAAGTTAGACTGCAAAGAACCAAATAACCCTATCAAAAAATGGGGCACAGAGCTAAACAAAGAATTTTCACCAGAAGAAATTCGGATGACCGAGAAACACCTTAAAAGATCTTCAACATCATTAGTCATCAGGGAAATGCAAATCAAAACAACCCTGAGATTCCACCTCACACCAGTCAGAATGGCTAAGATTAAAAACTCAAGAGACAACAAGTGCTGGCGAGGATGTGGAGAAAGAGGAACACTCCTCCACTGTTGGTGGGATTGCAAAATGGTAAAACCGCTCTGGAAATCAGTTTGGCGGTTCCTCAGAAAATTGGGCATGTCACTTCCAGAGGACCCTGGCATACCACTCCTGGGCATATACCCAGAGGATTCCCCTGCATGCAATAAGGACACATGCTCCACTATGTTTATAGCAGCCTTGTTTATAATAGCCAGAAATTGGAAGGAGCCCAAATATCCCTCAAAGGAGGAATGGATACAGAAAATGTGGTATATTTATACAATGGAATACTACTCAGCAATTAAAAATAATGAATTCATGCAATTTGTAGGTAAATGGTTAGACCTGGAAAATATCATCCTGAGTGAATTAACCCAATCACAAAAGAATGCACATGAAATACAATCACTGACAAGTGGATATTAATGAGCCCAGAAGCCCTAAATACTCAAGACACAAATAGCAAGTCAAATGATTCCCAAGAAGAAGAAAGGAGAGGACCCTGGGCCTGTAAAGATTGCATCCAGTTTAGTAAAGAAACTGAGGGGGGAGGGGGAATGATTGGGGAATAGTTGGGGGGGAGAGGAACTATGGGAACTATGGTGGGTGGGAACTGGGAAAGGGGAAAGCCTTTGGAATGTAAACATAGAATATAGAAAATAAAAATTAAAAAAAAAAAGAATCACCAAACTCTGACATTATTGTGGATGCCAAGAAGTGCTTGCCAAAAGGGACCTGTTATGGTTGTCTCCAGAGAGGCCCTGCCAGAGCCTTACAGATACAGATGCAGATGCTAGCAGCCAACCATTGAACAGAGCACAGGGTCCCCAATGGAGGAATTGGAGGAAGAATTGGAGTAGCTGAAGGGGTTTGCAACCCCATGGAAATAATGATGATGTCAGCCAATCAGACGCCCCCCCCAGAACTCCCAGGGACTAAGCCATCAGCTAATGGGTACACATTGTTCCAGCCACAAGTGTGGCAGAGGAAGCCTTGTCGGGCATCAGTGAGAGGAGAGGTCCTTGATCCTATGAAGGCTCGATAGATGCCCTAGTGTGGGGAAATCTAATGTAGGTAGGTGGGAGTGGGTTGGGCAGAGGGGCTTCTTCTTGGAGGTGGGTATGGGAGGATGTGTTGGGTTTTTTGTGGGAGGAGGGAAACTGGGAAAGAGTATAACATTAAAAAAGAACTACAAAACCTCATGAAATTGCTTCATTGTAACAAGGAGCCATTGTCACTTAAAATGGCTCCAGAATATACTATTGCTTATTTCTTTCAAGGTGAAAGATGGTTTTTGCATCAATATCTCTCCATTCCAAACTTGCTGTGTACATTACTAGTGATGTTGCTCATCTTGAGGCATTTAGATACATCACTGGGACTGAGAGTGCAGTTCAGGTCAGGGGATATACAAAGGCCTGACTCCATACAATACAGTAATCGTAGCAATAACAATAATATTACAAATGACAATGATAGTAACAAAAACAATGATAAAAATGATAAAGAGAAGAAGAGGTAAAAACGACTATTTAATTTCAATAGTCTCTTGCCTTGAACTCACCCTTTTTAGAATATGTTCAAGTCTCTCAACTTGACTGCACTTTCATTTGATTGTAGTTTTTCCAATTGACTGCCTTGTTTTTGATAAAAATAATAATAAAGATTATTTGATTTCAAAAAAAAAGAAGACACTGTTCTTATGCATGAGTTGGAAGAAAAATATGTCACAGCAAACTGTACTCAAGGGCATCTCTATGCCTCATGGAGGAATGGATGAAGACACAGCTATTCAGTGGGTCATCATGCCTTCCAGGGGCTTAATCTGGCTAAGCCTAAGGAAAGACTTGGTACCTGCTTTTAGGGATGTCATTGAGGCCACAAGTCAAGGATGAAAACAGAGCTATGAAGGGGGGGATCTTATCCACAGGAAAAGTGTTAGAAAGAGGAGTCACAAAAGCCATCAGGGCATAGAAGTGCTGTGGGAAGTTCTAAATAGAAGAAAGAAGAGTGAAGGAGGAGCACTATAGTCCAGCTGGGCCTAAGGAAACTTCAGGGTTGCAGCTCCAAGGATGGGAGAATGAGGTCAGCTGAAGAGATCCAGCATTACCTTTAAAGACCATGGCTGGGGGTTACTTCCTCCTCCAAGAGTACCAGAGCAGTGTCCATTGCTCTATGCTCAGCAGTTACACCAACCAAAGGGGAAATTTACCTAATTTCCCCTTATGGATGGGGTGCTCCCTGAAAGTGAGTCTGTGCAGGTGGACTACATAGGAGGAAATTGGACCCTCTGTGGCTTAGGCCCTGGGAGAAGAGTGCAGGTACCAGAAGAAACAATTCTAGTCACAGATAGCACAAATTATTACAGCTCTGAGGGAAAGGCTTCCTCTGTGGAAGTGGTACAGTTCTCCTCTAGGATGGGGGAAAGGTTTCTCTACTTCAAGTGTTATAGCTCTGCTCTATTGGATGAATGTTTCTCCATAGTGTTACAGTTGTGAAGGGAAAGGTGTCCTGGCAGTCTGAAGCCTAGGAAACCACAAAGTCACATTGCCCAACACATGTCACATGAGATTCATTGGGAGGAAAATCCCAGGAGAGTCACTGCCTCTGCTCAAGTGAGAATCAGCAGAGAACTAAGCAGAAGTAAAGGTTTTAACATTTCATGAACACAGAGCTCTCTAGGCTGGGGATTTTGAGATTTCAAGTCCTGAGTTTGAGCTTTATACTATGTAGTCCAGGGTCTGTGGCTGGCCTGTACACTCACATGCCATGAGGGCTGACACTGAGTTTGCTTGCTTTCAGGATGCCCACAAGATCTATTCTCATAGCACTTTGTTGGTGAGGTTTAATGAGTTACAGACTCATTAAAAGATGTAAAGTTGCCTCCTTCTGCTAAGACCATATATTGTTCTAAGCTGCATAGCTTATACAAATGATGCCAATTATCAGGGTCATGGAAAGCATAGCATAAACATTACCACTACCACCACCACTACCACCACCAATTTTATACTGACTACATTTTTCCTTTATATTTACTTATTCTGTGGAACAATTTGTATTTGGAATTATACCAGACAGGAATTATGTACACCATATTTGATGACTCTCAGATGTAGTGATCTACATCTGATCTACAGCTTGAATGTCAGAGAAGGTATTCTTCCTGCTTAAGAATAATTTTCTCCTTAGTCATCAGGGAAGTACAAATCACAATGACTCTGAGATTACAATTTATGTCAGAATGGCTATGATCAAACCCAAAAGTAACAGCCATGCTGGCAAGGATGTGGAGAAAGAGGAATAGCCCTTCACTGCAAACATGTACAAATACTTTGTAAATCCTTGGTGGTTTCCCAGAAAACTTGGAATAGATCTACCTCAAGACCTAGATATAACACTCATGGGCTTATACTCAAAGGATGCTCCATGTTATCACTAGGATCCTTGCTCAACTATATTCATAGCAAATTTACTTATTAATAGTCAGAAACTGGGAAATATTTAGATGTCCCTCAACTGAAAAATGGATAAAAATGTGCACAATTATACAAAGGAATATTGTACAACAACATCATAAATTTTCCAAGCAAATAGGAGGGATTTAAAAAAATCATTCTGAGTGAGTTAACCTACACTCAAAGACAAACATGGTATATACTCACTTATAAGTGAATAGTAGCAGCAAAGTAAATTATACACATGTTTACTCCATAGACCCAGAGAGGCTAAATAATAAGGAGGGCTTAATGGGGGAATGCAAGGATCTCCCTAGGCAGGGGAATTAAAGTAAGTGTCTATGGTGGACTGGGAGCATATAGGGTTGGGAATAAGAAAAATCAGTTTGGGAGAGAGAACATACTGGAGAAGTGACTGACATTGGGAATAATTCAGGAATATGGCAGAAACCCAGTACAATGGAAACTCCATGGAAGCTATGAGAGTAACCCTAAGGAAGACTCCTAGTAATATGGAACACTTAGCCTGAACAAAGCCATCTTCTGTAATCAGGCAAGGCCTCAAGAAGAAGGACTGGGACACCAGCCCAGGTACAAAACCTTAGACCTACATTCTGTCCTTCCTGCAGAGCATTCTGGGATGAGAATCTAGCAGAACTGTCATCAAAGACACCAGAGAGATTTCATCCAACAACAGGTGGTGGCAGTTGCAGAATCCCATAACCAAACATTAGCTGGGTTTTTGACAGTTCTGCAGAGGAGAGGTAGGAAGGCTCAGAGGGGCCAGAGAGGTGATGGATACCAGGAGAACAGGGCCCACAGAATCAACTGACTGGGATTCCTGGAGACTAGCAGAAACCAGAGAACCTATAAAGGTCTGATCTAGGTCCTCTAAAAATATGACACAGCTGAATAGTTTGATGTTCTTGTGGGAATCCAAAGAGATGTCCCTGAATCTTTTGCCTACTTGTGGAACCCTTTTCGTCATATTGGGTTGCCTTGCCCAAACTTGATGTGATAGTATGAGCTTGATCTTATTGTGGCTTGTAATTCAGTATTTGGTTGATGAACCTGGGAGGCAAAGGGAGGCTGGATCTGGGCGAGAAGGGAGGTATGTGGGGGTGGGGGGCAGGAGAGGCGGGAGAAACTTCAGTCAGACATAATAGATAAGAGAATAATAATAAATCCACATGTCTCAAATCAATTCTCTCGTGTCTATTGTAGGGATGAGAACAGGAGAGCAAACTTAAGTCAGATTCATCACAAATAAAAAGTACAAGGGGAAAAAAATCAACAAAAACCTTACAGTGTAGGCAAAAGTGGAATTTTCTTAAAAAACCAAAATATTTTTCAGACTTTTAGGTTGATAAAGAAAAAATTAAAATGCTAGAATTTATTAAAAAAATAAAAGAATAAATTTGTGGTCTTCAGAAGAGGTTCAGTGAATGAAACCTTATGAATAAAAACAGGAAGTACAAGGGCAAGAGTGGCCTTGGCTTCAGCTGTGTTACTGATGATGATAATGATGATCAGATTAGATATGCATGTAAAACAGGCTTAGTTTTGCACTATAATTATATTTAGCACTGCATAACTCATTAATAATGGGTAGCTGGAATAAAACATCTGAGGTATTCTTATTGGTTATATTTGAATTATGAGCCCAAATGATCTAGGTTGTGTGTGTGTGTGTGTGTGTGTGTGTGTGTGAAAGAGAGAGAGAGATTAAAAAAGAAAAGATTTATTTTTACATAACAGTGCTCAAAAATCAAATGGCAAATATGCAAATTGACTGTGTGTAACTATGAGCCTTTCAAACAATCCTTTTCCCAGAAGGAATAAGAACATTTAAATGATTTAGTTGGATCAAAATCTATAGATTATGAAATGTTAAAGGAGTTAGTAATAAATGCAACATCATTAGAAAGAAATTTAAATAAATTTATTCAATTAAATTCAAATTGTATATTTAATACCTACTTCATGCTCAGCCCTGAGCTGAGCCAGCACTCTTTTCTGTAATTTATTGATATGGCTTGATATAAAATATGTTCTACTTGTAGCTCCACAAACTCAAAGGAACCTGACAGACTGGCTTTCCTCTTGTGGCCATGCAGAAGCTCAAAACAATGTTGCAACCTGTGTTAAATAACAGAAAAATGGAAATCCAGCAGTGACAGCAAAATTGTAGTTTCCTAGTGATACAGCTGTCTTAAATCTGTGAGGTTATTGTGGATTGAGTAAGCCCATTCAAATATTGCTGTATCAAGTAAATATGCAAATTTAAAACTCACATTAAAATGTTCTTGTACAAACTATTTTCTTTTATTCATTAGCTAACAGTATCTCTCCAGCTGCAAATTGCATTCTGTTCTGTTTTAGCAATGCAACTCATGCATTCGTGAGTATTGGAAAATCCAGGTGAATCCATTTCCAGGTACTAGTTAACAAACTAAGAAGGTTAAAAGCCAAGTGAAGAGGGAACGGAGAAGCAAATCAACAACCGGGCAATGAAAATCATTTAGAACCATTGCTGAGGGGCGCCAGAGAGTTTAATCTCATTGGAGATCTTCCATGTAGTGTTCAAATGTTAACTGTGACTGTGTTAAAGGCCATGTAGTGGCCGAATGCTAAGTGGTGACTGGGTTAAAGGCAGTCATTGAGCTGACAATTTTCACACTTACAGCTGTTTTTTCCACTGAAAGTATCTGAATTTAGTAGCAGTGCTTGCTTTTTACAGTGGGCAAAGGTGCATTACATCTTGAAGGCAGTTCAGAAATAAAACAAAGTCAACTAAGTGAGTTTCTAACCAAAGTGACTTGTTCAAAAATATAAAAATATCCCATGAATTTTCTTGTCATTAATTGCTTAGTTTAAGAAATAATATTTAGACAAAGCACTGAGAAAACTCCTCAAATTGGGTGTTCTGATATGCTACTCAGATAGAATCAAATGAGCAACTCAACATGATTAAATTATTTCTTGTTCCAAGTCATCAAGTTATTCACTAATACCTCATTTCTATCTCCTGAGCCCTTTATGCTAAAATCTCCCTCCTAGATCAATTCTATCATTTCATTTTTTTTTTTTTTACCAATCTATTATAATACAACTTGTCACATTGTTAACTCATTAAAAAATACATTTTGGGTTTTTCTTTTCCTTCCTTCCTTCCTTCCTTCCTTCCTTCCTTCCTTCCTTCCTTCCTTCCTCCCTTCCTTTCTTTCTTTCTTTCTTTCTTTCTTTCTTTTTTTTTGTAAACCAATCTATTCATTACATGAAACTAATTGGGTGACAGTTCCGTTTCCAAACATCAATGGGAAATTGAAAGTTACTTCTGAGTTTATTTTTCTAGCTGATCTATCGGCTATGTCAAAAAACAGAATTGCCTGCTCACAAATCAATAATAATGTTCAAAAGATGGATACTAATGAAATGGCTGACTGCAGAGCAGACTGGAAACTTGATGATATATATGTGAACAAAGGATCATGTTTACCACTAAAGTCCGAGTAAACTGATTTCAGGTAAGTATTATAAAATCCAAGAGTTGTGAGTAGTTTTCAAAATCCATCAACAAGAAACAGTGTCCACAGGTATTTTATTACTCTTAAAAGGTAGATTAGGCAAAAATGATCCAGAACAATTTACATTTGCTTCTGATTGAACACCATTATGGTACTGAGACATGAATAGGTCCTCAAAATGCTACAAGCACCCCAGAAGCATCCTGGAACCCACCTTTTGTGAAAGCGATTGATGGAAAAATGGTGTTCTAATCTGAGACATGATAGAGTCTCCCACAGCTATTAATCCTTACTTCCTTTCTCAACTCACTGATACCTAATCCCAACTATTTTCCTGAGCCTCTTAGAGAATTTTGTGTGTGAAGAATATGTGATATTATTGAGACTAATCTCTGAAGCTCTTGACATGCAGACACTGGAGAAAAGTCTGGCATGAATAATACATTTGAATTGAGCTATCTGAAGCAACAGGAAGAGAATGGGTAAGTTGGTATGTACATGGCCATAGATGCTCGCTATTGGCAATTGATGGCTGCTATGGGTAAACCATGTTTTTGTTAAGGATAGGAATCCTCATGGAGTGATTTTTGGTCAGGGTTTCATTACACAGTTCTTTACACCATTGGGATACTTAGAAAATGAAATTATAGCAGAGCTAAATCGATACAACATAAATAAAAATGTATTATGTTATTTGTACATAATAGCAGATTTATTATTTGAGTATACTTTGGAGAGATGAAATTTTTGGCAGAACATATGCACGGGAGAGGCCCTTCCCTGCTAGGAAGGAGAATGTCCTCTGTGTGTGATTTTTAGATGTTACTCAGCTAGCTTAAAACATGCCTGGCTAACAGACATTTGACAAGAAATTCAGTTTTATTAACTTCAAGTACATCAAATTCTAAAAAATTTGATTTCTTTCTTTATTTCTTCTTTGGCCAAGTTATCATTGAGTAGTGTATTGTTCAGCCTCCATGTGTATGTGGGCTTTCTATTGTTTATGTTGCTATTGAAGACCACTCTTACTCCATAGTGATCTGATAGGAGGCATGAGATTAGTTAGATCTTCTTATATTTGTTGAGGTCTGTCTTGTGACCAATTATATGATTGATTTTGGAGAAGGTACCATGAGGTGCTGAGAAAAAGGTATATTCTTTTGCTTTAGGATGAAATGTTCTCTATATATCTGTTAAATCCAATTTTTCCAAAGCTTCAATTAGTTTCACTGTGTCCCTGTTTAGTTTCTGTTTTCCTGATCAGTCCATTGAGGAGAATGGAGTGTTGAAGTCACCCACAATGGTTGGCTATCTCTTCACCAACCCTACATCTGACAGAGGGATAAGATCCAATATATACAAAGAGCTCAAGAAATTAGACCCCAGAAAACCAAATAACCCTATTAAAAATGGGGTACAGAGCTAAGCAAAGAATTTTCACCTGAAGAACTTCGGATGACTGAGAAGCACCTTAATGTTCAACATCATTAGTAATTAGGGAAATGCAAATCAAAACAACCCTGAGATTTCACTTCACACCTGTCAGATTGGCTAAGATTAAAAACTCAGGAGACAGCAGGTGTTGGCAAGGATGTGGAGAAAGAGGAATCCTCTTCCATTGCTGGTGGGATTGCAACCCACTTTGGAAATCAGTCTGGTGGTTCCTCAGAAAACTGGGCATAACACTTCTGGAGGAACTTGCTATACCACTCCTGGGCATATACCCAGAGGATTCCTCAGCATGCAATAAGGACACATGCTCCACTATGTTCATAGCAGCCTTATTTATAATAGTCAGAAGCTGGAAAGAACTCAGATGTCCCTCAATGGAGGAATGGATACAGAAAATGTGGTATGTTTTCACAATGGAATATTACTCAGCAATTAAAAACAATGAATTCATGAAATTTTTATGCAAATGGTTGGAACCAATGGTTGGAAAATATCATACTAAGTGAGGTAACTCATTCACAAAAGAACATGCATGGAATGCAGTCACTGATAAGTGGATATTAGCCCAGAAGTTCAGAATACCTAAAACACAACCCACATATCAAATCATTGCCAAGAAGAAGGAAGGAGAGGGCCCGGGTCCTGGAATGGCTTGATGCAGCATTGTAGGGGACTGCCAGGACAGAGGAGTGGGAGGGGGTTGATTGGGAAACTGGTGGAGGGAAGAAGACTTATGGGTCTTAGGGGGAGGGGGGAACGGGGAAATGGAAAATCATTTGGAATGTAAACAAAGAATATAGAATAAGAATTCAAGTACATCATCTGTCACTGCAAATATGTGAAAAAGCTAGAGAGAGAGAGAGAGAGAGAGAGAGAGAGAGAGAGAGAGAGAAGAGACAAAGGCAAAGTTCAGTCTGAAGGTGTCCTCTGATCTTTCTTGCTTGATTATCTTGAACACAATTTTGATTTAGTTTTCTGTGAAACTGAGCTTATACTATGTACTTCATAGATTTATTACAAACACAAAAACTTGGTAACTTGTATAGAATTTATATACTCACTAGATTTGGTTCACAGAGATGTTAAATAATGTTCTTTGTAATATTAGTTTAACAAGAAATTTTAAACAATGTAATTAATATTGAGAATATAGAAAATAAAAATTTTAAAAAAAGGAACAAAAAAACCAATGTAATTAATAATCAATTTAGTTAATTGTTGTATTGAGCATCTATGAAGTATAATGTATTGAAAATTCATTGATGAAAAAAATTGGGAAGAAAAATTGGGTAGACTGTGGCCCTTCCAGAGTGATCACATGTGTGCTGGAGGAGGAGACAGACTTAGCTGAACACATGCAAATGAACTACGAAGATGTATTCTAGTCCAGTAGTGCAAGCCCAACTGTGAGGGAGGCTTACAATAATTGCAGAATTACCACAGAGAAGTACAACAATATTTGTCTGGCACAGGCTGTAAAGTGGGTTTGATAATTTCCTCTTTAGAAAGAACTGTAGGTGAAATAAAGTAGCTTAGAACTAAAAATGGAGCACAAGGCACCATTTCCTGGAAAGCCAGCAGCGTGAAGGAGAGATGGCTTTGATAGAGATAGCTTTCTTGGAACGCAGGATGTAGGGTTTACAGGTTTGAATTACATAATTTACAACATTGCAACGTAGTTCTGGAAATCTAAGAGTCTTTTCTGCATACAACCCAGAAAGGCAGCAAGTGATTATCTTTCCAAAGCTCTTGCCCTTGCATTGAAGACCATGCCATCATCCTTTCTTTCTGTTCTCTTGCTGTGCTGATACAGGCCAAATTAGTCACATATTTTGTTGTGATCACCATTGTAAAAATAATAGATTTTTTTTAAAATTATTAATTGTAAGGTTTCTTTCTTAGTGTCAACTGTAGACCAGGAAGTGTGTTAATTTATATTAGTTGGGAATGACCTTGAACTCTTGATCCTCCGGTCTCTTCCTAAGTGCTGGGTTTATAGTGATTATGCCCAATTTACTATTTTTTAATTTACTAATGCCCATAGAATAACTGAAGTACAATAGCCTAGTTTAATTGCTCAGTAATGTATAGTAGTACTCAATTATGTGAAGACTCAATTATGTGATTATTTCCATCTGTCTTCAAGTATAGTTATGCAAGTGTATTCACAGATTGAGACACATGTTATATTATATTATATTATTTCTTTGTACATTTCCTATGTATTATTGTTGGAGCTGTGTTATTACTTTTAACATATTTTCCATGTGCATAGGTTATTGTCTTTTTTTTTTTTTTTTTGAGACAGGGTTTCTTTGTGTAGCCCTGGCTGTCCTGGAACTCACTCTGTAGACCAGGCTGGCCTCGAACTCATGAGAACCACCTGCCTCTGCCTCCCAAGTGCTGGAATTACAGGTGTGTGCCACCACGCCTGGCAGGTTATTGTCTTTTAATTTGATTTCAAATGATTTCAGTAGGCCAGGAATTCAGATAGCTGAAAATTCAGTGATCTATGTATACATTATCCAGAGGCCTCAGTATCTCAGAGACTGCTACACTTACAACCTCAGTTTTCAGTTCATTGCCCTGAGTATAAAAAATGATTCATCCCTGGGCAAGTAATAAAGAAAAAGAAAGTGTTTAACTGAGCATGTATTATGTACTTTTCAATGCAAAGTAGTAATCATAACAAAAAAATTAATTCAATGTAATTACACGTTTGCATAATAAGATACTCTGTACAACTGTAGCTGAAGACAGATTAAAGTAATCAAATTCTGGTTTAAATGTGACTTCAGATTCAGTTGTGTCCTCAAATAGTGCAAACAATATTTTCATATGGTTTTTTTTTGAAACACACACACACACACACACACAGAGAGAGAGAGAGAGAGAGAGAGAGAGAGAGAGAGAGAGAGAGAGAGAGAGAATGAATATGATTCAGAGTTATGAAAGATGAGCAAAAGGTGGCAAATAGAGACAGCCCGTGCTTGAAGTTTCATCCACCCACTTCTTCTGCATCCTTGTCAAGAGATACAGCACACCAAAGCCAGCACACACTCTTGAGGGGATTTATCGAGCAGAGGTCAGGTGTGGAGGTCACTGGGGCTTTCTCAAAGTCTCCTTGCTTCATATCCCAAGTGGGGGAAAAGAGACAATGGGTATGCATTCTAATGGCTTCCATGTTGCCATATTACAATGGATACCATAAAACCCAGTTAATTTGTTTATTCTCTTCTCTTACATATCACATATTCCTTCTCTTCCTTTCTCCTTGAGCTATTTCTTGTCTACTTTTAAAAAATCTTTAATTTTTTAAAAAAAATTCCTTATTTTCTCATTTTTACATACATAATCGGTCCTTCCCAGTTTTTTCAATTTATGCCATTCATTGGAAAGAAAAATCAAGTAGTAACTGTGTATTGTAAAGTCAGACTCAAACAAAACACATAGCTCTGCCTCTATGCCATCATATTATGGTCTTGGGATGGAGTGAAGACTCTGTTCCTGCTTCATTCTCACTAGGCCAGATATTCTTCTGAGAATACTTTCTTTAGGAATGAGTGGCTATCAAATTTCCTATATCAGCTATTTTAAAAATTTCATCTTCAGATCCTTAAAATATTTCTATGTTTTCCAATGAAGATATTTAATGATTTCTAGAATATAGCCTTAGGCATGCTGACATTTTTTAGATTCGTATTACAGTAAACTAAGTACTACTATGTGAGGCTAATATAACCATTTCTTATTTGGATGCTTCAGTGTGTATAGTAAGTTTAGCTGTCTTCCCTCATAATTCTATCAAATACTTGTCTGTTGCTGTGATAAAATACCATAAACAGAAGTCTCTTATGGAAGGAAGTTTATTTTGACTTATTGTTCCAGAGGGATAAGGGTGCATCATGTCAGACGAGCATGGTATCAATAGTGGAAGCAGAGATCACATCTTTGAACATGAGAAAAGCAACCAGATATGGAGCATGGTACTACCCTCCACACTCATCTCCAGTGACTGACATGCCTCTTAAACCCCACCAAACAGCACCACGAACTGGGATCAAATGCTCAAACAAACTAGCTTGTGGGAGACATTTCAACCACCACATACAGCACATTATTTCATATAAGATATGAGATTGTTAAAAAATTGAATTTTCATTATGTTATTAACTTTTGTACTACCTTTGAAATATATTCAATTTCTATAATACAAACCCCATAGTATAGTACTCATTATCTTCTATTTGAATCAAATACATATTAGAAAGCATTTGAATAGTGAGTAATAATATCGAAGTGAGTGTTTTATGTTTACCCATGCTCTTTGTATTTGAGATTTGCTTAATTCATTTGCACATGTCCAAATTCTGAATGATTTCTCTTGTGTTTAAGATGCCCATTAGCTGACATCAACTTCAGGTAGCAATGAACATTTTCAACTCACATACATTATAAATTTCTATGTGTTTTATTCCAAAAAGTATTTTGTCCATTAAAGAATTTTAGCTGATAAAATTTGATTGTTTTAATGTCTGTAAATCTTAGCCCAGTGCTTCAGTTTTATACTGTTTAGTTCATTGTGTATAACGTGCCTTCTTTTCTTGTATGCTTTTCAGATATTTTCTCTAACACTGATTTTGAAAAATGTTATTTTTATGAGCTAGCCGGGAGAGGTGGTAGTGGTGCTGGGTGTCATGGTGATGGTGTTGGTTGTCGTGGTGGTGGTGGTGGTGGTGGTGGTGGTGGGTATCATGATGGCGGTGGTGGAGGGTGTCAGGTTGGTAGTTATGGGTGTTGTGATGGTTGTAGTGGTCTCCTCCTCCTCCTCTTCCTCCTCCTCCTCCTCTTTCTCCTCCTCCTCCTCCTCCTCCTCCTCCTCTTGTCTTCTACCTTCTCCTTCCTTTCCATCTTCCTTTTAATAGACTTTCATGAGCTTTGTGAATTTGGTTAACTAGTTTATGATTTTCATTAGAATTTTAACATTATTTTACTTTGTCTTTAAAATGTTGGGCCCTTTTTTATATCCAAGCATATATTCATTATCCTTATGTGATACTAATTCTAAACTATTTGTATTCTGTCTCTCTGTCTCTCTTTCTTTGTCTCTGTCTCTCTCCACACACATACACATACAGACATACCATTAAATTTTATCAATAAAATTAACAGTATATTGTTATATTTTCTTAAAAGTCAATTATATTTGGAGGTCTTTAAATATATACAAATACATATATAAGCACATATTTATAGCTTTTACCCCTGGAGAAATTGTTAATAGAATTTCCTTCACATCACTCTTTTAAGTTGTAAGTAAGTTGAAATGGAAGACATCTTTGAATTTGAAGAAGTCAATAAATTTCCAGCAATTCTGTTAGACTAGGAGGATTTGATCTGTGGAGGTTTTTTCTTGTTCTCTATGATTTTCATAACAGAGTTATTTAAGAGATTGTATTGCTGATATTTCAAGTTTAGGTGAAGCAGGGAACAACTTCTTGACTTTTTGTTCAGTCTTTATCCGTGCTACAATTTCTTCAGCAATTGAAACTAAAAGGAGACATTTGAGCTTGTAATTGTACCAATTGGAGAGCTACTTAAAGCCAATGCTTTCTGCTGCACTGGCAAATGAATAAAACTGGATATGCCATTTCTCTTCCTGTCATTAATGGCAACAAAAGCATCTCATAGGGATGCACTTGCAGAACATTGCAATCAGAAGGTTGTTTTGTTCATTAAGAATTTATACTTCATTATGCCTTTTTGGGGGGATAGGGCTGGAATATATGTACCTTTTCCACTTGAAATATGACATCACCACTCTTTCTGATATCTCTTACTTAAAGTTCAAACAGATGCTTTTTGAAGCTGTTCTAATATTCTTTGAGCACACTGCGGTTCTGAGACAAATATGTAACAAAAATGTAGCTTCTACTCTAAAGAAGCAGTAGAGAATGAGAGAGGTTAGAATAATTGATGTGTTAAACATTCGACTCAGAGGGCAAACACACATCAGGTTTTCCTGTGTCTTTTCTACATCAGAAGCTATGTGTCAGAAAAGTCAGGCTAGTTAAATATAAGGAAGGGATCAGCCCAGCTCGTAATCCTTCCTATCATTTATGTGATGTTTGCCTTGCTCACATTTCACATTTAAGATAATTGTATATATCATATATTTATAGTATAATCTAGCTTGTTATACCTCCCTTCAGAAATTGATTTCAGACAACATAAGCAGGGTCTCATGGGAACTAGTGTCAACTCAGAGGTCATATTCAAGTCCCGGAGGAGCCTGCTGTTTTGAATCTGCCCACCTGGCCTCTACTCTAGAACTCTGGGTAGGGAGACCAGCAGGTGAACTTCATCTTCCATGCACCATGAGCATGTCTGCTTACTGAACAGGTGTGCACTTACATGCTCCTTTGTCCATCATTTTCATATGGTTTCTCAGGAATATTTCTTTGCTTAATTCATTACTAAGAATATTTCAAATTGTGCCTAAATATTGACTTTTCAAGAAGGCATTTACCCACGCTATACCTAGTCCTAAGTAAGACTTACCCCTGATCCATACTTCTAAAGTCTCTGGTCTAATAATTTCCATTATTGTGAAGAGACACCATGACCATGGAAAGTCTTATCAAGGAAAACGTTTGTATGTATGTATGTATATATATATATATATATATATATATATATATATATAAACATCATGACCATGGAAAGTCTTACCAAGGAAAACGTTTGTATGTATACACACACACACACACACACACACACACACATATATACACACACACACACACACACACACACACACATACATGTTTATATACGTGTGTGTGTATGTGTGTGTGTGTTTTAGGATTGGCTTACAGAGGAGCAGTCTATTATCCTTATGGCAGGAAGCATGACAGTTTGCAGGCAGACATGGTGCTGGAGGAGCTGAGAGTTATATTACATCTTGATCCAGAAGTATCAGACTGCAGAAAGAGACTGTGTGTCACAATAGGCATAGCTTGAATATCCTGTAACACAAAGCCTACCCTCACAGTAGCACATTTCCAGTCCTTAGCTCAATAACTAATTTTTTTCAATGTAAAATCAAGGGGTTTATTTTCTGGCACATAGGTATCAGCCTTCTATTAATCTCTCAAGGTAAGATACTAAAAAGTTGACCCCGAATGGCTATTACAAGCAGTTTTTATACCTTTTAGGGGCACAGGTTACATCAGCAAGATTACAGTTTAAACTTATTGACTAAGCATATTGACCTTTAAATCAATTGGTTAGCAAGAATGACACACATTTGAACTCTACCTGGGACTTTCCAGAGGGTCAGGTGACTATCAGTCAGTACATTCTGAGAATTTTTTTTGCTCAAGAATGTTCCTGTGGGTGGAAAATAGAACTTGGCCTAGCCTTGACTCTAGAAAGAAATGGGAAGCTGTCAGGAGGGTTTGGGATTGCAAAGCCACTTAGGGTCCCTCATTCCCCCCTTTTCTTGTACAAGCTCCAATCCTGGAGTTACACTCAAGGGTCTTTGTATCTAACTCATTCTTCAAGCCCTTTCCTCAGGGTGTCATATTGTTGGCCCAGGACCATCAGCTGCACTGCTCTTATTCTCTCTTTTGTGAAGGCTATAAGCTTGTTCAGTATGTAGGGTCGAAAGGTCAACAATAGCAGGAGAACAATTAGGGGTCCTAACAAGGTGGATATGAGGGTGGTTAATGAAGGGGATGAGTTAAACCAAGACTCAAACCAGCCCTGACTCTGTTTCTTTTCTCTCTTCTGCTTTTTAACCTTGGCCATTGAATCTTTACCTACCCTCGGAATGGTCTCCAGTATGTGCTTTCCAATGTTTCTCACCTCCAAGTAGCACAGAATAAGTCCCCCAACACTGATGGGCCTGCTGCTGGTTTCTCCAATCTTGGGCGTGCACGCACACACACACACACACACACACACACACACACACATCTATATATGGGTTTCTCGGAGGATACTAAAAATTTGGGTGTTGTACCCTAAGCCTCACCCTCCAAGACTGCTTCTAAGATATGGTTTAGATTCACAAGTTTCTCATTCTCCACATTTGGGCAATCTCTCCCCTTGTGTCTCTAGGACAGGGACACCCCAGGAATCAAGGCCCACTGCTAAATCACAGAGATGATAAACAAGACCCCATCAAGAGATACAATGTAGGTGTGTTCCTCTGTAGTGGCTGATAGTGCCTGCCAAGTTACCCTGGTAGGGTTGTGGGGCTGCCGAGGCTCAGCCCCAGAAGTTACTCCATAGTCATCTCATAGTTTCTCTGGCCTTGCAGAAGGATATTACTTGGGTGTCTAGCTGCTTTCTAGTTGGTGTTAGGCGCTTGTGCTGGTCTGACGTGAGTTACATGAATCTAGACAGTTACTCTATATACTTTAATGGAGATCAGGGTGGTCAACAACACCAGGAATGGCCCTTTTCACGTTGCTTCCAAGTTTTCTGATAGATGCCTCTTAATATATACCCCATCTCCAACTTGGTACTTGTGTGGAACCTGTAGGGTACCTAGGTTATACAGGGCACTAAGTTTAGGCCACAATTCCTGGTGACAGATCTGGAAAGCTTGACAGAGGCATAATACCGCTGTCAGCCTGAGAAGTAACTCTGGGGGTGGAAGGGTTAAGAGCTGGGATCAAAGAAGTGGAGGTCCCATACAGGATCTCAAAATGGGTCAGGTTAAAATGGTTCCAGGCTTGGAACAGGGCCAGAGAAAGGAGTACCACCCAGTCAGTGCCAGTCTCCAAGGACAATTTAGTTAAGGTCTCTTTAAGGGTTCCTTTCATTCTCTCTACCTGCCCTGATCTCTGGAGATGGTACACACAATGGAGCTTTCAATTAGTCTCCATTATCTCTGCCAATCCCTGACTTACCTTAGAGACAAAAGCAGGACTGTTGTCCAATCCAAGTACCTTGGGCACTCTGAATCTCTGGAAAATTTCCTCTAATATCTTCTTAGTTACCATGGTAGTTGATTCCTTCTTGGTGGGGAAAGCCTCAATCCATCCAGAGAAAGTATTTCTAGAGGGTGTCTGAAACCATAATTTCCTGGTTTAACGTCTGTAAAATTGACCTTTCAATATACTCTAGGCCATTCTCCCATAGGTCTTTTACCCTGTTTACTCTTGGCTACATAAGCATTCACTTGCTGGTATATCTTATACTGTTCTACTATCTCTCTTGCCCAAAGCCTGAGGTCCATTATATATGCTTAAGATGCCTTAACTGCTTGGAAAAGCTCTTTATCTCCTAAATGAGTCCATCTGTGCGTTTGACCTAGTAAGTGTTTTTCTTGCTTTCTGGGGAGTAGAGTTTTTCCTTCTTGTGTGTGCCATTGCCCTTCCTTTTTGAGGTAGTAGTTGTAAATTCCCTTCCTCTAGCTTTTTTCATCTCCATTTCATCTCCTTTTGTCCCTTTCTCTGCTCCTTCTCCTCCTCTGTCTTCTTGTTATGGTAGACTTTCACAGCAACCTGCACTAAATACCTTAATGACTTATCCTTTAGTTCCTCAAGCCTCTGAAGCTTTTTCCTGATATCTATACTAGCCAGGTTTATAAAAGCCATAGTCACAGTAGTTTTGTGCCCCTTGCTGGAGCCATAGGGTGTATACTCACGGAATGTCTCCATGAATCAGTCTAGAAAGGCAACAGGTCAAATTTGTGGGTTGTTGTGCAGCCCCCTTGAGACCTCCCAATGGAGCCTGACAGTAGACCTTCAGGTGCCACTTACCTTCAGTCATATTAAAGTCCCAATCAGGTCTAGTCAGGAGAAACCTGCTGTTGACAACAGCCTGGTCAATTGATGGCGCCTCCCATGTCTGAGTGGGGCATTCTTTCTGACTTCCTGCATTATCCTTTCTTACTCTTCGGTTATGAAGTACACTCTCATGAGTTATTAGATACTGTCCCAGGAGGGCTGATGAGGAAATAAAACAGTCTCAAAGAGGTTAGTTGGTCTCTTGGGGTTATCTGAAGGGGAGGGGGGTATTGAGCATTACAGTTGTATAAGTCAGCTGAAGAGAAGGGCCAATAGAGCATAGACTGATTGCCCTTATCTAGAAGCCCATATACCCTCAGCGGGAGAGCCACTGTTGTATCAGGGGAAGTGACTCTCAGATTTCTTGTCCCCATGACAGGACCAGGGAGTTGGAGGGGGGGTCTCTTCCCACTTCTCCCTCCAGTAAAGGGAGGTATAATGGCCCTGGTCCCATATAGACTGAGGATCTTGGAGCCAGTGCTGGTGGGGCCATGGGGGTAAGGGTAGGGGAATATGGAGGAGGAGGGCCTTGGAGCAACAGGTCTGCTGTTGAAGAGTGTTGGAGGATGGACCTCTTCTCAGGTCCAGATTCCTCCTCCTGTGTTTGTTTCCTTTTTCCTGACAACCAGAACCTGTAAGGTGGGTCTTGGGGAAAGAAAGGCTTCTCTCTCTCTCTCTCTCTCTCTCTCTCTCTCTCTCTCTCTCTCTCTCTCTCTCTCTCTCTCTCTCTCTCTCTCTCTCTCTCTCTCTCTCTGTTATCCAGGTAACTATATAGGGCACTTGGTTTGAGTGCCTGAAGGACCCTGGCCTAAAGACTCTTTCCTCTACTGCTTTGATCACTTGCAAGTTGAAGGTCTCTACATGTGGCCACCCTACACTGAATGTGGGCCATTCAGAGAAGCAGAGAGTAACTAACTTTCCCTTCTTTACACTACTGGTTAACTAGAATGTTTAATGGGGTAGATTCAGTCTATCCAATGTCCAAAAATGTCATCAGCCTAAGTCCAAAAACACAGAATGAGATAACAAAGACCAACAACACATAGAAAGACAATCAACACATAAACAGCCCCTGATATGCACCTAGTCAGTTCAAGTCCAAGAACACAGAGAAAGACAATCAACACACAGTTCACCCCTTCCACTGGTGCAGAAACCAGGTTATAGCAAGACTTGACTCCCTCTGAAACTGTCTTGCCATTTCTAAAAAGAGTGGAGTCCTCTTGAATCCCTATGGGAGTCCTGAAGCATCCTCCAGACTCCCCAGAGTCACAGCCTTAAGACATATCTGCCCACCCCAATTGACTTGATCACACCAGACCAGAGGCTTTCCAGCTGACACTGTGCTTGAGAACAAACAGTGAGATAAAAAACAAAACAAAACAACAACAACAACAACAACAAAACAGAGAGATATACAAGTTGCTATCTGTTGCAGAGCTTGGTTCTGTGACATCCAGGCAGTCTAGTCAGAGGTTGCTCGGAGGTCTCCATGAATTGCAGATGACGCCCCCAAATGTAAGACCCTGAACTTTGGTCAGTGGTACTTACTTTGAGATTCCCAAAGCAAGAGGTTTATTTTCTGGAGCATTGGGGTCAACCTTCAATTATTTCCTCAAGGCAAATTACTAAGAAGGTGACCTCAATAACTATTATTAGAAAATTGAATTAAAATCAGTAGCTACCCTGCATTCTTACTTATTAGTAAAATAAATACATAATAAAAATCTAGTTTTTCAAATAATTTTTATCAGATTCCTAATTTTGAAAGATGTTGTTGATAAAAATACAAATTAGCAATTATGAAAAACATATATTAAAATACATTGGTTTTATTCAGCCATAAAGAAGAATGATTTGCTGGAAAATGAATGGAAATAGAAAAAGTTCATATTAATCAAAGTATGGCAGAATCATGAAAAGGGATTTTTGTGAAAAAAAGGAGTCCACAGTGGTGGCACTAGAGAAGTTGTAGGAGTTGATGGTCAAAGTACGTCGAATAATAATGTTATGAAGCACTACTTTTGCACTTTGACCATTCACCAATAAAAATGTAAAGGTAACAAGGGTTATATGACCTATATAAATTTCAATATCATAACAGAAAAAGAGGATTGAATTTTATATAGCTCCAGTATAAATAAATGTAAAATAGTTATGCTGAATAATAACTCAAGTTAATTTAGTTATTAAATATGAATATATATACATAAATTGTGACATAGAATAATACCCACTATTATTGCTTGCAACTAAAAGTAAAATAAAGCAAAAATATTTTTAAAAAGTTACAGTTGTCATTGTTTAATAACTTGTATTTGAAATATAGGAATGCCAAAAAAGATGGCAGAAAGCCCGAGGTGTAAACAAAGAACTCCAGGCAAGTAATGAATTCTGAGAGTGGGAGAAGTCATCTTCCCCAGGGGAGAGCATACCAGTTAGTTATCTGATTTTATATGTTCAGTCCTGAAAACATAAGTATAAGTAACATTATACAGACTGAACAAATTACATTTAGCAATATATGTGTATACACAAACACATATATGTATATAACAGCAATCGATTGAAAAGGAGATTGTTAATTTAAAAATAAGTAAGAGCTTTATATGGCCAGGCATGGATGGAAGATGGGGAGGGGAGATATGATGTGAATATAATCTCAAAAAATAAAGAAAAATAATCAAAATATGTTTAGGAGTCATAGGTGGATGATATAAGAGGTTGAATATAAAACCCTTATGTAAATTTTATCAAATAGTATGTTATAATCTTTATGAATAATACAAATGTAAAATAGAGCAATTCGAACAAATAGCAAGAATGTATTTATCATTTAATGCAAAGCTTTGGACAGTTTGGCTTTTGATATGTTTAAATTTTATTTTTAAATTGGTATTTTTGCAGCTACCACTATTAAATTAGAATTGTTTGGGAAATTGGCAATAATTGCTAGTGAAATGTAAGATAATTACCACACTTTGTCCTTGTACCACAATGTTGAAAGCTCTGACAAAACAAATTAGGAGGCTTTCTTGTCACCACAGCAACAATTTTCAACTTTGTTTTGCTTTTCTGAAAATATAACCAGTCAAGCACAGTTAATTTAACTTGAGCAGAGTGAAAATTGATTTTTTTCCCCATATGAGGCAATTAGGCCTTTAAGAAAATGAAGTTAAATAATGATATGCAGAATTTGATTTGTTTATAAACTTTAAGGAACTTTAGTTTGAGTTATAGGAAATAAAGAATTGACTATAAAGTAAATAAGTGATTTGGCTGTTAGCAAAGCTCAGTACTTTTGTTAGTGTCGTTCATTTGGAATTAAAGAAAGTTGGTGTATGGGGCTTGTGAGAGGGCTCAGCAGGTAACAATGCTTGCTGCTTTTCCAGAGAAAATTAGTTTGGTCCCCATCACCCATTCACCCATGCTGCAACAGCCCGTAATTCCAGCTTCAGGGAAACTAAAACTCTTCTTTGGCTTCACTGTGTACCCACATACCCACACAGATTCCCCATCTCTCTCTCTCTCTCTCTCTCTCTCTCTCTCTCTCTCTCTCTCTCTCTCTCTCACACACACACACACACACACACACACACACACACACACACAAATCAATTAAGTCTTGAAGAACAGACAATTGGTATAAATCTGTGAGATTGTTTCAGTCCCGATCTGTATACATGGCTATTCATCCTGCCCGTCTATTCATCTATTAAAATGAACCATGTAAAGTAGATACCCACTTCGCTTTAAATATGTCCTTTCTTGGACAAATAAATACGTTCAAAGCATAAATTAGGGACACATGATAAAATTGTATCTTTGAAAATAAGGAATACTTGATACATTAATAATATAATTAATAATCACAAAAACATTGCAAATATTGGGCTTGATGATATTTGAGCTCAGTGTTTTTAACACTTGAATATATATTCCAGCATGAAAAGTAAGTATTGATCTTTTATTTTGGGAAGTTTCTATACGTTGTCCATACTCATGTCGTTCCTGGAGTTTTGAGATTGTGGTTTGGGGCTGGGGACTGGGGACTGGACACGGGTTGTCAGTCATGCTAGGTAACTACATTCCCTTATGAAAAACATAGAATGAAAATCCTAGAAAACAACATCATGCAAAGGTCAGAGGTTATGTGGGATTGTGTAGGAAAAATGTTTTAAAATTTAGGGATGTAAGCATTCCTGGTTGCATTTTATATGCCTAGGTCATTCTGTCTGTTTAGTTTTGAATTTGAACATGTGATTTGGCAGTATTTCCTTATTATACTGTCCAACACAGTTTCTGTAGGTACTTATTAGCTTGTAATTGTTCAGCATATTTGTCATAATGTTCCAAAAGTTTCACTTGTACACATGATAGAAATTAATAAATAATTAGAAATCATTGAGCTTATGGATATGTTGACTACCGTTGTTTGGCTGGAAGTGTCTTTCAAACAGGCCTATGTGTTTAAGGCTTGTTTCCCAGTTAGTGGTACTTCTGAGAAGTGATTGGATCATGAGTTTACTGCCTTTACCAATGGAGTTATTCACTCTTAAATTCATAGTTAAATTAACAATTAGGCCTTTGGCCCTAGTTGGATGAAGTCCACCACAGGAGCCTTGTCTTAGGACATATTCTCCTGATCCTGCCTCCTCCTCTCTTTACTCTGCTTTATGGATACCACAAGATAAACAGCTTTGCTCCACTACTCTCTTCCTCATTGTATCATTCTGCCTGACTATAAGCTTATAGAAAATTAGCCATCATAAGGCATCAAACCCTGTTCAGGTGATATGCCCAATCTACTTGAGATCTATAGGAGGCATAAGGAAAGAAGGTTAGTACAAGGAAGTGAGATGACACAAGACATAGTTCGAGAAATCCATGGCAGTGATGATCTCTTCAAGAAAGGCAAGCAAACTAATAGCATCATTATACTACACATTTAAATGGCATCACTATATAGCACATTTAAACAATATGTTTTATATAATATAATAATATAATGTTGGAGGGTTCATGGTGTATATGTACATGTATGAGTATATAATACCAGGAATATAAAGACACTTCAAAATACATTTCAAACAAAATCCATGAGTTTAAGGAAATACTACATGATAGATGCAAGATTTTGAGCTGCAAGATTAAGAACAGCCTGTGTAAGATAAGTAAAAGGAACATCTACTCCAGAGCTCTAGGAGGGTGTCAAGAGAGCTGTAGATGAGACATGTGGCCTATTGAGATTTTTAGGGATTCCTATATGGATTGTCTCTATATGTCTGGATTTGGAGATGGGTAGGTAAAGCTTCAGGAAAATGGCTTGACAGTTGTTCTCTAGACTGTCCTGTGGCATAGAAGACTAAAATTGCCATACACTATGAAAGAAATTATCAGAGAAGATCTATGAGAAGAGGGAATAAAGACACCTAGCTTTGAGAACACATATGTGTTCAGAGATAGAGAAACAGATGTATAGCTGGGGAGCAAAGTGAGGTCACAACCTCCTGGGAGCTGGACAGGAAGACTCTGTGACATTAATGATGCTAAGGGAAGACAGAAGTTTATATTGAGATTTGGACCAGCTGTGACATTTGGTGACATTTGAAAACACAGTTTTAGCAGCTGTGGAGGTGAAAACCAGATTTCAAAGGATTAAATTTTTATTGATGATATGGAATCAAAAGCTTGAGATGAGCCTGGTCTATTAAGAATTGTAAACATGAAATGTAGGATCCAGGACAAAGCTCGGAAAACAGCAATGATTCAAGGATGTTCAGAAACTGATGGGGCAGGAGAGTAAATATTTTACTGTAGAAAGGACTCATGCAAGAGCTTTGGTGCGAGATGGAATATGGCTTCAAAACAGAACATGAATGGAGGGATAAGTGAGGCCAGCTCTCAGAATAAGGTAGAAGTGTGTATCTAGCTTGGTAAGTTTACTTGGTCTTGGTTGATGGTTGAGAAAACAAAACCAATTAACAGTCATGATTTCTACAGTTCCAACAAGAGTGACACTACACACACACACACACACACACACACACACACACACCCTACCTTTCAATGATCTATCTATCTATCTATCTATCTATCTATCTATCTATCTATCTATCTATCTATCATCTATCTACTATCAATCTATCATCTATTATCATCTATCACTTATTATTTATGTATCTATGTTCAAGTTTTGAAATATCAAGATCTTCCTCAGCTTTTGATTTCTCATTACAAAATAAACTTTACACACACACACACACACACACACACACACACACAGAAACATACAGACATACACAAACACAGACACACAGATACACACACAGACAGACAGAGAGAGGGAGAAGAGGAGAGAACAGGAAGGGAGAGAAGGAAGGAGAAATAAAGAATAATTGGGACAATAAGAAAGCCTGGGGGTGGAGAGATTGCTCAGCTGGTAAGAGCATTGACTGCTCTTCTGAAAGTCCTGAGTGGCTCACAGCCATCCATAAGGGGATCTGATACCCTCTAATGGTGTGTCTGGAGACAGCTACAGTGTTCTTAGATACAATAATAAATAAATCTTAAAAAAATAAAAAGAGAGAAAAAGAAAGCCCAAAGATCCACGTACATCCTGGAGAAGCCCCACCCATCAGGTAGCAACCTTACAACCTTCTGCCCGGGTCTCAATCATAGAAGTGGTTATTCTTTAGGGGAATTAATGTAATGTTTTATAGCACAAATTTTTTTAAATTCATTTTTATTCAATCTATTAATTTACATTTCATATGATTTCCCCCTTTCCAGGCTCCCCCTCCCCACAAGTCCCATAAACCCTCTTCCCTCCCCCTGTTCCCCCATTCACCCCTTCCCTCTTCCCTGTTCTGGTATTCCCCTACACTGCTGCATTAATCCTTACCAGAGTCAGGGGCCCTTCGTTCCTTCTTCTTGGACATCATTTGTTATGTGGATTATGTCTTAGGTATTCTAGTCTTCTAGGCTAATATCTGCTTATCTGTGAGTGCATACGTTGAGTGTTCCTTTGAGATTGGGTTACCTCACTTAGGATGATGTTCTCCAGCTCCATCCATTTGTCGAAGAAGTTCATGAATTTATTGTTTCTAATGGCTGAATAGTACTCCATTAAATTCGAATGGCTGAGAAGCACCTTAAGAAATGTTCAACATCATTAGTCATTAGAGAAATGCAAATCAAAACAACCCTGAGATTTCACCTCACACCAGTCAGAATGGCTAAGATTAAAAACTCAGGAGACAGCAAGTGTTGGGGAGGATGTGGAGAAAGAGGAACACTCCTCCACTGCTGGTGGGATTGCAAGTTGGTACAACCACTCTGGAAATCAGTCTGGCGGTTCCTCAGAAAACTGGGCATGACACTTCCAGAGGACCCTGCTATACCTCTCCTGGGCATATACCCAGAGGATTCTCCAGCATGTAATAAGGATACATGCTCCACTATGTTCATAGCAGCCCTATTTATAATAGCCAGAAGCTGAAAAGAACCCAGATGTCCCTCAATGCAGGAATAGATGCAGAATTTTTTTTTATTTATTTTTTTCTGTGGACAAATCCACTGCCAACTACTTCTTGAAATTGCATCTCTGGGTGTACAGAGATCAGTCCATGCTTGCTCCATATGAAGAAAACTTCATCATGAGGCTTTACATGACCTAGAAAATATATGAGAAAGCTCTCTCTGACCATCTGATGATGCTGATCATGATATCATGATGTCATTTAGAGTATTCATTATGTCTCTGCAATCATGTCTGAAAAGTACATCTTTACAATAACCAGAGAAATATACCTAATTATAGTAAAAGACCTGAACTTTCAGGCAATTTTTGATATGACATTTCTGGTAATGAAGTAATACTCATTATTGTAAGTTGGTGGTGAACTATTACACTATGACAGATCTTCTAGTTCCCAGAAATTACCTATTTATCTAGTTAAATTTATTGTTTCACTAAAGGTATAGTTTAACTAGAAGGAGTTATACTTTCCTAAGGCCTTACTTAGGATGATAGAAGATGTGTGTGTATGTGTGTGTATGTGTTTGTGCATAACATTTATTCTTTTTTAAAAAATGCATTTAATATACATTTAATTTGATTATTCAGAAATAAATAAAAGGGCTTGATAGGCACATTTTTTTTATATTTTTATTTTCTATATTCTATGTTTACATTCCAAAGGCTTTCCCCTTTCCCAGTCCCCCCCCACCATACATCCCATAATTCCTCTCCCCCCCAACTATTCCCCAAACCTTCCCCCTCCCCCCACGGTTTCTCTACAAAACTGGATCCAATCTTTACAGGCCCAGGGTCCTCTCCTTTCTTCTTCTTGGGAATCATTTGACTTGCTAATTGTGCCTTGAGTATTTAGGGCTTCTGGCACATTTTTTAAAAGTCCAACCATTTCCTCCCTCCCAGTCCCCCTCCAACAGCTCCTCATCCCATTCCTCTCACTCCTGTCTCCATGAGAATGTTCCCTTCCCCCTCCAGACTTTCTTACTCCCTGGGGCCTCAAGTCTCTCTTCTCAAGGCTTCTCCCATTGAGAACAGATGAGGTAGTCCTCTGCTATATATGTGTGTGTGGGGGTTTGTACCAGTTTGAGTATACTACCTGTTGTTGGCTCAGTGTCTTAGACATCTTAGTGGCCTGTGTTAGTTGAGACTGTTGATCTTCCTATGGGGTCACACTCCTGCTCAGCTTCTTCCAGTCTTCAATTACACTTGGAAGGGAGAAGAAAATAATCATGAAAGGCAGACAGTGGGAGGGTCCTGGGTGCGAAATGGAGGATTGTAAAAGGGGAACATGATCAGGTATGGAGGAGGACGAGACAGGAGTGAAGCTCTGAGGGCCAGTAGAATTAATGGAAATATGAAACCTGGGGCGCTGGGGGCAGGGGGATAGAAGGTCAGGGGACCCTTCAGAAATTTCCAGAGTACTTGGAGGTTAGAAACTCTCAGGACTTAAAGGAAGGGACCTTAGATGAAATGTCCAACAATGGGGAGAAGGAACTTGAAGAGTCCACTTCCAGTAGAAAGGGCATTAATTTGAGGGATGGAGTTGCCATCCCACAGCTAAAAATCACTGACCCAGGATTGTTCCTGTCTAAAAGAACTGCAGGGACAAAAATGGAGGTGAGACTGAGGGAGAGTGGTCCAGTGTCCAGCCCAACTTGGGATCTATCTCAAGGGGAGGCGTCAAGCCCTGATACTACTATTAATGCTCTGAAGACAGCCTAGCATGACTGTCTTCAGAGAGGCCCAACAAGCAGCTGACTGAGACAGAAGCAGATACTTAAATCCAACCATTGGAATGAAGTTGGGGATTCTTGTGGTTGAATTAGGGTAACATTTATTCTTTTTTTTTTTCACTTTACAAATTTTAATTTTTTTCCTTCATAAAGTGAAATAAATTAATTTTCACATTGTAGTACTAAATTACAATCATGAAGATGCCTTGGTAGTTACATTTGCTATAGTAGAACCTCACCTTGGTCATCAAATCCTAAATCCCATATTGTTGGACAGTCACTTCCAATGTTAGACCTTCCTCCACTGTACCTCTCAGAGTTCCCAAGGACACAGTGCCCAGAACTTTTCCCTGCATTCCCAAAATATCTTCTAACTTTACAGTTAGCACTTAGTTCATTTTTTCAACTGACTCAGAAATACTTTTTGCTCTACTAACAGATTGTGGGAGAGCATTTTCTAATTTATCTCGGTCACTGAGATCCTGGGGACCTGCACAATGTAACAGGCAGAACTCTATGTGGTGTCTGATCTACCAGCACTTACTGGAAATCTTACTTCACTTCTAAGTGAAAAGATACTTATGAAAAATAGGAAAATGAGCTTCTTAAAAGCTGTCAAATATAGCATCAAGTGGGGTACATGAGAGATGGCTCATCAGTTTAGAAAGCTTATGTTCTTGCAGAGGACCCAAATAGAGTTTCCAGCACCCAAATCAGGAGGCCTACAACTGCCTGTAACTCCAGATCCAGAGACTCTGACACCATCTTCTGGCCTTGGAAGGTAACTGTACTCATCTACACATATTCCTCCCAAACACACACACACACACACACACACACACACACACACACTAATTTAAAGTAAAATAAATTTAAAATATGTATATAGCACTAAGAAAGTGCCAAAGGTTGCATTTCTTCCTTCTTCCCCAGTACATACAACTTGAAATATGATTTTTTTGTCTTTTTTTTAATTTATTGGATATATTCTATATTTACATTTAATTTCCCTTTTTCTGGTTCCCCATCCCCCAAAGGTCTCACATGCCCTTTTCCCTCCCCCTGTTCCCCCATCTACCCCTTCCCACTTCCCTGTTCTGGTATTCCCCTACACTGATGTTTTGATCCTTTCCAGCACCAGTGTCCACTCCTTGCTTATTGTCATATATCATTTGATATATGGATTGTGTCTTTGGTGTCGCAAGACTCTAGGCTAATATCCACTTATCAGTGAGTGCATACCATGGGTATTCTTTTGAGACTGGGTTACCTCACTTAGTATGATGTTCTCCAGCTCCATCCATTTCTCTAAGAATTTCATGCATTCATTGTTTCTAATAGTACTCCATTGTGTATATATACCACATTTTTTGTATCCATTCCTCTGTTGAGGGACATCTGGGTTCTTTCCAGCTTCTGGCTATTATAAATAAGGCTGCTATGAACATAGTAGAGCATGTATCCTTATTGCATGCTGGGGAATCTTCTGGGTATATGCCCAGGAGTGGTATGGCTGGGTCCTCCGGAAGTATCACGTCCATTTTTCTGAAGAACCGCCAGACTGATTTCCAGAGTAGTTGTACTAGCTTGCAGTCCCACCAGCAGTGGAGGAGTGTTCCTTTCTTCACATCCTCACCAACACCTGGTGTCTCCTGAGTTTTTAATCTTAGACATTTCTGACTGGTGTGAGGTGAAATCTCAGGGTTGTTTTGATTTGCATTTCTCTAATGACTAATGATGTTGAACATTTTTTAAGATGTTTCTCAGCTATCTGAATTTCTTCAGGTGAAAAGTCTTTGTTTAGCTCTGTACCCCATTTTTGGATAAGGTTATTTGGTTTTTTTGGGTCTAACTTCTTGGGTTCTTTGTATACATTGGATATTAGCCCTCTGTCGGATGTGGGGTTGGTGAAAATCTTTTCCCAATTTATTGGTTACCGATTTTCCTTTTGACAGTGTCTTTTGCCTTACAGAAACTTTGTAATTTTATGAGGTCCCATTTGTCTATTCTTGCTCTTAGAGCATAAGCAATTCGTGTTCTCTTTAGGAATTTTCCCCCTGAGCCATGTCCTCAAGGGTCTTCCCCAGTTTGTTTTCTATTAGTTTTAGTGTGTCTGGTTTTATGTGGAGGTCCTTGATCCACTTGGAGTTGAGCTTAGTGCAAGGAGATAAGAGTGGATCAATCTGCATTCTTCTGCATGTTGACTTCCAGTTGAGCCAGCACCATTTGTTGAAAAGGCTATCTTTTTTCCACTGGATGTTTTCAGCTCCTTTGTTGAAGATCAATTGGCCATAGATGTGTGGGTTCAATTCTGGGTCTTCGATCCTATTCCATTGATCCGCCTCCCTGTCACTGTACCAATACCATGCAGTTTTTAACACTACTGCTCTGCTTTAGGTCCGGTATATTGATTCCCCTAGAAGTTTTTTTTTTAACTGTTGATGATAATTTTAGCTATCCTGGGTTTTTTGTTAGTCAGATGAATTTGAGAATTGCTCTTTCTAACTCTGTGAAGAACTGAGTTGGGATTTTGATGGGGATTGCGTTGAATCTGTATATTGCTTTTGGCAAGATTGCCATTTTAACTATATTAATCCTGCCAACCCATGAGCATGGAAGATTTTTCCATTTTCTGATGTCTTCTTCAATTTCCTTCTTGAGAGACCTGAAGTTTTAGTCATATAAATCTTTCACTTGTTTGGTTAGAGTCACACCAAAATATTTTATATTGTTTGTGGCTATTGTGAAGGGTGTAATTTCCCAAATTTCTTCTCAGCCTGCTTATCCTTTGAGTATATGAAGGCTACCGATTTGTTTGAGTTGATTTTATAACCAACCACTTTGCTGAAGTTGTTTATCAGTTGTAGGAGTTCTCTGGTGGAGTTTTTTGGGTCACTCTGAGAAACACCTTAAAAAATGTTCAACATCACTAGTCATTAGGGAAATGCAAATTAAAACTGGTGTGAGATTTCACCTCACACCAGTCAGAATGGCTAAGATTAAAAACTCAGAAGACATCAGGTGTTGGCGAGGATGTGGAGAAAGAGGAACACTCCTCCACTGCTGGTGGGAATGCAAGCTGGTACAACCACTCTGGAAATCAGTATGGCGGTTCCTCAGAAAACTGGGCGTGATACTTCTGGAGGACCCAGCCATACCACTCCTGGGAATATACCCAGAAGATTCACCAGCATGCAATAAGGATACATGCTCCACTATGTTCATAGCAGCCTTATATATAATAGCCAGAAGCTGGAAAGAACCCAGATGTCCCTCAACAGAGGAATGGATACAAAAAATGTGGTATATATACACAATGGAGTACTATTCAGCCATTAGAAACAATGAATTCATGAAATTCTTAGAGAAATGGATGGAGCTGGAGAACGTCATACTAAGTGAGGTAACCCAGTCTCAAAAGAATACCCATGGTATACAGTCACTGATAAGTGGATATTAGCCTAGAAGCTTGGAACACCAAAGACACAAATCACATATCAAGTGATGTCTCACAAGAAGAAAGGAGTGGACACTGGTGCTAGAATGGACCAAAACATCATTGTGGGAGAGTACAAGAACAGTAAAGTGCGAGGGGGTGGATGCGGGAGCAGGGGGAGGGAAAAGGACATGTGGGACCTTTGGGGGTGGGGAACCAGAAAAAGGGAAATGAATTGTAAATATAGAATATAGACAATAAAAAAAAGAAAAAAAAGAATACTATCATATCATCTGCAAATAGCGATAGTTTGACTTCTTCCTTTCCAATTTGTATCCCTTTGACTTCCTTATGTTGTTGAATTGCTCTAACTAGTACCTCAAGTACTATATTGAAGAGATATGGTGAGAGGGGGGCAGCCTTGTCTAGTCCCTGATTTTAGTGGGGTTGCTTCAAGTTTCTCTCCATTTACCTTGATTTTGGCTACCGGTCTGCTGTAAATTGCTTTTACTATGTTTAGGTTTGGGCCTTGAATTCCTGTTTGTGGCTATTGTGAAGCGTGTAATTTCCCAAATTTCTTTCTCAGCCTGCTTATCCTTTGAGTATATGAAGGCTACCGATTTGTTTGAGTTGATTTTATAACCAGCCACTTTGCTGAAGTTGTTTATCAGTTGTAGGAGTTCTCTGGTGGAGTTTTTCCAAGACCTTTAGCATGAAAGGATGCTGAATTTTGTCAAATGCTTTTTCAGCATCCAATGAGATGACCATGTGGTTTTTTCCTTTGTGTTTGTTTATGTAGTAGATTACGTTGATGGATTTTTGTATATTGAACCATTCCTGCATCCCTGGAATGAAGCCAACTTGATCATGGTGAATGATCGTTTTGATGTGTTCTTGGATTCAGTTGGCAAGAATTTTATTGAGTATTTTTGCATCGATGTTCATAAGGGAGATTGGTCTGAAGTTCTCTTTCTTAGTTGGGTCTTTGTGTGGTTTTGGTATCAGGGTAATTGTGGCTTCATAGTAGTAGGAGCATAAGTCCTTTTGGACCCTGCTTCCTCTTCTCTTCAGTGGGTCTCCTTTGTGGTATCAATGAACATTTGGTTGTTGCATTCTGGGAAGGATAATAAGTTGTATATCAGAGGGCATCCCAATGTTAAGCTCATGATTCCATTTATACAAAACTACTCATTGATACCCAGGCACACTGTCATTCACCAATGCCAACTTTCATTTTTGTTTTCCTTGGCAAACATTCAAAGTTCTTTTTAAATAAAGAAACTGGAAGAGCACCAATAGGGGTGGCTCCTAACAAAATCTTGGAGTGATTGAAATTAGGAGCAGCTTTAGGGACTTCAAGAGAACAGCAGGCAGTAAGTTGGAGTTTGGGGTTGAAAGTTGTTTTGTATCAGCATGTCTTAGGTGATTTGTTTTGATGTATAACACACACACACACACACACACACACACACGCACACGCACACGCACACGCACACGCACACAGACACACACACACACACAGACACACACACACACACACACACACACACACAATGCTTTATTCATCAGTAGGCTTTATTTGGACTGAAGGGTTGGATAGTAGGCTAATAGGCCAGGTGCCAAGAAGTTCCAGTTCAATCTTGGCTAGGATGTCTCCTTTCTGCGACATGTAAGACCTTCCCCGACTACTTAACTATCCTCAAGAAATAGCAGCCAGTTTTCCTGTATGGGAGAAACCTAAGAGAATTAGGGAAATGACTTAAATTGGAGAAACTCCTCAATGTTGAAACTAACAGTAGATTTCCTTCACTTGAGTTCAGGTTTTAGTAAGGGGGAAGGCGATAAAGTACACAATGAATAGAACCTGTCTTCCATTGTGAGTAAAGTCTCTCATGTAGGGACCATTAGAGAAATGATTGTGGAAAATTCTATTTGGGCAGGGTATCATCCTTTGGTCTTCCTTTATCAGAGAAAGGGTAAATAACAAATGTATGCTCATTACTTGAACATTTCCTTGTTTAATAAGTGAATTCTGCTTGTGTTTCCTGATTCCTAAATTCTTGTAGATAGAAGCAATCATCCTATTAGAAATACATCTTTTAGAGCATCAGTTCTTATCATCAGTCGTTGATAAGGATCTTCTTGCCACTCAGCCTCTGTTAGAATCAGTGACCCATGCTTTTAGCTTTCATTGTTGAGTGCCCTTATTTCAAGTACCATAATATGAGATTTTACTCAAAGGCTTTTTAGACTAGAGTAGAGAACCAAAGTTTAGAAAGCACAAAGTCTTCCTTGACTATAGCTTTTGATAATCTGGTAGCAAAACATTTGCTTTCCTGGACATACTCAATTCCTATAATAAATCCCTATTCTACAATGTCCATAGTAGCTCTTTTCCTTTAATCTAAAACAGTGTTTTTGAAATATATAAAAACAGTATTGAAGAAACACAATTTTAATTATTCTCCCTTTCAAAAGACCATAGTAGATCAACCTACCATGAGAATCAAGATATATATAGATACTTTCTCATCTCATAGAAAAAAAAATAAAGGACATTCTGTATTAATATGTTTTATGTTAATTTTTAAAAAATAATGCCTGCTTTTTCAGACAATGATCAAAATCTCTGTCATTTTTTTTCTTAGCTACATAGTAAGGAATTATGCTTGTAACTAAGGTGCTTTTAAGACTAGAGATTCCTCTGTTTAGAAAAGTACTTAGAAGAACTGCAAGTCTGGAAATAAGTCTATGGTGATCCTAGGTAACTACAAAGAAATAGTTAATGAATGTGATAAAAGAAACAAAAAGAATTTTGTTTGTATGTGATGAGGGAGGACAGGTAAGAAAGAAAAGTATGGAACTGAGAGATAAGGACAGGTGTTCACAACTGTGTGAGAACATGCATCACATAGTTGTGCTGTTATTTTTTCCATATGATAATGCCAAATTTTATGAAGTCTAACTGTACAGATGGCTTCTATCAGATTCCATTCCATTACAGAATTGAGTCAGTGAGAAGGCAGAGATGGGGGGGAGAGGGAGGGAGAGGGAGAAGAAGAGGGAGAGGGAGAGAGGGAGGGAGAGGAAGGAGAAGAGGGAGAAGGAGAGTGGGAGGGAAAGGGAGAGGGAGAGGGAGAGAGAGAGGGAGGAGAGTCCTATGGGAAGGAATAATGATGGCAGTAGAAGAAGTGAGTCTCTAAAATCTACATAAAATGGAATATACAGAGGAAGAAAGGGTGAAAGACCTCAATTTTGCTTCCCTGCAACTGAAATTACATCCTGAACACAAGAAATACTTGATAATGTTTGCTGACTGGATGAAATTAATCATATATCTTCCTGTAGTATAAAGCAACAAACAAATCAAGTGTCAAATATATTAATACTGATTCTACACTGACTAGATTTCATACATTTGATGTTAGGTTATTAGTGTAAATTGTGTATGGGGCCTTATTTCTCTTCTAAATACATAACCTCTCTTTGTTTGAAGAACTTATTCTCCTGTAATTTAAAAAAAGTGATTAAGTAAAAAGAACTTAGTTGTGTACCTTTGGTGTTTCTATTATTTTAAACTGTGTGTTTCTTTTATTTTAAGACCATATGCTATATTGTTTTTATTTTTCCATAAAATATATGTAATATATTGCCATCAGAACACTGTGCTGGTTTGGTCTTTGTCAACCTGACACAAGCTAGAGTTATCTTGAGAGAGGGACCTCATTCGAGAAAATGCCTTTACCAGATGGGCCTATAGACAAGTCTGTGGAGGCATTTTCTTAATTAATGATAGATGTGGGTGGCACTGTGCACAGAAACATCCATGTGCAGGAGGTCCTATTGTATAGTAATGTAGGCTGAGAAAGCTTTGTAGAGAAAGCCAGTAAGTAGTGTTGCTTTGTGATTCTTCTTTGGTTTCTGTTTCTAGCCTCCACCCCTGCTTTGGCTTCCCTCAGTGATGAACTGTGACAGGGACATAGAGGTCAAATGAACCCCTTTACCCCTAAGTGAGTTGATTTGATAATGGTCTTTATCACAATAATAGAAAGCAAACTAGGATAATCAGTATATTGTATTATAAACTGTCCTCAAAAATTTTATGGTTTATTTGAAGAAACTGAAACTTTGAAATTATGGAATGTTGATTCAAATTTTGTATCAGTTATAAGCAGATAAACATGGTCTGTAAAAACAAAATTTTTGTTGTTGTTTTTGTTGTTTTATAATGAAGGAAAATATTATTGAGTTACCATAATTCTACAGTATGGATTCTAGGATACAGCTTTATGCTTCACTTTGTCGGAGTGGTTCTTCTTAGACTCATACAGGTTCTCATATCCACTCACCTTTGCTCATATAAAAGGAAACTGAGTGAGTTTAATTATATTTTGCAGGTTTTATTCTCCCATGCCAATAGTTAATGAATACGAAATGAAATGCATTGTTCTCAAAGACACCTCTACATATAATTTATATTATATGGAGATCTCATGTTAACATCCAATGAATTGATTCTTGTTGACAATAAAAATGAAAGAGAACTATGTGAAATTTGTATAGTGTTTTGTTGCTGTCTGTCTATTTCAGTGCCCAAGTCAGTAGAACCAATACTTAAAATTCTAGTTGTTTATCCAAATAAAATAAGAGGATAACAAATGCCTCCTTAGGTCAACATAGAGAGGCTGACATGGTGGCTCAGTGGTTAAAGGTATCTAACTCCAACCCTGACGAGCTGAGTCTGATACTGGGGACCCATGTGGTAGAAGGAGAGAACCAACTTTCATAACTCTGACTTCCGCATGCATGCTGTAGCACACACACACACACACACACACACACACACACACACACAGATCATTAAAGTCTAATAAAAACAAAATCAACATAGGCTCTAGGATGACTTGAGTGCTGAGAATTTGCACACTTGACCAAGTTGCAAAGTAAAAAGAAAAATTTCATTTTATCCATAGATATAGTTATACTCATTTGACAAGGAAGTAGCAAAATGGTAAAGGGTTCCCATTGGGAAATCAATGTCAGCAAACAATTTGTACCTGCTAACCTGAGTGAATTGGTCTACAGATATCATCAGGTGCTCACTGATTTATTAATTGAAGTAATTCAACAGATTGTTTTATGTATTTAAGGAGTTTGAGGTTAGCTTCATCCATTGGCAATTATTTTTCATCATTTTATAAAAATGTTACACTCAAGATTTTCCCCACAAGATATTGAAACATAAATATGAAATTGTTGCTCATAGTACTTATGGAGCTATTCTATTGAAAGAAAACAATGTTGAGTAACATTAAAATTTCAACTTGATTTGATTTCACTTATTTGATTACATCACAGTCAGAAACCTAAGATATGAAACAATGAGAAAATATTTTTTCATATACTTTCTGAGCCCTTTGACCTAATAGAATAGAATTTGTAAAGGGAATAGCTTATGTATTATATTGATGTATCACCAGTCAACTAAAACCTCTGGCCTAAAGGAAAGGGTGGAATCCAAGGTAGAATACTCAGAAATCAGACTAAATTCTGGGATAGAGTGGGGCATGGGGAGATTCACCTGGGAAGATGTGACTAGAGGGACACATGGTACCTGAGCACAGGGAACCAGCCACGAGGCATAATGTAGCTTAAGGTAAATGGGTTAATTTAAGCTATGATATAGTCAGAGAAGAACCTAGCTATAGGGTCAAGGCATCTGTAAATATATTTGATTGAGTCTTACTTCTAGGAGTATACAGCCTGAAGGAAGAACCAGACCTAACTTCTATAAATGGGACCTATCTATGGGATAGAATCTAAACTAATCTGAGAAAAGTCCCAAGAATAGGCACAAACCCCCAATCCAAAGATAACAGTGTTAAAGCTCTGTCTCTTTAAGAAATGGGGGGCAAACAGTAGTGCCTTGCTTATAGGAAAGCTGCCTCTAGGGAGAACAGGCCTGTAAATTGCAGGGAGTGAGTGGAGTGGGGAATCACACCAACCTACCCTGGGCAGAACAGGTGAGTTCTGGTCCAAATTAAGGCCTAAAGCTGTGCACACGTGGCATCCAGATGGCAGAGGGACTGAGTAGCCTTGCAGAGTTCCTGATATAGGGTTGAGAAGGAATGTAAAGGCTCCATCTTCATCCTGCCAAGGGCCCACTACTTTAGCGGTGTGGTCAGAAGCCAGTCTCCAGCCTAATCAAACTATATGGGTAGACACATAGGCTTGAGTTTGGTGGCGAGCAGGAGCTCCCAGATGCCAGTCCAGGACTGTTCAGAGCTGGGGCAGCAAATGGACTTTGGAGCTTCCATAGCACAATAAAGTAAGGGTGAGACTCTCTGCTGATAGATACAGCCACTTGCAAATGACAGCCTAAAATTCAAAATGACGCATTTTTTCCTTAAATGAACTTGTAGGTTTTTGCTTGATAATAATTAGGAGTGTCCTTAGTAATTTTAAAAACAAATGTATATCAATATTAAATTTACATAAAGAGAAAGGGGAACGCAGGTATATTTATCCACATAAGGTATGTTTATGAATTCGTATTGAAAGACAATGCTTTTTCTGTTGCCAAAAAGCATTTTACACTAGGAATACTCTATTCCGTTAGTCAGTGTGAGGACCAGAGTTAGGTTGGGGCATGACCATTTGCTTCTATTGCCCTTTGAGAAGAAAAACATCCAACTAAAATGTCCAGCGACCACTGGACAAGAGAAACAGCTAAAGAATAAACTTATTATCTGTATTCACATTAATTATTATCTTGGCAATACAAAATACAAATGCCTTTTGTCAGTGGAGATAAATAAATCAAATAAACACCCATGTTATAGAGACATTGTGATATTGTTGTACATTTAAAATGACAGGGGATTAATGCCAATTGAGATCTAACTGTGATATGCCATCATATTATCCAACTGGATACAGTGACAATGGTCTAATTTATAATGGCATGGACTGGAGACTTGCTACCCCCAATGAAACAGACATCACAATCCTCTGATTAGCCAACCAGTTCCTTAGACATGGGAGGTCAGAGGGTTGGAGACTGGGAGGAACGGAGGAAGGAAAAATTACTGTCAGGATGTAATCTTGAGTGAATAATAAATTTAAAAAAGAAAAATGAAAATTACTCATTGGCATGACCACAGCTCAGTCTAGTCTAGACAATTCTTGCCCAGACTTCCTTCCCTGGTGCTTCTATTTGGGTTAGTTGACAGTATAAGAAGGGCAGAGTGTGTACTTGTGTGCTCAATTTTGCAATAAACTTTCAAAGTCATTTTATTCACTTTATACTCTCAGCAGAGGTGGATGAACATTTCTGGCGATGCCTACAATCCTCACCAGTTTTTATTGTCAGTTTGTCTTCCCTTAGCCATTAAGCAAATAGTAGAAATTTTGTGATTCTAATTCATATTTCTCTGATCTAAAAATGGATACCTGAGGGCAAGCCTTTTATGATTATGCCACAGCCTTGCTTCCAGCTACATTACTTGCTTCATAGTAAGCCAAGCTGTGAACCTCAAGCACCTCTGGAGCCTCATATTCTTAATATTCTCCCAGGTGCCAGCCCTTTCCAGTGATGCTATGAGTCTAAGTAAATACCCCTCCTTCAAATTATCCTACAGAAAATTTGTCAGAACAACTAGAAAGATAGTTAACATGCTACTATATACATATTTTATCATTTCAACCATTAAACCTATTGTTTTGGGCTTTGATTATATATATATATATATATATATATATATATATATATATATATATAAAGACAGCAGCCTTATAAACGTATTTTCAATATCTACCTCTACATGAAATCACACAATGGTTCTCATGATTTTCATTGCTACTAGTTTTTATCTCATTAGGTATATTTTTGTTGAAATATATGAAGAAATAATTTTGGCTCTGTGATATATTACCTTCTCAATGATATGTGGGGGAAACAAACACTACAGGCTCATTTCAATTCAATTCTGGAATTAAAATATTGTATTATTAAACTGCAGGAGTTATACATGAGCACATAATGATTCCCAAGGCAGGTAGTTCCCAGCCCTAGGACTCTACAGTTCCAGGGAGGGGCACAACTGGAGTGATTCTAGACGACAAATACAGAAACAAAGCAAGAGAAATATTGAATTGAACAAAAGAGAGCACAAGCTTTTGTTAAAACTACATCAGCTCTTAGTAAAAGGACACTTAGAAGAATCATCACAGCCAAGAGTCACAAGGCAACCAAAGAGAAATAGGTTTCTGGGAGTGATTACATTGTAAGGTACAGCTTGCAATGCCTTGTTTACAGTGTCTAAACTTTGTCTAGCCACACTCTGGAGGTTGTAAGACCTGAAGGTTAAAAGCAAATGTCCACAGGCTTTCTCCCATGCCTTCTTTCTGTCTTTGTAATTTAACAGCGAGAAAAACACCCACCAAAGCTGTGAATCTTGCCCTGTCTATATTTCTCCTCTTGATTATATACACTGAACATTTTTTATTTATTATGATTGCAATTAATAAAGAAAACCATTTTTGGTTTTTCTTTTGCCTACAATTGCGGATGAGCATGTAGGCGGCTATGTCAGTAAATGAATTCCCAGAGCATATCTTTGCCTGTGTCCCAAACAATGGCTGTATTCTTTAACATTTTTTTCTAAAGATAATATAAAGAAACATATAATAGTATTTTATTCACCTTGAATATATTAATATGCTTTCATCTCAACTATACATGAGAGGGAAGATTTATATAGTACTTTACATTGAATATATGCGTCCTAAGTTATCCAGCACTAGCTTATCTGAAAATGCCTACATATTTTTCAAATAATGAGCATTACCAATGTAAAGACAAAACATACAGTGATTCCTCAGTTTATCTGTACACACACACACATACACAACATATACAAACATACATGTATACACATGTACACACAAACTTATGTACAATACATTCATACAGAAATACATAATATAAATTTATACAGACACACACATATGGTCATACATATACACTTATACAGATATAGGCACACATGCAGAATAAATAGAAAACATTAAATTTATCCCAAATACTATAACTAATTTATCCTGTAAAATGTTAACTTGAATGATAATAGATGGGGAATATTTTTATAATAAATAAAAGCACAAAATATTTTTTAGCTTACAAAGAAATGAAAGAATCTGACATTTTTTTCAAGTCACATCTTTGCAAAATAATTTTTTATCTTGGCATCTGTGTGTTAAATTATGGGTTTATGCCAGCTGATATGAGGCCTCTGACACATATATAGCAGAGGAATGCCTGGTCTGATTTCAGTGAGAGAAGATGCACCTAACCCTCGAGAGACTTGAAGACCCAGGGAGTGGTGAGACCTAGTGGGGTAGGGCTGGGCGGTGTGGCCATCTTCATGGAGATGGGGGGGTGTAGAGAGGAGGTGTAGGCTGAAGAGTGGTCTGGGGCAGACCAGGAGGGGGATGAGGTCTGGACTGTAAAGAATTAAAGAATAAAAATAAATAAATTTTAAAAGTATGGGTATATGGTAGCAACATTGAAAAATTCCAGTTTAAGCAGTAGATCATGACACCCCACATGAGGATCATGGTAACTAGTTATGTAGCACAAAGCAGAGTTCTCCATGCTACTACGGTATCTAGATTAGTCGGCCTGAGGGTTTAGTCAATAAGCTTCCCTTCCCAGACATTCCTTCCTGAAAAGGTATTTAATTTCTGGTCCGCATATTTCTGATGGTATCCACCTATTTTACATGCTGAACAATGAATAAATGGTTCAGACAAGCAAGGGCCGTCTCTCTCATCAAGAACTGAGCTTTTGTCCTACAGAGCCCTGCTGCCTAAGTCTCCCACAGAAGTCCCCTCTGCCCTCGGAGCTCATCACCTGAGTTAGGCTGGAGATTCCCCTCCTCCTGCCCTCAAACTCCTTTCCAACCCTAGTGGCCACTCTTGTTACCATCTCCATGTGGTTCCCAGCAGTGACTGTATTCCTGGGAACTGTATTTGGGAAGCCCTGCCTCACCTGCCTCAGCCTGCCTCATGTCCCACTCAGGCAAGAGCCCTTATCTTTGGCTTCATTCATAGCCGAATACCTCCATGTTTAGTCTGCCCAAGGGACCACTAGGTCAAGTTAGAATACAGACTCACAAGTACTATGGGGTACATAGCAACAGGCAGAAAGGCATGGCATTGGAGCAGTAAAGGAGAGCTTATATCTACACTACAAGCATGTGTGTGTGTGTGTGTGTGTGTGTGTGTGTGTGTGTGTGTGAGAGAGAGAGAGAGAGAGAGAGAGAGAGAAACTCTAACTGGCAATAGTAAATGCTTTTGAAATCTCAAAGTCTAAGTCCAGTGATATACTTCCTCTAACAAGGCCAAACCTAATTTTTCTCAAACTGTTTCACCAAATGGGGACAAAATATTTAAATATATAAGCCTATGAGGGCAATTTTTGCTCAGACCAGCACAATTTGATCAAAACATGTTGTATCCACATATAGATATTAAATAAATAGAAAATAAGAATAACTAACGTATAGAGCCACTTGCAGTGTTTCTGTGGAAAGTAAGGTAAGAGGTAGGAGGACTGGGCGGATAAGGTAGAAGGCATGCTATGGTAGGACTTTATAAAGTCCAGAGTTATTGCCGCAATTAGGAATTGAAAATTTATGAGTCTGTATGCAGTAATCATTAGACACATTGGCGATATTATCTTAGCCTTGTTTTGCTTGTTTAAACCTTTATCTTATTTTTATTACCAGCTATAACGTGGTTGGCTAAGACATCTATTTGGCCAGTTCTGTTTGTTTTATTCACCTCGGTCCAGATGCAAATGAAGCCCTTTTTCATTTCATCCACATACAAGAATTACCAATTTTATTCTAGGTTTTTCCTAATGGATCTTAATTCCAAAGTTCAGAAAAAAATAGAGTATAACAAACTTCAGAATATTAAGAAAATGTCTTTATGATTAATAATATTAATTTTCAGAATTCAGTTTATAATCATATCCTGAGCACCAGATATTTATTGAATGGATGAATAAATGCAATTTTCAAAAGGTTATGAGACAAGAGACAGAAATTGATAATGTGCATAATCTTTTATCCTCATAGACATAATTAATTGAAAAACATGTGCCTGAAATTCATCATGGAAAAAATATAGAATGAAGAAACTTCTATAAACCATACTATAACATGAAGAGTTGAAGGTCCTTCCTCAAACTCAATTGCTAATTTATTGTAAGTCTGTAGTTTCTCTTTCTGGTAGTCACAGCAAGGAGGGCTATGGCGTGCTCTGCAGGGGACTAGAGGGCTATGTAGGTGCATAAAGGGCTCTGGAGGTCTATGGAGGGTTATGCAGCGCTATGGAGGGCTATGCAGGGATATAGAGGGATATGCAGGTATATAGAGAGATATGGTGGTCTATGGAGTGCTATGGAGGGCTATGAAGTGCTATGGAGGACTATGGAGTGCTATGCAGGGATGTAGAGGGCTACGGTGTGCTATGGAGAGCTATGGAGAGCTATGGAGGACTATGGAGTGCTATGGAGGACTATGGAGTGCTATGCAGGGATGTAGAGGGCTACGGTGTGCTATGGAGAGCTATGGAGGACTATGGAGGACTATGGAGTGCTATGGAGGACTATGGAGTGCTATGCAGGGATGTAGAGGGCTATGGAGAACTATGGAAGGCTATGGAGGGCTATGGGTGGGGGCTATGTAGGGCTATGCAGGGTTACAGAGATGTTCTCAGAGCATTTATACTTCTGTTAGTATGTTTGTGGAAGTAGTAGACTTCTGTAGTCTCAATCCTTTCATAGAAAACTAATATAAAACGAAGGGAGCTAAATGCTTCTAGGCATATTGTACCTACTTATAAACTACTGTTCACCTCTTCATTATTAAAATTCTTTTATATGTGCATTAATGTAATGTCGTTCTTTTCAATAAAATAAAATTCATTTATTAGTTAATTGGTTAAAAGAGTATCTCCACATATAAAGCTAAATTCTTAAAGTAAATGAAAAAAGGAAGAGAGAAAAAGAGCAATATATATAGAGTTTCTCTCTCTCTCTCTCTCTCTCTCTCTCTCTCTCTCTCACACACACACACACACACACACACACACACACACACATGCTTGTAGTGTAGATATAAGCTCTCCTTTACTGCTCCAATGCCATGCCTTTCTGCCTGTTGCTATGTTCCCCATAATACTTGTGAGTCTGTATTCTAACTTGACCTTGTGGTCCCTTGGGCAGACTAAAGATGTGCTATGGAGGGCTATGGAGTGCTATGCAGGGATGTAGAGGCCTATGGAGAGCTATGGAAGGCATTCTTCAAGTCTGTGGGTTCCAATCCTAAATACAAATTACAGCCCTCTGGGTAACATTTTTGGTTCCTGCCTTCCACTCTGTACAGCCTCTTCAGGAGTAGGGACAGCAACAATTACTGGAGAGAGCTGGCACTCCTGCTGTGTATTCAGACTCAGGGACCAGCACACTAACCTTCTGAACTGCCCTCTTCATTGGGCTGAAAGCTCACTGGAAGAAAGAAGGGGTAACTCACAACTTAAATTCTAAGAGCTTAGCTGAAGAAGACTAGACATAAATACACTCTGAGCTATTTAAATAAAATATCCAAACCAATTAATTTTTGCCAACTGGGGCTTTTTTACTATGAAGATTAGTGGGTATAATTCAGGAAGATTAATGAGGAGCATAGAAACCTTCATTAAGATGGAAACACATTTAAAATCATATTGAAAATAAAGTAATGAAAAGGATTATGACTGGTGTCAACCAGAGATTATTGTTAATGAAAATACATCTGATTTGAGGTTTGCCCAAGGATTGTTGTTCTTGTTTTTGTTTTTTCTGTTTCAGCTTTCTCCTGACCTATAAAAATAAGCTGTTTTCTGTTCTTCTGTTTTTTGCTTTTCTTTTTGAAGAGGACTCGCTATGTTGTCCAGGGCTGCTGTCAATTCCCTGGGCTTAAGTAATCTTTACATTAAACTCCAAAGCATGTAACACTACAGGTCTGGGCAGACATCCATGACCTTTGACAACTTTGTTTCTTTATCTTTGCATTTTAATAACTGTCCCTGCTTTGAACTATTTGGCTAATTGACTGCTTTGTCCCAAACAGCACTGTCTAAGGCAAAAAGATTATTGCTAGGTATGTGAGATTGAAGAAATAAGTCTAATTTTTTTACTCATGTCTGCTTAGTCTAGTTCTGACCATACTGCCCCACTTGGGATGCATCCCATATACAGTCACCAAACTGAGACAATATTGTGGATGCCAAGAAGTGCTTGCTGACAGGAACCTGGTAGAGCTGTCTACTGAGAGGTTCTGCCAAATACAGATGTGAATACTTGCAGCCAACCATTGACTGTGCATAGGGTCCCCAATGGAAGAGTTAGAGAAATGACTGGAGGGGCTGAAAGTGTTTGAAAACCCATAGGAAGAACAACAGTACCAACCAACAAGACTCCCAGAGCTCCCAGAGACTAAACCACAAACCAAAAGAGTACACATGGAGGGGCCAATGGCTACAGCCACATATGTTGCAGAGGATGGCCTTGTCAGGCATCAATGGAAGGGGAGGCCCTTGGTCCTGTGAAAGCTTGAGATGCTCCAGTGTTGGGGAATTCCAGGACAGGGAAGTGGGAGTGGGTGGGAGTGGGGGGAACACCCTCATATAAGCAGGGGGAGGGGCTAGCGGGTCTCTAGGGGGAACTAGGAAAGGGGATAACATTTAAAATTTAAATAAAGAAAAAACAGTAAAAGTGTGTTCTTTTTCTTTGTACTCATCTCTTTTATCAGGATGTACAATCCCTCATCATAAATATTTACACAAAAGATTAGATCATTTTCCCTGTCATAGATGTTGAGAGTAAACACTTGACATCTGTTTGCCAATAAAATGTGAACTGTGTATCTGTGCTGCATGTAAGTTTCTTAATTAATAGGGTATAATTTTGTGGTATGAATTCTTTCTTGGACAGCTTTCACAAAATAACAGCTTTGAGACAGCATATGCTTATCAGAATTTTGGAGACTGTATTCAGACATGGAAAAACTTTAGATTTTACTGAATAGTCTAGGCTGAACTTTACTTATTTAAAGGGTTCTTAAAGTATTTGATCTTTAAAATACTGTGTTTTCTAACTTGTTGTTTAACTTGTATTTATCTAGAAAGCAAAACTGCAAGCATTAATAAAGCTCCCTCTATAATGACTCATAAAATTATGCAAAAGGTGATATGTCCCTATCTTGTTCTGAAGTCTATATATTTTCATGAAAATTACAGATAACTTCATCCACTCACCCTTACTAATTACATGGCTGAAAGTTTTACAATACACTCACATACAGATACACAAAGACATGCAAACACACAATTTTAAGAAACCTATTCTCTGTTGTTGTTTCTAAAGTATACTTATTGCAGATAATACAGCTGGGTTTTACATAAAATATCTCAAAATTTCTGCTTTTTATTATTATTAGTTTAATTTTTCATTTTACATCCTGATCAAGCCTTTGCCCCTGCTCCTCCCATTACTACCCTTACAAATTTGTCTTCCAATTACCCATTTGTATGCCCCAGGGAAGGCCCTTGTAGTACTGCCCCATACTGGGACATCAATATGCATCCTCTCCCATTGAGGCCCAACCAGACCTCTTAGGGGAAGGAGATCCAATGGCAGACAACAAAGTCAGAGAAAGCCTCTGCTCCAGTTGCTAGGGGATTCACATGTAAACCAAGCAGCACATCTGATACATATGAATGGGGGCCCTGGGTCCAGCACTGCCTGATATTTTGTTGTTGGTTCCATCTCTGTGAGCCAAGACTCTAGTGTTCTTGTGGTGATCTTGACTCCTCTGGTTCTCTCAGTTCAACCCTGACTTTTCTACAAGACTTTCAGGCAACCTGTGGGTCTTTGTGTCTGTTTCCATGACTGCTGTATGAAGCCTCTCAGGACACAGTTATGCTAGGCTCCTGTCTCTAAGCATAGCAGAGAATCATTAATACAGTGAGACATTGGCTTTTTTACATAAGTTATGTCTCAAGCTTCGCCAGTCATTGGTTAGCTGTTCTCTCAATTTTCATCCCTTTGCATCTTGTAGGCACATTAAATTTTGGGTTGCAGGTTTCATGAATAGGTTGATGTCCCCCTCGCTCCAAATCCCTCCTTGTTGCAAGAGGTTTTCACTTTAGTCTCCATGTGCCCCACTGGTAGAAGTCTCAGCTAGGATCACCCCTAAAGATACCTGACCTATGCCAGGTCTCTAGCTACTCCCAGAGATGTCCCCCATTAAATGCCTTTGACACCCAACCCTCCCCTACAGTCCCTGTCTCCTTACCTGTTTTGCATTCCTGTTCCTTTCCTGATCTTTATTCCCACCCAGTCTCCTCCCTACATTACCTTTGATGTCTATTTTATTTCCCTTTCTGAGTGAGATTCAAGTCTCCTACAAGGACCCTTCTTATTACTTAGTTTCTTTGTGCCTGTGGCTTATAAAATAGTTATCCTGTGCATTATAGTTAATGTCCACTTATAAGTTAGTACATATAATGCATTTTAGGGGGACAGGGATTGAGTTACCTCACTCAGGTTACCTCACTCAGTTCACAAGTTCCATCAAGTTCCTGCAAATTTCATGATGTCCTTGATTTTAATAACAGAATAGTATATCATTTTATAAATGAACTACGTTTTCTTTATCTACTTTTCAGTTGAGAGACATCTAGGTTGTTTCCAGTTTCTGGCTATTATGAATAAAACTGCTATACACATAGTTGAGCAAGTATATTTGTGGTATAGTGGGGCATCTTTTGAGTATATGTCCAGGAGAGGTAGGTCTTGAAGTAAAACTGTACCTAATTGTCTCAGAAACTTCTAAATTGATTTTCAAAGTGGTTGTATTAGTTTGCATCCCTACCAAAAATGGAGGAGTGCTCCCTTTGCTCCATATCCTGTCAGCATGTGCTGTCACTTGAGTTTTTGATCTTAGCCACTCTGACAGGTATAAGATGGAATCTCAGAGTCATTTTGATTAACATTTCCCTGATAACTAAGGACACTGTACATTACTTTAAGTGTGTCTCAGCTAGATCATTAGAGATTCTTCTGTTGAAAAATTCTGTTTAGCTCTGTACCCCATTTTTTTTGTTTTTCTGTTTTTGTTTTTTCGAGACAGGGTTTCTCTGTATAGCCCTGGCTGTCCTGGAACTCACTCTGTAGACCAGGCTGGCCTCGAAATCAGAAATCCTCCTGCCTCTGCCTCCCAAGTGCTGGGATTAAAGGCGTGCGCCACGACTGCCCAGCCTGTACCCCATTTTTAATAGGATTGTTTGGTTTGGTGTATATTATTTTTTAGTTCTTTACATGTTTTGGATACTAGTCCCTGTCAGATGTAGACTTGAAGAAGGTCTTTTTCATCCTGTAGGCTACCATTTTGTCCTTAGCTTTGCAAAATCTGTTCAGTTTCATCAGTTTCCATTTATTTATTGTTAATCTTAGTGCCTGAGCTATCAGTGTTCTGTTCAGGAATTTGTCTTCTATACCAACAAACTCAAGACAGTTCCCCACTTAATCTTCTATTTGATTTAGTGTGGCAAGTTTTATGTTAAGGTCTTTACTTGAACTTGAATTTTGTGCAGGGTGATAGATATGGGTCTATTTGCATTCTTTTTTATTTTTTATTTTCTATATTCTTTGATTACATTCCAAATGATTTCCCCTTTCCCAGTTCGCCCCTCCCCATAAGTCCCTTAAGCCCTTTTCTCTCCTCCCATTCCCCAATCAACCCTCCCACTTCTCTATTCTGATAATCCCCTACATTGCTGCATCAAGCCTTTCCAGGACCTGGGTCTTCTTCCTTCTTCTTGGGAATCATTTGATATGTGAATTGTGTCTTGGGTATTCAGAGCTTCTGAGTCCACTTATCAGTTACTGCATTCCATGTGTGCTCTTTTGTGATTGGGTTACCTCACTTAGGATGATATTTTCCCGTTCCAACCATTTGCCTAAGAAGTTCATGAATTCATTGTTGTTCAAGATCATTAGTCATTAGGGAAATGCAAATTAAAACAATCCTGAGATTTCACCTCACACCAGTCAGAATGGCTAACATCAAAAACTCAGGAGACAGCAGGTATTGGTGAGGATGTAGACAAAGAGGAACACTCCTCCACTGCTGGTGGGATTGCAAGCTGGTACAACCACTCTGGAAATCAGTCTGGCAGTTCCTCAGAAAACTGTGCATGACACTTCCGGAGGACCCTACTATACAACTCCTGGCATATACCCAGAGGATTCCCCACCATGCAATAAAGAAACATGCTCCACTATGTTCATAGCAGCCTTATTTATAATAGCCAGAAGTTGGAAGGAGTCCAGATGTCCCTCAAAGGAGGAATGGATATAGAAAATGTGCTATATTTATACAATGGAATACTACTCAGCAATTAAAAATAATGAGTTCAGGCAATTTGTAGGCAAATGGTTGGATCTGGGAAATATCATCTTAAGTGAGGTAACCCAATTACAAAAGAATGCACATGAATTGCCATCACTGATAAGTGGATATAATGAGCCCAGAAGCTCTGAATACTCAAGGCACAATTAGCTAAGCAAAAGATTTCCAATAAAAAGGATGGAGAGGACCCTGGTCCAGAAAAGACTAAATCCAGTTTTGTAGGAGAGTACCAGAACAGAGAAATGGTGGGGAGGTGATGGTGATTGGGGAATGGGTTGGGGGAAGAGGACTTATGGGACATATGGTGAGGGGGGGAACTGGAAAGGGGAAAGCCTTTGGAATGTAAACAAAGAATATAGAACATTAAAAAAGAAAAGAAAAAATGGGGTACAGAGCTAAAGAAAGAATTCTCAACTGAGGAATACTGAATTGCTGGGAAGCACCTAAAGAAATGTTCAACATCCTTAGACATTAAGGAAATGCAAATCAAAATAACCCTGAGTCTACCTCACACCAGTCAGAATGACTAAGATCAAAAACTCAGGTGACAGCAAATGCTGGCAAGGATGTGGAGAAAGAGGAACACTCCTCCCTTTTTGGTGGAATTGCAAGCTGGTCCAACCACTCTGGAAATCAGTGTAGTGGTTCTTCAGAAAATTGGACATAGTACTACCTGAGGACCCAGCTATACCACTCCTGGGCATATACCCAAAAGATTCTCCAACATATAACAAGGACACATGCTCCACTATGTTTATAGCAGCTTTACATATAATAAGCAGAAGCTGGAAACAATCCAGATGACCCTCAATAGAGGAATGGATACAGAAAATGAGGCAATTTACACAATGCAGTACTACTTAGCTATTAATAACAATGAATTAATGAAATTCTTCGGCTAATGCATGAAAGTAGAAAATATCTTCCTGGGTGAGGTAACCCGATCAGAAAATAATCCACATGGTATTCATTCACTGATAAGCAGATATTAGTCCTAAAGCTTGGAATACCCATGATGAAATTCTCAGACCACATGAATCTCAAGAAGAAGGAAGACCAAAGTATGGCTACTTCAGCCCTTTTTAGGGGAGCATGATACCTACCAGATGAGATACAGAGACAAATTGTGGAGCAGAGACTGAAGAAAAGGTCATCCAGAGACTGCCCTACCTGTGGATCCATCCCATATACAGCCACCAAATACAGACACTATTGTGGATGCCAAGAAGTGCTTGCTGAAAGGAACCTGATATAATTCTCCCGTGAGGCTGACAGATCCTGACAAATACGGAGATGGATGCTCACAAACACCCATTGGACTGAGCACAGGGTTCCAAATGGAGGAGACAGAGAAATGACTGGAAGAGCTGAAGGGTTTTGCTACCTCATAGGAAGAACAACAATAACAACCACCAGCCCCCCAGAGCTCCCAAGGACTAAACCACCAACCAGATTACACATGCAGTGACGCATGACTCCAGCCGCATATATAGCAGAGGATGGCCTTGTTGGACATCAGTGGGAGGAAATTCCCTTGGTCCTGCGAAGGAACAATGCCCCAGTGTAGGAGAATGCCAGGAAGAGTAAGGATGAGTGTGTGTGTGGTTAAAGGAACTTCCTCATTGAAGCAGGGGGAGGGAGGTTGGCATAGGGGTTTTTCGGAGCAGAAACCAGGAAAGGGGATAACATTTGAAGTATTAGACTGCAAGATGCATATGTCAATCGAATTGAATCTAGACTTTCTTGTATGTTGGTCATTTTGCCTTCAGTTTATTTTCCAACTGGGCTCAATATGCAAAGAGAAGATAGTTTTATGAAATAGGTTTTCTTGGCTCATAAACAAAGTAAAAATTGAAGGCATATATAGAAAACATTTCTGAGTTAATTATGAAAGAGAAAAAGATCATGTCAATTGTCAGGAACAGATGTAGCTGAAATTGGAGTATTTCTTACATATACTGACATTTGTTTCCCCAAGAGGGATGCTTTGTCTGATCTTAGTGGGAGAGGATGTGACTAATCTGAAAGGGACTTGATTCATCAGGGTTGTGTGAAACCCAGGGAGCTCCATCCTGTCAGAGGAGAGGGTAATCTCCATGAGATAGGTTCTCATGAAGAGGGGATCAGGAGGCAACAGTACTTGGGATATAAATAAATAAATAGATTAATTTATTAATTTTTAAAAACTTTAGAATACATCTCATCATGGAAGCTATTGTGTGGGGCAAGTGTACCACTGGACATTAAAACTGGTAAGATTATGCAGGACCAAACACCCGGGGAATACCAGAATTGGGAGCATCAGGTGCCAAGCTTTACTTGCTCTGGAACACATAACCGTGGCACTTAGAGGGCCATAACAATCAGTCACTTAGTGATAACACCTGAAGACATGCAGACAGCATCCCTAACATCTCAGACTGAGAAGCATCTACCCCTAGATCCCAGCCTACACTCCAAATGTTTATAAGGTTCCTATTCACATGGAAAAAAGTTCAGGAGTTAATTCACCAAGACTTGTCAGTGACTGTTTTACTAAGCTATAGCACTCCGGGGAAGTGTTTTCTCTCCCAAAGCATTTACTGCTGGGCCTTGTATCTGCTACGCACGCCTATCTTGTGCCCTTGCTGCTGCTGCTGTGGCTTCCAGCTGTCCACAACTACCTGTCTCTGTTAGCTGTTGTTCATAGCTACATTCTTTGCTACTGCTACTGGAATTAGTGCTGCTACAGTAACAGAAGAGACTCTGAATATCTACCCTACATGGGCTTCCCTTTGGAGAGCTGTGACACTTTGGCTATCTGGCCAGAACAGAGCCCAGTGGAACCTTTTGTTTGGGCCTGACCAGAGATCCTCTGATTCATCCCTTCTGGTTCTACAGAGAAGGATACCAGGAGGCTCCTATCACGGACTGTGTTCTGCCTCCCCTGGGTGGCCATAACACCCGAAGTGGTAAGACATAGGCAGCCTGTCAGTGTGTGCCACAGTATATCTCCCTGTGTACACATCTTCACTTGCAAATGTTCATTGAAATGAGTCATAGATCTTATTCAGGATCTCTAGATTTTGTGACAAAATCAATATTGGATACTCATCAGGGCTTTTTCTGATTATGCTGCTGTTGCCCTGTGTTATGGAGATTTTGCGACTTTGGAACAACAGAATTGGATCTTTTACTCAGTCTAGCTATTCACAGATGATTATAGATTTGGGGGTGGGCCAATTCAGAGCCCTAGATCTGGGCCTGGGTGGTAGCGTAAGTGTTCAGCCTGTTGGCTGTTGGTTATCTGCACCACCAAGGTGAGCTCTCCAGTGCAATGCGGCTCTTGCTAGGCCACCCAATGTGACTGTCAACAAGAGTACCTGTTGAGAAACAGGTACCTGTTGTTGGTACCTGGTACTCAGGCACCTGAGTATCTGTAGAGAAACAGGCTGCCTGGCTAGCTGGGTCCTTGCTCAGAAGGCAGTGTCTCTCTGGCATGGGCCTCTGGGATACCCATGAGGAAGCTTGACTGTAAAGAAGCTGGGTCCTTTCTCGGTGGCTGGAAATGCTGAGGTCTGCTCCATGTTCTTTTATGGCGGGTTTTGATAAGAAGAGATAGTTCGTAGTTTCAATGCTTTATTATAGAAAAGTAGGAAGAGAAAAGGAGACAGAGAAGTAAATCAGGAAAGAGAAGACAGAGGGATGGTCATGACTGCGTGAAAAGAGGGGAAAGAATAGAGAGAGAGGCAAGAGAGGGGCAAGAGAGAGCCAGGAGGGGCAAGAAGCCTTCTTTAATAGTGGACTGGATTACCAGGCAGCAGTCAGGTAACCATGGTGTGGGGAAAACCTAGCTGTAGCCAGGTGACTGTAGGGGTGGAGTCCAGCCAGAACGCTAGGGGCCTAGGGTGTGGCCGTAATTGACTGATGGCCACAGGATTATGGAGTTGAGGAGTCGGCAGTCTGGGAGCATGGCTCACTAGTTCCATCCCTTGTAGAATGTTCTACTGGGTCTCTGGAGTAAGCCTTGCTCAACCAGGCCAAAGACTACCTTACAGGGTTCCACACAATTCTGTACTATCAGTGCCAGCTCCATTGTATTGTCTTTATATGAGAGATGCAGGACCTGCTGTTCCAACTGGTATAGACAGTGAACAAAAGTGGGCAAGGATGGCTCTCCTGCTCTGATGACCTCAGCGTCAGTTGTCCCAGCTGTTCAAGTGAGAAGGGAAGGAACAGGAAATTACTCCCACAGCTACACAACCTCATGCCACACAAGTGGCAGAACCAGCTCTCCTGAGCTTTTGCCCTTGGGGCTCCCCTGTCCCCATCCTACCAAGGCCCGCCCTGCTGAGTGCTTCCCTTTCAAAGCATTGTATCCAGTGAGGGGTGGGTCTAGTTACACACAACTCTTGGATACCACGTGGTCCCTGGGGGATGCCCTGGCCAGGAACATCCCCGTGTTCTCTAGGTAAGGAGCCACAGACATTGACACCAGCCCCTGTCCCTGTGGAGTACTAGGCTTAGACATGGCTCTCAGTGATAGCTTAGGTTAGGAAGTCCCTGTGGCCCCAGGTGGCATGGCTGGCCACCCACAGCAGGCTTCTTCTCTCCACTCTCAAGTCTCCTGTTCCATTTCTCTTCATAATGCTCAAGCTGCTTCATTTCTCTTTCTCTCCCATCTGACACCCTATACTCATGCATTGTGATGGTTCCCAGGGAAGAACGGCCATGTCCATCCTTGTGATGTGGTCTGGTGGCAAGCAGGGGTTCATGGGCTCGAACGCAGGACTGTGGGTGGCGTGGGTATCTGCATGTGTCTCTCTATCTTCCTATTCTTAAACTGCACTGCCTGGATTTGGTTTGATTTGACCTTATTTGATTTGATTTGATTTGATTTGATTTGATTTGATTTGATTTTTATGAATCCTAGGCATACTATAGTTTTGGCCACCAAGGGAGGCATCGAGAGAGTATAAACTAAGGATTACCATCAGCTCTGTTTCTACTTTATGTAAGATCACTACCAGCAACACTGTATCTCTTTACTCATTATCGGGGAGAATAAAGTTGAGTTTACAGATGAGCATCAAATAGAGTATGCTATCACATGCGAGGTTTGTTTTAAAGAATGCAGTTACCGTTCAGTCTAGTTAAATAGGATCTGGTCTGCGCTCACCTGACATTCCAGAACTGTGTCGCAGTAGTTGACCTAATGTAATTATTTTTAGAAGAGAAATACTTGTGTTTTTGTATCACTGGATACTAAAGAGATTATACTTCAATTTTGAAAATTTTATCTATTAAATATTTACATAGCTTTTATTAGAGAATGGCTTATTTCTTTAAGACCATAAGAAATCAGTGTAATCAAGATTGGAGCGAAATCTCAGTGGTTTAAAACTCTTATTACTCCTGCAGAGGACCCACAGTTCCAGGGTATCTGATGCTTTCTTGAGACCTCCTTGTGTCCCAGGCATGAACGTGATGCACATATATATACAGAGGAAAATAATCATATACAAAATAAAATAAATAAACCTAACTTATTTTTAAAAGAAAAAATATTGTAAGAGCTGAAATGTACAGTAATAATCACTGCAGTAACTTGTTTCAAAATCAACAGGACTTATGGGTTAGTCTCTGAATCAGTAGCGAATGCCAACTAAGGAGATAGAATAAAAGTGACACACTCCAAAGTTTATTTAAAATTCCTATGTACTTTAATAGGTGACCCAATTGACAACTCTCTTCTCTTTTAACACCAGTCTGCTGACTCAAGTTAACAAGTATGAAGATTATTCTGTTTTAAAGATCCTTCTTAAATTACAGAATGTGTAAACCAAAGTATTTACATGAAAAATTTCTTAGAAATTACCCTGAGTCTCTGTGATTAACCTCCTGCCTGATAAATTTGGAATTACCTTGGTAAAATTATAAGGATAAATGAGGATAGAATCAGATTTAATCAAATTTTAAGATCCCTCTAAATGGATTCTATGTGACAGGTGATAAATTATTCTGAATAATGATCAAGAAAAACAGATTATGCAGGCACAGCTATTTCGAGAAAGGAATATTGTCCTATTCAGTCTAGAATCTTCTGAGAAAAGACAAAATATTCAATTTCTTATTGGTATTTATTTTCAAACTTGCATCTTAAAACATTCTGTTTGTTATAAAAATATGCATAGTTTCATATAAAAGTCAAATTAGTTACTTTAATCTCAAAGTATTTTTACACTCTAATCAGTTGTATAAACTAGAATTAAGTGATTGGCACCTATCTGGTAGATTCAGAGCTTTTTTGCATGAGTATTGTACATTTTCAAAATAAATTATTTTCACTTGTAAGGAAATCAAAACAACACTAACATGTGTTATATATACTTGAAATAACAAACAGGAAAAATGGTCACTATGTCAGGCTGCTGAAATATGTTTTGTATAGAAATTTAGCTTTGTGTATGAAGAACTTAAAATTTTTTAATTTAAAAACTGTGTATAGCATTTGCCAGAGTGAATGGATGTGTGTGATGTGAGTTTCTGGTGCCCACAGAACTCAGAAGTCCAGAACCCCAGGACTTGGAGTTTCAGACAGTGTGAGCAGTCACATCGATTCCGGAACTGTACCCAGGTCCTATGCAAGAGCAGCAAGTACGCTTAAGTGTTGAACCCGCTTTCTAGTGCCCAGGACTTAAAAACACTTATAACATGCATTCATTTTCATGAAATATGAGTGCATTAAATCCAGAGAGACCCGAGATTAATGTGCATAGTAGAGAACCCACCATATGAAGACAGAATGAGGGGGAAACTTTTCAATCCAGTGACAGAAACCTCTGAAGTCATTCGAGCTGCCAACACCTTGAACATTTACAACCAGAGCAGTGAGAAGAAGAATGCCTGTGTCTATAGGTAATCTAGCTCCTGGGCAGTGATAGTGTGGATGCTTGACTGACTGCAGTGTTTATTTGTTTGCTTTATGATATATCTAGAAAATGAATATACTTTTTCTTAGCATTCAGAAGCACATACAAAGGGATTGTCTTTCTCTATATATATATTCAGTCCTGGGGATTGAATAGGCCCTGGTACTTGACTTGTACTTCTTTCGAATGACTCATGCTTTGAATTTTTTCTTATATGCATGTTAAATATGCCATATAAAATGGACTAAATATATTTTGTGGCAACTGATATGATCCAGTCAGCCTTGGTGACGTGAATTTGAAGCAGACTATGTAAATGTGCACATGTGTCATGGGTCTTTGGGTATATTTATGTGTATCTGTGCATATGTGTATAAACATATATATATGCATATATATATATATATATATCCTCAAACATGTCTTTATGTCTACTATGTTTGTTAAAAAATCTATTGTAATAACTTTTGAAGTTAAGAAAGTGGATGGAGGACAATTTCAATAAACTGTGTGGTTAGAACAGTTCTAACATATGAACTGGGCAGATGGTTCCCCCTTATCCTCGGGGAAAGAATTGAATGTTTTATGAATAAACTGTTTTATGAATAAAATGTTTTAACTTGTTATTATTCTACATATATTATGTATATTATATTATTTTCCATAGAATATAAAGTATATAATTAAATATATAAAAGAAACATATTATATAATATGTAACTATATTGTATATTATATATGCAGACTAAAAATGTAATGAACCATACAAAAGAACATAAAGAAAAAAATCAGATGATCAATTTGATGAATGTACAAAAAGGAACTTTCATATTAACCAACATTATTTTGTAGTGAAAGTCTTGAAAAGTATACTAATATTATATATATGTATAAACATATATATTATTTTACAACTATTTTTTTTGTTTTGAAGGAGTCAATAATACTGAGTGAAACTAGACAACACTACTTTAACTCAGTCTATCTCAGCTTGGTCTCCCTGTGGGTCAGAGACTGGAATACAGAGGCATCTGACGTACATGTGTAATTCATCCCTGCCTCTAGCTGTAAGTTTTGAGGCAATTTACTTAACACCTCTGTTTCTGTTCCTACTCTGCAGTTGGGATAAAGATAGCAATTGCCACATAATAGTTGTAAGAATAGAATGTATTAAGACATGTGCACCAAATACATAAAGTAGTCTCGTGTGGGATGTTGGACTCAAAGTCTTCTTTATGAAGAGAATTGCTATTGCTTCTTTAATGAATGGTTATAAGTTCAGATAGTTAATCAAGCTCTTCTAAACTCTAGCTCTGCATTTTAGAAGATTGGTATGGGTTTCAGTTGACTGAAAATAGTGTCCATGTGCTTCAGTGATCCATTGTTGTATATTCGGAGAGGAAGTGTTTCTATGCTCATTTGAGTTGCTGGTACAAGCCACATCCTGTGGTTTAAGATCGGAGTCTCAGTTTTCTCACTGTCAACAGACATTTCCCCTGTTTTCAGTACTGCCATGTTCCTTTGCTCATGGTCTCTTCCCCATCTTCAAAGCTAATCAAGGAGGCCAAATCATCCTCATGGGCTTGTCTATACTCTTATTTTTTTGTGGTATTATATACTAGCCAAGAAAGGAATTTTTATATGATTCAATCATGCAAAGCCATATTTAAGCACTACTCTAAAGGCTTTGGTGACGGCCAGTTGGAATCACTGTGTTAGAGAGGTCATTAATCTGCTTCCTTGTAGCTATATTTGTGAAGTGATCTGTGGAAAAGCGTTTCAGTTTCTGTGTATGTTTTAAAGTATAAATGAAGAAGATCAAGCCACATCAAGAGCTGTCTCGATATGCCCATCCAATTTTATTATCATGAGATGACAAACATAAATTTTAAAAATAGAGTATGTGGGGATTAATGATTGTCATTAAGGCCATCAACAGATTAATTTTTACTACTTCAAAGATATTATTTTCTGCTTTTAATATTTAATTTTAAACATTTAATATTTTAAAAAACATAATTTTAAATTTTAATATAAAAATTTAAAATATTTAATATTTTAATATTTTTCTTTTTAAAAAAATTTTATTTTCTATATTCTATGTTTACATTCCAAAGGCTTTCCCCTTTCCCAGTTCCCCCCTCCCTATGTCCCATAATTCCTCTCCCCCCCAACTATTCCCCAATCATTCTCCCTCCCCCCACAGTTTCTGTACAAAACTGGATCCAATCTTTACAGGCCCAGGGTCCTCTCTTTTCTTCTTGGGAATCATTTGACTTGCTAATTGTGCCTTGAGTATTTAGGGCTTCTGGGCTCATTAATATCCACTTATCAGTGATTGCATTTCATGTGTATTCTTTTGTGATTGGGTTAGCTCACTCAGGATGATATTTTCCAGGTCTAACCATTTACCTACAAATTGCATGAATTCATTATTTTTAATTGCTGAGTAGTATTCCATTGTATAAATACACCACATTTTCGGTATCCATTCCTCCTTTGAAGGATATTTGGGCTCCTTCCAATTTCTGGCTATTATAAACAAGGCTGCTATAAACATAGTGGAGCATGTGTCTTTATTGTATGCAGGGGAATCCTCTGGGTATATGCCCAGGAGTGGTATGCCAGGGTCCTCCGGAAGGGACATGCCCAATTTTCTGAGGAACTGCCAAACTGATTTCCAGAGCGGTTTTACCATTTTGCAATCCCACCAACAGTGGAGGAGTGTTCCTCTTTCTCCACATCCTCGCCAGCACTTGTTGTCTCTTGAGTTTTTAATCTTAGCCATTCTGACTGGTGTGAGGTGGAATCTCAGGGTTGTTTAGAAATGCATTTCCCTAATGACTAATGATTTTAGTAAATTTTTTTTGAGACAGGGTTTTTCTGTGTTGCCCTGGTTGTCCTGGAACTCACTCTGTAGACCAGGCTGGCCTCAAACTCAGAAATCCGCCTGCCTCTGCCTTCCAAGTGCTGGGATTACAGGCGTGCACCACCATGCACAGCAATTTTAATAATTATTATATATACTATAAAATATGTATAGTTAGTTATTTGAGAATAGCATGCAATATATTATACTATAATCACACCCAATTGTTCCTTTTACTTCCTCCAAAGCCTCCCACTTTCTTACCCAGCTAACTTCATGTCCTCCTCTTTTAAATTTAGTAGCCCAGAGTCTTAATTTGTTATGTCTATATATGACCAAATTTGGAGCCATTCAAATATTGATCGACCTTATGGAGCCTCACCAGTAAAGAAAATTAACCTTCATTTTTCCAGAAGCCATCAGATGTCCATGGTTCCTTAGTTCATGTTGGGTCCTATTAACCCCTTCCTAGACAATTCTGGAATGTTTACTGCAATGATCTTGCATAGGCAGCCATGGCTGTGTAGCACTGATTAATGTAAGTGCCACCCTGCCTGGCCACTGCACCACTCCTTCCAAATATCCGGTAATGATTCTTAAACTTGAATAGTTAACCAAATGTATATATATATATATATATATATATGTATATGTATACATATATATATATCTCATATATCATACATCATCTATCATCTATCATACATCATATATATCACATATCACATATCACCTATCATCTATCATATATCATATTATATATTATATTATATATTATATACTATATATTATATATTAGATCACATATCATACATCATATATTATATATTATATTATATTATACATTATATATTGTATATTCTATATTGTATATTGCATGTCATATATGTTGTATATTATATATCATATATTATATATCATATATTAAATATCCTATATTATATATTAAATATTGTATATTATATATTAACTCCCAATTACATAATGCCAGTTTACAATGATAGAGTATTATCATAATATGTCCAACCTCTCCAAAAGACCAGAAATATGTCTGAAGCTATCTGGATATCAGTGTCTCCTGCTCTGCTCTGCTCCTCTGGTCCATTAAGCCTCTCTCCTCCCCTCACTTCTCATAGTTCCCCCTCCTCTTGTCCATCTAATCACCAGCCTCATTTCCAGAAGACATTGACTTGCTCAAGATCATTTATTCTTCTTGTTCTTACATTATGTTCACCTTGTCTTCCATGATAGTCTTCAAGCTTTGGAAAGAGGTGTGATATAAATGTTCCATTTGTGGCTAAGCACTCTGCTAAATGGGTATCTGTACTTTGACCATTTATGAGTTTCTGTATTACAAACATCCACCACACAAAGCAATTTCTCTGGTAACATCTGAGAATTTTAATAATCTGTAGGTAGAGATATGTGGATTTAGAGGGTAGAGATATACTGATTTATCAAAATAATATTTATTGTTTATACCCTATGAGGCCTATGAGCCCCAGCTATAAATTTTAGCCATATTTGCCAAACCAGCCATCATTTTCTCCTATGGATTAGGCTTTAAATTAAATTAGAACAATGTTGGTCATTCCCACAATGTTTCTATCCTGATTCACCTATGAGTATTACTTGTTATACCAATCATAACTGTAGTTCATAGGGTACACAGCTAGATCTAGGTAAAAGAGACTATTTAACATTGATTTGTCTGTACTTACTTGCTTAAAAATTAGTTTTTGTTTCAAAATGGGAAATATTTTATACTACTCTATGTATTGAAAATTAATTGTGCTATATGTACAAACAAGATATTTTGTGGTTAGTTAAACAATTATTAGTTGCCACTAATATGTAACATATGTTTATCATGTGTTGGACACTGAGAAGGGCTTCCTGCTAATGACAGTACTTATGAGTCAAAGACTATAATATGAGGAATCTGATATTTAACATTGGCAAATCACATTGGAAGTTTGGAAGACAAGTTTAAGCTATGTTATTTCATAGTGTGTCCTCTTATTTACTGTGTCATACTGTCACTGTAACTGTGATTACCAGTGTAAAAAATGACATTGCAATGTCTTGAAAGTGGAAATAGACATGAAGTATTATTATTAGAGTACTAAAAGAATTTCTAGATATTCCCTAGATACAGAAAGCATTGATTCTCAATGCATACCCCTTTCAAAGAAAAAAAAAAACCTTTTACCCCAAAGTAGCAGCTTGATTGCTTGTACTATTACACTTGCTCCACTCTGCTTTGTCATAAATAATTAGCCAATGTACATCATTCCACAACTAGTCAAGATCAACCTGAATACATCAGGAGAGTATGAATATAGCCAATTGTGGGACTGAATCACTTAAATCTCCAGACAGGAAGTCAAGTGCAAAGTTATCTAAAGTAGAGTTCATACTCTTCAGAAAAAGTAATATTATTGGATTCTTCTCTGGACCTAAGGAAATGAGAAAAAGATACAAAGAAGCCTTGAGATTAGTAGGGAAATAAAGATTTCTGAAAAGTCAGAGGGTTGAAATATATATGATAGAAGAAAGCTTGTTCAATGGAAAAATCTGGCCCTTAGGTAAGAGTAGCCTGGCATATGTGAAGGGTGACTTGTGAAATTGCCATTGCTTGATGAAAATATCTTGTGATGTCTTCAAATTTCCTTCACTTCGAATTTACATTCTCTAAGCAACCTTCTGATCTTAATTTGCTATTCCATCAAGGCTTCTCTAATAAGTGGTGAAGGATCACTCTGACTGAACAAGAACATTTTTCAGTATAAATTAATAAATTGTCATTTTGTTGTGTATATCAGTCTATCTTCAACTAGGTCAGAGTGAATCATCAGGCTTATTCCTCCTCCATGTAAACTCACAAATAAAGATTCTAAATAACTGGAGTTCACCGGATATAGACAATTCCATACCAAAGGGTAAATCTGACTTCCTGACACGGCCACATTCAGTAGATCATTATTAGTTCCTTTTTTTTCATTTGTTTGTTTTCCAAGACAGGGTTCCTCTGTATATCCCTGGCTGTCCTGAAATTCACTCTGTAGACCAGGCTGGCTTCAAACTCAGAAATCTGCCTGCCTCTGCCTCCCACGTGCTAGGATTAAAGGCATGTGCCATGACTTCCTGGCTAGTTAGTTCCTTATCAAAAGCTTTCTAGTGCTTCCTAGAGGGTAGGTGCTGCTCCAGACACCAGAACCTCTGCAGCAAGGAAACTCTCAGGAAAACATAGCTCAAGATGTTTTCAAAGGTGCTGTACACCTTTGAAACACAATGGTTTGAAAAGGTGTACAGCATTCATATAGATAAATATAAACAGATGAAAAGAATATGAAATAGGGATGGATGTTATAAAATATTAAAATAACACAATTGGTATAGGGAAACTGGGAAAACTTTTTGAGAGTTGCAGTAGAAAAGTGTGTTGATCACTTGTTGCTTTAAGCAAATACCTGAAAAGAAACAACTTATGAGAGAATAAATAATTTAAGGGAGGAAGGGATGATCTACGCTTACAATTGAGAGGGTACAGTCTACTGTGGTTGGGAAATCATGTCAGTGAACAGAAAGGAGGGAGAGGTGAATGCCACTGTTCTTAACTCTTTCTTTTCATTCAGTCTGATATATCAGTCAAGGGAATGAGGATGTCCACATTGAGTATGATTTTCTTTTTTTCCCTTTCCCCGTTCCCCCCTCACCATATGTCCCATATGTCCTCTTCCCCCCAACCACAACCCCTGCCTATTCCCCAATCACCACCCCACCATTTCTCTGTGCTATTCTGGTACTCTCCTACAAAACTGGATCCAGTCATTTCAGGACTAGGGTCCTCTCCTTCCTTCTTCTTGGGAATCTTTTGGCTTGCTAATTGTGCCTTGAGTATTCAGAGCTTCTGGGCTCATTAATATCCACTTATCAGTGATTGTATTTCATGTGTATTCTTTTGTGATTGGGTTAACACACTTAGGATGATGTTTTCCAGATCTAAACATGTGCCTACAAATTGCATGAATTCATCATCATCATCATCATTATTATTATTATTATTATTATTATTATTATTGGTTTTTTCGAGACAGGGTTTCTCTGTATAGCCCTGGCTGTCCTGGAACTCACTCTGTAGACTAGGCTGGCCTCGAACTCAGAAATCCATCTGCCTCTGCCTCCTAAGTGCCGGGATTACAGGCATGCGCCACCACGCCCGGTGAGTATGATTTTCTTATCTCAGTTAAACTATTTTGGAAGTACCATTGTAGACAGACACATAGAGTTTACTTTGATGGTGATTTTAAACTTTTTTTTCAGTTGAGAATACATATTCACCATCATAAGAAGTAATTAAAATGAATTTTTGTCATGATATCTAATTTATCTCCAACAAGTATTCAATTAGCATTTGACCTTGAGCATTTTTTCCTAGCTCCTATGTTACTTGCCGTTTTTATTTATAAGACTGAGTTAATAACAACTTGCAATGCTTTACTATTTGGTGAATTAATTCATAGAAAGGCATTTCATTTAGAATGGTGGAAGGCACATGGTTAGTTAGCATTATTGATCCAGTGTTTATTTAAAGATATTTTGTTGTAAATTAGAAAATCATTACAAGAATAGAGAAAAATGTCTGAGTACTGAATCAATATTCAAAGAGCACTTGGCTCTGTACGGATCACAGCAGAGGGTTGAGGCTCCGTAGTGCAATCATAGAGGCTGGAGGAGGAATAGCAGAAGTCATGTGTGAGTGGCTATAAAGGGTTTCAAATAGGTGAAAGGGAATTGCTTTGTAAACCATTCTGCTTGTGATGGTCAAGAACTGGTTGGAAAGTTGCAGAGTAGAACAATAATTAGACAATAATAGTAAGAATCAGAATTCTTTTCCAGGAGACCTCATCAGGAGCAAAGCTGCATCTTAAAACCAACATGTGTAGGAGGCCTTCTTCCACTCGGGATCTTCGTATTTGTAATATTACATTTTTAGCAGTGAAAAGGGAAAACTAAATTAGCTAATCAAAGTCTCCATCTGTAAGGTACCCCTGTTTATTACATTGCATGTTAAATGTAACCAAGACGATTATTACTGGTGTATTCCCACATCTGTACCTCAAACTGAGCCCATGATATTATCCCCTCAGTAATTCATAGCCAATTAGAAACAAAATAAATTTAATAATAGTATTTATAGATAGGTTACAATAAAATTTTTTCAGCAAAATTAAATATATTCAATAAATAAGATGTATCTTTAACACTATACTTTTCACTCTGGGGTGAAAGTAAGCACAGATGCAGCCTTTTAAGATGCAGCCTTGCTCCTGATGAGGTCTCTTGGAAAAGAATTCTGATGCTTCCCATTATTTTCTAATTATTGATTTACTTTGCAACTTTCTAACCAGTCCTTGACAAACCCAAACAGAATTGTTTTCAGAGCAATTCACTTTCCCCTTGAAATAAGATGTGTCTTTAACACTATGCTTTTCATTCTGGGGAATATCTTGGTGCCTTGAATTCTCCTCTATACACAGATATTATAATTTTTATACTTCAAAGGTAAACAAATTTATTGTACTATATCTTTCTTAGAGCTTTGTTTTAAAACAGTAAACTGCAAGAACTAATTTTTATGGACCTAATACACCTGACTCTGATGAGGAAAATCACTGTTACAGATAAGACTGTGACTGTGAATTCACATGACATTGTATTTAACAGCCAAAATGAGGACAAGAGGTAAAAGTACTTACCATACTTGCCCAACGAACATGTTGATTTCCCATATAATTGTTCATCACATATCCACCAGTCTCAAGCAGGGCATGGCATTTACTTGAGTAGTCCTCGTGGCTGACTTCTCACTGTAAAGATTTTGGTAATTTCAGGTGAACTTTGATCTCCCATGTGACCACATCTCTAACTAAAATGCCAAACCTGGGATATCTTTTTACTAGTAACCAAGAAGATAAACGAACAAAAATAAGTAAGTATTTTGTAAAAAGTAAGTCTTTTGTAAAAAGAAAGGCAACGGGAGACAATAACTATTTATGCAAGATATTCTCTTTGCAATTTGCAAGCAGACAATCTGAGTAGACCCCTGCCACCTGCAGTAAGCACTAATGTAAACAGCAAGACGTGCCCTGGCATGTTTTTTTATTGCATACATTCTTTATTTACATTTCATTTCCCTTTTCCTGGTTCCCCCTAAAGATCCCACATGCACTTTTCCCTCTCCGTGTTCCCTCATCCACCCTTTCCCACTTCCCTGTTCTGGCATTCCTCTACATTGATCCTTTGAGCCTTTCCAGAACCAGGGTCCACTCCTTCCTTCTTGTTGGATATCATTTGGTATGTGGGTTGTTTCTTTGGTGTTCCAAGATTCTAGGCTAACATCCACTTACCATGGGTATTCTTTTGAGACTGGGTTACCTCACTTAGTATGATGTTCTCCAGCTCCATCCATTTCTCTAAGAATTTCATGACTTCATTGTTTCTAATGGGTGAATAGTACTCCATCATGTATATATACCACATTTTTGTGTCCATTCCTCCGTTGAGGGACATCTGGGTTCTTTCCATCTTCTGGCTATTATAAATAAGGCTGCTATGAACATAGTGGAGCATGTATCCTTATTGATTGCTGGGGAATCTTCTGGGTATATGCCCAGGAGTGGTTTTCTGAGGAACCACCAGACTGATTTCCACAACAATTGGGAAAAGATCTTCACTAACCCTACATCTGACAGAGGGCTAATATCCAATGTATACAAAGAACTCAAGAAGGTAGACCCCAGAAAACCAAATAACCCTATCAAAAAATGGGGTACAGAGCTAAACAAAGACTTTTCACCTGAAGAAATTTGGATGGCTGAGAAGCACTTTAAAAAATGTTCAACATCATTAGTCATTAGAGAAATGCAAATCAAAACAACCCTGAGATTTCACCTCATACCAGTCAGAATGGCTAAGATTAAAAACTTAGGGGGTGGTGGGGGGAAAGGGCATGTGGGACCTTAGGGGGGTGGGGAACCAAAAAAAGGGAAATGAAATGTAAATATAGAATATATCCAATAAAAAATTAAAAAAAACCTCAGTAAACAGCAGGTGTTGGAGAGGATGTGGAGAAAGAGGAACACTCCTACACTGCTGGTGGGATTGCAAGCTGTCATGTTTTGATAAAATCAATAGAACTCTAGGCAAATGCTTTGCCTTCAAGTCAAATCAAGTCTGCAAAATCATGTCTTAATCCACTGTCGATCCTATCTACCCTCTGAGCTGAAGAGTCAGAGAATAAGATAGTTTGCTATTCAAAGATAATTGTGTGTGTGTGTGTGTGTGTGTGTGTGTGTGTACACATACACAAAACACTCATGGTATCTTATTGGATGAGCTGCCCAGTGACTCTTGATACTTAAGGGCACTTATGTATTTATTTTATTTGTGAAACAGTAACTTGACTTGCAGTGAGAACTACTATTATCAGCATTATGTCCAAATATCCATTTTAACCTTGACTTATACCTGGAGCCTAGTTTTAGATGTTCATTCAAGGAAGAGAAGGATGGTGGTGTAGACAAGAAAAGACTAATTTTCTTTTAGGGAGAAGGGAGGCAGTGTCTACCTTCATATTTGTATATATTTTAGGAATCTTCTACTGTATTAGGTTTTCCTACTACTCTCTGATAGCCTTAGTTTTATTTGTCTTTACAGGAATTCCCTTGCTTGTTTTCCCTCCCCTCCACTTCTTCCTTGACCTTGCTCCTTACTCCCTCATCCATTCATATTTATCTATCCTATTTACTTTTTCTCATGATACCTATCTATACCCTGTGATCTCTTAATCTGTCTTTATACTCTGTGTTTCTCTGGATTATAGTTTGGTAATCATTAATGTCATGGAAAATATTCTCATATAAGCAAATACCTATTATGTTTCTTTTTTGAATCTTTGTTACCTCACTCAGGATGGTTTTTTCTTTAATTCCATCCATTTACCTGCATATTTTATGATGTCATTCCTTAATAGCTGAGTAATATTCTACTGCATAAATGCATTTTTTTTATCAGTTCTTCTGTCGAAATGCATCTAAGTTGTTTCTAACTTCTGCCTATTATGAAGAAAGTAGCACTGAGTAGGGTTGAACAAGTGTCTCTGTAGTGGAATGAAGCATTCTTTGGGTATATGCTCAAGATTAGTTGAGATGGATGTTGAAGGACACTGTCATCTTCCTGAGGAACCACATAACTGTTTTCCATCTTGGTGTAGAAGTTTGACTCACATCAGTGGCCAATGAGTAAGTATTTTCCTTAACATATATTCTCCCCAAGATGAGCTGTCACTTGTTTTATTGATCTTAGTCATTTTAACTGGTGTAAGATGAAGTCTCAAAGTAGTTTGATTTTCATTTCCCCGATGACTAAAAATGATGAATATTGTGATATTTCACATCCATTTGAGGATTCTCATCTATTGCGAATTCTCTGTTTATACCTGTACCAATTTTTAAAATTAGATTGTCTTCTTGATATTTAGGATTTTTAAGATCTTTATATATTTTGGATATTAATCCTTTATTCAATATGTATTGGTAAAGAATCTTTTCCCATTCTTAAGGCTGACACCACATTCATGTGATGGTATCCTTTGCTGTGCAGAAGCTTCTCAGTTTCATGAAGTCCCACTTATGAATCATTTATCTTCAAGCATATCTAATGGTGCTCTGTTAAGGAAAGTGTCTCCTGTACTAATCTGTTCCCCATTTCTCCTTTATTAGTTTTGGTTTGTGTGGTTTTATGTTGAGATTTGTTAACTACTTGGATCTATTTGCATTCTTTTATATACAGTTTGATTAGCAAAATTTGTTGAGGATGCTCTTTTTCTAGCATGTGTTTCTGGCTTTTAAATAAAAACGTAGGTGTCTGTAGCTGTGCAGATTTATAGCTGGACTTTCAATCTAGTTCTGTTGGTCATTGTGTCTTTGTGCCAATAACATGCTACTATTATTTTTGTAGCTCTGTAGTAAAACTTGAGATCAGGGATGGTGATATATACACCAGTTTTTTTCCTATGCAGGGTGATTTTAGTAGCTCTCCTGTTTGTTTAGTTTTTTTTTCTGTTTCCATAGAAAGATGATAATTGTCTTCCCAGGATCTATAGAGTTTTGTTAGAATAATGATGGGAATTTCATTGAATATGCAGATTTCTTTGGCAGGATAGACATTTTTACTATATCAATCCTACTGATCCTTGAACATGAGAGACCTTTCCATCTTTTCATTTCTTCTTTCAATTTCTTGAAGTTTTTATTATGAGGTCTTTCACTTACTTTGTTAGAGTTACTACAAGATTAAAACACACACACACACACACACACACACACACACACTCATTTTTAATGAGTACATTTTTAATCCTCACATGAGAAACCAGAGGGAAGTACAACTTCCTTAAATGCATTATCATTTTCACCATCATCAGCTTAAATGCTGCTCGGTCTGTGCAATTGGGTCGTCAGAATTGATCTCTAGGTTTTTTGTCCCTATCATCTTTAGTCAATTATATAGTTGCCTAACAATTCCTGGGTTCTCATGATGATCTGTACGTGCAGTCCAGTCATAGGTACTTGTCATAATGCATCAGGGTGAAGCCTTTGGAGATTGTCACCTTCTCAAACTTATCTAAAACCTCCTTCATTAACCTACAGAGATTCTCAACTTTGCCTTGCTTTTCATTTTCTTCTCTACATCATCCATCCTCCTCTTATTTACCTTTCACTTTCTCTGCCTTATCTTCACAGGTGTATTCTCCTTAGAGACTGATGTGGTAACCTATGAATTGTGAGAATTTATTCACTACTTCCTTGGTCATCCTCTCCTCTAAATATTCTGTCTGATATTCTTTGAGGTGAAGGATGACTTTAGTACTTGGCAATGGGCTCACCATGGTGTCCACAAACTGTCAAGGATCTACCAGTAGAAGATGCCCAAGCATACTGATCAACAACCACTTTCTCCTCCATTAGATAGGCTGATAAAATCCAACACCACACTGCCAATCATGGAGATGCCTGTACCAGCCCAGAAAGCCTCCATGAATATTTTTGTGCCAGACTTAGCAAAAGTTCCCACCATATTTATGAGGTCAGCCTTGGTCATGCCAATGACTGTTTCTTGCAAAGTTAGCATGTAATCCTGGGACTTGGGAAATGATATCAGTTTTTAGATCTTGACCACTGTCCAACTTGGAAGGGTCTTTTGGGAACTTATACTGGGTCTTTTTCAAGCTATCAGACACATTCAAGTTCTACTTTCCTTGTTTGAATACAATGTACTGATGATGAGGGACATGAGTTGAGTTCTTTCTACCAGAAAGGTGGTGATTTGAATATGCTTGGCCCACGAGAAGTGGCACTGTTAGGAGGTGTGGCCTTGTTAGAGGAAGTGTGTAACTGTGGGTATGGGTAATGAGACCCTCTTTCTGGCTGCCTGGAAAATAGTGTTCTCCTGTCAGGCTTCAGATCAAGATATAGACTCCTTAGTTCCTTTGGCATCATGCCTGCCTGTTTGATGCCATGCTTCTGCCTGGATGATAATGGAGTGTACTTTTAAACCCATAAACCAGCCTCAATTAACTGTTGTCCTTATAAAGTTGCCTTGGTCATGGTATCCCTTCACAGCAACGGAAATCATAATCAAGACAGATCTCTACCTCATCCTTTCTATGGTGCACTTTCTTAGGTATCATGAAAGGAGAGCTAAGTAGTAGTACAAAGCAGGGTAAGCCTGACCATGTCTAACTCCCACACCAAGCCTAGGCTGGAAATGCATGACTGAATAGGATATTTTATATTTTTAAGGCTATTGTGGAAGGTGTTGTTTCTAGAATGTCTTTTTCAGCAATTTTGCTTTATATATACAGGAAGGTTTCTGATTTCTGTGCATTAATTTTGTAACCAGCTACTTTTCTGAAAGTATTTATCAGAGGTAGGAGTTTCTTGGCACATATTTTTTTAACCACTTTCATATCATCTGCAAGTACTTTGGCATCTTTCTTTCCAATCTGTAGCCCTTGTTCTCTTTCAGTTTTCTGATTGAGGTAGCTTAAACTTCAAATATTATATTGAATAGATATGAAGAGTAGACAGTCTTGTATTGTTCTTGATATTAGTAGAATTATTTTGAGTTTCTCACACTTAATTTAATGTTAACTATAAGTTTGCTGTAAAATGTCTTTAGTATGTTTAGTTATGCCCAATATAGCCTTAATCTCTCCAGGAATTTTATCATGAAAGAGTGTTGGATTTTGACAAAGGTCTTTTTTTGTATCTGATTATATAATCATGTGGTTTTGTTTTTCAATTTGCTATATGATGGATTACATTTACTGATTTATATATGTAAATATGAGAATAGTGCTCAGGAGGAGATGTAATATTTGTGAGCAAGGAATGATACTCAGTTGTTATGTAAATGATGGATGTCTAACAGCCTCTTAGTGGTAATGTACTTCCATGTAAGGTCCACATTTGCAGTTACCTCAATCAGCATGTATTCTGCAAGGTGTTTCCTGGTAGAGTAGAAACACAATTAAAGATTTGTTTTACCCCAAGGACTTATTTTTGCCAGGTTAAGGTAATAGAAAAGGATGAAATGAAGAGAAAAAAAAAAGAATGTGAGATAGAAAAAGACAGAAAACAAGAAGAGGATGAAGGGTTATAAAGAACAGCAGCATCAGCAGGTTGTGGATTGCTGTAAAAATGTGGGAGTGAAAATTTGTTGCATTGGTTTCAGAAAGCAAAGAAGATAGTTGTGTAAAGCACAGCCACCAGAAAGAAATATGAGGTTGACCCTTCAAATAATCATTTTGTAAATGTAAAATTGAGGTGAAGAACTAATTTGGGAAGTAGCATTTTCAAGAAAGAAAACATTGCTGAGTAAGATTCTGTAGACAATGAGAATCAGTGGTTCTCCAAGAAAACTAAAATCACAATGAAGGCCACGTGGCAGAAACCCAGCCTCCAGTAATCTTCCCACTCTAGGGAACAGGAAATATATTTGAAGGAGGATCCTACAGCATCAGTATATGGACCTGCTACAGGAACAGAAGGTCATGGTTATAGTACATAATACTAGAAAGGAATTTTACTATTTACAACTATTCATTAACCCTACTCTGTTACATCTATCTCATGGTCTGAGAAATATTTCTCTCTAACAATTACTCTAATGAAGGATGTGTTGATGATGCTCATCTCTTGAGCACCTGCAGCCTGTCTTCTTGTTTATGCAAATGCGATTTGTCAGCTGGATGTAACAAAATTGGACCAACTGGATATGTATTGGCTCTATGATCAGAACTAGACATTCTCTGTTTCCTTCCTTCCTTCCTTCCTTCCTTCCTTCCTTCCTTCCTTCCTTCCTTCTCTCTCTCTCTCTCTCTCTCTCTCTCTCTCTCTCCTTTCTTTTTTTCAAATGAGTGTCTAAGGATTGGAACACTTGCAAGTAACCATGATGGATAATAAGGAAATATTGTTCATAATGAAGTTTACAATCACAAAAATGTTAAACTTCTCTTTTACACAGTTATGATTGTATTAATTCTGCTCAGTCTATACAGTTGTGCTATCAGCTCACTGATAACCTTCATAGAATAGAAATGAACACTATGTAATACATGGATTGATGAAAGAATTCATTAACATACAACCCTGAAAAATGTACAAGACTCAATTCTGCAGGCCTTAACATATTATCCTGCTCACTAGACAGATTATCAGGGACAAGCAGGGCCATGTAGACCCCATCTCAAACATTCTAGCACTAGTGCTGTGCATTTTCTTCTTGTATCTGCCATTTCTGGATATTTACCACACCTAGTTCTCATTTACCTGATGTCTTGTGCCACTGGGCATGAATTCCTGCTCTAGGATCTTTACAGGCGATGGGTACCTCAATGGGTTGGAATTTACCCATTGCTAATTTTCTGCAACTGCCTTGGCAATGTGGAGTGCAGCTTCCTGTCCTAAACGCACACATGGGTACCGGGTACCCAGATCCTCTGTACATCAGAGAGAAAAGTTTAACTTAAAATGTTGAATGTCATAAGCTGGCTTATGAGCATCTTTATGAACAAAAGTATATCATATAAAGGAAAGATTTAATTGTTCCTGATACTCATCAAAACAAGAATTTTCTGTTTTAAATCATGTGCTGTCATGGTAGTATTTGTAACACTACTGGGCCTTTTGGAAAGATTATTATGAGGCACAACATATTTGTGGCTGTTTTGTGTGAAAAATACTAATTTTATAATAACACATTGAATTTTATCTTAAATATTTGAAAGATTTTCCTTAATTTCTAAGTAGGCATGTGTAATCAGCACTTCATAGTTATATTTGATAAGAAAAGATTTCTAATAGCAAAACTCATCAATAAATCAGAATACAGAATATAAAAGTGATTTTATTACATAATGCAATAAAGCATACCAATATTCTAAACTATGCTCTATATCAAGCAGGCTTTAATTCAGATTATGTTGATAAATTAATAATATCTTTCCAAACGGTTATTTATTTTTTCATATATTATTGTTTGCTTCCCAATTACTGCCTCCTCCTGGTCTGCACCTCACAGTGTCTCTCTGTCATCCTCCATCCCCCTTCCCTTCTCTTCTGAGAATGTGCTCTTCCACAAGGTATCCCCTGACACTGTCTCTTCAGATCTCTGCAGGGTTAGACACATCCTCTCCCACTGAAACCAGACCAGGCAGCCCTGTTGAGGGAATATGATCCACAGACAGTCAACAGCTTTAGGGACAGCCCCTGCACCATTTTTTAGGGGACCCACATGAAGATTGAGTAACAATAATTTTTAACGAAGAGTAGCTGTGTTAGAGAAATGACTGAACATATTACAGTTTCTCTAAAACATGAGACAATGTCTGGAATGTTCATCAGCTGACTACAGATCAGGTAAAACAGTGCAGGCAACAATCATGCCATCACCAATACCACAGCCACAACTCATTTTAGTTATTCTTGTATTTGTGTGAGGGTAAGGGCTTGGTGTATGTTTGCATACACGAATGTGCATTCATGTATGTTGTTTTTTCACATACACATGTATATCTATATATGGCATACATGTGTGTGCACACTCCTATATGGTAGTTTGTGGGTGTGTGGACACATTTTCTTTCATGTACTGTCATGCAAAGCACCTTTGTGAAGGTCAGAAGCTATCCTTGGGTGAAGGATTTCTCATTAGCCTAGAATTTCACCATGTGTGCTAAGCCTCCATGGATCTACTCATCTCTGCACTTCTCTCACCATTGCTAAGCTAACAGGCATATGCCACTGCATGAAGATATGTACATAACCTCTGAAAATCACAATTCAGACCGTCATAATCCCCAGGCAAGCTCTTGTCATTTATAAAATTAGGGATTTATCTTCTTTTCTGATCTACATTTTTACCTTAGTTTTATTTTTCATGTGTTTGCATTTCCAAAAAAAAAAAAATACTCCCACCACTGCATTATTATTTGAACTCACAAACCTATACATTTATACTTAATGTATCTCGGTGTATATGAAATCATTAGACCCAATGCATTCTTTCATATGCAGCCCTTAGAATATTCTTGATAAAAAAAATTTATAGCCTATTTGCTTAGGCAATTATATTGAAAATAATGTAATATAATCCCTATCTAAAAAGAATCTGGAAAGAATAGAATGATATTGTATAAAAGTGTGTGTGTGTGTGTGTGTGTGTGTGTGTGCGCGCGCGTGTGTGCGTGTGCATGAGAGAGAGAGAGAGAGAGAGAGAGAGAGAGAGAGAGAGAGAGAGAGAGAATGGATAAGAGATCTCTCACTGGATCAAGAGATCCCTCACTCAGATGAATAAGTATTGGAGATGAGCCAACAATATGTGATTTAACATGTGACTCTGTGTCCATCTTATTTTATCTGCCAGTCATGGATCTGATAAAAGTCTTTGGATAAGCCAGGCAGCATCTGGAATCTTTGCATCCTGGTGAAAGGTAAGGTATTTCCAATCATCTCTCCTCACTTCCTGATATTTTTGCCATCATAAATGTAACTTTTTGAAAACATTTTCCCCTAAAATCACTTTGTTACAAATTTACCTTATTGATTATTGATTGCACAGTGTTCATTTATACTGTAGGAATAGAGTCAACTTGGGGAAGGGACACAGTACAACTGTGTTTTACCTGAATGTGGAGAAATGCAATTTTGTTGATGGGTTCTAAATGGAATCATACCTTAATGAAGTATTGAGGGGGCCTCCTGTTCTCAAGGACTGCTCACAAGATCTATTGTTCCAACTGACATGATCTGAGAAATGATGTGTTTGGAAACCATTTCTGACATACATTCCCTTGAGTCCATGGGGAAGGTGACCCAAACACCTTCAAAAGTATTTTCTTCTGATCATGATAAGACATGACAAGATTCAGACTTGGCTTTATGCTATGATATTTTACAGCTAGGTATGAAAATCTATTCCTACACATGAGAGCCATTATCACTGAACTCTAAATATCTATTAAAGATTTTTTACAAGTTTCCTGGTCATGCTGTGATACTAATAGCATCATGTCTTTGAAAGGGATATTGGAACATTCCAATACCTTCTTGAATTTTGTATTTGCTTCATGGATTCCATAAGAGGAGGAGGAGGAATTAAATTACTCTCATCCCACACACCCTGCCACTAGCTTAATAATCAATGGCCAAGTGAGTAGGGCCGGAAGTCACTAAAACCACTGCCCTACATCATTCTTTCCTTATCATAAACTGATTCCCTCAGGAATTTTGTTACAGTAATGGCAAGCTGACTAGCAGGCAGACTTGGTCTTCTGTAAATTAATGAAGAACAATTGCACCTTTTCTGTGTTGGCATCCAGCAAATATCTGAGATTCACAGAGATGTTTAGCTGGAAAACTTATCCTTCTAAGATCAATTTAACATATAATTTAATAAAGTAACATTTAATGGTATTTTTGTACCATCCAGAATACTAAACACTCTAAAGAATCTCTTTTAATACAATCTTCTTCTTTTTGTGATGATGTATGACAACAACTGTGATTACTGTGTAATATATGATGGGGACTGTAGGCATTATCCAGGGTTTGCCTTTCTTTTAAATATTGGGACATGTTTATGACACTGGACTCAGGAAATGAATGTTGTATCTGAACCAAATGGATACAGTAGTGCCACTTCTACTCTCCAACACCTTGTAATGAACCACTTAGAAGATCTCTAAGAGGAAAGATTATATGAAGTATCAAGAATACTGAAAAGCTTACAATGGTAATTTTGTGGTGCTTAGAATATGCACTCATTTATGAAAAATAGATGTTCAGAGTTATAATTATGCATACTTTTGCAAGCACAACATATTGACGAGCATCATTGAATATGTTGTTTCACTGGAAAACTTTAATTTGTATACAAACATCACACAGAATATAAAGTGACATATTTCATTTATCTGCAGCTATTTTTTACACAGCTGACATATAGTTGACATGTAGCTCAATGGATGTTTGCTTATCAATTATAGAAGTAAAACCTCATTTCCAAACAAACCTTACTGTATATCATTAGTTAATGAAATTCTGGAAATGAAGCAAACTTTGGCCAGGTGTAAAAAGAGCCAAGAGTTAAATCAGTTCTCAGGCAAGAGTCATGGACTTTCTGCCCTTCTCTTAACAAATCAATTTATTTACTGTGACATAAAATCAATATCAGGTAATATTTATTGCATATACTTCCCTGCCCCAGTTTCTGCTAATCCAACAGATATTAATTGAATGGTAGGGAAAATTGATACTGGTACTCCAGCCAGGGATGAGGATAGACGATCCACAGATCTTTACCTTTCTTGCTATCCTTAACATCCATTCACACAGTCCATATCCCCAGCTCTGTTGCAGAGTACATCAACCTCCTTTCCCTCACCCCTCCCAAATCTTCACATCACACAATACACAATCCTCCTTCCCAAAATGCATCCCCACAAATTTTTTACACCAGCCCTCAACTGCAACAGGCACTCCCTGGAAATCCTTAAAATCTATGCATCCAACACAACGGTGCCTGAGTCCATAAAAGACAGAAAACTACAGCTTAAATCACATATGATTGTAGCAGAATTCACTATTCCACTCATGCAAATATGTTTTTTATTCACCCAGACAAAGACTAAACAGAAAATTCTGGAGGTACATTATGTCATAACACAAATTCACCTAACATATTTATAGACTTTATCTCCCAGACACAAAAGAGTATATCATATTCTCAGCATCTCATGGATTTTTTGTCTAAAACTCACCATATATTCAGAACTAAGAAAGTCTCAACAGATATAAGAGAATCAAAATAAAACTTTTCATCCTATCTGACCACCTTGGATCTCAACTAGATAAATAACAACAGAAACATGTGAAAGCATGTGAAAACAGTATAAAAGGAAACTTTACAGCATTAATTATTGTCATTTAAAGAAAGGAGAGTTCTCATATTACCAATCTAACAGACTCCATGAAATCTCTGTGACAAAGGGAAGAAATCCTACCCAAATGTTCTATGTGGAAAGAAATAATCAATCAGGGCTAAAATAAATCAGGAAAACAATAACAACTCAAACAATCCAATTAAACAAATAGTTATATCTTTGATTAAATTAAATATATTGACAAACCCCTAGACAAATTACTAAAATACAGAGAAAATAGTGAAACTAACAAAATTAAAGATGAAAGGGCTCACATAGCATCAGACATCAAGGACATCCAGAGAATCATAAGGACATAAAGTCTGCTTTTCACAAAATTGGAAACTATAAAAAAAAATGGATACTTCTCTCAATGCATACCACTCACCAAACTTAAAACAAAGTCAGGTAAGCAATTTAAAAAGAACTACAAGCCCTAGCCAAATAAAAGTAGTCTTTAACAAGAAATTCTTCCAGACTTTCAAAGAAGAATTAATGCTAATACTCCACAAATTTATGTATTACTTTCTCAAAACTCCCATGGTAGACAGTGAAGTTACATAGAATACTTCTGTTCTTTAAATGGTATTTATATTAAGATACTTAGGTTGGTGAGTTATTTTCTTTTAAATATTTAGTACTACCTGTTATCTGTTTTTTTTTTAATAAGAAAAGGCTTATCTGCAAGTAACTGGAAATATGACAATATCTTCATTTTATTTATTATTTTCTCATACAATACATCCTGATCTCAGTTTGCTGACCCTTTACTCCTGCCAGCAGTACTATCCATCTCCTCCACCACTCCTTTCTCCTTCCATAGCTCCACTGTTCCCATTCAGAAAAGGGCAGGTGTCTCAAGGTCATCAACCAAACACCGAATAATAAGATAAAGTAGGACAAGTCAAAATTCACATAGTAAGGCTGTTTTTTAAATTATTCATTGAGTTCTAAAAATGTTTTATAGCTACAATACATATTTTGAAAAAAATATTTTTTAATCAGTGAATTTAACCATGTGAATAAATGCTCAGTGAAATGCTCCTAAACCTCTAAAAAGTCATCCCTTTCACTAGTTTCTGGCCTTTGATCCAAGTCCATCCAAAGCCTTTTTTTTTAAGTGTAATTTTTTTATTGGATATATTCTATATTTACAATTCATTTCCCTTTTTCTGGTTCCCCACCCCAAAGGTCCCACATGCCCTTTTCCCTCCCCCTGCTCCCTCATCCACCCCCTCCCACCTTACTGTTCTTGTACTCCCCCACAATGATGTTTTGGTCCATTCTAGCACCAGTGTCCACTCCTTTCTTCTTGTGAGACATCACTTGATATGTGATTTATGTCTTTGGTGTTCCAAGCTTCTAGGCTAATATCCACTTATCAGAGACTGCATACCATGGGTATTCTTTTGAGACTGGGTCACCTCACTTAGTATGACGTTCTCCAGCTCCATCCATTTCTCTAAGAATTTCATGAATTCATTGTTTCTAATGGCTGAATATTAATCCATTGTGTATATATATAACATTTTTTTGTATCGATTCCTCTGTTGAGGGACATCTGGGTTCTTTCCAGCTTCTGGCTATTATATATAAGGCTGCTATGAACATAGTGGAGCATGTATCCTTATTGCATGCTGGGGAATCTTCTGGGTATATTCGCAGGAGTGGTATGGCTGGGTCCTCTGGAAGTATCACGTCCAGTTTTCTGAGGAACCACCATACTGATTTCCAGAGTGGTTGTACCAGCTTGCATTCCCACCAGCAGTGGAGGAGTGTTCCTCTTTCTCCACATCCTCGCCAACACCTGATGTCTTCTGAGTTTTTAATCTTAGCCATTCTGACTGGTGTGAGGTGAAATCTCAGGGTTGTTTTAATTTGCATTTCCCTAATGACTAATGATGTTGAACATTTTTTTAAGGTGTTTCTCAGCCATCTGAATTTCTTTAGGTGAAAAGTCTCTGTTTAGCTCTGTACCCCATTTTTGGATAGGGTTATTTGGATTTCTGGGGTCTAACCTCTTGAGTTCTTTGTATACATTGGAAATTAGCCCTCTGTCGGATGTGGGGTTGGTGAAGATTTTTTTTCCCAATTTGTAGGTTGCCGATGTATCCTTTTGACAGTGTCTTTTGCCTTACAGAAACTTTGTAGTTTTATGAGGTCCCACTTGTCTATTCTTGCTCTTAGAGCATAAGCAATTGGTATTCTGTTCAGGAATTTTTCCCCTGAGCCAATGTCCTCAAGGGTCTTCCCCAGTTTCTTTTCTATTAGTTTTAGTGTGTCTGGTTTTATGTGGAGGTCCTTGATCCACTTGGAGTTGAGCTTAGTGCAAGGAGATAAGAGTGGATCAATTCTCATTCTTCTGCATGTTGACCTCCAGTTGAGCCAGCACCATCTGTTGAAAAGGCTATCTTTTTTCCACTGGATGTTTTCAGCTCCTTTGTCGAAGATCAATTGGCCATAGATGTGTGGGTTCAATTCTGGGTCTTCGATCCTATTCCATTAATCCGCCTCCCTGTCACTGAACCAATACCAGGCAGTTTTTAATACCACTGCTCTGTAATATTGCATGAGGTCCGGGATATTGATTCCCCCAGAAGTTCTATTGCTGTTGATGATAGTTTTAGCTATCCTGGGTTTTTTGTTATTCCAGATGAATTTGAGAATTGTTCTTTCTAACTCTATGAAGAACTGAGTTGGGATTTTGATGGGGATTGCGTTGAATCTGTATATTGCTTTGGGTAAGATTGCCATTTTGACTATATTTGTCCTGCCAACCCACAAGCATGGAAGATTTTCCCATTTTCTAATGTCTTCTTCAATTTCCCTTTTCAGAGACCTGAAGTTTTTGTCATATAAATCTTTCACATGTTTGGTTAGCATCACTCCAAGATACTTTATATCATTTGTGGCTATTGGAAAGGATGTCATTTCCCTAATTTCTTTCTCGGCCTGCTTATCCTTCACGTATAGGAAGGCTACTGATTTGCTTGAGTTGATTTTATAGCCAGCCACTTTGCTGAAGTTGTTTATCAGTTGCAGGAGTTCTCTGGTGGAGGTTTTTGGGTCACTTAAGTATACTATCATATCTTCTGCGAATAGTGATAGTTTGACTTCTGCACCCAAGAAAAAGCAAGACAGTAACCTTCTTCCATCAAACTCAAAGGAAGATAACTACTCAAAAACAAAAATAACATAACATAAAAAATGTCAGAAAGCAATAATCTCTATTCCTTAATATCTCTTAACATCAATGGACTCAATTCCCCAATAAAAATACATAGACTAACAGACTGGATATGGAAACAAGACCCTACATTTTGCTGCTTACAGGAAACACACCTCAGAGTCAAAGACAAACACTACCTTAGAGTAAAAGGCTGGAAGACAATTTTGCAAGCAAATGGTCACAGGAAGCAAGCTGGAGTAGCCATTTTAATATCAGATAAAATTGACTTTCAACCCAAAGTCATCAAAAGAGACACAGAAGGTCACTTCTTGCTAGTCAAGGAAGAATCCACCAAGAAGAACTCACAATTCTAAACATCTACGCTCCAAATGTAAGGGCACCCTCATTCATAAAAGAAATTTTACTAAAGCTCAAAGCACACATTGCACCTAACACAATGATTGTGGGGGACCTCAATACTCCACTATCCACAGTGGACAGACCAGGAAAACAGAATCTAAACAGGGACACGGAGAAACTCTTCGAAACTTTGGAGCAATTGGATTTAACAGATATATATAGAACATTTCACCCTAAAGCAAAAGACTATACCTTTTTCTCAGCCCCTCATGGTACCTTCTCCAAAATCGACCATATAATTGGACACAAGACAGATCTCAACAAATATAAAAAGATCGAACTAATCCCATGCCTCTTATCAGATCACCACGGAGTAAGAGTGTTCTTCAATAGCAACAAAAACAACAGAAAATCCGCATATACATGGAGGCTGAACAATATTCTACTCAATGATACCTTAGTCCAGGAAGAAATAAAGAAAGAAATCAAAGATTTCTTAGAATTTAATGAAAATGAAGGCGCAACATACCCAAATCTATGGGACACAATGAAAGCAGTGCTTAGAGGAAAACTCATAGCCCTGAGTGTCTCCAAAAAGAAACAGGAGAGAGCATATACTAGCAACTTAATGGCACACTTGAAAGCTCTGGAACAAAAATAAGCAATTTCACCCAGGAGGAGTAGAAGACAGGAAATCATCAAACTCAGGGCTGAAATCAATCAAGTTGAAACAAAGTGAACCATACAAAGAATCAACAAAACCAGGAGCTGGTTCTTTGAGAAAATCAACAAGATAGATAAAGCCCTAGCCAGACTTAACAAAGGGCACAGGGACAGTATTCAAATTAACAAAATTAGAAATGAAAAGGGAGATATAACAACAGAAACTGAGGAAATTAAAAAAATCATCAGATCCTACTACAAAAACCTATACTCAACACAACTGGAGAATCTGGAGGAAGTGGACAATTTCCTCGACAGTTACCAAATACCAAAATTAAACCAGGATCAAATACATTGTCTAAACAGACCCTTAACCCCCAAAGAAATAGAAGGGGTCATAGACAGTCTTCCAACCAAAAAGAGCACAGGACCAGACGGTTTTAGTGCAGAATTCTATCAGACCTTCAAAGAAGTCCTGATACCGATACTCTTCAAACTATTCCACAAAATAGAAACAGAAGGAACACTACCCAACTCATTCTATGAAGCCACAATTACCCTGATACTAAAACCACACAAAGATCCAACTAAGAAAGAGAACTACAGGCCAATTTCTCTTATGAATATCGATGCAAAAATACTAAACAAAATACTTGCCAACCGAATCCAAGAACACATCAAAATGATCATTCACCATGACCAAGTTGGCTTCATCCCAGGGATGCAGGGATGGTTCAATATATGGAAATCCATCAACGTAATCCACTACATAAACAAACTCAAAGAAAAAAACCACATGGTCATCTCATTGGATGCTGAAAAAGCATTTGACACAATTCAGCATCCTTTCATGCTAAAGGTCTTAGAAAGAACAGGAATTCAAGGCCCATATCCTAACATAGTAAAAGCAATATACAGCAGACCAGTAGCCAACATCAAGGTAAATGGAGAAAAACTTGAAGCAATCCCACTAAAATCAGGGACTAGACAAGGCTGCCCCCTCTCGCCATATCTCTTCAATATAGTACTTAATGTACTAGCTAGAGCAATTCGACAACAGAGGGAAGTCAAAGGGATACAAATTGGAAAGGAAGAAGTCATCCAAAGCCTTCATAATTTTCATTTTTCACAAGTTTGCAACAATGATCACAAGTTGATCATAAGTTGTAGTATTTTTATATTTATTTATATCATTAAGTCTTGTGCTTTTTATGTGACAGGTTAGATAATTTAGATTGTGGTCAAATTAGAACTGATGTTAAATTCCAAAATGGTTACCTTTTCTTTATACAGTTTTTGGCACTAAGAATATGGCGATGGTTCAGTAGATAAAGGCACTCTGTCACCAAGTGACTGATAACCTGAGTTTGATCACTGGGACCAATGTGGCAGAAGGAAAGAGCCAATTCCTGCAAGTTTTCATCTAACCTTTACACATGTACTGTGGTAGGCATGTATCCACCCCATAAATGGCTCAAGGCTTTTCCATACTTGATAATGGGGTTTCCAGTGAATGCTTTAAGTATATTTATGCTACTCTGGATTAACTAGAATAAAATAAAGATCCTGACATTTGCCTGAGCTTGAATGACTTCCAAGGGCAAATTCGTCTGAGTTATTGTATTGATTTAAGCTGTATTCAGATTGCTCAGAATCTTGGTGATGTATTTTCACTTGAATGATTTGCTATCAAATGGGAAATGAATGGACGGCATGTGCAGACTTGAGCACTGAGCAGAATTTTAAAATATTTACTAGTTTAGTAGAGCTTGACTAATAACGAAATGAAAGCAAAAATGAATGAGAGGGAATGTGCTTAAGATTTTTGATGAAATTCCAGAGAGTGTCATTTTGTAAGATTTCCCCTTGAAGTCATTTTATATACTTAAATACTCAAGTTATATTTATGCAAATTTTACTCTGTTGTTTCAATTGTTAATTTTTAATTACAAGTTATAATTTAAACCAGGAACTTTTGATGAACACTGATGAGAAAACATTTCATTAATTAAAACATTCTATAATTATTCAATACATAATATCACTAATGATCATTTTATAATATATGATATACATTTCTTTTTTGATGCATTTATTTTCCTAATAATCCACATGCTTGAGAATAATAATAATAATAATAATAATAATAATAATGACAAACCTTTAGTTATGTCATTTGGTGTTCTTGTCAATAATTGAACTTACTTTGGGACCAACGGAACATTCTAAATATCAATCATGTTTACACTGTCATCTCTCACTACCTCCTGCCAATCATGTGTGTGTAGCATTGTTCACGGCTTTTTCTGAGCTAGGACCAGATTTCCTTCCATTGCATACTGATTCAGTGAAATGATTCATTCCAAGGTCAGCTTTATCTGAGTAGGATGCCTGTTTACATGTCCCATGGATATCCTCTCAGGAATTGGCTAGTCTGGTTTTGCTAACATTAAGGCCACAGAGAAGAGGAAAGTGCCCCGTTTTATGACATGGCAGTAATAAAGAAGGCAGAGAGGCACAGGAGGAGTCTACAGGTCCCTGGCCCTGTGCTGATTAGAAGAAAATTGCATCTTCTTTCTTCTTTGGGAGGACTAGTATTAAAGTAAAACATAAGAAAAATAGTGATTATTAAGTGTGTAACATAATAAGTAGGAGCATATCATTAGGGTGAGTATAGTTTTTGGATTATATATTTAATAAGAGAACTCTGTACAAGCAACTGTGAGTGTCAATTTGCTGAGCCATGGATGTCTTCTTTATTTTCTTGGTTAAATTTTATCTTCATTCCATAGGAAAACAGGTCTGTACCCATCCAATAGTCACATGGCAAAAATAACACTTCTATTTTTCTTGTAGCATCTGGCTAAATTTTCATATTTTACTTTCTTGGTTCTAATGAATTTACCTTATAATAGAATGCCTTGTTTGAGGTGACTTATCCTTTGAGTCTGTGACTACTACAGAACTGGAAGATAATATTGATCATGTCTATATGGTAGGGAGAAGGTAATAGATGTAACAGGTATGTAAATGAACCATGGGACATTATGATCATTTCTAGAAATATTTGTCCTCATGGAGTATATTGGGGTACAGCAAGTTCAAGCATTTATAGTTTTCTAAGTACAAATTAATTTACCAGGATAGTCTGTATCAGAGATTATCAATCAATTTATGTTATTATCAAATAAAAATCTTAAAAATGAAAATCAAATTTTATTATCTTTAATAAAACATTTTCAGAACTGCAATGTATACTATGAGTTTGCAATAGTTTCTAAATGATTCAGAAATCATAATAATTCAAGTGGAAAATCAGTTTCTAGCTTGTACATGAAAGTGGGCAATTTCTTATGTGAATATCTAATGACTTTATTTATGGACAGAGTTAGTATTGCTTAATAACCAGAAAGGTGACAGACTCAAGCATCAAGCACAATGCTTGGAAAATCCCTACTAAAGCCATAGAGATTTAAATGCACAACATTGGATAATGGGAAAAAATAATTGGGCTAAAAGTACTTGCCATTTCTGTGAAACTATTTTCCTGTTCATCTAACTTATATGTTTTGCTCTATTGAAGAGAAACTGAGTCTTAGTGTGGCTGAATCAACCAGTTAATGACAAAAAAAGAAAAATCGAAGAGCAAAAGCATGAGGGTCAAATCCTACTTTTCACTTAAATCCAAAGACATTAAATTTAATGATCTTAAGCTGCTTTACTTGTAAGCCTCAGAAATATGGAAGCTTTAAGTAAGTATTTTGAAGATGTTTAAAATAATATTTTACATTTGCTAAGTTTAAAGTTACCATTTCCTCTGTATTAATATCTTTATTTAAAAAACAAAAAAGTGTCTTAGAAATAAAAGGAAATAATTTGTATACCATAGCATCAGAGAAATATGAATTTTAGTTTCAATGAAAAACATACATAAATATTACTTATGCATGAAAAAGGTATGGTTATTACAAATGCTGGTTTAAAACTATTTAGGTAAATGATACCTTACAAAGAGAAGAGAACTTTTAGAACAGATTTGATGATGGCATTCTTTCAGAAGGAAAGGGGTGGGGGGCTGGGAAGGGAAAGCTGGCCATATGGCATGGAAGGTATTGGGTTAGTAAAGAATCTACATGGACTATGTATTTTCTATGCAAAAGCAAACACAGTTTTAAAGGTAAAGATGTTATTGTTTCTGGATAATGTTTGTATAACTGGTTTAACTTTCAGGGACTTTCTTTTTCTAAAAATATCATATAAAGGATGTAATCTTAATGACTTTCATGGATGGTATACTCTAAAGACATAATTTGCCTTGAGTTTCCATCCAAGAAGAAAGTTGCTCAGGGTATCAGAGAATCAAAATTGGTATAAGTAGAAATAACAGTTAATGCTTTAGAATGAAGGAGACAGGCTGACTAAAACATTCTCAGTCGGGAAAAGGGAGATTTGTAATGTGCAAGTTATCTTCTATTATTTGTTAATATGGGGAATGATTCTTTGCTTGTTACTTAGACAAAATCATTCTAAAGTTGATTGATTTTCTGGAGGTAACTCCTGAACATAGCCATCCTCTGTACAAGACACTCCAGATTTTTTGTGTTGTATATTGAACAAAGGTGAAAAGGGATTACATATATTGAACTGCTAAGTACTTAGCAGAATTTCATTTAACCTTCAGCAACACACAACAAGGGAAACAAGACTGTCTCTATGCAAGCAAATCACCAAATTCTGTGAAAACAAGCTATTTGTAGGGGAATTCACTTCCCATGAGATGTTAGGCTCTACAAAGACAGATGTTTCATGTATTTTCAGCCTCACCAGTGTCTAGAAGATTCTCTAGCTATGTGATTTGAAAGGAAAAATTGCCAAACTCTAGATTATACTCTTTCCATTAGTCAATATAAATTCGTAGACTTACTTACTTGATTATTGCCCACTGTGTGAAAAATAACACAAAGGCTGAGAAGGGTGGGAAGAAAATCCTAAAGAATTCATAGATCATATTTTTCATATCACAGCAAAATAAAACAAAAGAGCACAAAACTATGAGACAACAATCCATTTGACACCACCACGAACACACAGCTCTTCAATGCCAGACACTAAAAATAACTAGGTAGGTAAAATGACAGAGAAAGATTTCAGATTCTTACTTTTTAAAAGAATCACAGACTGTATAGAGTAGAGAATCAGCATATAAATCAAGGGAAGACATAAATTCAAGACTTACATAAAATAGTTGGCAAAGAAAATGAAACAATAATTTGTGAGAGAAAGTAAAATAGCATAAAACAATATAGCACAAAAATTGGAGACAATGGAAAAGAATCAGACATAAATTCTAATAGAGAATCAATCATTTAAACAAAAATAAGTGTGGAAAACATCACCCACAGGTGAGACTAATCATGTAGCTACTTCAAATATAAGAAAAAATAGGACAAATATATGCAGACATTTCTTAAAAATAAAAACCAAATGAAAAATGAAAATCTTCATAGTACACCAGGGTGTAACTGAGAGGCCATGCCTGAAAGAATAGACATCTTAAAGGAAAGAGTTGAGATAAATTCTCAAGGAATAGGCAATTGAGTCAATTAAATTGCAGCATAAATCTCCCTAAATCTAGAAAATGAAATAGATATTTAAAAAAATGTAGGGGCAATGAAGAGAATATCCAGAGGGGGAATTTTCTGAGTACAGCATTGCTTTTATAGAAATGGCTTTATTTAAACTTCTATAATAAAATTAAAAATAAGTTGTAAAGCAAATAGAAATTAAAAACTGTAAGGTAAATGTACCAAGTCACAAACAAAAATAGAAGCATCATATAAAATCGAGTCTCTGATTGGAATCCCTAAAGTACAATAATACATGAAATGATCTACTTCAATCTCTACATGTAAATAACTTTCAAGAAAGATTGATAAATTCAGCAAAGTTATCTGTTGAAATAGATGGAACCATAAGAGCATTGGAGTGACAACAAATTAAGGCAAATCATAACAAACAAGCCAGTACATCAGAAAGTATTTGAAAGAATAATACACAGAGAAAGAAAAAAAAGTCTCATCCATGAAAGCATAAAGATTCATACATATCTTCAGAGGAAGTAAGGATAGCCAAACAGAAATGAAGAACATCCAGTCCAGTTAATTCCAAACTCAGTAATAATAGGGAATTAACTAAACTATAGAAAACAGAGAATTGCTCTCATTAACAATTTAAATGCAAATGGACTAAACTTACCAATTAAAAATTATAGTCTAATTACCTAGGATTTAATGACTCCAATCCTGCAGCTCAGTGGTTTAAACGGGCTTGCTGCTCTTGAAGACCTATGTTTGATTTGTAGTACCCATGCTGATAAGTGCATAACCAGCAGTAGCTCTATATCCAGAAGATCTGAACTCCTTAGGCATTTGTTCACACTTGACCTATATATACTCCCATATATACATAAATAAAATAAAAATTAAAAATATTAATCCACTTATCTGTTCTCTACAAGAACACATAGTACTGAAAACATTCAAACACTAAGAATCAAAGGATGGCAATTAAGGTACCAAGTAAATGGAAACCCTAAACAATTGCATGTGACTATTTTTATATCTGATAAAGTAAACTTAAAAACTTTTCAGAAGTCAAGAATAAAAATAATAAGCATTTATGCATTAATTCTGAAGTTCTCAGTTTCATAATGATCAATTGTTGCTGTTTTACCTTCTCTTAAAGGCTCTCCATGGGAGCCAGATTTTTTCTTGTGTTATGTTGGCCTTTTTTTCCCTTTCTTTTTCTTTTTTTTCCTTTTTGTCTAGGTTGTTTATATAGAATTCAAGTGTGGGCTTTTTCAAGAATTTTTAATCTTCCTTAAATAATAGAAAACTTCAGTCTTATTTAGTGAATAAAGTAGGCAAATTCCCCATTACTTCTAAGCACAGGCAATTCACAATTTGTATTGTTGCAAGATCTTTAGAGTTTAGGGAGTGGAACACTTGTTTCTCCATCAGTGGTAGCTGAGATATGTTCTATGTTAGTATAGAAGGAAAGAAGTTCTCATCTTTATGAGGCTATATAAACAGCAGAGGAAAAAGGATTTTTTCTCACATTCTTTTCTGGCCAATTTCTTGAAATCATTTGAGTTTTGGACCTAGGAGAACTACCTAAATTTTCTCAAGAGATCAAGGACATATTTTTTTTCAGAAAAAAAAAACTTAGGTGTATACATATTTGCTGCTCTTTTTCATGATCTTAATGATGTGGAGTATAGCAGACAGATACAGTTCTCTAGATTCTACAGTTCTTTCCTTTAATGTCCTAGAAAAATTGCTCACAGAAGAGGTGTGCTACATTAAGTCTCTTGGTCTTCCTTTTTTTTTTTAATTTTTCACATAGTATCTTGCTAGAGTGAGTACACTGGGAAGTGTGGGTGGATGAGTGCTCAATCTCTTTGTGTTTGAGACTACTAGGAATTATAGTTATAATGGTTTTTGTTAAATCCTTATGATTTTTTAAACATTTTAGCTGTCTTTTCTTTTAGCTTCCCTTCTTTTCTTTTCCTTTTCTTTCTTTCCCTTTCTTTCTTTCTGCTTCTGTGATGTGCACCTTCTATGACAGCTAGAATCAATGGTGCTTAAGTAATTTTTGCCTCAAGGGGCTTGTTTAGAGTTTCAATTTGCCAGATTTCCTGAAACCTTTGTGATTTGATATGATTTAAGAAAAAGTGAAGAGTCTATAGATTATTGTCTAGAGTCTGTTGCCATGAATGAGATCCATCTACATTTTTTCAACATCTTGCGTAAGAGTAGAAAATGCTTTTGGTAGTGAGAATGCTTACCTAGTTAGAGTATAGATTGAGTTAAAAGACTCTTTAAAATAAACATGATATACCCTCAGTTCAATTTTATTTATACAAAATATGTTTATGTGTTCAGAGAGCTATGTGTAATTTCTAGATGACAATTTGCTTCAGCTGATGGCCATTTATTCTGCTAGTAAAGAATAGTTATTGAGTCTTCAGAGGCTGAGATATAGTGCAACAGATCAGATAATAGTATTGTCTGAAGAAATGTTAAGCAAAATATTATTTGAATATTTTAATACAAACCACAGTTCCATGACTGGTACAATAGCACTTGATCTAAATGAGAGTCATCTATTATGGGCTCATTTTATAGACTTTTATCATTTGTATTGGTAGGAAGGTACAATAAGGGAAATATTTAAGGTACAATAGTTATTTCTTTGATCTCTTTTCTTGTTATTAGTATATCTACCTCTAACTAAGCCAAATAAAACACTGAACTGTGACTACATCAGTAGTGTCTTTGACCCTTCTTGGTGAATTGAGCTGTGACTTAAGTACTGCTGAGGGTAATGTGGGGAGGAACCATGTGAGGGGGTACTGGGAGGAGAAGCTGATATTGGGGTATAAAGTAAATAAACTAATAACTTTAATTTTTAAAATGTTTGGATTTTTTTTTAAAAAAAAAAGAACATTAATTTTGTAGTATGTATTTAGTGTACCAACCCACTAATGATTTCTCCCAGAACAACCAAAGCATGAGCTGCCAGAACTTTCAGTAGTTTCCCCCTCTCTTAGATAGGAAGTTCTCAAAACAGCTTGTCCCCCTTTTGAAAGACTAGCTTGATTTCCATTATGGTAGTCTGCTAGCCTGCTTGGTTTGAATACAACATGGCTTCCTCAAGGAGATTCTTCTGCTGCAAAGTCCCCTGGAACATATTGCTGATGATGCCCCACCTTTGTCTTCAGGAAGCTGTACTGACCGTAGGCACAACTTCTTCCCTTGTTGTCCTTGTAGCCTTTCTAAAGGCTTTCATAAAGACAGTGCCTGATTTATAACACTGTTTTTCCTCTGGACTAACTGCCTTGTGTTCCAGCACAAGTATTAATTATTCCTTTCTTTCAGTGGCCTTTTATTGAGCACTTGTGAACTTCATCAGAGGCTGAATGAGTTGGTTGCACAGCATCATGGATAACAAGATGCTTTTGACTCAACGGAGCCAGCATCAGCATCTACACAGCAGTGACAGATGACTGTCAGAGTCCATACACCCTTGGGTTCTGGGGATCTAAGTACTTGGTTTACTCAGAAGCAGAGAGACAGATGAAGATATTTTTAGAAGCAGAGGACAGATACTATGAAATACTATGAAAATATTAGGAAGGCATAAGGAGAAGTAGAGCTACATTAGTAAAGATACTGTGAAGAATTTAGTTGAATTGCAGACCACAAATGTGTAAATTCCAGAAAGCTGTCAATATTAAACAGAAGGTCCTGACACCTGAACTTAAAAACCTTTACAATATGTATTGGGTACTGAATTACTGGTACTCAGATCCCAGTGCAGTCAACCTTTAACCTTAGCACCCAGAGCTATAAGTTCTTGGCTTTTAACATTTAGACCTGTGTCCCAGTTCCCAGGTCTTGGAGCTGTACATTTCTGGCTTTGAATTCACAGAGCTCTAAGCCTTTGAATCAAGTATATAGATGTAGAGATATCTGAATCTGGTTTCAGAAACCTAAAGCCATAGGTTTCTAGTTCTGATGGCCTTGAGTAATAAGGCCCTGGATTTGAGAGCCTACCCCATTAGCCTCTGTTCTCCAGAACTCAGTGCCACTAATGCTATGGAGCAATCCTTGCTTATACATAATCGCCAATCTAAGAGAACACTGTAGAGGGACTGGTAGTAAAACTGCCTAGTGTCAGGGCTGGGCGGTGGTGGTGCACGCCTGTAATCCCAGCACTTGGGAGGCAGAGGCAGGTGGATTTCTGAGTTCGAGGCCAGCCTGGTCTACAGAGTGAGTTCCAGGACAGCCAGGGCTATACAGAGAAACCCTGTCTCAAAAACAAAAACAACAACAACAACAACAACAACAAAAAAAAAACCTGCCTAGTGTCTCTAAGACTCAACTTTCAATTAATGAAATAGTCTGACTTGACCTCCTCACTTCATCTTCAGAAATTTTAGCAGCAATGTATCTTTTAGTAAACACTAATAATACAATATATTTGCCTAACCTCATTTTGCTCCTTAGATTGATCCATGTTTCATGTTTACTCTTTCATAGATGAGTAGAACTGGTTTGTGTGAAATATATGAACATTTTTACTGTAACTTTGTATTTCCCCAAATAACTCTATGTGCTTTCCTTTTCCTTCCTTCCCTCCTTCTACATATTAGCCCTGGCTGTCCTGGAACTTGCTCTGTAGATAAGACTGACCTCAAACTCAGAGATCTGTCTGCCTGACCTCCAGTCCTGGGATTAAAATTGTTAAAGGTGTGTGCCACCCTACTTTCTATACACTTCTTAATTGACAGCATCCAATATATTAGCTATCATTTGAAAATGAAGTTTGTAAAAATGAAGACTGTCTTCTGTTGAGATATGACATTTTTATCATTGACTGAAAAAGATAGATTTTCTAAATCATAAGAAAATAGTAAATAATTAAGGCATTAATTGAAGTTATCTAAAAGGCCCTCTTTATTTCTAAGCACTGACTGATAATATCAACCAATAGAATTGAATAGCCTTTGTATGCTTGTCCCAGTTCCTGAGGCTTATATTTATTCACAATGCTTTTAGGAGTAGCTTAGGCTTGCTCTCCAACTAGCTCTTAACTTATATTAAGCTGTTAATGCTATTCTGTGTGGCTGGATACTTCTCCTAAGTTTCATAACTTAGGAGACTTCCTCCCAGGATAGGTGGGACTCTCCCATGTTTCTTCTCTTCCCTGCTTTCTTCTTTCTGTCTTGAAGGCTAACCTTACTATTCTTCTTTTTGCTATAGGCCATTGGCATTTTATTTTAAACAATCGTAAGGTGCCTTAGGTGGGCAAGAAAGAATGGAGACACATCTTTACACTGTGTACAAAAACATCACTCCAACAAATCCAAATTTAGTGATATTTATCATTAAGAAAGGTTAATGATGAATTTTAATTTTATACTTCATGTTCTGTAACAAGAGATCACATTTGCTGCCTCTGCACAATATCAATTACAAAACGGGTTATATGTATATGACAGCTAGCATTTACAAAACTGAATCACTTTCATCAGTAAATGTACCAAGTTTGTATCTAGCCATATAATTAACACATTGTCTTCAGTTTGTAACTGACCATATATACTCAGTACATCAGTTACAGTTAGGGTTAGTACTTTTGTTCTTTTAATCTAATACACTTCCGTGATATTTAAATCTAATACACTTTTGAAGACACTAATACAAAGGAATAGCCTTATGAGTGGAAATGACAAATTTTTCATATTGGTGATATATTACTATCTAGAGAGTAATGCAGATTATTGTCTCCAAGGCTCAGGTTCTTCACTGCTAACAGAGAGACAATACTAACTTTCTAGGATTGTGATGATTGAAGAGAGTATACTTATGAGACTCTTGGCATACTCATCAGTATTTCACAATATAATCAATGGACTCATAGGCTGCTGATGTGGCTCGGTTGCTAGAATGTTTGTGTTGCATAGAGGAAACTTTGAGCATGTGGCTCGGTTGCTAGAATGTTTGTGTTGCATAGAGGATGCTTTGAGCATGACACCAGTACTACATAAATCAGGTGTGGTGACATATAGCTAATATCCAAGCCCTTGAAAAGTGAAGGTAAGAAGATCAGAATTTTAAGGTCATTCATTCTTGTATTTAAAAGTTGAGCCAAGCATTGGCTACAAGAGATCCTTTACTCAATTTATCAATCAATCAGACAGTGAATCAATCAGTAAGTGTCATCATGATGGTAGCTGTTAATTTCAATATTGCTATTGTATTTGGTAGATTCCAAAAATCACAAGAAGAGCAAAACTGAAGCTGAGTTCTCTCAACTGCTTTTAGTATAATGTCCTTCCATTAATAGCTTATTTCTGATGATTTCCTTCCCCAGATCAATATTGTTAGCTCTCGTTTGTAAACTCTTACAGTGATAAGATCACATCTATTTATCATGCCCGATAAATCTCTTACCACTCCAACAAATATTTAATTATGCTGCTGATTCAGCTGCCTTGTTTCTCCTAATCAGGTTGAAAATATTCTAACATGTCCTCTCCTTTTGAACATACTTTAATTCAAAATGAAGGATAGAGCATCTCCGGTTCAATTAGGTTTTCCCTAACACAACCCTTGAGCTCAATTTTTATATTAACACTATACTGGCATTTGGCCATTTCATTCTTTGTTTGGCTCTTTCTGCCATGTATGATTTCAAGATGACAATTCCCTTTGGACTTTTGGCTGAAGGCACTTGTCACTTCCAATTTATTATTTTCTTAATATTTGCTCACTGTAGAGCATCTGTTCCCATGCAAGCAGCTTTGAATAAGGATGTACATCTCTGTAAAAGCAAGATAAATATGATGCATGACTATACACTAAGGGAAATAAAACACAGGAATGTAATTTTTGGATTTTGAGAATCTTTCTGTGCTGTATCTTATATATGCTGATGTTTGCATTTTTAGTAGGCAATACCTGTGGCATATTTTTGTGGAGAAGCATCATTCAAATAAAGCATCTGCTTTTCAGATGCTTTATTGAATGTTGCATGCCTGGTCATGTGGGCTGACTGAAAATGATATCACTAAACACAAAATAGTATATTTCTTCAAATCCACATATACTAGAGGAAAATAAACAAGAGCAAATAATGGCATATGTCACTTATTTTGTTTTTATTCATGTCATGTATTGGCAAATTTTGTTTGCTCTTTTCATTATTTAAAAATGGATATTTGAAACTTTGAACTGCTCTCTTCCAGCAGTCACCTATTAAATTCTCACAATCCATGTCATAAGAGTTAGGAATCAATTAAAGGTACAATCTCAAGACATCAGCAGAGTAATTGCAATCTGTGATGGGGTTCAGGTTGTAGCTTGCTGTAATATGAGCAGCAGTAGACATAGAATAACAAATTTCTCAACACTTTTGTTTATTGAGACTACATAATGGGATGAACTTCTAAGATATCTATGAAATGCCTTTTTCTCTAGGAGAGTTCCTTAGAAGGCCTATAAGTCACAAACATGGAAGAGTTTAATGCATATAGGATATATCTCTTCTACTTACAAAACACTGTAAGATAATGTTATTATTTTTCTTATTGCATATACAGCATGTATTCTTTCTTAATTTTTTATTCTGTATTTTTGTTTACAGCATGTATTCTTGAGTTAACATTATTTTTACAAAAAAGAAAATCAATAAGTCATTAATGATACATGATTAGGGACCTTTCACAGTAATAGGTAATGTGGACAGAGTAAACTCAAAGTACAAGATCAAGATGAAACTTGGAATGGAATGTTAAACAGGGCATGGCTCCTGGCAATTACATTGTGACAATGATACATGTTAACTGATGTGAATGTAGATACCAGGTTAAAAGTGGGATATCCCCAGCAAATACTAGTACTAGAATAAAGATGAAGTACAATGAAAAGCGGTTATGAATTTGAAGTAAACTTTTATGAGTTTGAATGAAAATTTTAAATGGATATTATAAGGTTGTTATCTGTATTATTAAAAGCACAACAGTATTGATAACTTTTAAGTGAAAAACTCATACTGTCAACCCCACATCCAAAGTAAAAATGTCAAGGGATATAGGGATGTAAAAAGCATTGTGTTTGCCACCATTTTCCGTGTGTATTTGTGTTTGTATGTGTGTATATGTGTGTGAGAGAAATATATATATATATATATATATACGTATATATACACACATATACATATATATACGTGTATATATACACGTATATACATATATATATACGTGTATATATACACGTATATACATATATATACATATATACGTGTATATATATACATACACACATATATGTATATATACATACATATACATATATACATACATATATATATATATATATATATATATATAGAGAGAGAGAGAGAGAGAGAGAGAGAATGGACAAATGCTTGTTAAATAATGTAGAAACCAGCCCAAGACTCTTATTGTCAACATCAGGACACATACTTGGTTCAGCATACATCAGAACCCACTCTACAATCCTATGGCAATTCCTTTACAAGTCTTTAATATGTATCTATACTTAAAAGTCACCAAAATTACCTATAAAGCTACAAAAAGACCTAGAAACTTTAGGGGAACTTCAGCATGATTCTCATTCTTGAGAAGCCCACAACCATGCCAGGTGTCCCTTATTCTCACTCAGAGCATTGTTTGTTGACTCCCTCTCAAGTCTCCCTCTTTCTAACAGTCTCCTACCATGCATGACATTGGCTCTTCCTAAAATCATTTTGTTTTAGTAAGACACATATCTAAGTCATGAGCTTGAAAGATGTCTTAGTCGTTTAAACAAACAAACAAACAAACAATTATTGTCCTTGTTTGAGTTGGGGGGAATCCAAGTATTCCCCCGAACTCAAACATGTAACTCAGACCTATCTATAACAACACCTCCTCTGGCCTCTGTCACCAACTGTACTTGTCTAGATACTTCTCTGTATATACATAAATAATTAAATAGTTAAAATGGAATCCAGCATTTTTCCGAGTCTAGAACTCAGGATGTAGGTGGTGCTGTAGGGCAGCACCCATGGCCTTTGTTCTTTTGCTGCTAGTTTCCACCCCACTCTCTGCTATCATCCTGAGAGTTTACTTGATCTTATGTATAAAATTTAAGTCACTTTTATTTCTATTATTGTGTTCCTGGACAACTTTGGTCTATTAAACTACCACATTAGTTTCCCTGAATTGCAAAAGAAATTAGAATGAAGAAATTGGAAAGCAGAAATGACTTAAAGCATGGCCAATAAAGGGTAAAGCAGAGTGTGAGACAGATAAGCTAAAACACAAAAATTATTGTGGGAGAAACCTGGGGCACTGTTGGCATATGTTGTCTACCACAGATACAAATTTTTATTTTATTCTTCTCAATTTACCACGTTAAAGAACCCCCATTCTGAGAAATCAACGGTTTTTGTAGGATGGTCAATCCCAGCCATCCTGTGCCTCACACAGTTTCTGAAAGTATAGCACCTTGGTAGGTGCAGAGTGAAATCTTATATCTGTCCTTGAATCAGCTTCGCCTCTACTTTCTGCATCTTTGTAATTTTATTTGTTTTATTTCTTATTTCTTTTCTTCTATTGAAAATAGTTTTCTGTCTTATAATATATTCTGGTTATTATTTTTCCTCCTCCTACTTCCCCAGGTTCTTCCATCCAGATACATATCTGCTCTGTTTCCTCTTGGAAAAGCAGTCACTTAAAGAAAAATAACACAATAAAGTAAAATAAAATAAGATAAATCTCACAAAATTGGAATTAGAAAAACAAACAAACAAGCAAACAAACAGGAGCCAAAGAAAAAGCATCAGAGATACAAAAAGAAACATTCCCCCACACAAGAATTTCATAATTACAAAAGCAGAAACTATAATACCTATGCAGAGTACTAAAGGGTCCAGCTTAACATTACAAACCGCATTTTACTTGTAGAATCCATTACATCTTTAACTTTCACTTAGATTAAACTCAGTTATTAGGAAAACCCTAACTTGTTCCAGCAACAGAGGTAATCAGGGAAACAGCCACTCCAACCCAAATCAACCACAACAAATCAGCTCTTAGGGAAAAACACCTGATGTTCTAGATGTCTTAAAATAGATTGCTTAAGCTAGCTAGCCACTATTGTTCATACCAAACTAAAATCATTACTAGCTAATAAAAATGCACCAAGCTACAAATTATAAATGTCAATCAATCATGTACCTGCCAAATTGATTAAAACAAAACAAAACAAAAAAAATGCTTCACTAGCTTGGGACCTTCCCTACCCATCCACTGCATCAGAGAGGTTAGATGGTCTGAGCTCAAGCTTAACTAAAGACTCTTTACTCTTACTTAAACATCAGTTTTCTGGTAGTCTCTGGTCATTTATGAGGACCTCACAATATGGGCATAACATCTGGGGCCTTGTCCAGGATCCCCATGGTATCCTTCCCACCAAAATGCCCAACCTATAGAGTAAAAGAGCAATTGTCAAGTGGTTTCTGGTTGGTGTCCATCTGAATACCTGGCAGTTTTCATTTTAGTAAATATGTATACAGGTAACTTTATAACCTGGTACTGCCACATGAGACCTAAGTGGATCTACTAGACCCTACCTACTGAGGTGAAATCTTCTGGCAAGTGTTTTCTGAGAGCACAGAGGCTGGGTTCCAGAGATAGCCAAGTTTATTTTGTGCTGTGGCTGGACTTGGTAGTGTGTAAGAGTCACCCAGGTAGTCCTGGTTTTGAAGGCATGAAGGGGTCATGAAAAGCAGCTGAGGCTCGGCACTGTGAGAGGCTGTGGAAGGCTATTGGTAAAGGTGCAACCTCAGTTGCCATTGATGGCCCAGGACTGAAGGGGTCATACAAAGGAGTTGAGGCTTGGCACCATGAAAAGAGCCTATGAGAGTCTACTGTCAAAGCCTAGTTACAGCAGAAGATAGTAGTGTTTTGGAGATGCCAGTGTCATGCGATGACCACCAAGAACAGCAGCAGCAGTGGAGTACAGGCAGCTGGAGCCTAGAAGCCAAAGTGTCTGCTCCAAAGGGCAGAGCTGGAGAAGTGACCCAAGCCCTTATAGGAGCCCGGAAGATCATGATAAGGATCCCAGACATTAAATCATTGGAGTTTGAGTTTTGTTTTTGATTGTGTCTGTACCCTGATACTTTTTCCTCTTGATGGAAGAAAGTATTTTAGTGAAGCCCACAGTTAAGAGAACTTTGAATTTTTAAAAGACTTTTAATTTTAAAAGATATTGGACATTTTAAATGGATTGAACTTTTAATATGTAAAGACTGTGAGACTTTTAAAGATATTTAGATATTGGGGATGAATAAGAAAGTAAAGATTGAGGCTTAATGGTGATGTGTTTGTGTGTCAAGTTGGAAGGGGTGAATTATACTGCTTGAGGTCCAGTCCCGACTTCCTTTAATGATGAACAGCAGTGCAGAAGTGTAAGTTTTGCTGATTCTTTGTCTGGTTCTCTTTGTTTCTACTTGATTGATTTCAGCCATGAGTTTGATGATTTCCTGTCTTCTACTCCTCCTGGGTGAATTAACTTCTTTTTGTTCCAGGGCTTTGAGGTGTACCATTAAGCTGCTAGTGTATGTTCTCTTCAGTTTCTTTTTGGAGGCACTCGGGGCAATGAGTTTTCCTCTTAGCACTGCTTTGAGTACTTTTCATTGTGTCCCATAGATTGGGGTAAGTTGTGCCTTCATTTTCATTAAATTTAAAAAGTCTTTGATTTCTTTCTTTATTTCTTCCTTGACCAAGGTATCATTGAGTAGAGTATTGTTCAATTTCCATGTGTATGTGGGCTTTCTGTTGTTTTTGTTGCGATTGAAGACCACTTTTATGCCATAGTGATCTGATAGGAGGCATGGGATTAGTTCAATCTTCTTATATTTGTTGAGGTCTGTCTTGTGACCAATTATATGGTCGATTTTGGAGAAGGTACCATGAGGTGCTGACAAAAAGGTATATTCCTTTGCTTTAGGATGAGATGTTCTATATATATCCATTAAACCCCATTGGTCCAAAGCTTCAATCAGTTTCACTGTGTCCCTGTTTAGTGTCTGGTTTCCTGATTGGTCCATTGAGGAGAATGGAGTGTTGAAGTCACCCACAATTATTGTGTTAGGTGCAATGTGTGCTTTGAGCTTTAGTAAAGTTTCTTTTACGAATGAAGGAGGCCTTGCATTTGGAGCATAGATGTTCAGTATTGAGAGTTCTTCTTGGTGGATTTTCCCATTGACCAGCAAGAAGTATCCTTCTGTGTCTCTTTTGATGACTTTAGGTTGAAAATCAATTTCATCTGATATTAGAGTGGCTACTCTGCCTGTTTTCCTGAGACCATTTGCTTGTAAAATTGTCTTCCAGCCTTTTACTCTAAGGTAGTGTTTGTCTTTGGCACTGAGGTGTTTCCTGTGTGCTGCAAAATGTAGGGTCCTGTTCCTATATCCAGTCTGTTAGTCGATGTCTTTTTATTGGGGACTTGAGTCCATTGATGTTAAGAGGTATTAAGGAATAGTGATTATTACTTCCTGTCATTTTTGATATTATTTTTATATTTGAGTGGTTATCTTCTTTTGGGTTTGATGAAAGAAGGTTTCTATCTTGCTTTTTCCAGGCTGTAGTTTCCCTCCTTGTATTGGTGTTTTCCCCCTATTATCCTTTGTAGGGCTGGGTTTGTGGAAAGAAGTTGTGTAAATTTGGTTTTGTCATGGAATATCTTGGTTTCTCCATCTATGGTGATTGAGAGTTTTACTGGGTATGGTAGTTTTGACTGTCATTTGTGTTCTCTTAGAGTCTGCATTAGATCTACCCAGGATCTTCTAGCTTTCATGGTCTCAGGTGAGAAATCTGGTGTAATTCTGATAGGTCTTCCTTTATATATTACTTGGCCTTTTTCTCTTACTGCTCTTAATATTCTTTCTTTCTTTAGTACATTTGGAGTTTTGATTATTATATGATGGAAGGTACTTCTGCTCTGGTCCAGTCTGTTTGGGGTTCTGTAGGCTTCTTGTATATTCATGAGCATCTCTTTCTTTAGGTTAGGGAAGTTTTCTTCAATAATTTTGTTGAAGATATTTGCTGGCCCTTTAAGTTGTAAATCTTCACTCTCATCTATACCTATAATCCTTAGATTTGGTCTTCTCATTGTGGATTTACTGCATGGTTTGGGTTGCAAGCTTTTTGCATTTTGCATTTTCTTTGAGTGTTGAGTCCATGGTTTCTATGGTATCTTCAGCATCTGAGATTCTTTCTTCTATCTCTTGTATTCTGGTGTTGATATCTGCATCTACGACCCCTGATTTCTTCTCAAGGTTTTCTATCTCAAAAGTTGTCTCCCTTTGTGATTTCTTAGTTGTTTCTACTTCTGTTTTTAGATCCTGGATGGTTTTGCACAGTTCATTCACCTGTTTGTTTGTGTTTTCCTGTAATCCTTTAAGAGGTTTTTGTGTTTCTTCTTTCATGACTTCTGCCTGTTGACTCAATTTCTCCCACATTTCTTTATGTGATTTTTGCATTTCCTCTTTATTGGCGTCTATCCTTTGACCCATATTCTCCTGAATTTCTTAGGTGATTTTTGTGTTTCCATTGTAAGGGCTTCTAACTTATTCATGTTCCTTTGTATTTCTTTAAGAGATTTATTTATGTCCTTTTTGTTTTCCTCTAACAGCATCATGACCAGTGATTTTAAATCCAAATCTTGTTTTTCTGGTGTGTTGGGGTATTTTGGATTTGCCGTTGTTAGAGACCTGGGTTCAGATGTGGCCATATTGCCTTGATTTCTGTTAGGAACATTTGCCTTTTTCCATGTGGTTATCTCTAGTGTTAGCTGGTCTTGTCACTGGCTGGTTATTGAACCTCCTGTGAGCCTATAAGGCTATTTCTGCACCTCTAGATGACTGGGTTTCCCCTGGCACAGATTGCTGATGTGCTGCCCTCCCTTTGGGTGCCCTTGGAGCCCTAGTGTGTCTTGCCCCAAGCAATGCTATACTGGAGTTGTCTCAGTGAATCTGGTGCTGCCTGTATGCTCCTTCAGGGAGAGAAAATGGTGGATGCTGCAGGGACCTTTTCCAAGTGCTGATCACTCTGCAGGAAAAACGACCCCCCCAACTGGGTTGGAGCATAGAGGGCCTGCAGAGCTGCCCAGGCCCTGGGTGCAGTCAAAAGTCTGACAGTCTTAGACCTAAGCGATGCTAGCCTCAGGCTATGTCTGCATACCTGGCATTGTCTGTTAGATCTCTCTGGTGTCTGGGAGCCAATATGGCTGAGCACCACTCCCAGTGCAGTTCAGTCTGCAGGATAAAGGACCTCTGACAGGGTATGCACACGGATGGCCTGCAGAGTTGCCCAGGCCCTGAGTGCAAGCAAAAGCCTGACAGGCTGAGATCCAAGTGATGTTAGCCTCGGGCTATGTCTGCGTATCTGGAGCTGTTCATTTGATCTCGCTGGTGTCTGGGAGAGAACAGTTCTTAACAAAATGAATGGCTGGGAGAATCACCATCCCTGACCTCAAACTATAGAACAGAGGAATAGTGATAAAAACTGCATGGTACTGGTACAGAGACAGACACATTGATCAATGGAATCAATTTGAAGGCTCAGGGGAAAAAATACACACTTAAAGACAAAGAAGCCAAAAAATATACGATGAAAAAAAGAAAGCATCTTCAATAAATTTTGTCAGTCTAACTGGCTGTCTATATGTGGAAAAATGAAAATAGATCCATATTTGTCACTTTGCACAATGCTGAATTCCACATGGGTCAAAGACCTCAACATAAAACCAGTTATATTGACCCTAATAGAAGAGAGAGTGGGAAGAGTCTTGATCTCATTGACACTGGGGGAAATTTTCTAAGTAGAAATTCAATGGCTTAAAATGTAAGATCAAGAGTGGATAAATGGGACCTCATGAAACTGTAAAGCTTTTGCAAGGCAAAGGACATAGCCAATAGGACAAATCATCAGCCTACAGTTTGGAAGAAACTCTTCATTATCTCTACATCTGATAGAGGGCTAATATCTAAAATATATAAAGAACATAAGAAGCTAACTACCAAGAAACCAAATAACTCAATCAAAAAAAATGGGATATAGTACTAGACAGAGAATTCAGAACCAAGGAATATACAACGGCTGAGAATTCTTTAGAGAAATGATTAAAGTCCTTAGTCATCAGGGAAATGCAATTTAAAACAACCTCAAGGTTGTTTTCACCTTACAGGAATCAGAATGGCTAGAATCAAAATCTCGGGTGATAGTACATGTTGGCAAGAATGTGGAGGAAGGGAACACTCCTCCATTGCTGATGGGATTGCAAACTGGTACAACCACTCTGGAAATCAATCTAATTGTTCATCAGAGAAATTATAAACAGATCTACCTGAAGACCCAGCTATACCACTTTGGGCATATACACAAAAGATGCCCTGCCATGCCACAAGGGCACATGTTCCACTATGTTCTTACAACAGAAGAATGGATACAGAAAATGTGATTCATTTACACAATGGAAAACTACTCATCTATTAAGAATGAGGACATCATGAATTTTTCAGATAAATGGATGGAACTAAAAAATCTCCTCATGAATGTGATAACTCAGTTTCAAAAGGATATACTCACTAATAAGTGGATATTAGGCAAAAAACATACAGAATACTCAGGATAAAATCCACAGAACTCAAAAAGGCTTACAAGCTAATTGACCCAAGCGAGGATGCCTCAATCCCACTTGGGAGGGAGAAGAAAGCAATCACAGAAGGTTGGGAGGAGAGGAGGGACATGGATGGGAAAGGGGACAGGGAGGGGAAGAGGTGAACATGATCAGGTATTGGGGGGAGTCTTGAACAGTACTAAAGCCCTGAGGGCAAGCAGAAAGAATGAATCAGGAAACCTTAGGATATAGGAGGTAGAGGGGCCTTCTAGAATGTATTGGAGACCTGGGAGGTGAGAGACTCTCAAGACTCAAAGGGAGGGACCTTAGATGAAATGTTCTACAGAGGGCAGAAAAAACTTGGAGAGTTCATCTCCAATACAAATATAGGGAATCATGTAAAGGAATTGTGTTGCCATCTTTACTAGCTGATTTTGTGTGTCAACTTGACACAAGCTAGAGTTATCATGGAGAAAAGAGCCTCCCTTGAGGAAATGCCTCTATGAGACCCAGCTATAAGGCATTTTCTCAATTAGTGATCAAGGGTGGGAGGGTCCATAATGGTTGGTGCCATCATCCCTGGATTCTATAAGAAAGCAAGCTGAGCAAGCCAAGGGAAGCAATCAGTAAGTTAAATTCCTCCATGGCCTCTGCATCAGTTCCTTCTGCCTCCTGACTTGTTTGATTTCCAGTCCTCACTTCCATTGGTGATGGGGAAGTGTAAGCTAAATAAACACTTTCCTCCACAACTTGCTTCTTGGTCAAAATGTTTTGTGCAGGAATAGAAATCCTGGCTAAGACACCATCCCACAGTCAAAAACTCTGACCCAGATTTGTTCCTGTCTGAAAGAACTGCACGGACAAAAATGGAGAAAACCCTAAGGAAAAGGATGTCTAGTGACAGGCCCAAATTGGGATCCAGCTCAGGGGGGAAGCCCCAAGGCCTGACATTATTACTGATGCTATGGTGTGCTTACAAACAGGGGCCTATCATGACTGCCCTCCAAAAGGTCAAACAAGCAGCTGAACGTGTTAGATGCAGATATTTATACCCAACCAATGGAGACCCCTGTGGCTGAATTAGGTAAAAGCCAAAGAAGCTGAGGATGAGGGTGGCCCTAGAGGACCTCTAGCTAAACTGGACCCTTGGGATCTGTCCTACACTGAGCCCCCAAACAGGCTGCGTATTTCAGCTGATATGGGTCCCCCAACACCTTTACAACAGAGGACTGCAGGGTCTGGACTCAGTCAGAGAAGATACATCTAATCTTGGAAAGAATTGGAGCCCCAGGGGATGGGGAGGTCTGGTAGAAGAGGTTGGGGGTTGGGCCATCCTCTTTGAGATGGGAAGAGGAGGTATGGGATGTGGAACAGTTGGAGGATGGACTGGGAGGTGGCTAAAGTATGGACTGTAAAACATTATTAAAAAGAAATTAAAAAAATAAAAAAAACGATGTCACATAATGCACAATATTCTCTTGCAGTTTTTAATGTGGTGCACTGTTGCTGGCTTTTTTTTAATACACTACTGAGAATCCCCAGAAAGGGCTTGAATAAAATGTCAAATGAAGAAATAGGCTATATAAATGCAAAGTAGTAATAATCTAAATGGAATACAATAATGATTATAGACCTGGTACTTCACTACCAGTGGTGACATTACAGGTGATTTACAGAAACACACAGGATGATTAAGGCAATAATTAGAGTATCTTGAAAGAGGTAAAGCTAAGCAAACATAGAATGAATTAGCAATAAGTAAGTGCTGACAGGCAATAGGAAAGTCTTATGGCCTGCAAGAAGTGATCCCATAAAGAATACAACGAATTAAAAAATGTAGAAAAAAACATGCTAAGTATGATTAAATTTTCACAAACTTACAGACTTTAAGCATATAGAGGGATCAGAATTGTATGTATATTTTCATTCTGTTTTGGAAAGAAAGACTCCTGGAAGATTTGCAGCACCACATTTGAGTAATTCTTAAAAGATTGCTAAGATGCTTTCTTGTTTCTAACTTCTGGATGTAGAAAATCTTTAATGAAGACCATTGGTAAACTGAATGGCAAGGCTCCAGATTTCACCTTCCTGGAAGTTCAGGACCCCTGGGATTTAATTAAAGAAAGACTGGAAGGATGTCAACTCCATAGGAAGACCAGCAGTCTCAACTAACCCAGACCCCTGAGATCTCATAGACACTGCACCATCAACCAGGCATATATGAGCTTGTCTGAGGCCCTGACCCATACACAGCAGAGGACTGCCTGGTTTGGCCTCAGTGGGAGATGATATGCCTATGCCATGAGAGACATGAAGCCCAAGATCCCCACATTGAGATATCTTCTTTCTCTGCTCCTCTCCCAGTGACTCTTATGATTCTAGTTACCAGCATGAACCTGGGAGAGCAGAGCTTAGAGATAGGGCTGAATAAAGTCTTATGAAACAGCCAACTTTTTCAGATGATCCTATTTATATTTTGTTGATATATTGGATAGTAAGCAAGATATATTAACAAAAGTCACACTAGTTTCGGCTGTAAACAATCCTGAAGACAACCAGTGCTTGGAAAGATACTTGAAACAAACAAACAAGCAAATAAACAAATGCAAGCAGTAATATGTAATCTGAAGCAAACAGACTCCTATGTACTATATCTAGGTGGCAAGTCATCAAAGTGCATTCCAAAATAGTCCACTTTACAGTGGGACTGAAGTCACAGGATTCTTGTTTTGATTTCTTAGAGTTTTCTTACAAGCTCTCATAGTTCTTCTTACAAGTTATATTTATGGTTCTGAAATGACCTTACATTCTGGTACTGAGATATGGTTGTCCTTTTCAATGTCTCCTTTAACCCTAACAACACAGCTTCTGATTCAACTTTCTTTGTTGTCAGGCAGTAGACTCATTTCTGGTAGGAATGGGGATGACAAGGAGAAATGGAAGGAGAGCCTTCTGCTAATTCATATGTATGTATGTATGCATGTATGTATGTATATATGTATGTATGCATGTATGTATGTATGTATGTATGCATGTATGTATGTATGCATGTATATCTGAGAGAGAGAGAGAGAGAGAGAGAGAGAGAGAGAGAGAGAGAGAAATATGGAGGCAGGAGGTAGAGAAAGTCCCAGAATCTTTGCAAACTTAATTCAGAGGCTAGATGAGGATGCTGAGATTCCTGCTCTATCAAACTTCCCTGGGAGACCTGCCTGTCTCTGTCTTCCATTTGCAGTGCTGTAGTTACATATTTATGCGGTCACATCCAGCGTTTTATTTGAAATAGATAATAGAGTCTGAACTCAGGGCCTCAATGTTGTCTAGGCATTGATCTTACCAACCCTACCAAGCTGTCTCACTAACCCTTCTCTAATCATCCTTCCATCAATCCCTATGTCACTTGACTAATGAGAACACTGTCATGCAGAGAGAAATTCATTGAGGTTTTAGAAAACCTATGACTTCATCATTGCCTAGCTTCCAGACTTAGACTATCTGAACAAATAGATCTTTGGGGTATTTCTCATGCTACCCATTTTTATGTGATATGCTGAATCCTGTGAGTACTGGCTGATATTCAATTTATAAAACCAGTGTAGAAAATTTTATCTAGGACATGACACTTTGCCATACAAGCAAAAAACAATACCTAATTCAGTCACTTCAGGAAACATATTAATTTTTAATTAAATCAGTCTAGATTATAGTTTGGTACACTCAATGTTTTCTAAATACAGGGATCTTGATGAAATATTAAATATTTCACTTAATTGGTTAACATTTTAAGTTTCAGTTTAGAAGTTCACCTAAAGTATTGCATCTTATATGGTAAATATGAAATTGCAACAAATATTCATTTTTGTTTGATACTCATGTTTATTCATGTAATTATCCAGATAATATTAAAAATTAGACATGTATTTTGCGAAGTTAGTTCCATTAACCCTACAAATGAAGTATATGATAAAAACTGAAAGATCCAGACATATACCTGTGGCAGTCACCCTACATGTTGTTGCAAATGACAGCATGATTTTACATTTTCCCCCGAATCATGGTATCATTTCATAATACAGGCATCTGGAGGTAGATAGGCATATATTTGTTGGGATATTTAAAATCATATGCACTCCTGAATACAGTTAACTTTAAATTGAATTTTTTTCGATTAAATATCTGTGTTTAGTCTGTATTCTACTATCTACCTTTATGACATTCAATCTGTAGTTTCCCATTAACTCTGGAATTTGAGTATGATATATTTATGAAGGATTTTAGAATATTCCTTTGGGTTGTGTATGTTTTGGAAGTTCAGTCCTAAGGTTTGATTGGACCTGGGTTTTAGTCACACTCAGGAGAGTAGATGACATTCTGTTCTTTCCAAGTAAGGCCCATTGCACTGTTTTCTATGTTTTATTGCTTTGTTATTTATATTCAACAATGTCAAAGTCCAATATTTCACCTGAGGATTATAAAATAATTTATCTATCTTGAATTTGATTCGCATAGTCCATATTAACAAAAGTCTATAGAAAAATCTTTAAAGATTTTATAGCACTGGCTAATTAGAACATTAAGGTCAAGAGGAAATGTTGTTCCCCTAATATCCCTAATTGCACTCCTCTGTAGTTGGCCTATCATCCCTGTGACTATCTGATGAACATTTTAGAATGGATTAACTTATCACCAGGAGGCCTCTATCTTTGCTCCTGTTACTGAGGAGACTGGTGCAGCCAGGAACCTTGGGAACATCCGAGTGAAAGATTACTTGAGACAGGGTCCACCAGCGCCCCACCTGCACCTTAGAGCTGGGCAATGCCACAGCCTTCTGTGCACCCATCCTGCCAGGGGAACATCTGCTCTGCAGGGAGTCCTGCAGTTAGAGGTGAGGCTACCATCTTCACTCCTGCAACCAAACAGGCTGTTATAGCCAGGAACACAGGGAACTCCTGAATGCAAGATCATTTGGGACTCCATGTCTGCCAGAGCCCCACCCGCATCCTGGAACTGGCCAGCACCACAGCACTCTGTGCCACGAGAGAGCTGGTACAGGCACACAGGAGGGACAAGCACCAGTCAGAAACAGCAGGACTAACTAACACCAGGAATGCCAAAAGTCAAATGTAGGAACATTACTAACAGAAATCAAGGCAATATGGTACCATCTGAACCCAATTCTCCTACAACAGCAAGTTCTGGATACCCCAACATACCAGAAAAGCAAGATTTTGATTTAAAAGTCACAGCTCATGATGCTGAGAGAGGGCTTCAAGAAGGACATAATTAACTCCCTTAAGGAAATATAGGAGAACACAAGTAAACAGGGAGAAACACTTAAAGAACTATAGGAAAACACACACACACACACACACACACACACACACACACAAAAAAAAAAAAAAACACGTGAAGGAATTGAACAAAACCATCCAGCATCTAAAAATGGGGGTAAAAACAAGAAAGAAATCACAAAGGGAAATAACTCTGGACATAGAAAACCTAGAAAATAAGTCAGGAGTCATGGATACAAGAATCAACAACAGAATACAAGACACAGAAGAGAGATTCACAGATGCAGAAGATACCATGGAAAGCATTGACACAAGAGTCAATGAAAATGCAAAATGCAGAAATGTCCTGACCTAAAACATCTAGGAAATCCAGGACAAGATGAGAAAACCAACCCTAAGGATTATAGGTATAGAAGAGAGCAAAGATTTCCAACTTAAAGGGCCAGTAAATGTCTTCAACAAAATTATAGAAGAAAATTTCCCTAACCTAAAGAAAAAGATGCCCATGAACACAAAAGAAAGCCTACAGAACTCCAAATAGATTTGACCAGAAAAGGAATTCCTCTCATCACATAATAATTAAAATGCCAAATACACTAAACAAAGAAAGAATATTAAAAGCACTAATGGAAAAAGGTCAAGTAACATATAAATGTAGACCTATCAGAATTACACCAGTCTTTTCAACAGAGACTATGAAAGCCAGAGAAGCCTGAGCAGATGTCATACAGACCCTATCAGAACACAAATGCCAACCCAGTCTGCTGTATCCAGCAAATCTCCCAAATACCATGTATGGAAATATCAAGGTATTCCATGACAAAAACAATTTTACAATAACTTTCCACAAATCCAGCCCTTCAAAGAATAATGAATAGAAAACACCTATAAAAGTTGGGAAACTACACACTAGAAAAAGCAAGAAATTAATCTTTCAACAAACCCAAAAGAAGATAACCACTCAAACATAAAAGTTACCTCAAAAATAACAGGAAGCAACAATCATTATTCTTTAATATCTCTTAACACCAATGGATTCAATTCCCCAATAAAAAGACATAGATTAGCAGGCTGGATATGTAAACAGGACCTAACATTTTGCTGCATACAGGAAATGCATCTCAGTGTCAAAGACAAAAACTACCTCAGAGTAAAAGCCTAGAAAACAGTTTTCCAAGCAAATGGCTCCAGGAAACAAGCTGGAGTAACCATTCTAATATCCAATAAAATAGACTTTCTACAAAAAAGTCATCAAAGGCATTGAAGTACAATTTATACTCATCAAAGGAAAAATCTCCCAAGAAGGACTTTCAATTCTGAACATCTATGCTCCAAATAAAAGGGCAATCTCCTTTGTAAAAGAAACTTTAGTAAAGCTTAAAGCACACATTGAACTCCACACAATAATTGTGGGTGACTTCGACACCCCACTATCCTCAATGCTCAGATCAGGGAAACACAAACTAAACAGAGCACAGTGAAACTAACAGAAGTTTTGGACCAAATGGATTTAATATTTATCTATAGAACATTTCATCCTAAATCAAAAGAATATACCTCATGGTACCTCATGATACTTTCTCCAAAATTCACCATATGATTGATCACAAAACAAACCTCAACAGATATAAGAAGATCAAACTAATCCCATGACTCCTACCAGATCACTAAGGAGTAAAGGTTGCCTTCAATAGCAGCAAAACAACAGCAAGCCCACACAATGTTCTTCTCAATGATACCTTGATCAAGAAAAAATAAGGAAAGAAATCAAGGATTTAAAATTTAATGAAAATAAAGGCACGATATACCCAAATTTATGGAACACAATGAAAACAGTGCTAAGAGGAAAACTCAGAGCTGAGTGCCTCCAAAAGACGCTGGCAAAAGCATACACTAGAAGCTTAACAGCACTCCTGAAAGCTCTAGAACAGAAAGAAGCTAATACACCCAGGAGGAGTAGAAGGCAAGAAATCATCAAACTCAGGATTGAAATCAACCAAGTAGAAACAGAAAGAACTATACAAAAAATCAACAAAACCAGGAGCTGGTTCTTTGAGAAAATCAACAAGATAGATAAACTCTTAGCCAGACTAACCAGAGGGCACAGAGACAGTGTCAAAATTAACAAAATCAGAAATGAAAAGGGCGATATAACAACAAAAGCTGAGGAACTAAGAAAATATCATCAAATCCTACTACAAAAGCCCACACTCAACACAACTGGAAAATCTGGATGAAATGGACAATTTCCTAGACAGATACCACATACCAAAGTTAAATTAGGATCAGATAGACTGTTTAAAAGTTTCCATTACCCCTAAAGAAATAGAAGCAGTAATTGAAAGTCTCCTAAACAAAAAATGCACAGGACCAGATCATTTTAGTGCACAATTCTATCAGACCTTCAAAGAAGACCTAACACCAATACTCTTTAAATTATTCCACAAAATAGAAACAGAAGTAACACTACCAAACACATTATATGAAGCCACAATTACAATGATACAAAAACCACACAAAGACTCAAGAAATAGAGAACTTCAGACCAATTTCCCTTGTGAATATTGATGCTATAATAGTCAACAAAGTTCTTGCTAACTGAATCCAAGAACACATCAAGAGGATCATTCACCATGATCAAATAGGCTTTATCCCAGGGATGCATGGATGGTTCAATACAGGGAAATCCATCAATGTAATCCACTACTTAAAAAACTCAAAAAGAAAACATGGTCATTTCATTAGAAACTAAAAAATCATTTGATGAAAATCAGCATCCTTTCATGTTAAAAATTTTAGAAAGATCAAGAATTTAAGGCCAATACCTAAACATAGTAAAAGCAATATACAGCAAACCAATAGCTGACATAAAAAGAAATGGAGAGAAACTTGAACAATCCCATTAAAATCAGGGACTAGACAAGGCTGCCCTCTTTCTCCATATTTATTCAATATAGTGCTTCACGTTCTAGCTAGAACAATTAGACAACAAAAGGAGTTAAAAGTGATACAAATTGGAAAGGAAGAAGTCAAATTATCACTATTTAGAGATGATATGATAGTATACTTAAGCAACCCAAAAAAATCCACCAGAGAACTCCTACAGCTGATAAACAACTTCAGCAATGTGGCCAGATATAAAATTAACTCATCAGTAATTATATACTCAACAGTATAAAATTAGCAAATCAGTAGCCTTCCTCTACTCAAAGGATAAAGAGGCTGACAAAGGAATTACTGAAAAAACACCATTTGCTATAGGCACAAATAATATAACATCTTGGTGTGACTCTAACCAAACAAGTAAAAGATCTGTATGATAAGATTTACAAGTCTCTGAAGCAAGAAATCAAAGAAAACCTCAGAAGATGGAAAAATCTCCCATGATCATGGATTGGCTGGATTGATATAGTAAAAATGGCCATCTTGTCTAAAGCAATACACAGATTCAATGCAATCCCCATCAAAATCCTAACTCAATTCTTCATAGAGTTAGACAGAGCAATTCTTAAATTCATCTGGAATAACAAAAACACATAATAACAAAAACTATTCTCAATAGTAAAAGAACTTCAGGGGGAATCAGTATCCCAGACCTCAAGCAGGACTACAGAGCAATAGTGTTAAAAACTACATGGTATTCGTACAGTGACAGGCAGTAGATCAATGGGATAGAATTGAAGACCCAGAAATGTACCCACACATCTGTTGCCACTTGATCTTTGAAAAAGGAGCTAAAACCATCCAGTGGGAAAAAGATAGCCTTTTTAACAAATGGTGCTGTGCTCAACTGGCAGCTAGGATGCAGAAGAATTGAAATTGATCTGTTTTTATCTCCTTGTACTAAGCTCAAGTCCACGTGAATCAAGGGCCTCCATATAAAACCACACACTCTAAAACTAATAGAAAAGAAACTGGGAAATAGTTGTGTGCACATGGGCACAGGGGAAAAGTTCCTGAGCCAAACACCAATAGCTTATGCTCATAAAATTACAAAGGTTCTATAAGGCAAAGAAACTGCCAATAGGGCAAAATGGCAACCAACAAATTGGTTGGTAAACAGGTCTTTACCAACCCTACATATGACAGAGGGTTACTATTCAATAATATACTAAGAACTGAAGTTAGACCCCTGAATACCAAATAACCCCGTTAAAAATGGGATACAGAGCTAAACAAAGAATTTTCACCTAAGGAATATCAAATGGCTGAGAAGCACCTAAATAAATGTTACATGCTTAGTAATCAGGGAAATGCAAGTTAAAACAAGCTTGAGATTTCACCCTATACCAGTCAGAATGGCTAAGATCAAGAACTCATGAGACAGCTGGTGTTGGAGAAGATATGGAAAAGAGGAATGCTCCTCTACTGCTGGTGGGATTGCACACTGGTACAACCACTCTTGAAATCAATCTGGCTCTTCCTCATAAAACTGGGCCTGATATGACCAGAGGATCCTGTTATACCTCTTCTGGGCATATACCCAGAGAATTCCCCAGCATGTAAAAGGACACATGCACCACTATGTTCATAGTATCCCTATTTATAATATCTAGAAGATGGAAAGAACCTAGATGTCCTTCAACAGAGGAATGGAGACAGAAAATGTGGTATATTTATACAATGAGATACTTCTCAACTATTAAAAACAATGAATTCATGAAATTGTTGGGCAAATGGGTGGAACTAGAAAATATCATCCTAAGTGTGGTAACCCAATCACAAAAGAATTCACATGGTGCCGGGCGGCGGTGGCGCCCGCCTTTAATCCCAGCACTTGGGAGGCAGAGGCAGGTGAATTTCTGAGTTCAAGGCCAGCCTGGTCTACAGAGTGAGTTCCAGGACAGCCATAGCTACACATAGAAACCCTGTCTTGAAAAACAAAAACAAAAAAAATAAATAAAAGAAAAAGAAAAAAAAAAGAATTCACATGGTACGCACTCACTGATAAGTGGATATTAGCCCAGAAACTTGGAATACCCAATACACAATTCACATATCAAATGATGCCCAAGAAGAAGGAAGAACTAGGTATGGATACTCTGATCCTTCTTAGAAGGGGGAACAAAATACTCACAGAAGGAGATACAGAGGCAAAGTGTAGAGCAGAGACTGAGGGAAAGACCATCCAGAGACTACCCCACCTAGTGATCCATCCCATATACAGTTACAAAACCTAAACACTATTATAGATGTGCATAAGTACTTGCTGACTGGAGGCAGATATCACCTGGGAGGCTCTACTGGTACATGAGAAATACAGAGGAGAACACTCTCAGGCAGCCATTGAAATGAGCACTGGGTCCCCAATGGGGAAGCTAAAGAAAGTAGTCAAGGAGCTGAAGGGGTTTGCAGCACCATAGGAGGAACAAGGATATGAGCCACCCAGTACTCCCAGAGCTCCCAAGAACAAAAAATCAACTATGGCTCAGAAGCATAGGCAGCATAGGATGGCCTTGATGGACATCAAATGGAGGAGAGGCTCCTGGTCCTGGAAAGTCTAGATGCAGCAGAGTAGAGAAATACCAGGACAGGGAAGTGGGAGGGGTTTATTGGGGAACAGGAGGAGGGGAGGTGGCTTATGGGACTTGTGGGGGGCAGGGACAAGACCAGGAAAGGGGAAATCATTTGAAATGGAAATAAAGAATATATCCAATAAAAAAAACCCTAACATTAAAAAAAGAATATGCCATCCTGAATAAGGTAGCCCAATCACCAGGGAACACTGATGGTATGCACTCACTGATAAGCGCATATTAGCCCAAGAGCTCAGAATAAACAGAATACAAATCACAGACCACATGAAACTCAAGAAGAAGGAGCATCAAAGTGTAGGTTCTTCAATTTTTCTGAGAAAGGGAACAAAATCATCACAAGAACAATTATGTAGACAAAGTGTGGGGCAGAGACTGAAGGAAAGGCCATCCAGAAACTATTCTATCTGGGGATTCATTCTATAAACTGTCACCAAATCCCAACACTATTGTGGATTCTAAGAAGTGCTTGCCTAAAGGAGCCTGATATGGCTGTCTTCTGAGGGGCCCTTCCTTAGCCTTACAGATACTTAGGCAGATGCTAGCAGCCAACCATTGGACAGAGCCGGAGGTTCACAATGGAGGAGCTGGAGGAAAGACTGGAGGAGCTGAAGGGGTTTGGATCCCCATGGGAAGAACAATGATGTTGGCCAATCAGAAGCCCCAGGGCTCCCAAAGACTAAGTCATTAACCAAGGGGTACACATGGTTCCAGCCACATTTGTGGTGAAGGAATGCCTTCTCAGGCATTGATGGGGGAAGAGGTCCTTGGTCCTTTGAAGGCTTGATAGATGCCCCACTGTGGGCAAGGAGAAAAGAAAAAGAAAGGAAAGGAAAGGAAAAGAAAAGAAAAGAAAAGAAAAGAAAAGAAAAGAAAAGAAAAGAAAAGAAAAGAAAAGAAAAGAAATAACCAAAGGACACATGGGGGGAAATGCAGGCTTTAGTTCTTTGACTTGTCGGACTAAGATGTTTTCTTCCACACATGGGAAAATATGATTCCACATGAAACAGTTATGGTACTCTGGAAGAACTTCATGTCATGATTTTATAAGAGTGAAACCATATGGTATAATGTACCCACTAGAAATTCACTTTACATATCCCTTGACCTCCCCTGGAGTGCACCTCTCCACACCTGATGAAAACACCAATTCAGAACCTGTAATCTCTCAAAGGAAACATGGAAATTTTTTTTCAACTTCTGCTCATTAAGATCTATTAAACATTGGGCATCATCATTCATTACCAGAAAGTGAAAATGGTGATTTTCTCCATGAACAAATATTTTTTTCTTTCATTAGAGGCATTCCAACATCCCCAGACATGGTCAATAATACAACAGGTGACTCAAGAATGGATTCTCTGGAGCTCAGCTGCGGGTGCAGACTACCACGGCCAGGACCGCTCTCTGAGCGGAGTAGCAGCGAGGGGCCACCTTGCCGCCTCTGGGCACAGCTCGGAACTCTAGCAGCTGGAGTCAGGGGCCTGGACTCAGACCTAGCATAGTCCAGCACAGACAACGCTGCCAGCCGGGTACCAGCAGCTCAGCCAAGGTCAAGCTGTGCTTTCAGCGGGGCAGCCATCTTGCCTCAGGACCCTGCGCGCAAACAGGGCACACTGGACACAGCGAGCGGCTGGAGTCAGGTGCGTGGCCAGAGATATAGCTTAGCTTAGCTCTGCAGGAGATCCGGGCACAGAAAGCTCAGCTGCCAGTGCAGACTACCACGGCCGGGCTGGCTCTCTGAGCGGACTAGCAGAGAGGGGCCACCTTGCCGCCTCGGGACACAGCTCGGAATTCTAGCAGCTGGAGTCAGGGGCCTGGACTCAGAGTGAGCATAGTCCAGCACAGACAACGCTGCCAGAAGGGATCTGTCTCCTGGGGACAGGCATGCTGTGCTTTCAGCGGGGCTGCCATCTACAATAAGAACAACTAACGCCAGAGATAAAGAGATGGCAAAAGGCAAACGTAGGAACATTATCAACAGAAATCAAGGCAATATGGCACCATCTGAACCCAATTCGCCAACCACAGCAAGTCCGGGATACCCCAGCACACCAGAAAAACAAGAGTTAGATATAAAAGCACAGGTCATGATGCTACTAGAGGAACACAAAAAAGACATAAACAAATCTCTTAAAGAAATGCAGGAGAACATCAATAGGGTAGAAGCTCTTACAATCCAAACACAAAAAACACTTAAAGAACTCCAGGAGAATATGGGCCATCAGACAGAAACCAATAAGAGGAAATGAGAAAATCAGTTAAAGAAATGCAGGAGAACTTGAAACAACAGGCAGAAGTCATGAAAGAGGGAGCACAAAAATATATTAAAGAATTACATGAAAACACAAACAAACAAATGATGGAACTGAGCAAAACCATCCAAGATCTGAACACAGAGGTAGAAACAACTAAGAAATCACAAAAGGAGGCAACTTTTGAGATAGAAAACCTTGGGAAGAAATCAGGGGTCATAGATGCAAACATAAACAACAGAATACAAGAGATAGAAATAAGAATCTCAGATGCTGAAGATAACATAGTAACCATTGACTCCACAGTCAAAGAAAACGCAAAATCCAAAAGGCTTGTAACCCAAAACATCCAGGAAATCCAGCACACAATGAGAAGACCAAACCTAAGGATTATAAGGATAGATGAGAGTGAAGATCTACAACTTAAAGGGCCAGCAAATATCTTTAACAAAATTATGGAAGAAAACTTCCCTAACTTAAAGAGAGATGCCCATGAATATACAAGAAGCCTACAGAACTCCAAACAGACTGGACCAGAACAGAAACACCTCCCGTCACATAATAATCAAAACCCCAAATGTACTAAACAAAGAAAGAATATTAAAGGCAGTAAGAGAAAAGAGCCAAGTAACATATAAAGGAAGACCTATCAGAATCACAGCAGACATCTCTCCAGAAACCATGAAAGCTAGAAGATCCTGGGCAGACCTCATGCAGACCCTAAGAGAAAACAAATGTCAGCCAAGACTACTATACCCAGCAAAACTCTCAATCAACATAGATGGAGAAATCAAAATATTCCATGACAGGACCAAATTTACACAATATCTTTCCACTAACCCAGCTCTACAAAGGATAATAAGAGGAAAACTCCAATACAAGGAAGGGAATGGCACCAAAGAAAAAGCAAGACAGTAAACTTCTTCCATCAAACTCAAAGGAAGATAACTACTCAAAAACAAAAATAACATAAAAAATGTCAGGAAGTAATAATCTCTATTCCTTAATATCTCTTAACATCAATGGACTCAATTCCCCAATAAAAAGACATAGAATAACAGACTGGATATGGAAACAAGACCCTACATTTTGCTGCTTACAGGAAACACACCTCAGAGTCAAAGACAAACACTACCTTAGAGTAAAAGGCTGGAAGACAATTTTGCAAGCAAATGGTCACAGGAAGCAAGCTGGAGTAGCCATTTTAATATCAGATAAAATTGACTTTCAACCCAAAGTCATCAAAAGAGACACAGAAGGTCACATCTTGTTAGTCAAAGGAAGAATCCACCAAGAAGAACTCACAATTCTAAACATCTACGCTCCAAATGTAAGGGCACCCTCATTCGTAAAAGAAATTTTACTAAAGCTCAAAGCACACATTGCACCTAACACAATGATTGTGGGGGACCTCAATACTCCACTATCCACAGTGGACTGACCATGAAAACAGAAACTAAACAAGGACATGGAGAAACTCATCGATACTTTGGAGCAATTGGATTTAACAGATATATATAGAACATTTCACCCTAAAGCAAAAGACTATACCTTTTTCTCAGCCCCTCATGGTACCTTCTCCAAAATCGACCATATAATTGGACACAAGACAGATCTCAACAAATATAAAAAGATCGAATTAATCCCATGCCTCTTATCAGATCACCACGGAGTAAGAGTGTTCTTCAATAGCAACAAAAACAACAGAAAATCCTCATATACATGGAGGCTGAACAATATTCTACTCAATGATACCTTAGTCCAGGAAGAAATAAAGAAAGAAATCAAATATTTCTTAGAATTTAATGAAAATGAAGGCGCAACATACCCAAATCTATGGGACACAATGAAAGCAGTGCTTAGAGGAAAACTCATAGTTCTGAGTGTCTCCAAAAAGAAACAGGAGAGAGCATATACTAGCAACTTAATGGCGTACTTGAAAGCTCTGGAACAAAAAGAAGCAATTTCACCCAGGAGGAGTAGAAGACAGGAAATCATCAAACTCAGGGCTGAAATCAATCAAGTTGAAACAAAGTGAACCATACAAAGAATCAACAAAACCAGGAGCTGGTTCTTTGAGAAAATCAACAAGATAGATAAAGCCCTAGCCAGACTTAACAAAGGGCACAGAGACAGTATTCAAATTAACAAAATTAGAAATGAAAAGGGAGATATAACAACAGAAACTGAGGAAATTAAAAAAATCATCAGATACTACTACAAAAACCTATACTCAACTCAACTGGAGAATCTGGAGGAAATGGACAATTTCCTAGACAGTTACCAAATACCAAAAATTAAACCAGGATCAAATAGATCGTCTAAACAGACCCATAACCCCCAAAGAAATAGAAGGGGTCATAGACAGTCTTCCAACCAAAAAGAGCACAGGACCAGATGGTTTTAGTGCAGAATTCTATCAGACCTTCAAAGAAGTCCTGATATCAATACTCTTCTAACTATTCCACAAAATAGAAACAGAAGGAACACTACCCAACTCATTCTATGAAGCCACAATTACCCTGATACCAAAACCACACAAAGATCCAACTAAGAAAGAGAACTACAGGTCAATTTCTCTTATGAATATCGATGCAAAAATACTAAACAAAATACTTGCCAACCGAATCCAAGAACACATCAAAACGATCATTCACCATGATCAAGTTGGCTTCATCCCAGGGATGCAGGGATGGTTTAATATACGGAAATCCATTAACGTAATCCACTACATAAACAAACTCAAAGAAAAAAACCACATGGTCATCTCATTGGATGCTGAAAAAGCATTTGACAAAATTCAGCATCCTTTCATGCTAAAGGTCTTAGAAAGAACAGGAATTCAAGGCCCATATCTAAACATAGTAAAAGCAATATACAGCAGACCAGTAGCCAACATCAAGGTAAATGGAGAAAAACTTGAAGAAATCCCTCTAAAATCAGGGACTAGACAAGGCTGTCTCCTCTCACCATATCTCTTCAATATAGTACTTGAGTTACTAGCTAGAGCAATTCGACAACAGAGGGAAGTCAAAGGGATACAAATCAGAAAGGAAGAAGTCAAACTATCACTATTTGCAGATGATATGATAGTATACTTAAGTGACCCAAAAACCTCTACCAGAGAACTCCTGCAACTGATAAACAACTTCAGCAAAGTGGCTGGCTATAAAATCAACTCAAGTAAATCAGTAGCCTTCCTATACGCGAAGGATAAGCAGGCCGAGAAAGAAATTAGGGAAATGACACCCTTCACAATAGCCACAAATGATATAAAGTATCTTGGAGTGACACTAACCAAACATGTGAAAGATTTATATGACAAAAACTTCAGGTCTCTGAAGAGGGAAATTGAAGAAGACATCAGAAAATGGGAAAATCTTCCATGCTCGTGGGTTGGCAGGACTAATATAGTTAAAATGGCAATCTTGCCCAAAGCAATATACAGATTCAATGCAATCCCCATCAAAATCCCTACTCATTTCTTCGTAGAGCTAGAAAGAGCAATTCTCAAATTCATCTGGAATAACAAAAAACCCAGGATAGCTAAAACTATCATCAACAGCAAAAGAACTTTTGGGGGAATCAATATCCCGGACCTCAAGCAATATTACAGAGCAGTGGTATTAAAAACTGCATGGTATTGGTTCAGTGACAGGGAGGCAGATCAATGGAATAGGATCGAAGACCCAGAATTGAACCCACACATCTATGGCCAATTGATCTTCGACAAAGGAGCTGAAAACATCCAGTGGAAAAAAGATAGCCTTTTCAACAGATGGTGCTGGCTCAACTGGAGGTCAACATGCAGAAGAATGAGAATTGATCCACTCTTATCTCCTTGCACTGAACTCAAATCCAAGTGGATCAAGGACCTCCACATAAAACCAGACACACTGAAACTAATAGAAAAGAAACTGGGGAAGACCCTTGAAGACATTGGCTCAGGGGAAAAATTCCTGAACAGAACACCAATTGCTTATACTCTAAGAACAAGAATAGACAAATGGGACCTCATAAAACTACAAAGTTTCTGTAAGGCAAAAGACACTGTCAAAAGGATAAATCGGCAACCAACAAATTGGGAAAAAATCTTCACCAACACCATATCCGACAGAGGGCTAATCTCCAATGTATACAAAGAACTCAAGAGGTTAGACCCCAGAAAACCAAATAACCCTATCCAAAAATGGGGTACAGAGCTAAACAGAGACTTTTCACCTGATGAAATTTGGATGGCTGAGAAACACCTTAAAAAATGTTCAACATCACTAGTCATTAGGGAAATGCAAATTAAAACAACCCTGAGATTTCACCTCACACCAGTCAGAATGGCTAAGATTAAAAACTCAGAAGACATCAGGTGTTGGTGAGGATGTGGAGAAAGAGGAACACTCCTCCACTGCTGGTGGGAATGCAAGCTGGTACAACCACTCTGGAAATCAGTATGGTGGTTCCTCAGAAAACTGGATGTGATACTTCCAGAGGACCCAGCCATACCACTCCTGGGAATATACCCAGAAGATTCCCCAGCATGCAATAAGGATACATGCTCTACTATGTTCATAGCAGCCTTATATATAATAGCCAGAAGCTGGAAAGAACCCAGATGTCCCTCAACAGAGGAATGGATACAAAAAATGTGGTATATATACACAATGGAGTACTATTCAGCCATTATAAACAATGAATTCATGAAATTCTTAGAGAAATGGATGGAGCTGTAGAACGTCATACTAAGTGAGGTGACCCAGTCTCAAAAGAATACCCATGGTATACAGTCACTGATAAGTGGATATTAGCCTAGAAGCTTGGAACACCAAAGACACAAATCACATATCAAGTGATGTCTCACAAGAAGAAAGGAGTGGACACTGGTGCTAGAATGGACCAAAACATCATTGTGGGAGAGTACAAGAACAGTAAGGTGGGAGGGGGTGGATGAGGGAGCAGGGGGAGGGAAAAGGACATGTGGGACCTTTGGGGGTGGGGAACCAGAAAAAGGGAAATGAATTGTAAATATAGAATATATACAATAAAAAAAAAGAATGGATTCTCTGAGGGATATCACGAACAGTCACTGTCGCTTTATGAACTCTGATATTTGACTGCATTCAGTAATCTGCACAGCACTTTAAGGAAAATATGGGTCAGGTGAGCATTTCTTTGGTTCCTATCTTGGAAACTAGCCACACAGAAAAGCTCTTCAAAGGAAGTGGAAGTCAGAGCAGTGTTACAGCAGTAATTGTTCAGGAGCATCACTACTCCTGCTGTGGGTAGGTGAGATTCCTACTGTAGATTTTTTCCTTCTCCAATCCACAGGTTCTATTTGTTTGTTTGTTTTGTTTTGTTTTGTTTTTTTTCTGAAACCAATTTTAATCCTTAAAATGGTTTCATCTTTGTCTCCAAAATTTACCTGATTGTGTCAATGATTTCATTAGTCTAAATAACTTTCTATTTGATGACTCAGGACTCATCTGAAAATGTTTCTTAATGTGACATCTATATGTGAGAAAAATGGATTTTAGTTTTAGATGGAGGTTTATTGGTCCTATGGAATACAAAATAAACCAAGTAAGTTGCAAATTAACATGAGCTTTCAAAATCTGAGGTTCAAATAATCTATGAGTTCAAATACATTAATGATGGTCTTATTTGTGTTGATTGTGGGTGAGAAAAGCTGCAGATGAATCACACAAGTGTCCAATACCTGATGCCTTAGGAAAACATAAAATGCAGACATATTTCTTGGATGTTTTCTTCATTTAAATTTCGAGATTAAAATTAAGGAATTTTAATCCCTTTTCCAGTTTCCCTCTTTCCCAGAAATCCCCTATCCCATCCTCCCTCCCCTTGCTTCTATGAGGGTGTTCTTCCAAAATGAAATAATTTATGCATCAATAAAAAAAATCTTATGACCATCTTTTACAAACACAACGGCTGAAAATATCACAGGATAACATATTTAGCCCAGGGAAGTGATTGCTACACTTTTTGGAATCTACCTAGTCGATATTTTTACCAATATTTTCAATCATTGATTTATAACATTTGCTTTATTACTATAAAATCTTTGCATAATTATGAGTCATGCACACTCATATTTTGGCATCAGAATAAAGTATCTTTTTGAGGTTAGAGCTATTCATTTTGTATCAACATAAATAATCTCATATGAAGATTTTTTCCTTAATATATTTACTCTTGAAGTCATAAGTTATCAATCTAAACAGAAAATATCTTTGCTTACTAGCTCACAATAATTCCTTATAACATTCTTAAGATTAGTCATTGAAAACTATTATGGATTAATGCTCTTAAACAAATTATGTGATTGTAATAACATGCAATTACTATTTGCTGATGTGCAAATTATTCCAATTTTTGTAAGATTCCTCTTCATTCTAGAATTTTTATGATCTATTGAAGATTATATCTTAGGACAACAAGGGAGTTGAGACTCCCTGTGCACTGTTTCCCAGTTCTGAAAAAAGCCAGCTCTCTACACAAATGGCATTTTTTCTCTATATAGCTGTATTTCTAGATCTTATTCTGGGAATAACTGTGTTCCTAAGTGCTGTGTTGGCAGTGATGAGTTGTTGGGATTGTCAATGTTATGCAATGAATGTTTGTGTTCTCCCTCAAATTTGTATGTGGAAACTGCAACTATCAATGTGACAGACTATATTTGGAAATGGACCTCTAAGAGAGTAATTAAGGTCAATTGACGCCCTAAGGATAAGGCAGCCACAAAAAGGGTTAGTATTCTCATACAAAAAGAGAATAAACAGATGATAGCTTGGTCTTTTGTGGGTTTTGTCCTGGGGAAAGACAAATGTCTGTTCACACTAGATACAGTGCTATCTATAAACTCAAGAAAGAATTCCATTTGAGCAGAACCTAATGAGCCAGGAAACTGTTTACTTACAGAAGGTAAAACAGATGTGACTTATTTCTGTGTGGTGGCACCAAAACAAAACAAAACAAAACAACAAAACAAACAAAAACCTTCTGTCACTGTAGTATCGCATCACATCATGGATGATGCATCAGCAGCTTCACTGTATCTTTCCCTTTAGATATCTTTACAACTCCTTCATTATCTTTAACACCACCTGAAACTAGCAGGTTGGAGGGACTGGTCAGTAGACTCTCATGTGAGTTTCATGTGACCGTTAACATCCCTGTGACAATGCCATAACCCTAATTGACATTTCTGCTATGTTCTTATCTTGACTCCAGGCTTAACACCATGGAGGATAGCTCAGCAATTTGCTACAAGGTGGCAAATGGTCATATCAGGCCAGGAAAAATAATTATATGCTACCATCTTACTCTTTGCATTTTTATCTTTGTGTTCCTTTTTCAATGTTCACACAATAGGACATCAGGCAAACTCACAGATAGTATGGTGCTCTGTGACCCAAAGCAATAACCTTTCCCAGTCACTAGCTCTGCAGATACCTTGCTATTGTAATTGTACACTCCAAATCTTCCACAGAACAAATTTCTGTGGTTTGAGGTCCCCGGACTAAAGCATTTGTAAAACAACTCAAGTAACTAAAATACAGAATGTTGAACAAACATTATTTGTGCAAAGCAAATGAGATTCTGGTTGTAACACTGGCAGTTACTATGCTACACTTCTAAAACCAACAATTTCAAACTATTAAGGTCATAATTATAAACAAGGTCAGTGATGAACCTACATAAGGAACTGCATCTCCTGGGCTAACTTATTTATGCTTATTGCTACTACAATCTCACTCTGGACTTTGCTTGCCTCCCATCATTGTGGTCTTGGTGGAAGAAATTTAGGTAAGATATGTGAAGCTTAGTGTAGAAGACAATCATGGAGAAATAGGACAGAACCTCAAGGACTGGGAGTGGGTAATAACACAATGTATCATTATGCTAACTTACATACTGAAGTAGATTTAACACAGTTCTCAAAGGCACAACTTCACTTATAGCCAGAGACACACAAAACACATTCTTTTGTCTAAATCTCATATGACAAGTAGATTAAAATTAATTAATGATAAAACATTTTAGGATATAAAAATCTAAGAGGAAATAGCTTCTTTTTCCTTGCTTCAACAAAACCCTGTGACTTGCAAATACTCCACTTTCATTTGATATTTGCAGTCTTCCAGTAGAGGCATTGTAATTCACCACTTCCTTTAAATATCACCTTATTACTTACAAAATTAGTGTTACCTGGGCTGCAGGAAGTGAAACCCAAAGTCTTTATGAGCAAGAAGTCCATTATCAATGACTGTCAAGTCTAGCCTCTAAGGAGTTACCTGATACATGTTACCACTACACAAAAACTGTTCCCTTTCAGTTCTCATTCCTCTTTTTAATGTTCTTTTCTGATAGGTTTTTCATACATGAGTGTTGCATTTATACCATTTTAACACTCCCATTTCTCCATGTTCTTGCACTCCCTCTCAAATTCACAATTTATTGTTCCAAGTGCCTCTCACTTACTTAATACTAGGGTCATAACTCCCCTCACACACAAACGATTTATTCATTTGCCTCTTCTAGAAATACAGATTGTTGAGTCTCTTCTCTACTCTTGATCAGTTACCTTAGTTGCTTTATTATTTTCTTTTTTTTTTCAGAGTTGATTGCTTTGATTTTATTTTTTTTATTTTTTTATTTAATTATTATTTTCTATATTCTATGTTTACATTCCAAAGGCTTTCCCCTTTCCCAGTTCCCACCCACCATATGTCCCATAATTCCTCTCCCCCCAGCTATTCCCCAATCATTTCCCCCTACCCCCCACGATTTCTCTGTTCTGGGTCTACAAAACTGGATCCAATCTTTACAGGCCCAGGGTCCTCTCCTTTCTTCTTCTTGGGAGTCAATTGACTTGCTAATTGTGCCTTGAGCATTTAGGGCTTCTGGGCTCATAAATATCCACTTTTCAGCGATTGCATTTCATGTGTATTCTTTTGTGATTGGGTTAGCTCACATAGGATGATATTTTCCAGATCTAACCATTTACCTACAAATTGCATGAGTTCATTATTTTTAATTGCTGAGTAGTACTCCATTGTATAAATATACCACATTTTCTGTATCCATTCCTCTTTTGAGGGATATCTGGGCTCCTTCCAATTTCTGGCTATTACAAACAAGGCTGCTATAAACATAGTGGAGCATGTGTCTTTATTGTATGCAGGGGAATCTTCTGGGTATATGCCCAGGAGTGGTATGCCAGGGTCCTCTGGAAGTGACATGCCCAATTTTCTGAGGAACCGCCACACTGATTTCCAGAGCAGTTTTACCATCTTGCAATCCCACCAACAGTGGAGGAGTGTTCCTCTTTCTCCACATCCTCGCCAGCATTTGTTGTCTCTTGAGTTTTTAATCTTAGCCATTCTGACTGGTGTGAGGTGGAATCTCAGGGTTGTTTTGATTTGCATTTCTCTGATGACTAACGATGTTGAACATCTCTTAAGGTGTTTCTCAGCCATCCAAATTTCTTCTGGTGAAAATTCTTTGTTTAGCTCTGTACCCTATTTTTTGATAGGGTTATTTGGTTCTTTGGGGTCTAACTTCTTGAGTTCTTTTTATATATTGGATATTAGCCCTCTGTCGGATGTGGGGTTTATTATTTTCTTTAATACAGTTTCTAGTAAAGTCATATCTTGAAGCTTAGAATCTGGTTAGGCTTTGATATCTTGGCTCTGCTTTTATCTTTTATGGTCTTCATAGCATGTGGTTTGCTTCCATGCCAACCTCTTGTTGAGTATATGAGTATTTACACTCCATTACAAAGGCTCCCAGAACCTATCACTTTGTATCTTTAACCTATTATTCTGACAGTTCTTTGGATATTTATTTTTTTGTTCTTGATTAACAACAGACATATGGTTATGAATTATGTATAGGCAGTTAGTTCTCATGCCTATCCCTTTTGCCTGATTGGGAAGTATGTTTCAATTTCAATGAAAACTAAGTTAACACAGCCAAAGTTGGAAAAATAGAACATGACAAATGGGGCTTTAAACAGTAAAATATTTCTTGAGTGCAGTTAAGCATTTATTTACAACTAAATTGAACTTTAAATGATTCATTGGAAAGATAATCTGGACATTCTGAAAGACCTGAACTTATATTGCATAATTATAAATATATACAATTTGGTATAATTATAATTTTGGTATATTTAAAATAAACAAATATTAAAATCATTCTTTTAGACATAAGTAATGAAAATATGTTATGTAGCCATTTGAAATGATAAAATATATCTATATTTAGAGAAAAAGCTCAACAACCATCTTTTCTTGAATTTTAATGATACAATGACATTTTTCAGGCATTATGTGTTTATGAACATGTGCACATCCTATTGATTTATGGAGATATAGCCATTGTCAATTACATATTAAGAGTATACTATAAGACTTTATTTTTCTACTTGAAGCTGCATTATGTCTGTATTCAAAATAAGAATGGAGATCTTTTCCTTTTGGAAATAGTGAAGAAAAATAATTACATGGGTTAGAGCCCAATAATTTAGTCATTTTCTTCATTTGCAAAAACTGTGTTTGTTTATGTTATACTCATTAAAATATATAGCAATATTTACAGCATTTTGTTATTTAAATACAGAGAACATTTTGAGTTGCTGACACAGCATGGTCAACAACATTATGCTGGGACAATGAAACACTGTCATTTCCTTTCAGTTTTTCTGCTGTGTCTAAATGTTCATTTCATAGTCTCTTGATGTATTGTAATCTTGATGTTAAAATAATTTGTTCTTTGTTAGTGGTTTTGATGTATGTGGTTCTGTAGATCTATTGGAGTGAAAGGAGGCAGTGATTTGCTTTACATAGTATACATGTCAGATAGCACTATGGTCTGTGAATTATACAATGATAAATAGATCCTATATGTCAAAATGTGTGTTGGCGGGCTGGAGAGATGGCTCAGCGGTTAAGAGCACTGACTGCTCTTCCTAAAGTCCTGAGTTCAAATCCCAGCAACCACATGGTGGTTTACAACCATCTGTAATGAGATCTGGCGCCCTCTTCTGGTGTGTCTGAAGACAGCTACAGTGTACTTAGATATAATAAGTAAGTAAATCTTAAAAAAAAAATGTGTGTGTTGGTAAAGAAATGTACCAATGATAGCACTCATGTGATCAATATGTAACAATATGAGGGCCAGAGCCTTACAGGAACTTTGGCCTACAACTTCCTCAGAACAGACAGTATTTGTTGTTCAACACTGGCACATTCACACATGGGGAAATTTTCAGAATGAAGTGCTAGTCATGATTTTTGGTGATTTTAAAAGGTTATCATTGCCAATTTAGCTTAAATATATGAACTTTGTGATGTTACCTAATTATGAAATTAAGGATGACATACTGCTGAGAAGTTTGCATCACTGAATCATACATTACTGTGTATCCATGTGCATATAAACAATAAGAATAAACTATATTGACTTGGCATTTTTTAGGTATTTTGCCTCTCTGAAATTACTTCCTTAACTGTAGATAGTTACAATGGTACTTTTCTTTGAAGATTAAGTATTAAAGAAGTGAAAAGCTTGTATTATTATTTATTGCCAATTTCATCTTAAGCTATACTCACTAATACTGTCACTGTATACAGGTGAATTTTTAACTGAATTCAAAACAATTCCTGCAGTTATATAGTTTTACTTTGTTGGAAGCCATGAGACTCAGTATATCATATAGATGATATAAATGCTGGATTTCTGAAACTCTTCTTTTGGTGCTTTGATAATTTGGTAGGTAAGTTTTGTGTCTGGTTCTGGTTTTCTCCATGTGTTAAGTCTTCACATTTGCTGGTTTGACTTGTTGCTTTTTGGTGGGTCCTTCTAAAAAAGCAGAGCAATTTTGACAGATGGTAAATGTGCCTGAGAGCAAAGAAGTGGAAAATAATGAACCAACTTTTAGGAATTCCTGCACATGAAACTGTAAATGTAGCTAAAACAAGGAGCCATTTCCTACTTATCATTCCTGGGTGAATGGCTTGTGAGGTACAACATCTGTCTGTACTCTTCCTAACTGCTGAGTTCTGGAAATCTAAAGCCAAAGAAATACAAAGAGCAGTATTTCTGTTATATACAGTTTAGATCGGCATAAAAAGGCACATGCAGAAATCTATTTCATCAATGGCTTTTAATTATCTTACAGAAAATCTGTGTTCGGAAATGACATTTGATAATGTCTCATATGTACAGTGATATATGCACAATGAGATTTCTATCTAGGACTAATAGTTTCCCTGAATACTTAAAGATTGCATTATACTAGTTATATAGAAAAAGGAGAAATAAAAACCTAACTGCCTTAAGGTAAAACACACACACACACACACACATACACACACACACACACACACACACACACACACACACACACAGTACACTTGAGCGCTCTGAACACAATGTTGACAATTATAAACACTCTTTCGGCATTTGTAAGCTGTCAGATATTAAATCAATGACATACAGAGCAATGGTATTTTGCCCCATTCCCACAGATAAAGCTTCCCGCAAGACATTCTTATTTGTCAATGGTAAACGGAGGTAGGTTTTGTTGTTTCTGTTTATTGTTTTTTTTGTTTTTTCTTTGTTTGTTGATAGATGAAATGTCTTAGCCTCTTTTTAGAAATTTGGAAAGACTCTGAACATTTAGAAGTCAGAAGGACAAATTGGCAACCAACAAACTGGGAAAAGATCTTCACCAACCCTACATCTGACAGAGGGCTAATATCCAATGTATAGAAAGAACTCAAGAAGTTAGACCCCCAGAAAACCAAATAACCCTATCAAAAAATGGGGTACAGAGCTAAACAAAGACTTTTCACCTGAAGAAATGCTGAAGGATGAGAAACACCTTAAAAAATGTTCAACATCATTAGTCATTAGAGAAATGCAAATCAAAACAACCCTGAGATTTCACCTCACACCAGTCAGAATGGCTAAGATTAAAAACTCAGGAAACAGCAGGGGTTGGCGAGGATGTGGAGAAAGAGGCACACTTCTACACTGCTGGTGGGACTACAAGCTGGTACAACTACTCTGGAAATCAGTCTGGCGGTTCTTCAGAAAATTGGACATGATACTTCTGGAGGACCCAGCCATACCACTCCTGGACATATACCCAGAAGATTCCCCAGCATGCAATAAGGACACATGTTCCACTATGTTCATAGCAGCCTTATTTATAATAGCCAGAAGCTGGAAAGAACCCAGATGTCCCTCAATGGAAGAATGGATACAAAAAATGTGGTATATATACACAATGGAGTACTATTCACCCATTAGAAATAATGAATTCATAAAATTCTTAGAGAAATGGATGGAGCTGGAGAACATCATACTAAGTATGGTAACCCAGTCTCAAAAGAATACCCATGGTATGTACTCACTGATAAGTGGATATTAGCCTAGATTCTTGGAACACCAAATACACAATCCACATACCAAATGATGTCCGACAAGAAGGAAGGAGTAGACCCTGGTTCTGGATAAGCTCAAAGGATCAGTGTAGGGGAATACCAGAACAGGGAAGTGGGAAAGGGTGGATGGGGGAACACGGGGAGGGAAAAGGGCATGTGGGACCTTTGGGGGTCAGGGAACCAGAAAAAGGGAAATGAAATGTAAATATATTATATATCCAATAAAAAATATTAAAAAAAACAAAAAGAAAATTAGACTTGGAAAAATAAAAAAAAGAAGTCAGAAATTTAAACTTCACCAATACAATAATACATGCAAGCTGGAGAGCTGGCTCCTAAGGTAAGGTGCTTGATGCTTGTGGAAATTCCAAGGAATGGAATGGGAGCTTAGCACCAGTACTAGTCATCTTGCAATGAATTATAATACCAGCTATAGAGGATCTAGCCTCTGAAGGTGGGCACACACACACACACACACACACACACACACACACGTGAAAATATATACACAAAGGTACATATATATATATATATATATATATATACAATAAATAAAACAAAACAATCTTTTAAGGAAGAAAATCACAATAGATATTTTAGTGCTAAATACTGGTCACAAGGCCAAATCTCAACATATAGTAGTTCTCCACAACTAGTAAAAATAAATCTTAATAAATTGGTGGATGAAGAGAGGGATCATTGATTAAAAATCCTTGCTAGTTTTACAGAGAACCTGTCTTTGGTTCTCACCACTGACATGGTGCTCACAAACACCCATAATTGCAATTCTAAAGGATATGTTGCCTTCACCTGACCTCTATAATCACCATGTATACACATGTTGCACATACATACATGTCTTTTATACACATAAAATAACATGTATCTAGAAAAGAGGAACACTCAATAAACTTTCCTCATCTATGGTTAGCAGCTTATTTTGAGTTCAGAATTACACCTTGGGTGAAACTAGTGCAGCAGGTAATATTGCACACAGTGAAAACCCAGTAAATAGTATTTGATGGATGAATGTAAAGGTTGATTTTTTTATGTGTGTAAGTTATATTATGTGGGACCATGAAAGGCAGCCTGTGTTCTGGTTGAGCTAGGTTAAAACCCCAGTGACCCAGCAGGTGTTGTTGCAAGGGATAGAATGAAGTTTGCCCCACTCCCAGACATTAGGCTCCTGACAGGAGCCCTCAACTCTCCATAATTCTGTGGCCATCAGTCAGGTAGGGCAACTCCCCAAGCCCTTCCACAGATCATGTAGCCTCAAGACAATTTTAATGAGGTACCTAAAGGCCTGAAGGTCTTAGCTAATTAAGCTCTCCTTAGCAGACACTCCTGCCTGCAAAAGTTATTTAACCTCAGGCCAGCCCTGAGAAAGTGGGGTATGGTTTCACTCATCACAACTCCTCTCCAACAATAAATGCTTTAAAAATATGGACTGCCTCTTCTCATCTGGATCTCCTGTGCTGGAGCAATGGAGCAGGTCTTCCTCTAAAGAGCCAAGTCTAGTCTCACACAGCTCATGCAGAAGGCCTCCCTGCTCTCCTAGCCATATCTCTACCAAGTCAAGCTGCTCACCCAAGCAAACCAAGGACTCTTGTCCCCATGGGATCAGCCTGAGTTCTCCTCCACACCCTTTTCCTTTTGGCCCCGGGGTTAGATCCAGGCAACCTTGTTCTTAGTTCTTTCAGGACATTCAGTGGAGTCTGAGGTGTCCAAGAGCTAGAACCTGCCATCCTCAGCCCCAAGCTGGCCTCCACAGGTTCCCAGGGGACCTCGGACGGTGCCTCCCCACCCCAGAGTGGGGTCCTGCAGCTTCTCACAGCCTGATGTCCCACGTGTTGGTGGTGTGGGATGCTCATAGTCAAACTTCCTGTGTTCACATCAGCCAGTGGCCGAGCCCTGGGTGGGACATGGGCCACCGTGTTAACTCTCAATATTATTGTTTATATTAAATTTATTTAAATATGATATTAAGTATTAATGGAAAAATGTCTAGTCATGAAAAACTATCGTCCACTTTTATCAGAATTTATTCAAAATGATTAATGTGAGCAGTTTTAAATGGCAGTTATTTAGAAATTATAGATGGAAGTATTTCAAAGTATTCACAGTGTATTAAAGATGACTGATTTACACTAGAATATTTTATGAGAGTTCTTAAATGATAAATTTCCACATTATAATATTTTATATCACCTTTAAATTAGTGATTTTCTTAAGTGATTCATTATAGTCAACAATTTATTCATAGATAAAAATGTAGTTTCTGGAGGAGCTTTCCTAGTTTTGATCACTGACTCTGATCATATATATTTCGGTCTTGATTAAATACTAAATCTCTTGGTGCTTCCAGTTCTTCATTTGTAAAAGAAATGGACAAAATCAAACTTACTATACAGTGTTATAATTTAGCTATATTTGGTTAATGTCTGTTAAGCACCCAGAATTATCAAAGACACATAGTAATCATGATAAGGGCATTTTTCTTAAAGTAAGAAATGAATAATTTCTTAGAAAAAATATTCACGATATTGATAATGTGAAGAAGAGTGAAGGGGAAAAACTCATCTCTCTGTGAAATAACCTGAGCTGGCATTTTCTTATTATCACTTTACAGTCATTTCTTCGAACATGTAAACAAATTGTCAATCATTCACTAATAAGAGTAATTTGTTGGAAATATTATGTTTGGTTTAGTAAAAATTTACATGGCTAAGCTCCTATAGACTTCCATGATTCAGGTGCTGGCCTACTAGTCAGGAGAACAGGTAGCCAACTTTTCTGACTGCTGAACTGCCCTACTCACTAGTCTCGGTTCCCAAAGACCCATTCCACTGCTACCCAACCATCACCCTCATATATTAGTGCTTACTCCAATGCCTCGTCTCTATCCCTCAGTTCCACAAACTTACTCTGCTCAGGTGCTGGCCACACCAGTCAGAAAAACAGGTGGAGGCCACACCAGTCAAAAGAACAGAGACTCCCTACTGCACAAAAGGCCAAGCTAGACAACAAAAGTCCAGGCCCCAATCTGGGCTGAGACTCCCTAGTACATCACAATTCAGAGCAGCTGCTAGAAATACAGGCAGAGAGAGAGAGAGAGAGAGAGAGAGAGAGAGAGAGAGAGAGAGAGAGAAGAGAGAAGAGAGAAGAAACATAACACCCATGTTCTTATTTTATTTTTTGTCAAATAGTAGATGTATTTATTTAGTAAATTAATGAACATCCTTGTCATATTTTCTCAAAACTTGGAAATATTGTTTATTTTACTTTTTCATATTTTTATTCAATATATTTTTTATTTACATTTCAAATGATTTCTCTTTTCCTGGATCCCCCCCCTCCCCAAAAGTCCCATAATCCCTATTCCCTCCCCTGGTTCTGAAATCCACCCATTCCCAGTTCCCTGTCCTGGTATTCCAATAAACTGCTGCACTAAGCCTTTCCAGGACCAGGGGCCTCTCCTGCCTTCTTCTTGGGCATAATTTGATATATGAATTGTGTCCTGGGTATTCCAAGCTTCTAGGCTAATATCCACTTATCAGTGAGTACATAACATGAGTGTTCTTTTGTGACTGGGTTACCTCACTCAGGAAGACATTCTCCAGTTCCATCCATTTGTCTAAGAATTTCATGAATTTATTGTTTTTAATGGCTGAATAGAACTCCATTGTACATATATATATACCACATTTCCTGTCTCCATTCCTCTGTTGAGAGACATCTGTGTTCTTTCCAGTTTCTGGCTATTATAAATAGGCCTGTTATTAACAGAGTGGAGCATGTATCTTTATTACATGCTGGGGAATGCTCTGGGTATATGCCCAGGAGTAGTATAGCAGGGTCCTCTGGTAGTATCAAGCCCAGTTTTCTGAGGAACCACCGGACTGATTTCCAGAGTGGTTGTACCAGCTTGCAGTCCCACCAGCAGTAGAGGAGTGTTCCTCTTTCTCCACATCCTTGCCAGCACCTGTTTTCTCCTGAGTTTTGGTCTTAGCCATTCTGACTGGTGTGAGGTGACATTTCAGGGTTGTTTTGATTTGCATTTCCCTGATGTCTAAGGATGTTAAACATTTCTTTAGGTGCTTCTATGCCATTAGATATTCCTCAAGTAAAAATTCTTTGTTTAGCTCTGTACCCCATTTTTAATAAGGTTATTTGGCTCTCTGGAGTCTACCTTCTTGAGTTTTTTTGTATATCTTGGATATAAGCTCTCTATCAGATGTAGGGTTGGTAAAGATCTTTCCCCAATTTGTTGGTTGCCATTTTGTCCTGTTGACAATGTCCTTTGCCTTACAGAAACTTAGTAATTTTATGAGGTACCATTTGTCAATTCTTGATCTTAGAGCATAAGCTATTCGTGTTTTGTTAAGGAAATTTTCCCCTGTGCCCATGTCCTCAAGGGTCAAGGGTCTTTCACAGTTCTTTCTTTTCTATTCATTTCAGTGTGTCTGGAAGCTTCTAGGAATATAGGCAGAGAGAGAGAGAGAGAGAGAGAGAGAGAGAGAGAGAGAGAGAGAGAGATAGATAACACCCTTTTAAAAAAAGACAAAATCAGAAACAACATCTAGAATTACAATCATCCCAAACCTGGATACCTAAATGTCACTGTAAGAGTTCAATCAACAACAGCCCTGACAATGTAGGATTACCAGAGTCCAGCTATCATACAATGTCCAGATCTGAAATTTTCAAATGTATCACAGGCACAAGAAAATGACCTTATAACCTAATTTATGAATATGATAGTGTTCCTTGAGGAGGAAATGGAAAAATCCCTTAAAGAAATAGAGGAAAAGGCAAACAAAAAAATTCGTGGAAATCAGTAAATTCCTTAATGAATGACAAGAAAATAATATAAAGAGGTTAAGAAAACTGTTTAAATGGGGAAAATTCAAAAAGAAGCAATAAAGTAAATACAGACAAGAACTGGTAATGGAAAATCTAGGTAAGCTAACAGAAAGTACAAATAAACAGAAAACCAAAGATGGAAGAAGAATGAACCACAGGCACTTAATATCTGATAGGAGAAATATGTTTATTAGTCAAAGAAAATGTTAAATATAAAAAAATTCCTGACACAAAACATCCAGGAAACCTGGAACACTATAAAAAGTTCAAATTGAAGAATAATAGGAGTAGAAAGAAGAAGAATCCCTGTTCAAAAACCAGAAAATATATTTAACAAAATCATAGTAGAAAATATTTGTAAACTATAGGACATGACTATAAAAGTAAAAGAAGCTTACAAAACATCAAATAGAGTAGACCAGCAAAGAAAGTCCCCATGTCACATAAGTACATACAGTACAAAGCAAAAATATTAAAGGCTACAAGGAGAAAAGGCAAATAATATAAAAAGGCAGACATATTAAAATTATATCCATCCTTTCAACAGAGACTCTAAAAGCCAAAAGGGTCTAGATAGATGTCTTGCTGACTCTAAGAGACCAGCCCAGATTACTATGCCCAGCAATAATTTCAATTTATATAGATGGAGAAAACAAGATATTTCATTATAAAGTTAAATTTAAACAATATATATCTACAAACCCAATCCTACAGAAAATACTAGAAGGGAATCTTCAGCACAAGTAGAACAACTACATGCACAGAATCTTCTGCAATTACTATTCTTACACCAACAATACCCAAAGAAGGAAAACGCACACACACACACACACACACACACACACACACACACACAAAACTATTACGAGTACCACCAAAATAATAGGAATTAACAATTAACAATCATTGGTTATTAATGCCTCTAAATACTATTGGACTTAGTTTTCCAATAAAATGACACAGGTGAACAGACTGGATACAAAAACAGTATCCATTCTTCGGTTGCATACATGAAATATACCTCAACATCAAAGATAGACATTACCTCAGAATAAAGGGTTGGGTAAAGAATTTCTAAGCAAATGGATCCAAGAACCAAGCTGATATAGTAATTCTAATATCTAACAAAATAGATATCAAACCAAAATTATCCAAAAGAGACAAGAGGACATTTTGTACTTATCAAAGGAAAAATCCTCCAAGATGACATTTCATTTTCTAACATGTTACAGATTTAAGGGAACCCACATTGGTAAAAGAAACATTACTAAAGCATAAATCACATACCAAAACTAACACGTTAATAGCAGGAGATTTAAAAACTCCACTCTCACCAATACACAGACAAAAACTAAACAGAAAAAAACCAGAGCTAACAGACATTATGATTTTAATGGACCTAACATATATCTACTGAACATTTCACCCAAACACAAAAGAATATACCTTATTCTCAGCACATCATGAAATGAACATTCTCAAAAATTGACCACATGCTCAGCTTTAAAGCAAGATAGAATAATTTTGAGATACCCTTCTGTATCCTATCAGGCCACAATAGATTAAAACTGGAATTTAACAACAGAAACCAAATGCCTAAAATCTCATGGAAATTGATCAATTCTCTGATTGACTTCAAGGTCAAGTAAAAAATAAAGAAACACATGAAAGACTTACTAAATTTCAAGTAGAAGGAATTCACAACATCCTCTAACTTACAGAACAAATGGAAGTGGTGCTAGGAAGAAATTTTACAGTGCTAAGTGCCTTCATAAAGCCATTGGAGAGCGATCATTCTATCACCTTAACAGCACATGAAACTCTAGATCAAAAATGAAGCAATCACACCAAGAGGAATAGAAGGCAGGAAATAATCAAATTCAAAGCTGAAATCAATGAAATAAAAACAAAGAGAACAATATAAAGAATCAATTAAACAGTTGGTTCTTTGAGAAAATAAGCAAGGTAGACAAATTCTTATTCAAGTAACTAAAAAGCACAGAGAGAATTCAAGTAACTAAAAAGCACAGAGCCAAATTAACAGAACAAGAAATGAAAGGGGGCATAATAATAGATACTGAGGATCTTCAAAGAATCATTAGGTTATACTTCAACAACTTATACTACATAATATTGGAAAATCTAAAAAAAATGGAAAATTTTCTTGATAGATAACACGAAAGTAAAATCAAGATCATATAAACATTTAAATTGACCGATAATTTCTAAAGAATAGAAATAGTCATTAAAAGGCTTCTAACTGAAAAGATAAATAAAGCCCAAGGCCAGATGGTTTTATTGCAGAATTCTTCCAGACTTTGAAAAAAGACTTCATATCAATACTCCTCAAATTTTTCCAGAAAAGAGAATCAGAACACTGCCAAATTCATTTTGTGAAGTAAGTCACTTTATACTAAACCATACAAATGTTCAACAGAAAAAGAGAATTGCAGACCAATTTCCCTCATAAACACTAATTTGAAAATACTCAATAAAATACTAATAAACTGAATCCAGGAGCAAATTCAAAAGATCATATGCTATGATTAAGTCTCACTCATCCCATAGATGCAGGAATGATGCAATATGTGAAAGTTTGTCAATGTAATCTGTATAAACTGAAAGAAAAAACCTACATAGTCATCTCACTATATGCTGAAAAAGCTTTGACAAAGTCTAACACCCCTTCATGGTAAGTCTTGGGTAGATTAAGGATAAAATGGGCATACCTAAAATCAATAACAGCAATTTACAACAATCCAATAGCTAACACCAATGAAATGAGAGGAACTCGAAGCAATTCCACTGAAATCAAGAAAATAACAAGGCTGTCCACACTCTCCATACCTAATTCAATATAGTATGTGATGTTTTCACTAGAGGAATAGTACAACTAATGGGAATACAAATTTCAAAGGAAGAAGTTAAATTATTGCTATTTGCAGAAGATATGATAGTATAAGTGACTCCCTAAATTTTACTATGGAAAACCTACAGAGGATAAACACTTTCAGGGAAGTGATTGAATACAGGATTAGCTAAAAGTAAAATATTAGTAGATTTCCTATCTAAAAATTTCAAATGGGCTGAGAAAGAAATCAGAAAAAATACTCTTCATAATAGCCACAGATAATATGAAATAACTTGGGGTAACTCTAACCACCAAGCAAGTAAAATACTTGTATACTAAAACTTTTAAGAGTTTGAAGAAGAAAATTGAAGAAGAGATCAGAAGATGGAAAGATATCTCCTGCTCATGGATTGGTAAAATGAACATAGTAAAAATGGCCATCCTACCAAGTGTATCTACAGATTCAATGCAAACCATAACAGAAGTCACACAAAATTCTTCACAGGTCCTGAAAAATAAATACTGAACTTCATCTGTGAAATAAAATCACAGAATAGCTGAAAAAAAAAGTATACAACAAGAATCTCAGGAGTTATCACTATCCCTGAGCTGAAGCTGTAACACATAGCACTAATAATAAAAACTGGTATTTGTATAAATATAGACAGATTGATTGATGAAATCGAATAGAATATATAGATGTAAAGTCACATACCTACAGATACCTAAGTTTTGACAAATAAGCCAAAACCATAAAATGGAAAAAGGAAAACATCTTCAACAAATGGTACTGGTCTAACTGGAAGTCAGCAAGTAAAAGAATGTAAACAGATCCACATTCATCACCCTGTACAAAACTCAGGTCTAAGTAGATCAAAGACCTCAATGTAAAGCGAGATACATTAAATCTAATAAAACAGAAAGTGTGGAATAACCTTGAACTCATTGTTACATGGGACAACTTCCTGAACAGAATACAAATGTCTCAGGCTCTAGATTTAACAATTAATAAATTGGAATTCATGAAGCTGAAAAGATTCTGTAAAGTAAAAATACTGTCAATAGAACAAAATTGTAGCCAACAGAATGGATAAAGCTTTTCACCAACTCTATAGAGCCCATCTGTTAGAGGGCTAATTTCCAATCTATAGAAAGAACTCAAGAAACTATACATCACCAAACCAAAAATCCAATTAGTTTTATTCCTGATGCTATGATAAAGCACCTTCACCAAAAGTAATTTTGTACAGAGTTAACTTTGTCTACATTTACAAGTCCTAACCTACCATTTCAAGGAACTCAGTGGATATCCTGTCCAATTGCAAGACCCAAGAGAATAAATGCAACTCCTGTGCTTTGTGCTTGGACACTTTTCTCCACTCATACTGTGGAGGCAAGGGTATGCCATTATGCACAGTGGGCTATGTCAATTAACAATATATACAAGTCCTTATGCCCATAGGTCAACCTGAACAAGATAATTCCTCACCTGTAGCTTTCTTTCAGACTGCTTAGGTTGTGGCAAATTTAAGTTTAAACAATCATAGTAGCCGGCCGGTGGTGACACATACCTTTAATCCCAGAACTTGGGAGGCAGAGGTAGGCGAATTTTTGAATTCAAGGCCAGTCTGCTCTAAAGAGTGAGTTCCCGAACAGGCAGGGCTACACAGAGAAACCCCTGTCTCAAAATAAACAGAACAGAACAAAACAAAAAATAACTATTATAGTGAATTTTCATATAATCCAATTTTTCATAAAATCTAAAAAAATTCTAGATTTCATAATATCTAGATTTTATAAAATCTAGATACATGGATCCAAATTTTTATTTCTCATTTTATCACTATCTCCTTTTTCTCTCTCACTCACTGGCTATATCATACCCATCTATAGCACTCTTGGGCAAGGAACATTCCATCCTATCACAACAAGACTTGCTCAAATATGGCCATAGCAGCTTTGTTCATAATAGCCAGAAACTGGAAACAACTTAGATGTCCATCAACTGAAGAATAAATAAAGAAACATTGTACACTTCCTTAATGAAAATGTACTCATCTATTTAAAACAATAACATCATGAAATTTGCAGGTAAAAGGATGGAACTAGAAAAATATCATTCTGAGTGAGGTATCTGAGACCTAGAAAGACAAACATAGTATTTATTCACTTACAAGTGGATATTAGTCATAAAGTAAAAGCCAATCATGTTAAGGTCAACAGACCCAGAAAATCTACAAAACAAAGTAGGCTGAAGGAAGGACAGAAGGATCTCCTTGGGAAGGGGAAATAAAATAACTTTCTCTGGTGGACTTTGAGTGCATAGGATTGGGAACAGAAGGAACCAGGTTTAAGGGGATGAAATACTGGGAGAAATGAGTGGAATTAGGAGGCACTTTAGGTTCAAGATGGTAACTTAGTGCAATGGAGACTCTACATGAGTCACCATAGCAAAGGCTCTTAGCAATGGGTAGGAAGGGAGCCCAAGTTGACCGTCTTGCATAACTAGGCAAGGCTCAGGTGGAGGGATTGGGAGAGCAAACTAGCCAAGACCTTTGATCTATGGTTTGTCTTGCTTGCAATGTGCTCTGGGACCAGAGACTAGCAAAATTGTCAAAAAGAGACCAGCAACTGATGAGAGCGGATGCAGAGCTCCACAGTCAAATATTAGGCAGACCTCAAGGAGTCTTGCCTAGGGGAGGGGGAGAGGATTGGAGAAACCATAGGGGTCACAAACACTACAACAAGGGAGTGAATACAACCCGCAGAATTAACTGACCTGTGACTCATGGGAGCTCACAGCATCAGGGAGCCTACAGGGGTCTGACATAGTTCCTCTGCATATCTGTTATGGTTGATTAGCCTGGTGATCTTGTTGGAATCCTAAAATGGGACCAGGACCTGTCCTTGAAACTTTAGTCTACTTGTGGGACCCTTTTCCTTCTACAGGGCTACCTTGTCCAGCCTTAATGTGCCTGGTCTTATTTTCACTTATAATTCAGTGTTTGGTTGATGTCCCTGGGAAGCCTTCACTTTGCTAAGGGGAGACAGAGGGGCACCTGTCGATGGAGCAAAGAGGAGGTAGTGGGAGGAGACTGGGAAACAGAAGAAAGGGGGAACTGTGCTTGCGATATAATATTTAAGACAAGAATAAAATAAAAATAAACAAATAAATAAATGAACTAAAAGGTAAAAAAGACATTTACAAGTGGAATATAGTGTAGTTAAATTGAGTTGAAAAACTATATAAAAATTTCCTTACTACAAATGAAAACTGTATTGAAAACATCCTTGTGTTTAGGAAAATAAAATAATTACTAAAATCCTAGAAACTTTAATTTTCATAATTTTGTAACCATGTTGGTATAAGAGGTCAAATCAATAACATTCTACAATCGCGATATCTTCCTATGTATAACTCACCAATATTTCATATTTCATTTAATTTTATTTTAAGATTTATATTTATCTTTACGTGGTGTGTGTGTGTGTGTGTGTGTGTGTGTGTGTGTGTGTGTGTGCTGGCCAGAGGTGATGGATACCCATGAACCTGGGTTTACAGGCATCGGTGAGCACACAAATGTGGATGCTGGGACTCAAACTTTGATTTTCTGTGAGCATCGTATATACTGCTTATTGCTGAGCTCTGTCTCCAGTTTCATTCTCACGTTGTAATAATGTACCTGGGAAGAGTCTTGACATGATGGAATCAGTCTTCAGTAATCACTTTTTCTAATCCACAGTGCTTTGATGGGCATCCTGATAATTTTCTTGGCAGATGTGTAAGTGAATTTTGACTTAATGCACACTAATTGTCCTCTCATCAGTTACTCTCTGTCTTCTTGCCTTAGCAGACATTCCACTTGTTTTGACATATTTTCAGTAAGTTTTCATAATTGATGAAGTTAACCTACTGCCAAAGTTATTCCCTGGCTTCCATATGAGCCTACTTAATTGTGTACACATAATCATGAACACATATGTGTGCATACACACATACATACACACAGCAAATAGGATAATAAAGTATCAATGAGATAACATGTGAAATAAGAAAAATGTTTGTGGGCAAAGTCAATATTTTTTTGAAAAAAATACCCTAAGAAATAAGAACCAAATATCAAATGAATAATCTGGAAATTAGGTTAGCTTCATCATAATCTCCATATCTTTGGGAAACAGGGATTCTCACTGGCTTATAGCTTGATCTGACAAAGGAGCTGTGGATCATTCTGTCTGTACAGCATAGGAATACAATTATATACAACTATGTGGAATACAGCCTTCTCGCCACTGCTCTAGCTACATTTCTATTGCTGTGACATGAATTCTGAATAAAAGTGACTTGAATAGTTTATTTTGCTATAAATCCAGATTAACTTCCAATACTGAGTGAAGTTAGGAGACCAAGAAGGAATCTGGAAGTGTACTGTGTCCTATTCCATACAGCATTACCCATGCCGTTACATGATATGTGTCATTATACCCTATAAATGATGTATTTTTAATTGATTCTCTATGTCTATATGTCTGATTGTTTCTCTCTGTCTGTGTGTGTGTGTGTGTGTGTGTGTGTGTGTGTGTGTGTGTGTTTGAGAGAGAGAGAGAGAGAGAGAGAGAGAGAGAGAGAGAGAGAGAGAGCTTGGATTCATGTATGTGAAGACAGATGTCCAAGGAGGTTAAAAAGGAAGATCAGATTCCCTGGCATTGGAGTTACAGGCATTTGTGAGTCTCCATTTGCAGGTGCTTAGGACTAAAGTTAGCTTCTCTGCCACTCTGCCAGACCAATGCATACTCTTAGGTGCTGAGCCATCCATCCAGCTCTGTGTTGAAGTTCCTTTTTTATGTACACTCATGTTTAGTTTGCATATATGTTTGTGTGAGGGTGTTGGAGCCTGAGCTGCAGACCGTCATGAGCTGACATGTGAGTGCTGAGAGTTGAACTCCAATCTTTGGAAGAACACTCAGTGCTTGCAACCATTGAGCCATCCCTTTGGCCCTCATGTTACAACTGAAAGAAAATGAAGTACAGAGAATTTTAGCACCTTGCTCGAAGTCAAGTCAAGAGATAAGCAGTAGAGACAGGATTCAACCCAGCTGGTTCCAAGGATTATGATAAAAGGAGGGCTGGGAGATGAGAGAGAGAGAGAGAGAGAGAGAGAGAGAGAGAGAGAGAGAGAGAGAGAGAGAGAGAGAGAGGAAGAGAGACAGAGAGACAGAGAGACGGACAGAGATATCAACACTATTCTTCTAGTCAAGTTCACCTTCCTTTTTTTCTTCCTTGATAACATTTTTTATTTGTGTATTTGATAAATTATCCAAAGGGGACCAGCACTAAACACTCATTTCTCTAATTTATATTTTTTAGATATTAATCCCTCAGTTGTTCGATGTCCTCTTGATTTTATGATGGCTTAGTGTTTGCTGCTGCTCCTTATGATTGACATGCCAACGATGGTCATTTAAAGGGTACAATAACACTGCGCTTCATATCTTAGGACTCTCTATTTTCTCAGATAGCCATTTCTTCCTGAAAACCTTTCCATGTTATTCAATCTTTGAGTTAGGAGCATGGCTGGATATTGGTTTAAGGATATTTCAGCACAGTGAGTTAAGTGAGTAGGGAGAGAGTGTTCCAGATTCATGATGAAGACCTAGGATCTGATTTTTTTCTAAAACCTTGTATAATGGTATTGGCATAGGAAAGGGAAGGAAGATATGTCATAATTGTAATCTCAGAAATTAAAAAATACACTGTATTGAAGTATATTTAACTCTTCACAGTGTCACTGGACAAAGCCTTGTGAATCAAAAGTCCAGTTTATTGTGATTTTTTTCACTTTTTAATTAGATATATTCTTTATCTACATTTTAAAATGTCCCCTTTCCTGGTTTCACCCTCTCTGAAAATACCATAAGCCATCTCACCTTCCTAATCAACCCCCCCCTTACCTGTGCTGGTATTCCTCTACACTACTACATCAAGTCTTTCAAAGACCAAGGGTGCCTCTTCCCTTTGGTGTCTAACAACGCCATCCTCTGCTGCCTATGAGTCTGATGCCATGGGTAACTCCATGTGTACTCTTTGGTTGATGATTTTGTCTCTGGGAGCTCTGGGAGTACTGGGTGGCTCATATCCTTGTTCCTCCTATGGCTCTGCAAACCCCTTCAGTTCCTTGGCTCCTTTCTCTAGTTCCCCCGTTAGGGACCCTGTGCTCAGTTCAATGGCTGGCTGAGAATGTCTCTCTCTGTATTTGTCATGCCCTAGCAGAGTCTTCTAGGTGACAGCTCTATTTTGCTCCAGTCAGCAAGCACTTGTGGGCATAGATAAAAGTGTCTGGGTTTTGTAACTGTATATTGGATGGATCCCTGGATTGAGTAGTCTTTGGATAGTTTTTCCCTCAGACTGTGCACCACTCTTTGTCTCTGTATCTCCTTCTGTGGATATTTTGTTCCCCCTTCTATGAAAGACCAGAGTATCCATACTTTGCTCTTCCCCTTTCTTGGGCATCATTTGATATGTAAAATACATCTTGGGTATACCAAGCTTCTGGGCTACTATCCACTTATCAGTGAGTGCATAGCATGTGTGTTCTTTTGTGATTGGGTAACCTCACTCACGATAATATTTTCCTGTTTCATCCATTTGTCTAAGAATTTCATGAATTCATTGTTTTTAATAGCTGAATAGTACTCCATTGTTTAAACATACCACATTTTCAGTATCCATTAATCCATTGAGGGACATCTGGGTTCTTTCCAGTTTCTGTCCATTATAAATAGGGCTGCTATGAACATAGTGTAGCATGTGTCCTCCTTACATGCTGGAGAATGCTCTGAGTATATGTCCAGGAGTAATATAACAGGGTCCTCCAGTAGTAGAATGCTCAGTTTTCTGAGGAATCACCAAACTGATTTCTAGAGTGGTTGTATCAGCTTGCAATCTCACCTGCAGTAGATGAGTGTTCCTCTTTCTCCACATCCTTGCCATCACCTGCTGTCTCTTGAGTTATTTATCTTACCCATTATGACCTGTGTGAGGTAAAATCTCAGAAATGTTTTGATTTGCATTTCCCCAAAGACTAAGGATATTGAACATTACTTTAGGTGCTTCTCGGCAATTTGATATTCCTCAGGTAAAAATTCTTTGTTTAATTCTGTACACCGTTTTTTTTTAATTTTTAATTTTCTATATTCTATGTTTACATTCCAAAGGCTTTCCCCTTTCCCAGTTCCCCCCCCCACCATTCGTCGATAATTCCTCTCCCCCCCCAAATGTTCCCCAATCATTCCCCCTCCCCTCACGGTTTCTCTACAAAACTGGATCCAATCTTTACAGACCCAGGGTCCTCTCCTTTCTTCTTCGTGGGAATCATTTGACTTGCTATTTGTGTGTTGAGTATTTAGGGCTTCTGGGCTCATTAATATCCACTTATCAGTGATTGCATTTCATGTGTATTCTTTTGTGATTGGGTTAACTCACTAAGGATGATATTTTCCAGGTCTAACCATTTACCTACAAATTGCATGAATTCATTATTTTTAATTGCTGAGTAGTATTCCATTGTATAAATATACCACATTTTCTGTATCCATTCCTCCTTTGAGGGATATTTGGGCTCCTTCCAATTTCTGGCTATTATAAACAAGGCTGCTATAAACATAGTGGAGCATGTGTCTTTATTGTATGCAGGGGAATCCTCTGGGTATATGCCCAGGAGTGGTATGCCAGGGTCCTCTGGAAGCAACATGCCCAATTTTCTGAGGAACCGCCAAACTGATTTCCAGAGTGGTTTTACCATTTTGCAATCCCACCAGCAGTGGAGGAGTGTTCCTCTTTCTCTACATCCTCGCCAGCACTTGTTGTCTCTTGAATTTTTAATATTAGCCATTCTGACTGGTGTGAGGTGGAATCTCAGGGTTGTTTTGATTTGCATTTCCCTGATGACTAGTGATGTTGAACATCTCTTAAGGTGTTTCTCGGCCATCTGCATTTCTTCTGGTGAAAATTCTTTGTTTAGCTCTGTACCCCATTTTTTGATAGGGTTATTTGGTTCTTTGGGGTCTAACTTCTTGAGTTCTTTGTATATATTGGATATTAGCCCTCTGTCGGATGTGGGGTTGGTGAAGATCTTTTCCCACTTTGTTGGTTGTTGTTTTGTCCTTCTGACAGTGTCCTTTGCCTTGCAGAAACGTTGTAATTTTATGAGGTCCCATTTGTCAATTCTTGATCTTAGTGCGTAAGCTATTGGTGTTCTGTTCAGGAACTTTCCCCCTGTGCCCATGTCCTACAAGTTTCTTTTCTCATAGATTCAGTGTGTCTGGTTTTATGTGGAGGTCCTTGATCCACTTGATCAAGTTGATCTTAGTGCAAAGAGATAAGAGTGGGTCAATTCACATTCTTCTGCATGTTGACCTTCAGTTGAACCAGCACCATTTGTTGAAAAGGCTATCTTTATTCCATTGGATGGTTGTGGCTCCTTTATCAAAGATCAAGTGACCATAAGTCTGTGGGTTAATTTTTGGATCTTCAATCCTATACCATTGATCCACTTGCCTGTTGCTGTACCAATACCATGCAGTTTTTAACACAATTGCTCTGTAGTACTGTTTAAAGTCAGGGATATTGATTCCCCCAGAAGACCTTTTATTGTTGAGAATAGTTTTAGCTATCCTGGGTTTTTTGTTGCTCCAGATGAATTTGAGAATTGCTCTTTCTAGATCTATGAAGAATTGATTTGGGATTTTGATGGGGATCACATTGAATCTGTAGATTCCTTTTGCAAGATTGCCATTTTTACTATATTGATCCTGCCAATCCAGGAGCAAGAAATATTTTTCCATCTTCTGAGGTCTTTTTCGATTTCTTTCTTCAAGGACTTGAAATTTCTGTCGTACAGGTCTTTCGCTTTTTTGGTTAGAGTTACGCCAAGGTACTTTATGTTGTTTGTGGCTATTGTGAAGGGTGTTAGTTCCCTAACTTCTTTCTCAGCCTGCTTGTCCTCTGAGTACAAGAAGGCTACTGATTTGTTTGAGTTAATTTTATAACCAGCCACTTTGCTGAAGTTGTTTATCAGCTGTAGAAGTTCTCTGGTGGAGTTTTTTGGGTCGCTTAAGTAGACTATCATATCGTCTGCAAATAATGATACTTTGACTTCTTCCTTTCCAATTTGTATCCCTGTGACTTCCTTATGTTGTCTAATTGTTCTCGCTAGAACTTCAAGTACTATATTGAGAAGATATGGAGAGAGAGGGCAGCCTTGTCTAGTTCCTGATTTTAGTGGGATTGCTTCAAGTTTTTCTCCATTTATTTTGATGTTGGCTACTGGTTTGCTGTAGATTGCTTTTACTATGTTTAGGTATGGGCCTTGAATTCCTGCTCTTTCCAAGACTTTTGAAATGAAAGGATGCTGAATTTTGTCAAATGCTTTTTCAGCATCTAATGATATGACCATGTGGTTTTTTTCTTTTAGTTTGTTTATGTAGTGGATTACATTGATGGATTTCCGTATGTTGAACCATCCCTGCATCCCTGGGATGGAGCCTACTTGATCATGGTGAATGATCATTTTGATGTGCTCTTGGACTCGGTTGGCAAGAATTTTATTTAGTATTTTTGCATCTATATTCATAAGAGAAATTGTCCTGTAGTTCTCTTTCTTTGTTGGATCTTTTTGTGGTTTAGGTATTAGCGTAATTGTGGCTTCAAAGCATGAGTTGGGCAGTATCCCTTCTGTTTCTATTTTGTGGAATAGTTGAGGTCGCGGGGCTCTGCTGGACTGCCCCGTGACCTCAGGCCGTGTACCCCATTTTTAAAAAAGGTTATTTGGTTCTCTGGAGTCTACCTTCTTGAGTTCTTTGTATATATTGGATATTAGCCCTCTGTTGAATGTAGTTTTGGTAAAGATCTTTTCCCAATTTGTTGATAATCTTTTTGTCCTATTGTCAGTGTACTTTAACTTACAGAATATTTGTAATTTTATGAGGTCCCATTTGTCAATTCTTGATCTTAGACCATAGGCTATTGGTGTTCTGTTCAGGAAAATTTTCCCTGTGCCTATGCATTCAAGGCTCTTCCCCAGTTCCTATTCAACTAGTTTCAGTATGTCTGGTTTTATGTGGAGGTCCTTGATCCACTTGAACTTGAGCTTAGTACAAGGAGATAAGAATGGATCAATTTGCATTCTTCTGCATGCTAGCTGCTAGTTGAACCAGCACCATTTGTTCAAAAGGCTATCTTTTTTCCACTGGATGGTTTTAGCTTCTTTTATAAAGATCAAGTGACAATAGGTGTTTGGATTCATTTCTGGCTCTTCAAATATATTCCACTGAACTACTGTCTGTCACTGTACCAATATCATGTAGTTTTTAACACTATTGCTCTGTAGTACTGCTTGAGATCTGGGATACTCATTCCCTCACGAGTTCTTTTACTGTTGAGAATAGTTTTCACTATTCTGGGTTCTTTGTTATTCTACATGAATTTGAGAATTGCTCTTTCAAACTCTATGAAGAATTGAGTTGGGATTTTGATGGGGATTGCATTGAATCTGTGTATTTCTTTTGGCAAGATGGCCATTTTTATTGTATTAATCCTGCCAATCCATAACTATAGGAGATCTTTCCATCTTCTAAGATCTTCTTTGATTCCTTGCTTCAGAGACTGAAAGTTCTACTCATTCAGATCTTTCACTTGTTTGGTTAGAGTCACACCAAGATACTTTATATTGTTTGTGACTATTGTGAAGGGTGTCCTTTCCCTAATTTCTTTCTTAGCCTGTTTTTCCTTTGAGTATAGGAAGGTTACTGATGTGTTTGAGTTAATTTTATATCCCAGTCCCTTTGCTGAATTTATTTATCAGCTGTAGGAGTTCTCTGATGGAGTTTTTGGGTTGCTTGCGTATACTATCACATCATCTGCAAATAGTGATTATTTGACTTCTTCCTTTCCAATTTGTATCCCTTTGTTCTTCTTTTGTTGTCCAAATGCTCCAGCAAGAACTTCACATACTATATTGAATAGTTATGGGGAGAGAGGGCAACCTTGTCTAGTCCCTGATTTTAGTGGGTTTCTTTCAAGTTTCTCTCCATTTAGTATGATTTTGGCTACTGGTTTGTTCTATATTCTTTTTTTTTTTTACTTTCTTTTTTTTTTTTAATTTTTATTTGTATATTCTATGTTTATATTCCAAAGGCTTTCCCCTTTCCCAGTTCCCCCCCACCATACGTCCCATAATTCCTCTCCCCCCCCAACCATTCCCCAATCATCCCCTCCCCCCACGATTTCTCTGTTCTGGGTCTACAAAACTGGATCCCATCTTTTCAGGCCCAGGGTCCTCTCCTTCTTCTTTGAAATCATTCGACTTGCTAATTGTGCCTTAAGTATTTAGGGCTTCTGGGCTCATTAATATCCACTCATCAGTGATTGCATTTCATGTGTATTCTTTTGTGATTGGGTTAACTCACTTATGCTTACATATGGGCCTTGAATTCCTGACCTTTCCAAGACTTTTAACATGCAAGGATGCTGAATTTTTTCAAATGTTTTTCAGTATCTAATGACATGACCATGTGTTTTCTTTCTTTGAGTTTGTTGATATAGTGTATTACATTGATGGATTTCCGTGTATTCAATCATCCCTGCCTCCCTGGGATGAATCGTACTTGATAGTGGTGAATGATCTTTTTGATGTGTGGTTGGATTCATTTGGCAAGGATTTTATTGAGTATTTTTGTGTTGATATTCATAAGGAAAATTGGTCTGAAGTGCTACTTCTTTATTGGATCTTCGTGTGGTTTTGGTATCAGCTTAATCGTGGCTTCATAGAATGAGTTTGGTAGTGTTCCTTCTGTTTCTATTTTGTGGAATAGTTTGAAGAGTATTGGTGTTAGGTCTTCTTTGATGGTCTGATAGAATTCTGCACTAAAACCATCTGATTTTGTGGGGTTTTTTGTTTGTTTTTTTGTTTGGTTTGGTTTGGAGACTTTCAATAACTGCTTCTATTTTTTTAGGGGCTATGGTACTATTTAGATGGTCCATTTGATCTTGATTTAACTTTGGTATTTGGTATATGTCTAGGAAATTGTCTATTTCATTTAGATTCTCCAGTTGTGTTGAATATAGGCTTTTGTAGTAGGATCTGATGATTTTTTAAATTTTCTCAGTTTCTGTTGTTACATCTCCCTTTTCATTTCTGATTTTGTTAATTTGGATACTGTTTCTGTGCCCTCTGGTTAGTCTGACTAAGGGTTTATCTATCATGCTGATTTTCTCAAAGAACCAGCTCCTGGTTTTGTTGATTCTTTTTATAGTTCTTTTTGTTTCAACTTGGTTGGTTTCAGCCCTGAGTTTTATGATTTCCTGTCTTCTACTCCTCTTAGATGTATTAATTTCTTCCTGTTCTAGACCTTTCATGTGTACTGTTAAGCCAATAATGTATGCTCTCTCCAGTTTCTTTTTGGAGACAGTCAAAGCTATGAGTTTTCCTCTTAGCACTGCTTTCATTGTGTCCCAAAAATTTGGGTCTATTGTGCCTTCATTTTCATTAAATTCTAAAATGTCTTTGATTTCTTCCCTTTCAATCCCTTCCTCGGGTTGAAAGTCGATTTTATCAGATATTAGAATGGATACTTTAGCTTGTTTCCTGGGACCTTTTGCTGGGAAAATTGTTTTCCAGCCTTTTACTCTGAGGTAGTTTTTGTCTTTAAGCCTGAGGCATGTTTCCTGCATGCAAGAAAATGTTGGGTTCTCTTTAATATCCATTCTGTTAGTCTATGTCCTTTTATTGGGAATTGAGTCCATTGGTGTTAAGAGATATTAAGGAATAGTGATTGTTGCTTCCTGTCATTTTTGATGTTATTTTTGTTTGAGTGAGCTATCTTCTTTTGGGTTTGTTGAATGAAGATTACTATCTTGATTTTTTTAGGGTGTAGTTGCCCTCATTATATTGGCGTTTTCCTTCTATTATCCGTTGTAGGGCTGGATTTGTGGAAAGGTATTGTGTAAATTTGGATTCATCATGGAATATCTTCATTTCATATCATTTTGTGTATACTGCCTGATCAAAGGTCCAGGTTAATTGAGACTGCTGGTCCTTCTACAGGGTGGCCCTCCTCCTCAGCTTCTTCCAGCTTTCCCTAATTCAACCACAGGTATAAACAGCTTCTCTCTATTGTTTGGGTGCAAATATCTACATCTGACTATTTCAGCTGTGTGTAGGGCCTTCTGTGGGCAGTCATGATAGGCCTCTGTTTGTAAGCACACCATAGCTTCAGTAATAGTGTCATGCCTTGGGACCTCCCCTTGAGCTCCTTCATGCCCCTCTCCATTTCTGTCCCTGCAGTTCTTTTAGAGAGGAGCAATTGTGGGTTAGAGTTTTGACTGTGGGATGGAAACCTCCCCTCCTCCCTACTTGATGCTCTGTCTAAAGAAATTAGGGAAACAACTCCTTTCATAAAACCCATATAATATAAAGTAGCTTGGGGTAACTCTAACCAAACAAGTGAAAGACCTTTTTGACAGTAACTTCAAGTCTCTCAGGAAAGAAATCAAGGAAGATCTCAGAAAATGGAGAGATCCCCCATGCTCATGGATTGGCAGAATTAGTATAGTAAAAATGGCCACCCTTCTAAAGGCAATTTACAGATTCAATGCATTCCCCATCAAAATCCCAACAAAACTCTTCAAAGATGGAAAGAGCAATTCTCAAATTTATCTGGACAGGCAAAAAGAAAAATAAATAGAATGATCCTTAACAATAAAAGAACAGATGGGGGAATCACCATACCAGATCTCAAGCTTTACTACAGAGCAATAGTGATAAAAAATGGATGGTATTGGTATAGAGACATATTCATTGATCAGTGAAATAGAATTGAAGACCCACAAATAAATTCACATATTTACAGATACTTGATCTTTGATAAGAAAAACAAATATATACAATGGAAAAGAGAAAGCATCTTCAATAAATGGTGCTGGTCTAACTGGCTGTCTGTGTGTAGAAAAATGATAATAGACCCATATTTGTCACCCTACACAAAGCTCAAGTCTAAGCAGATCAAGGACCTCAACATAAAATCAGATACACTGAATCTAATAGAAGAGAAAATGAGAAAAAGCCTTGAACTCTTTTGCACTGGAGGAAATTTACTAAACAGAGCTCCAATAGCTCATACTCACAGATCAAGAATTAATAAGTGGGCCCTTATGAAACTGGAAAGCTTCCACAAGGCAAAGTACATAGTCAGATTGGAAAAAAAATATTCACTAACCCCACATCAAATAGTGGACTGATATCCAAAATATATATAAAAACTTAAGAAACTAATCACCCAAAAAACCAACCAAACAAAAAAACTCAATCAAAAATTTGTGTAGAGAACTAAACTGAGAATTCACAGCAGAGGAATCTCGAATGGCTGAGAAGCACCTAAAGAAATGTTCAAAGTCCTTAGTGATCAGAGAAATGCAAATTAAAATGACCCTGAGATTTTGCTTTATACCAATTAGAATGGCTAAGATCAAAATCTCAGGTGACAACATGTGTTGGTGAGGATGTGGAGAAAGAGGAACCCTCCTGCATTTTTTTTTTTTTTTGTGGAATTGCAAACTGGTACACTCACTCTGGAAATTAATCTGGAATTCCCTCAGAAAATTGAAATAGATCTACCTGAAGACCCAGCAATACCACTCTTAGGAATATACCCAAAATATGCCCCACCATGCCACATGGGCACGTGTTTCACTCTGTTCATAGTGACCTTGTTTGAGATAGCCAGAAGCTGGAAGCAACCCAGATGTACTACGACAGAAGAATGGATACAGAAAATCTGGTTTATTTATACAATGGAATACTACTCAGCTATTAAGAATGAGGACATCCTGAGTTTTGCAGACAAATGGATGGAACTAGAAAATATCATTCTGAGTGAGGTAACTGAGACTCAAAAGGACATGCATGGTATGTACTCACTAATAAGCAGATGTTAGCCAAAATAAAGAAGTACAGAATACCCAAGATACAGTCTATAGAACTCAAAAAGTCAATAATCTGAAGGGTCCAAGTAAGGATGCCTCAGCTCCACTTGGGAGGGAGAAGCAATCAATCACAAGTGGGGAGAGAGGGAGTGAACTGGGAGTGAAAGTGGACTGTTGGGGTGGAGAAGATGGTATTGAGTGAGGGAAGAGGACTGAAGCCCTGAGCGCCAGCAGAAAGAATGGAAACAGGCAACTTCCAGATGTAGGAGGTTTGGGGAACCCTCTAGAATGCACCAGAAACCTGGGAGGTGAGAGGCTCTCAGTGCTCAAAGGGAGGGGCCTTAGATGTAATCCCTGAGAGTAGGAAGAGAAATCGCAAACTTTCTCATTTTTGAGAATTGCTTGTTTGCTTACTTGATTGATTGGTTGTTTGGTTGGATAGTTCCAGTCTTCTGTCTTGGTGTGTTATAAAATAGAAGTGATTCAAGGAAATGCTCTTTTTTTTTGGTTTGGCTGCTTCTAGAATTGAAAGTTATGACATTAAAGGGTAGTAGAGTATTTCTTCATGTTGCTATTTACCCAATATTTCTTCTGTTTGATTATTGAGGACAGAAACACACACACACACACACACACACACAAAACAACCAAATTTTATAATTCTGCCTTTGTTTCCCAGTTTTGGATCATGTTCATATCATTGTCCTTTTTCTTTTTTTCAGAGAATGTTGTGTTATAGCCTTAGGTCTGCATTAGTTGAAATGAACTTTGCAGCTAGAGTTCTCCCATAATGACTCCAAAAGCAGAAAATCACAGACATGCTTTTTAACAACTAAACTGCATAGAGACATCGAATTCAAAGCACTTGTGTCTGGTTAGTAATATATCAGCAACTTTTTGGAGTATGCCATTATGATATTAATATGACACCATGACCCAGACATTTGAGTTAGGCTTGTTGAATCTGTAACACATGTTCCACAGCATAGCATATACTATTCTAGATCACATTGATTTTAGGGAAGACAAAGAAAGTACCGGGGAGCATTCTTGAAGTTGTTTATATGTTTTTCTTGCTTGGACTTGCAAACAAACATCAAGGCTTTGTTTCTATGTTTTGCTCAGATGAGCCTCGCTTATGATTTTCAAATCCAGATCCATTAGAAGAACCATACTGTGGAAGTTGTTTTAGTTTTACATTTTAGAGTTGACATATATAATTTTAAAATGGCTACTTTTAAGAGTTGAGGAAGATTATCTAAAATTTATGGTATTAAAATCATTTTAGGTAACCAAGAAATATGGTCATCATATTTCTATCCTTTTCTGACAGTTTTGGAGTTGATGGTGAATACATTGTCAATTCTTTTGCTACACTGCAGAGATGCTCATGAATCGATATTTTTCAGTCAGTCTCTTTTGAAACCATTAAAAAAGAGTCTTCAAATAATGAGGCTAGCATTTCCAATGTTCATAATCTTTCTATCTAATTATTAGATTCCAATTGGCAGGTTATGCTTTGATATCTCTATTTTTTAATTTTTGAGATTATAATTATGACATTTCTTTCTTACCTTTATTCCCCCCAAATCCTTTATACACCCCTCACCATTTTCTTTCACATTTATTATCTCTTGAAAAATGTCTATAGTTTTAAAGAGAAATAATTGTAGCAAAGGGATCCGATGCTGTAGTCAGACGCCATGGGCTTTAATGCATGTTCCATCCTCTGGGACTTCACTTGAGTTGTTCTTGTGTTGAGTACCTTGAACTTTTCATGAATCTAATGACCTTTCTTAATTAATGTTTTTTTCTACTTATGATATTTGTTATTGGATATTTTATTTATTTACATTTCAAATCATATCCCCTCCGAAAACCCACCAATCCCATCCCCCTCTACCTGATTCTATGAGGATGCTCACCCACCCACTCCTACCTCACCACCCTGGCATTTCCCTATACTGGGGCATCAAGCCTTCACAGGACAAAGCGTCTCTCCTCCCACTGATGACAGATAAGGCCATCCTCTGCTATATATGCAGATGGAGTCATGGGTCCCTTCATGTGTACTCTTTTGTTGGTGGTTTAGTCCCTGGGAGCTCTGGAAGGTCTGGTTGGTTGATATTGTTTTTTCAGTGGGGTTGCAAACCCCTTTCAGCTCCTTCAGTCCTTTCTCTAACTATTCCATTGGGGACCCCATGCTTAGTCTAGTGGTTGGCTGCGGGAATTGACATCTGTATCTGTCAGGCTCTGGCAGAGCCTCTTAGGAAACAGCTATATCAGGTTCCTGTCAGCAAACACTTCTTGGCATCCACCATAATGTCTGGATTTGGTGACTGTTTATGACATGGATTCCCAAATGGAACAGTCTCCAGATGGCCTTTTCTTCAGTCTCTGCTCCACACATTGACTCTGTATCTCCTCCAATGGGTATTTTTCCCCCTATTAAGGACTGAAGCATCCACACTTTGGTCTTCCTTCTTCTTGAGCTTCATGTTGTTTGTTAATTGTATTGTGAGTATTCTGAACATTTAGGCTAATATCCAGTTATCAGTGAGAGCATACCATATATGTTCTTTTGTGACTGGGTTACCTCACTCAGGATGATATTTCTAGTTCCGTCCATTTGCTTTTGGATTTCATGAAGTCATTGTCTTTAATTGCTGAGCAGTACTCCATTGTGTAAATGTACCACATTTTCTGTATCCATTCTTCTGTTGAGAGACATCTGTATTGTTTCTAGTTTCTTGCTATTATAAATAAGGCTGCATATGAACATAACATGTGTCCTTGTTATGTGTTGGAGAATCTTTTGGGTTTATGCCCAGGAGTGGAATAGCTGGGTCCTCAGTTTTCTGAGAAACTACCAGGCTTGTTTCTACAATGGTTTTAGCAGCTTGCTATCCCCCCAACAATGGAGGAGTGTTCCTCTTTCTCCATATCCTTGCCAGTATCTGCTGTCACATGAGTTTTTGTTCTTAGCCATTCTGAATGCTGTGACCTGAAATCTCAGGGTCATTTTGAATTGCATTTCCCTGATGACTAAGGATGTTGAACATTTCATTAGGTGCTTATAAGCCATTCGATTTTCCTCACTTGAGAATTTTTTGTATAGCTCTGTACCCCATTTTTTAAATAGGTTTATTTGGTTCTCTGGAGTCTAACATCTTGAGTTTTTTGTATATATTCTATATTAGCCCTCTATCAGGTGCCATGTTTTTTCTAAAATTAATGAGCTAATGAGCTAATCCATATGAATTTCTTAGGATACTGTGTATCTGAAGATGATGTGTAACAAATGTTATATACATAGATATTAACAAGACAATCTATTGGTTATCTCTTAAAACTGCTGAACCATCTCAGTTTCTACAGGTACAATAACCAGATTCTTTTTCTAACTTAATTATTGTTGCTCATACCACTGTAACAGCATTTTACAATATTTTATTTTAACTTAAATATCAGCTTTCTCTCCTTGTGTAATACTATTTATCCAATATGACAAATGTCATATTTACTTATGTATAGATCTTCAACATAGGCACAGCTTGCAGTACTTTGGGCAACTAGTAGATGCCATGTCTTGATTCAGAATGAAAATTGAAATCAAACTGTCTTGACCTGAATATTAACTTTGTTGATTATCAGATATGTGACTCTAGCTTAATTATTTAATTACTTACTCATGTTCTTTGTCATAGTAAAATAGAATAATAAGGAAGGTGCATAAGAACATTTTTAAAAATCAGTAGATACACATAAATGACTTAGTTTATGATAACTAATTACCAGGTTTATGTAACGTTTTAAGAGTAAATTGATCAGGTAAGGAAAATAACAAGTAATGTCTTTTATCTGCATAAAAATATAGGTATTCAACTCCCAGGAGTTATGCGTGACTGAAGATGAAGGCTTTTTCTAGGGCTAGAAGAGGCAGAGCACCCATACTTAAGACTTTTCACTCTGTCTCCTTCCCAACCTGTTGGCAGATGTCTGGTTCTGTTACTTATAAATTATATAATTAAAGATAAAATTTCTGATATTCTTTTTATTGAGTTGTCTCAGAATACCTTCCTGAAAATCTTCAGGCTTTATTATAAGCCTCTCCTACCATTCAGCTCTGATATCACAGCTTATACAGCTTTCCTAGAGCCATGGTTTTCTGCATTTCATTTTTTACTAAATTCACAGACTGGGCCTTACCAAGAATGAGTACAACAGGCTGTTTCAGTTTGCTGAGCTTTAATTTCATGGTCCACTGAGAAGTAGATTCTTTGATGTTATTCCTAGTAGTCATCAAAGCAGGGTGAAACAGGATGAACAGAGATAGTGAGGAGATTCATGTGGACTTGTTATTTCTAATAGCTGGAAGTTTATAGGAAATAATAGTAAATAATTTATCACTGGAATAATTTTAATAAAAACAGGAGATAATATTGCCTTCTGATATTTTTTCCTTGATTGTATTCTATTGTAGTATTAATAATGATGATGATAATGATGATGATGAATTAGACTCAAGAATATTGTAATTAAATACTTCATGCAGCACATTTTCCCATATCATCCTCTCTCCCAACTTCCATCTCTTCTGCCTTCTGTACTACCTCCCTTTCACACTTCCACACTGTGTATACCTGCATTTAAATAAGCCTGTAGAGCTAAGACATATTGTTGTAATCAGGTGGACGATGACCATATAATTCAGCATTTTTAGCATCCAGTACAGCAGCTAACAGAATAGCCACATTCTGAAAGTGCTATTAAGTAAATGAATACAAGATTTTGGTACATCCCCACGTACGTACCGTAGGTGCAACATTTTCCATGTTTAATTCTAAGAGTGGGCAATTCTCAGCTATCCAATTACTATTCAGCACGACTCTCTTCCATTAGCTGATTATGTTGTTTCATTTATAAAATGGAAAAATGGTGGTTCAGTTTAACTCTTTCCAGAAAAACACAAAAATGAGAATAGTGATTGGACATAATTCTGTGTGTGATTTTTCAGTAACACAAAACAACTTTATAAACATTCAGAAGAGGAAAATTTCTTTAAAGCTTTTATATTTACATGCTTACAATATTTGAATTAATCAAGTAATTTATATAAAACCTGCCATGGTGTGTGTGTGTGTGTGTGTGTGTGTGTGTGTGTGTTTGTCTGTGGGTCTGTGTCTTTCCATATGTATATGTGAATGTGTCTGTTTATATGAGTATGCATGTATGTGTATGTGTGTACATGTGTATATGTGAGTGTGAATGCTTCCATGAGTGTGTGTATATATGCATCATATGAGTGTGTTTGTATGTGTGAGTATGCATCTATGTGTGTATATGTATATATGTGTATGCATATATGGTATGTGTGAATATGTTATGCGTGTATATATATATATATATGTATGTGTGTATGTATGTAAATATATGTGTGCATATTTGGTATGTGTGAATGTGTGTAGGAGTATGTGTGTGTTTATTTTTATATGTAGTTACATATGCATATGCACAATTAATAGATTGGGTTAAGTAACTTGGATAACTCAGAGAAAGAATCCTTTTGGTAAATAGTGACTTCTAGTATCTATACAGAAAAACATCAATCAAGGTTTCAAATTCTATGATAGATAGTATTTTGTGTGAAGAACTGACTGAGGAAATTTCTCAGTAGTTAAGAGCACTTGATACTGTTACACAGTATCTGAATTTAGTCTTTAGCACTCATACCCTAGTTAGAGCAGATCTGATGCCCTCTCTGGACCTCATGAAAACCTCACTCACAGAAGCACATATCCCTATACAATACCCATATATACACCGCAATTAATTTTGCTTTAATTTAAAATAATTTCAGAAAGGAAAGTGTTGATCTGGATGCTTACTTTTTCAGTGCTCATTGTATAAGAAAAATGCAGGCTGTGAAGCCTGTGCAGAGTCATGGCTGCCTGCAGGTTCTTTTCAGCCATGTGTCACTACATTTGTTTCATTGCAGTATTGCTATTTCAGATCACAGCATTGTACTGACTCAGCAATAAGGTTTTTCCACTCCTACATGTCACTCTTTAAAGTGTTTCATCAGCTTTTACATATGGTTGCCCAGCTATCTTCCGGAGTTTGCATTTCCAGAGCATAGTTGATCAGTCAGCAGTCCCTACGTGACTGTCTCCGGGACTTCAGGATGCTCAAGGCTCAGTGTGCTGCAAGAACTTTCCTGAGAATGAGAAACATGTCAGACTGACTTTGAGGATTCCGTGATGTCTCATGTGTCTGAAATGGACTGCATGAAGAACTCATAGAACTTAACCTTGGCATAAGACTTCATGACATGTTATAACCTACTATAATTACTGAAATATGGTCACAGATCATGCTGTGAACTAAACCAACAGGAAGAAAGTATGCAAATTTTGGATTTGATATTGTCTTCACTGTTATTTCAACACAGTAATTACTCATCAGAAGGGAATTGTGGGGGGCTTTGGATCACAGATAACTTAATTCTTGCCTTAAGAAACCCTACCAAGCAAGATTGCTGTGATTTTAATAATTTATCAGAAGTCCAGTTGAAGTTTTTCATGGCTTAAGGTTTTCTGATCACTTCCTCACACTGTATGTTTCCAGTCATACTGCAACTAGCCTTCCTGGAGTTCTTGTACTTCATCAGTATTGATGGTTATACTCTTCTTTCTGCTGCACATACTCTTTAGATGATGTACTCTTTTAGTTGTAACTTTGTGTACCATTTCCAGGACCATGCAATGAGGTTTGTTCTGGTGCCTCCTAATAGTGTCTGAGTCTCCTTACTATCACTCTAATTGCTGCAGAATGTAACTTCTCTCTAATGCCCTAATCCCTTACCCACCCTGTGTCTGTTTTATATTTATATTTTAGCTCCCATCTGAATCTTAAATAAGGATGTAGGCACTGATTGTTTTTAAGTGAGCAACTATCTTTAGGCTATCTCACATGCAAGAGTATTATTGACACACATTTTCAAGAAAGGTATTCTGGGAGACCTAATAGAGAAAGAAATCCTTCTATTTCATTATTACCAATTAAATTCAATAATCCACCAGAATCACAGTGGGGTATGAGAAGCAGGAAAATGCTTTACATATTTTAGTTTCATAGAATATCTAAGATGAAATAGGTTTAGGTGAAGACCAAACATATAGATAAAAAATTATTCAAGACATCAGTGTTGAATTGGAACATACGAATTTAGTATTTAGCACTTACACCCTAGCTATGTGTCTCAGAGATTTGGGAAATTCACTTATACATGGTGTCTGCAACAGCAAGATTTCTACAAATTTCAAGCTGAAAAAAATCCAGAAGTAGTTAGTGCCTTGGTTTGAAGTCAGCATGTTGATATCTTCAAAGCATTCTTCCACAAATAGTTCTTAAAGACCAATATCCTAATCCTAAATAATTCTGTCTGGTTTAGAAACTGCCACAATCTTTTATCTGGAACCATAGAACCACAGACAATCAAGTGAGTAGAATATGCCAGAATATGGGTATGAGTACCTGCTTCAGATGAAAGCTCATTTAACAGTTCCATAATAAAGATTTCAAGGTATTGTAAATTCTATTTCCAAAAGATTTCAATGGCTCATGTAGGAGAGCTGTACTTTGAAGGCAAAAGGGAAATACAGTATCCAGAGCAACAACAACAAAAAATTCTGGTGATATTTTCTCCAATGGTTATCCAACATGACTAGATTTTGGAAATGAAAAGCACACTAGATAACATAGATATTGTATATGAAAATAACATAGAAAGACATAGCTGCAGAGGTTATTTCAGTGTGTATTTGAGACAATGGTGTAAGGAAATCCAGTGTCTACTGCTGGGTTCTCATGGGAAGAGATGATTGATTTTCTCATGCCTGAGTTTGTCAAATCAATGGTAGAAAACTCAAATTTGATTCATATTCAGACAATAAGGGAGGTTTTGAACAAGTTCTTTAAAGAATCCCATGCAAAATATTTGTGGATTTTCTTGATGTAGGAAGTATTTTATGGTAATAAAGGAGGAGTTGCATATCTTGCATGTGACAATACCTATAATTGAACATATAGCTGTCTTTCTGCCAAGTACATGCTGAAAAAGGGGAGATTATAACTTCCATGAACCTCTACTCCTACACTTGTGATTTAAATTCACTCTTCCTTGCTTATATACTTAATTAATGTTCTCCAGTCTCCCTCCCTGATCTATACTCCAATTTTCTTCCTTTAATTTTTAAAAAAAATGTCCTACTTTAAAACCATTGTGTGAATATAGATCGATTCTAACATTTTTAATATTTCTTAAAATATGTCCAGTAAATAAATATTATTTTGTCAGTTCTTTATCAGTTACCAAATATTTAGATATATTTGTGTGTGTGTGTGTGTTTAAGCTAAAACCCACAATTTGTCCAAATTGGCATGTTGAAGAATAGAAAAAAAATTAGGATTTTTATTGACTTGGTAAAAACAGAAATGTCTGCAGATAGTTCATGTTTTCATAAAAATTATTAGAAATTCTTTTTACACCCGAAATTCACAGAAACAACATAACATGCTAAGTGGTAAAAGAAAATAGTTTTATCTAGGATTTTAAAAATGGTTTTCAAATGCTCTTGATTCTCCAAGGGAAATTCTGTGGCCCAGCTTTGCCTGATAAGATTCCTGGACTTGGCACTCATAAAGGAGTCAAGGCTGGAAAGGCACAATTTCCTAACTCCCAGGTCCACAGTCAAGGACAGCTGGGGTCCCTTATATATTCCTCGCATATTGGAACTGATAATGTGAAAGAAATGCCATTTGAAGTGAAAGAGTGTGTATCTTTTGCACTGAATTATATTCACGCACAGCCCTGAGACTCAGTTTTAGATAATACATCATTCCCAGGAGAAGAGCTATAAAAGGTACAATAGGATAAAATAATGTTGTTTTTTCTAGGTTATCCATCTGATATGCACTACTAAAGTAGTCTTAATTTTAGAGTGAAAACCTAGATTGCCTTGGAAACATTATCAGATTTCATGAGTTTCATACCTCTATAAAATAACAACTCTCTTTTCTCTCTCTCCCTACCCCATAAACACATAAATGAATGTACATATATGTGTTAAACATATCTGTGTATTTATAATATGCTTTCTCATCTTGGTCTTCATGGGGTCCCCCAAAAAACTGGAGTGGGGGCCATCCATGAATTTTTTACCTGCCTGTGGATCTCATACCCCTAACTAGGCCACCATTTCTGTCCTTAGTGTAATAGAAAATGTGCTAGTCCTGCAGTGACTGATGTGTCAGAGGAGGTGCCTCACACATGTTAGTCAAATGCTATATTACTGCAGAGCTACATCCTCAAATCTGCTCCCATTTTTAATGCCCTTATAATGGGCCCAGCTGAAAGGAATCCTATCTTTTAACTTTATTTCAACCTATCTCTCTGCATATTGTTCTTCATAATTTTTATTTTTAAATCGTGGGTTGATTAAAAGATTGCTTTGTTTCCCAACTTTTCTTTGTACTTTAATACACAGGCTGCCCTGTTTCACATACTAGCTGCAACTAAAGCATGAGTTTGGGTGATAATTGGAATTATATAATTATATAACAGTTATTCAGGCAGGCATTGCATAATCTCAAAAACTGTGTTACATTAAGTAAAAAAAAATTGGAACAAATATATAGGCTTTTGAATTTTTCTGTAACAGAAAAAGTCACAACTCTTTCTGCTGTTAGTCCTATGCTTCTGGTTAGGTAGTAATGTGTGATCTGTCCTGAGTCAGGTGCTCTGGTTAAATGACCACATGCATTTGCCCTGAGTCATGTGCTTCTGGTTATATGACCATGTGTGATATAAATTATTAACTGAAGTTGCAGAGGTCACTCACTGAATAATAGTTTATACTGATTTTCTAGTGGACCCAAGTGCTGTTGCCTATAGTATGTTCAGTGATTCTCAATCTTCTGTAACTCCAGGTCCAAGGAACCTAACACCTTTGTCCTCTCAGAGTAGGCTTATATTTTTCGAACCCTACTTTTAATAAGAGTACTTAAATAATTTAACCTGCTTTCTAGCCCACAACCCACCAGAGGTAGTAGAAAGAAAAGGTTAGTGGGGAAAAGAAGGAAGTGGACATATTTAGAAATAGTCCTTTGGAGCAAATCCAATCTGCTTTGTCAGGATAATCAGGAGTTCAGTTCACAAAAATCAGCATCAGTAGATCTATTCACTCATAAACACCATTCATGCATTAGCAATGGCAAGTTGATTCCGAAGGAACCTTAAAGCTCTGCCAATTAGCTTGAGTCTATGGAAGAAGCACAAAGTCATCGTAGCACCACCAGAAATTTTTGGTGTGTTTCTTTCTATGAAGTCCTGACAAATGATGACCAATAAATAATGACAAGGCAAATCAATACCATTCAGTGTTGTTAGGTAAGACCAACATCAGCAAAGCTCAACAATGGCCAGCAAAAAATGGTAAGGCATACCAATACCACACAGCAGCATTCGCCGTCTGTAAGTTATATTTATTCCCTTTCAAAACATCATGTGCTCTCTCAAGCATCCACTCTAGCAAAATATCACATGCTTTTTTCCAGCCTGCTTCTAGAAAAACACTAAGTGTCTGTTCTCAGCTAAATATCCTCTCATGTGTCTGTTTCAGCAAAAACATAACATACTCTTAAAAAAAAAAAAAAAACGGTTTCCAGAAAAATATCACATGACAGAACTGAATCTCCAAAGAAACTATAAATTTCCACTTTATAACAGGGCACTTCACTTATACGTTCAAATTCATATACAGCAAGATATGAACATAAATATGATTAAAGATAAAATAGGATTTTAACAAACATTACTGTCAACATAAAACGCTTATTGTTTGATTGATTGATTGATTTCTAGTCTGTTCTGTGTGGACTGAGCTTAGGATATCTGCTCTGTTTCATGTTTCTGAGACTATGCACAGTATTCCATGCTCCAATCCTGTGCCATCTTGATGGATATACGAATGCCCTTGCTTTTGCTATCCTAATGACTTGAACAACAACTGTGAGCAAACTAGGGTTATTATATTCTTCCACATGTAGATAGCTTGGAATGTTTTAATGAAAATATCTTCAATATGGCTTATTTAACTAAAATCTCATTTCCCATTATAAAATGCTTTAAAATTTTTATATTCCCAAAATTTGCAAAATGGATTAAGACGAAGTTAATATTGTCCTATATTCTTTAATTGCCATGGCAGTCATCATGTCAAAATAAACTGTCCCATCAAAGTGTATTTTCTTTGTTTATTTTTATTGTTCAAGGGAATAAACCAAAACCTCAAGAATGCAAGGCATATGCTCTGTCAATAAAATGTACCTTCAGTCTCACAAATGCACATTAAGAATTTAATTTCACCTTGTAAGATCAAAATGACTATTTTCTTGATGATATCTATTGTTTCCTTGATACCTCCTAGATTAAAAAAATTGTACATGTATCTATTTGTTTGAGTATGTGCATATGTGTAAGGATGTACATGTAGAAGTCAGAGGGCAACTTGCTAAAGTTGTTTGCTTCTTCTACCACCATGTCGGTACCTAGATCAAATTCAGACTGTCAAGCTTGATAGCAAACTTCCTTGCCACAGAGCTATCCCTTGGACTGATTTAACTCTTATTTGAAATGCCCATTGTTAAATATATATATATTGAAATAATATATATGAAATAATGTCCTACTGTTTATCTTGATTATCATACCATTGAGATCTGAAATAAAGATTTCCTTGAGAATGGAAAAATGTTGATCATTTAAATCATGGTAAAATCAGAAATATATTAGTTGATTTTCATCTTTCAGTCAGTTATAAAACAATACATTAATAGCTTATTGTCCCTGATAATTTTGACAGCTCTAACAATTTTAGTACTATTAGACATTTTCCTATTGCTATAAACATAGTACAAATCCTCTCCTGCTGTCTGGATATACACATACAGTTCAAAATATCATTTACTCCCCTAGTCTGATTTTAAGAAGTAAAATGTGTTGGATAAAAATAGCTGCATTACAAAACCAGAATTTCTTCTTAAAGAGAATGAGAAATATTTATGAAAATTCTATTAGTTACACTAGGCTCCTTTGAAACAAATATTAAATAGAAGGCTGGGGATATGGATCAATTGCTAGAGTAGTTGCCATAGAGTTCTGTGTTCTATCCCCAGCACTACATAAACAGCTATGTTGTGTATCTGTGGTCCAAGCAAAAGGGATCAAAGAAAGTCAAAGTCATCTCCTGGTACATGCTGTGTTTTTCTGTCTTCCTGTGTAGTTTCTTGTGCTTTTTTCCTAGTGCTTCTCAGATGTAAAATTGGGCTCTGTCTCTCTTCTGACTTCTACTGAAGTCAGACTGAATTTTCCTGTATTAGAAAAAATAATTTTCGTATATATTGGATATTAGCCCTCTGTCGGATGTGGGGTTGGTGAAGATCTTTTCCCACTTTGTTGGTTGTCATTTTGTCCTTCTGACAGTGTCCTTTGCCTTGCAGAAACTTTGTAATTTTATGAGGTCCCATTTGTCAATTCTTGATCTTAGTGCATAAGCTATTGGTGTTCTGTTCAGGAACTTTCCCCCTGTGCCTATGTCCTCCAGGGTCTTCCCAAGTTTCTTTCCTAATAGTTTCAGTGTGTCTGGTTTTATGTGGAGGTCCTTGATCCACTTGGAGTTGATCTTAGTGCAAGGGGAAGTTAGACCCCAAAGAACCAAATAACCCTATCAAAAAATGGGGCACAGAGCTAAACAAAGAATTTTCACCAGAAGAAATTCGGATGGCTGAGAAACACCTTAAGAGATGTTCAACATCATTAGTCATCAGAGAAATACAAATCAAAACAACCCTGAGATTCCACCTCATACCAGTCAGAATGGCTAAGATTAAAAACTCAAGAGACAACAAATGCTGGCGAGGATGTGGAGAAAGAGGAACACTCCTCCACTGTTGGTGGGATTGCAAAATGGGAAAACCGCTCTGGAAATCAGTTTGGCGGTTCCTCAGAAAATTGGGCATGTTCCTTCCAGAGGACCCTGGCATACCACTCCTGGGCATATACCCAGAGGATTCCCCTGCATACAATAAAGACACATGCTCCACTATGTTTATAGCAGCCTTGTTTATAATAGCCAGAAATTGGAAGGAGCCCAAATATCCCTCAAAGGAGGAATGGATACAGAAAATGTGGTATATTTATACAATGGAATACTACTCAGCAATTAAAAATAATGAATTCATGCAATTTGTAGGTAAATGGTTAGACCTGGAAAATATCATCCTGAGTGAGCTAACCCAATCACAAAAGAATACACATGAAATGCAATCACTGATAAGTGGATATTAATGAGCCCAGAAGCCCTAAATACTCAAGGCACAATTAGCAAGTCAAATGATTCCCAAGAAGAAAGGAGAGGACCCTGGGCCTGGAAAGATTGGATCCAGTTTTGTAGAGAAACTGTGGGGGGAGGGGGAATAATTGGGGAATAGTTGGGGTGGAGAGAAACTATGGGACATAGGGAGGGGGGAATTGAGAAAGGGGAAAATCTTTGGAATGTAAATATAGAATATAGAAAATTAAAAAAAAAAGAAAAAAAAGAAAAAATAATTTTCCTAGGCAAAGGAGATCAGGGACAGTGACCTCAACTCATTTATCTGAAAGATTTCTGATTACTTCTTCCTTATTACCTTATTATACCATGTGTGTGCCATCTAAATTCATCCCTTGTATGATACTTATTTACTAATGTTCATTGGTTGATAATTGGAGACATACATACAGACATGCATATATTATATTGCAATGAAATATGCCACCTATTCCCTTCACTCTACCTTTTTTACTTCACCACATTATCCCTTCCAGCTTCATTTTGATTTTGGGTTTTGGTGGTTTGATTTGTTTTTTGTTTTTTTTTTAACCCAGTAAATTTAGGTCGTGACTCCTATATGTTCATGGGTCTAGGACCTTTTACTAGAGGTTGGGAAATCTCTCAAGAGCCACATCTCTGAAGAAAATGACTCTCCTTTCCCTAGTATAGATCTCTAGACACCCTGTTTATTGCTGTTTGGCCTTTCGGCTCAACAGTCTTCCTTGAACTTTTTAAAATTAGGACATGGGAGAGTATCTGTCATCCAGATAAATGAGTTGTGGTCACTGTTCCCTGATCCCCTTTGCCTGGGAAAATTATTTTCTCTAATACAGGAAAATTCAGTCTCTCTAATATAGGTGATATCCTAGCCCCATAAAAGCTGAATTCAGGTGTTGGAAGTGAGAATACTGTCATGGTAAGAAAGTTGGTCAAACATATACTTTTTGATTTCTTTCAGAAACAATACACAATAACAATGTCTCAGAATTGACACAATTGTTAATACTAACAAAATACAATATTAGTGGCTTTCTACAGATATTGTGTCAGAAGCATGTAAACCTCTTCATAAAGATTAATTCTATTGGCACTTTAATATGTAGTTTTCATATCATCTACATATAAGGGAGTATGTTTGGGGTTTTTTGGATCATAATGTATAAAACTATGTTGAAGCCATGTCAGTCTGACACTGAAACTCATGTTTCTTACAGAAAGCACAACTATACTCTGTATAATGATTATATTAAACTTACATTTTGGCAAGGCTAGTAAAAAATGAATGGATTCAGACTGCTACTGAGTTTGAGAAATAATTTACCTCTTAACCATGATTCGTACTGACTCTGCAGATACTTTCCAAGAATAAATTTAAATCACTAAGAAAGATACATTGACAAAGGAGTAATTCAAGAACCCAGTACATTGATATATTAGGAAATATAGAAAAGTAGGAAATATGTAAAAACATAAAGATGCTACAAAGGACTTTAAAGGGAAGCAGCAAAATTAGATTACAATGATCTCTTTCGGAGGCCTTTGAACTTAAATACCCCTAAGAAACATAAAATCACTTTCAGTATATAAGCTAGAAAAAAAGTTGGTTGGAGTCTCTAATCTGCTAATCATACTGCTGTTCCTTTTTCATTGAAAAAGAAAATAATACTTATGATTTATACATAAAGCAGGAGAATTGAAAATTAGTGGAGTTTGAGCATTGCTTTTTTCCATGTGTCCTATCTGATAAAACATGACCACCCCTTCAGAAGATGAGGGTCAGACAAGCATGGATTTCATAACAGCTCACTGCCTGTGTTGCCTGAGGCAAATGACTTAATGTTGTAGAGTCTAGCAGTTCACATCTTAAGTGAGGGTAACTATTCCTTCCTTGAGCAGGGATAAAGAGTAATATGAATGAGGCTGATGTTTGGCATAGTGTCAGCACACATGTCTTCATATCTTCCCACTAATATAAAGTGTGATGCTTTAGATGGAAAATTCACAATTAAAACAAAAGTTCTAAGGATGCATTCGTTCACACACAGGGACCCAGTGTCATCTTTCCTTCCAGAAATCTGTCTTGTGTGTTATTTTTCTTGCTAATGTGATATTTAATAGAAAGTACAAATTTCTTTTTTTAAATTTTATTTGAAATTGCCTTCCACATATTTTTGAGATGTATTCCATATATTTAGATTACAAATTATTTCTAGAACTTAGCATTCTAAGTATAAGACAAAAACTGCAACTTTCAATGTCAGGAAGTCTGCAAATTTGAAAAAAAAAAAGAAAGAAAGAAACTCCAGCAAAAGTTTTGCATTATTGCCCTTAAAAGACTAGTTAGAATTTTGCTAGGGTTTCTTTTCCCCTTTCTTTATCTGTTTCTGTAAGGTTAATTTATTGTTTGATCTGCCATCTCGTAGAAGTAAGCTAAGTTCAAGCATTTAGCTCGTCCCATTATTTCTGATCCCATCTTCACATCTGGATGGAAAGGATTCATTTCAGCTGACAGTTCATGAAAATGTATAGATATGACATCTCCACCTTTTCCACCTCATAGTCCTTGCAAGTATGTTTGTCTTGCTGCCTCCATACAATTGGATTAACTTTTCTTTCTCTTCCCCCAGCCATTTAATCATTTAAAATGTTTCTGTGGTCATTCTGTGCTGTTTCCAACTACCCTTCCAGGTTTCTATTGGCCTGGAGACTTCTGAATATATGTGGTTCTTCCAGTCAGCTCAGCTCCTCTGCTGAATAACAAAATCACAAAGTGAAAAAATTCAATGCCCTTAAAACTAATGAGATACCTGTAAAATCTCAGAAATTTCTGTGTGACTTAAGAAATTTCACATTTTCCCCTCCATGTTCTCCTCCTCCTCCTCTTCCTCCTCTTCCTTCTCTTCTTCTCTTCCTCCTTCTTTTCATTCCATCTTGAGTTGCACCTTTAGGATGTTCTAATCAACCTGATAATTCCTACATTATCTGCAGTCAAATAAAGTATTTTCTGCAAATATATTATACACCAACATTCTCCTGCTATAAATATGAAAGCCCATATGGGAAGTGGAAAGGAACAGCTGTGATATAATAAATGCCATGTTTAATTAGAAAACTTTTGATTTTTTTTGTCCATACATGCATGGCTAAGGTTCAACACAAAATCATAGTACCCTAATTACTTTCCTCAGTAACATCAGTCTGGAATTAATTTCCACCTGGAAATGGAGGTGCCATCACAATTATTGCTGTTAATCTATGTAAATTATTTCTTTACTATATGATAGTTCTACAAATTAAGGGCTTAGTTTACAAGTATGTTTCTCATATTGATGCTATTGTATAGATACAACCTTGTTTACTAAAAACATTGTATATCCAGAGGAAGTCAGCATTCTTATACTATGAATATAATGATAAGGAATATTGAATTATATAAGCCTATATAAACCTATAGGATCTCTGTCTTTTTGTCATCATAGTGCTTATCAATGTAGCTGTCTTAATAAAGAGCTTAGTTAGGCAAAGAATTTGAATGAGACCAGCAAGATACCTCAGTGGGTAAAGACATTTCCAGCCAAGCCTGACAACCAGAATTTGTTCCCCAGGACTCATCTGGTACTTGCAAGTAATATACTTCTTCAGGTTGTCCTCTTACATCCAAACATTTTCTCTGGCATGCAAGTAAACACACACACACACACACACACACACACACACACACACCAATAATGCACATGCACAGGCACAAGCACAATCAAGTATGCACCTCTTATAAATAAATATAATTAAAAATTTAAAAGCTGAATGAGCAGGAAAGGTAAGGAGTCAAAAAGCATCACCAAATGTATTGCCTGCATTTTCAAAAACTTTACCCAGACTTAGACATGGGCTTGGTGGTCAATATTTTTCCTCAGTTTTCAGAGTTTATTCCATAAACACTGGGTTTCTTTCTCAATCCTGTGATGCAGATGCTCTAAACTGAAGAGCAGCATATAGTAGAACTTGTACACTGGCACTGAAAGCAGATATGGAGTTTGAATCCAAGTTCAAAGAACTGTAAGAAATAACAGTAGAAAATATAGAAAAGCAAGCATACAGACTGGGGAAAATCTGTAAATAAAATAAGTAGAACTTGGAATGAGGAACCTTCATTATCCTAGCATACAAGCTTTTAAACCTCCATTGATTTTTTTTTCCTATCAATGGACATAAGAGTAGATTATTGACAGACTGCTGTTTGTATTGATAACATGTGTCTTTCCAGATATTAACTGGCAGGTTGTGTCTGCATGTGAATCTTAATTACTTGAATTTATTAAATTTTATTAACTTGTTGCAATGTGAATATAGTGTGGAGACAAGCAGGGTGGGTGGCTGGCTCTATTTATGAATCACTATTCATCTGCTAAACTCATGACATATTTTAGGAACTGTAGAGCATTTCATTGCTGTCTATCATTCCTTGCTCTTTCCTAAATTTTCTTTGCAAACACTTCTTTTCTATTTTCAGCCCATTTGATGGTGTGGTTTGTGTCACATCCTCGACTTTATTGTGCATTCATAAATGGCATACCTCTGCTTAGAGAGAGGCTCAGAAATGTGCATGGTCTAAGTTTAGATTCATGCAGTCTTGACTAATGCATGCAGCTGTTCACTCACTAGATACCAAGGTGAATGGACTTCAAGAGAATAAATACTTCAGCTGTCTCACAAACAGAAAGTGAGATGCCTCTATCAATGGAACTTTGGAAGAGGAGACAGGATAGATAGAGAGCCAGAAAAGAGAGCCAGAGAGGTTATTTAAGCTCACCTGGGTCCTGGTATCATATAAGAACACTTGCATTTCCCTTTGTTGGGGCATCTATTGAGCCTTCAAAAGACCAAGGACCTCTCCTCCCCTGATGCCCGACAAGGCATTCCTCTGCCACACTTTTGGTTGGAACCATGTGTACCCCTTGGTGCATGGTTTAGTACCTAGGAGTCCTGGGGCATCTGGGTGGCCAACATCGTTGTTCTTCCCATAGGAATGTAAACCCCTTCAGCTCCTCCAATCTGCCCTCCAACTCCTCTTTTGGGTATCCCATGCTCAGTCCAATGGTTGGCTGCTAGCATCTGTCTCTGTATGTGTAAGACTCTGGCAGGGCCTCTCCGGAGACAACCATAACAGGCTCCTTTTGGTATGCACTTATTCTCATCCATAATAGTTGGGGTTTAGTGATTAATTATAGAATGAATCCATAGGTAGGGCGTCTCTGGTTGGCCTTTTCTTCAGTCTCGACTCCACCTTTTGTCTCCATAATTGCTCCTGTGAATATTTTGTTTCCTTCCTCAGAGGAACCAAAGCACCCCTACTTCAGTCATCCTTCTTCTTGAAATTCCTGTGGTCTGTGAATTGTAACTTGTTTATTTTGAGCTTTTGGGCTAACATCTACTTATCAGTGAGTGCATACCATGTGTGATCTTTTGTGATTGGGTTACCTTGCTCAGGATGACACTTTCTAGTTCTAGCCATTTGTCTAAGAATTTAATGAATTCATTGTTTTTAATAGATGAATAATACTCCGTTGTGTATATATACCATAATTTCTGTATCCATTCGTCTGTTGAAGGACATCTGGGTTGTTTCCAGTTTCTGGCTAATATAAATAAGGCTGCTATGAACATAGTGGAGCGTGTATTCTTAATACATGTTAGAGCATGTTCTGGGTATATGCCCAGGAGTAGTATAGCTGGGTCCTCAGGTAGTACTATGTCTAATTTTCTGAGGAACCACAAAAATGATTTCCAGAGTGATTTTGCCAGCTTGCAATCCCACTAACAATGCAGAAGTGTTCCTCTTTCTGCACATCCTCTGAAGCATCTGCTGTCCCCTGAGTTTTTCATCTTAGCCATTCTGATTGGAATGAGGGGGTATCTCAGGGCTGTTTCAATTTGTATCATTTCCCCGATAACTAAGGTTGCTGAACATTTCTTTAGGTGTTTCAGAAACATTTGGTATTCCTCAGTTGAGAATTCCCTGTTTAGCTCTGTAACCCATTTTTTAATAGTTTATTTGACTCTCTGGAATCTAACTTCGTGAGTTCTTTGAGTACATTGGACATTAGCTCTCTGTCACATAATGACAGCAAATTTTATGTAATTGTAATGAAAATTGATTCTGCTCCAAGACTATTTTCCAAATTTTTTATTTTCTGTTAGAATAGTATAATCATTCCCAAATAAGGAAAAATAAAAGAAATTAAGTACATGAATGAAATTAGAAACCTCATTATAAATTTATTCAATTTAAGGACATTTGATTTTTAAAAATGGTTATTATCAAACATGTCTCTAGTTTTTGGTGAACATTGAGTATGGAATATTTCAAAAGTAGTGTTCCTGATTTTTTTCTTGATGTGAGTTGAGTTCATAGTGTTGAATTTGCACATTTCACATTCAGCAAGCACTCCAATATCAAGAAAAGTTGTAGAGAGGAATAACCATATTCAAAGATAATTTCAATAATTTTAGAAACTTATTTGAGAGAAAAGAATAAGTATTTAATGATCTATACAATTTGGGCTCTTCCAGTTTTTACTCTTCTACATCTGAAATTAATGATATAGCAATGATTTGTCTTTACAAAACCTAATCTCAGGAGAAGTGTGAGCAATCATGGTGTTAAACCCCAATAGTCATAGTTAAATATGACATTAGCATTATGAACTCACAGTGAGAGACAAATGCTTTTGAAGGCTCATGATAGACTGCTAGCCTTCATCAGAAGAATATCTAGGTTTGATACACTGTACTGCACAAACTATACACAGTGACATGTACAATTAAGCATATTTATAGTACAGCTAATATATGTGTGTGTTTATAAGAACACACATAAGAACATAAAATTTATGTGCTACTACTACTATTAAATTTTTACTTTACAGGTATTATACATGTATTATAAATGTTTGTAAAATGAAATGAAACTTATTAAGTTATTAAAGTAATCTGGAAATTAAAATATTAAAATCACTATTGTCTTCTGATATAGGGTTTCATGTTGCCCAACATGAGTTCTAACTTACTGTGTATCCCAGAATAATCTAGTATGTTGATCCTCTTATTTCTACCTCCAAATTCTGGGATTATAGGCACCAACTGCCTTGCCCAGTTTTATGGGGTGCTAGTGATTGACTCCAGGGATTTATGTACAAAAATTGCCCAAAATTCAAATTGTAATAAAGAATAATTTATATTTTAAAATTATTACTGAAACAACTAATAATAATGAAAACTTTGTAATAATGCTTATAGATTTATATTTTTTGCTGATCACTAGATACTTTGAAAGCTTTTAAAATACCAGAGTTCAACCATAATAGACTAGAGTTCATTTGTTTAACACATTGATTTAGTCATCAACTCTGCACCTAATCTATTGTATATCAGATCAGAGATTATCCATTAGTTCAAGGAACATTCATCCTAGTGGGGGAAAGCAAATACCTAAGCGCATATTATTCAGTTTGCTACAAACTATGCAGACATATTTCTACAATGCCTAGAAAGTCTATTTAGCTTAGCAACTCCCATGGAATGCTCTCTAGGCATGATAAGTGCTGGATCACCTTCACATCAATTGTCAACCCCAAAGGCAACCTGCAATTAACCCACTGAAATCACACAGTTAGCTAAGGAGGGCTTTATGAAACCCCAGTTTAATTGAGGTTATTGTGAAAGATAGCTGTTGGTAAGGTTCCCACATGCCTGTAAGTAATTAAACTCATTGGTTCAACATGAAAAATTTAGCTGGAATGGTTTCCTTGGTTTATAATTGGTGTTCTACCTTGTTTGAACAAAACATGGTTTCTTTAGTAAAAGTTCATGCAACACTCTTCTATCTTCTAATCATAGTGACTTTAGGGGAGGACATGCTATGTGATGTGCAGTTTCAATGTCTCATTCCTTACTACCAATGAGACAAACAAACAACAATCTAAAGCAACACAAAACCCACAAATAATTGTCATGTTATCTCCATTATTTGAAAGAAAAAAAAACAATTAAGCAGACATCAAGTATTCACACAAATCATTTGTTATGCACATGTTAACTGAGGCTTTTGACTTGGCTTGCAGATCAGTGCTATGCTCAGTGCGGTAGTCTCCTGAGTAGAGCACTGAAGAATGTTCACTCTATCTTCTAATACTATATGTCCTTTCTTCATCACTACCTACATATTAAGCTTCATTAAAATTTCACAATGAGATTAAATGAACAATAATTGATAATAAATATTTTTATAAGTTATGTAAACTCTGTGCACATGAATTTGTGTAACAAAACATTTTGAATTAGCCTCTTCAGAAACTCTTTATGTTGCCAGACCATCATGAAAAGTTTAGATTTCTTATTAGATACTATGAGAGTGTTCCCCACCACCAAACACTCCAGCTTACCTGTCCTGGCATTTCAATACACTAGGGCATCATGCCTTCACAGGATCAAGGGCCTCTCCTCCCACTGATGCCCATAAAGGCCACGTCTACTACATATGTGGCCGGAGCCATAGTTCACTCCATGTGTACTCTTTGGTTGGTGGTTTAGTTCCTGGGAACTCTTGGGGTACTGATTGATTGATTTCGTTGTTCCTCCTATGTGGCCCCTACAGTCCTTTCTCTATATCCTCCATTGGGAACCAATGTTCAGTCCAATGGTTGGCTGAAAGCATCCATATCTGTATTGGTCAGGTTCTGGCACAGACTCTCAGGAGACAGCTATATCACACAATTTTCAGCAAGCAGGATTTCTCATCTACAATAGTGGCTGGGTTTGATATCTACATATGGCATGGATCTCCAGGTGGGGTAGTCTCTGGATGACCTTCCCTATAGTCTTTGTTCCATACTTTATATCTCCTCCTGTGGGTAATTTTTTGCCCTTCTATGAATGACTGGAACACCCACATTTTGGTCTTCCTTCTTTTTCAGCTTCATATGGTCTGTGAATTATATTTTGGGTATTCCTAGCTTCTGGGATAATATCCAAATATCAGTGAGTGCATACCATATGTTCTTTTGTGATTGGGTTACCTCACTCAAGTTAATATTTTCTACTTCCATCCATTTGCCTAAGAATTTCATGAATTCATTGCTTTTAATAGCTGAGTAGTACTCAATTGTGTAATTGTACCACATTTTTTGTATCCATTCTTTTGTTGAAGGACATCTTGGTTCTTTCCAGCTTCTGGATATTGTAAATAAGGCTACTATTAACATAGTAGAACATGAGTCCTTGTTATATGCTGGAGCACATTTTGTGTATATGCGCAGGAATGGTATACCTTGGTGCTCAGTTAATACTATGTCCAATTTTCTCAGAAACCTCCAGACTGATTTCCACAGTGGCTGTACCAGCTTGCAGTTCCACCAAGAATGGAGGAGTGTTCCTCTTTTCCACATCCTCACCAGCATCTGATGTCACCTGAGTTTTTTATCTTAACCATTCTGATAGGTGTAAAGTGGAATCTTAAGGTTGTTTTGATTTGCATTTGCTTGATGACTAAGGATGTTGAACATTTCTTTAGGTGCTTCTCAGCCATTCAGTATTCCTCAGTTGAGTTTAGGTCTATACACCATTTTTAATACTGTTATTTGGTTCTCAGGAGTCTAACTTCTTAAGGTCTTTGTATATATTAGATATCAGCCCTCTTTCAGATGTAGGGTTGGTAAAGATCTTTCCCCAATCTGTTGGTGGCCCTTTTGTCCTATTGCCAAGTATCCTTTGCCTTACAGAAGCTTTAATAGATCATGAGGTCCCATTTGTCAACTCTTGTGCTTAGAGCATAAGCAATTGGTATTCTGTTCAAGAAATTTCCCCTGTGCCCATGTATTCAAGGCTGTTCCCCATACATACTTCTATTTCAGGGTATCTGGTTCTATGCGGAGGTTCTTGATCCCCATGGACTTGAATTCTGTACAGGAAATAAGAATGGATCAATTTGTATTATTTTTTCTCTCTCATATGTACTTTATTTTTTTGAAAAATAGCTTTTATTTATATAGATTCAACATAGGTCATAATATAATGGGATTATTGTTAGAAATTAGTTATTTATGGTAATTAAACTTTGTTTGAATTACTTATTAGTATAGCAACCCCATTTATCTGAATTTTAACATTTACTTTATAAGTAATATGTACATGTATTTAAAGGTTTTTTTTAAGATATTTGCTTTATTTACATTTCAAATGTTATCCCCTTTCTTCATTTCCTTCCAAAAGTCTCCTATCCCTGTTTACCAGTCCACCTACTTCCATGTTCCTGATCTGGCATTGCCATACAATGGGGCAAGGAGCATTCATAGAACCAATAGCCTCTCCTCTCATTGATGTCTGAAAAGGCCTTCCTCTGCTATATATGTAGCTGGAGCCAGGTGTATTCTTTGGATCATGGTTTATTCCCTACAAGCTCTGGGAATACTGGTTGATTCATATTGTTTTTCCTGCTAAGGGCCTGCAAAACCTTTCAGCTCCTTGAACACATTCTCTAGCTCCTGCACTGGGGACCCTGTCTTCAGTCCATGATTGGTTGTGAGCATCAACTTCTGTAATTGTCAGCCACTGACAGAACCTCTCACAAGACAGCTATATAAGGCTCCTGTCAGCTTGCACTTGTTGACATCTGCAATAGTGTCTGGGTTTGATTACTGTATATGGGATAGATCCCTATGTGGGGGCAGTCTCTAAATGACCTTTCCTTCAGTCACTACTCTACACTTTGTCTCTGAATCTCCTTCCATGGGTATTTTGATACCTCATCTAAGAAGAACCAAAGTATTCACACTTTGGTCTTCCTTCCTCTTTAGCTTCATGTGGCTTGTGAATTGTATCTTGGGTATTCTGAGCTTTTGAGCTAATATGCACTTATCAGTGAGTGAATACCATGTGTGCTCTTTTGTGATTGGGTTACCTCACTCAGGATGATATTTTCTAGTTCCATCCATTTGTCTAAGAATTTTGTGAATTCATCATTCTTAATTACTGAATAGTATCACATTGCATAAATATAATCACATTTTTCTGTATTCATTCCTCTGTTGAGGGACTTCTGGATTCGGTCTAGCTTCTGGATATTATAAATAAGACTGCTATGGATCTTGCCGCCAGGTCATCGGTAGAGAACCATCAGGCAGGCCCAGGTACTCAGACTTAATCCGAGACTACCATCACTCGGGTGGAAACCTGCCAGGCTTTTGCCTGTAGCCAGGGCCTGTGAAACTTGGAGGGCCATCTCTATGCCCATCGGGCTGTGCAGCAATTCGATTGGGGGCCCCCTGCCCTGCGGCCCTCCCAGCACTCAAAGCAGCGGTCTCCATCTTGCTGCCAGGTCACCCGGTAGAGAACCATCAGGCAGGCCCAGGTATGCATACCTAATCTGAGACTACCATTGCTCAGATGGAATCGTGCCAGGCTTTTGCCTGTAGCCAAGGCCCAGGATTCTCTGCGGGCCTTCTGTCTGCCAACCCAGTTGTGCGCCAAACCAGTTGGGGGGGGTCATCTGCCCTGCAGAGTGATCAGCACTTGAATAAGGTAGCTGCAGCATCCACCATCTGTGCACCTTGAAGAAGCAGTCAGGCAGCACCAGGTTGACAGAGACAACCATAGTGTTGCATTGCTTGGGGCAGGAAGCATTAGGGCTCCAAGGGCACCCAAGAGGAAGGTAGCACACCAGCACTCTGAGTCAGGGGAAACCCAGACATCCAGAGGTGTGGAATTACCCTTACAGACACACGGATGTTCAAACACCAGCCAGTGAAACAAGGCCAACTAATGCCAGAGATAACCAGATGGCAAAAGGCAAATGTAGGAACATTACTAACAGAAATTAAGGCAACATGGCAGGATCCGAACCCAGTTTGATGACAACAGCAAGTCCTGGAAACCCCAACACAGCAGAAAAGCAAGATTTGGATTTAAAATCACTGGTCATGATGCTGTTAAAGGAACAAAAGAAGAACATAAATAAATCTCTTAAAGAAATAGAGGAGAAAATGGATCAAAAGTTAGAATCCCTTACGAGGGAAACTCAAAAATCAATTAAAGAAATTCAGGAGAATATGGGTCAAAAGATAGAAGCCAATATGGAAGAAATGCAAAAATCACTTAAAAGAATACAGGAGAACTTGGGTCAACAGGCAGAAGTCATGAAAGAGGAAACACAAAAAATTTCTCAAAGATCTATATGAAAACATGAACAAGCAAGTGAAGGATATGAGCAAAACCATCCAGGACCTAAAAGCAGTAGAAACAACTAAGAAATCACAAAGGGAGACAACTTTGGAGATAGAAAACCTTGGGGAAAAATCAGGGGCCGTAGATGCAAATATCAACAACAGAATACAAGAGAGAGAAGAAAGAATCTCAGATGCTGAAGACACCATAGGAACCATGGACACAACAAGTAAAGAAAATGCAAAATGCAAAAAAAAAAATTGTAGCCCAAAACATTCAGGAAATCCAGGACACAATGCGAAGACCAAACCTAAGGATTATAGGTATAGAAGAGAGTGAAGATTTACTACATAAAGGGCCAGCAAATATCTTCAACAAAATTATGGAAGAAAACTTCCCTAATCAAAAGAGGGAGATGCCAATGAATATACAAGAAACCTACAGAATTCCAAACAGACTGGACAAGAACAGAAATACCTCCCTCACATAATAATCAAAACACCAAATTACTAAACAAAGAAAGAATATTAAAGGCAGTAAAAGGCCAAGTAACATATAACGGAAGACCTATCAGAATTACAGCAGACTTCTCACCTGAGACTATGAAAGCTATAAGATCCTGGGCAGATCTAATGCACACTCTAAGAGAACACAAATGCCAGCCAAAACTACTATACCCAGCAGAACTCTCAGTCACCACAGAGGGAGAAACCAAGATATTCCACGACAAAACCAAATTTGCACAATATCTTTCCACAAACCAACACCTACAAAGGATAATAGGGGGAAATCACCAATACAAGGAGGAAAACTGCACCCTGGAAAAAGCAAGATAGTAACCTTCAGTCATTAAACCCAAAACAAGAAAAACCTATGAAATATAAAAAACAACATCAAAATGACAAGAAGCAATAATCACTACTCCTTAATATCTCTTAACATCAATGGACTCAACTCCCCAATATAAAGACACAAACTAACAGACTGGATATGAAAACAGGACCCTACAATTTGCTGCATACAGGAAACACATCTCAGTGTTAAAGACAAACGCCACCTTAGAATAAAAGACTGGAAACAATTCTACAAGCAAATGGTCTCAGGAAACAAGTCAGAGTAGCCACACTTCTATCAGTTAAAAGTGACTTTGAACCTAAAGTCATCAAAAGAGATTCAGAAGGAAATTTCTTGCTGGTCAAAGGAAAAATCCACCAAGAAGAACTCTCAATTCTGAACATCTATGCTCCAAATGCAAGGGTACCCTCATTCATAAAAGAAACTTTACTAAAGCTTAAAGCATACACTGCACCTAATACAATAATTGTGGGTGACTTCAACACTCCACTTTCCTCAATGGACCGATCAGGAAAGCAGAAAATAATCAGGGACACAGTGAAACTAATTGAAGCTTTAGACCAAATGGATTTAACATATATATAATATTTCATCCTAAAGCAAAAGAATATAACTTTTTCTCAGCAATGCATAGTACCTTCTCCAAAATCAATCATATAATTGGTCACAAGACAGCCTCAACAAATACAAGAAGATCAAACTGATCCCATGTCTCCTATCAGATCACTATAGAGTAAAAGTGGTCTTTAATAGCAAGAAAAACAACGGAAAGACCACATACACCTGGAAACTGAACAATACTATACTCAAGGACACCTTGGTCAAGGAAGAAATAGAGGAAAAAAATCAAACACTTTTTAGAATTCAATGAAAATGTAGGTACAACCTACCCAAATCTATTGGACACAATGAAAGCAGTGCGAAGAGGAAAACTCATAGCCCCGAGTGCCTCCAAAAAGAAACTGGAGAGAGCATACTCTAGCAGTTTATCAACACACCTGAAAGCCCTGGAACAAAAAGAAGCTAATTCACCCAGGAGAAGTAGAAGGCAGGAAATCATCAAATTAAGGGCTGAAATCTATCAAGTAGAAACAAAGGGAACCATACAAAAAATCAACAAAACCAGGAGCTGGTTCTTTGAGAAAATCAACAAGATAGATAAACCCTTAGCCAGACTAACCAATGGGCACAGAAATGTATCCAAATTAACAAAATTAGAAATGAAAAGGAGGATATAACAACAGAAACTGAGGAAATTAAAAAGATCATCAGATACTACTACAAAAGCCTTAACTCAACACAACTGGAGAATCTCAAAGAAATGGACAATTTCCTAGACAGATACCAAATACCAAATTAAATCAGGATCAAATAGATCATCTAAATAGTCCCATAATCCCTAGAGAAATAGAAGGCTTATAGAAAATCTTCCAACCAAAAAGAGTACAGGACCAGATGGTTTCAGTGCAGAATTCTATCAGACCTTCAAAGAACTAACACCAATACTGTTCAAACTATTCCACAAAATAGAAACAGAAGGGACACTGCTTAATTCAGTCTCCGAAGCCACAATTATGCTGATACCAAAACCACACAAATATCTAACAAAGAAAGAGATTTACGGGCCAAATTCCCTTATGAATATCAATGAAAAAATAATAAAATTCTTGCCAATTGAATCCAAGAGCACATCAAAACGATCATTCACCATGATCAAGTAGGCTTCATCCCAGGGATGCTTCAGTATATGGAAATCCATCAATGTAATCCACTACATAGACAAACTAAAAGAAAAAAACCACAAGGTCATCTCATTAGATGCTGAAAAGCATTTGACAAAATTCAGCATTCTTTCATGCTAAAAGTCCTGGGAAGAACAGGAATTCAAGGCCCATACCTAAACACAGTAAAAGCAATATACAGCAAACAAGTAGCCAACATCAAAATAAATGGAGAGAAACTTGAAGCAATCCCACTAAAATCAAGAGACTAGACAAGGCTGCCCTCTCTCTATATATATCTTTTCAATATAGTACTTGAAGTTCTAGTGAGAGCAATTAGACAACATAAGGAAGTCAAAGGGATACAAATTGGAAAGGAAGAAGTCAAACTATCACTATTTGCAGATGATATGATAGTATACTTAAGTATCCCAAAAACTCCACCAGAGAACTCCTACAGCTGATAAACAACTTCAGCAAAGTGGCTGGTGATAAAATCAACTCAAGTAAATCAGTAGCTTTCCTGTACTCAAAGGACAAGCAGGCTGAGAAAGAAGTTAGGGAAATAGCACCCTTCACAACAGCCACAAACAATATAAAGTATCTTGACATGACTATAACCAAACAAGTGAAAGATCTGTATGATAGGAACTTCTAGTTCTTGAAGAAAGAAATCGAAGAAGACCTCAGAAGATGGAAAAATATTTCATACTCTTCGATTGGCAGAATCAATATAGAAAAAATGGCCATCTTGCCAAAAGCAATCTATAGATTCAATGCAATTCCCATCAAAATCCCAATTCAATTCTTCATAGATCTAGAAAGAGCAATTCTCAAGTTCATCTGGAGTAACAAAAAACCCAGGATAGCTAAAGCTATTCTCAACAATAAAAGGACTTCTGGAGGAATCAATATCCCTGACCTCAAGTAATACTACAGAGCAATTGTGTTAAATACTGCATAGTATTGGCACAGCAACAGGCAAGTAGATCAATAGAATAGAATTGAAGACCCAGAAATGAAACCACAGATTTATGATCACTTGATCTTGATAAAGGAGCTACCACCATCCAGTGGAAAAAGAGATAGTCTTTTCAACAAATGGTGCTGGTTCAACTGGAGGTCAACATGCAGAAGAATGCTAATTGACCCACTCTTATCTCCTTGTACTAAGATCAACTCCAAGTGGATCAAGGAGCTCCACATAAAACCAGACACACTGAAACTAATAGAAAACAAACTGGGGAAGACCCTGGAGGACATGGGCACAGGGGGAAGTTGCTGAACAGAACACCAAGAGCTTATGCTCTAAGATCAAGAATTGACATATGGGACCTCATAAAATTACAAAGTTTCTGTAAGGCAAAGGACGTTGTCAAAAACCAACAAATTGGGAAAAGATCTTCACCAATGCTACTTTCGACAGAGGGCTAATATCCAATATATACAAAGAACTCAAGAAGTTAGACCCCAAAGAACCAAAAAACCCTATTAAAATGGGGTACAGAGCTAATCAAAAAATTTTCACCTGAGGAAATTCCGATGGCTGAGAAGCACCTTAAGAGATGTTCAACATCATTCGTCATTGGGGAAATGCAAATCAAAACAACCCTGAGATTCCACCTCACACCAGTCGGAATGGCTAAGAATTAAAACTCAAGAGACAACAGGTGCTGGTGAGGCTGTGGAGAAAGAGGAACACTCCTCCACTGCTGATGGGAATGAAAGATGGTACAACTGCTCTGGAAATCAGTCTGGTGATTCCTCAGAAAATTGGGCATGATACTTCCAGAGGACCCTGTCATACCACTCCTGGGCATATACCCAGAGGGTTCCCCTGCATGCAATAAAGACACATGCTCTACTATGTTCATAACAGCCTTATTTATAATAGCCAGAAGTTGGAAAGAGTCCAGATGTCCCTCAAAGGAGGAATGAATACAGAAAATGTGGTACAATGGAATACTACTCAGCAATTAAAAATAATGAATTCATGCAATTTGTAGGCAAATGGTTGGATCCGGAAAATATCATCCTAAGTGAGCTAACCCAATTGCAAAAGAATACAAATGCAATGCAATCACTGATAAGTGGATATTAATGAGCCTAGAATCTCTGAGTACTCAAGGCACAATTACCATATCAAAATATTCCCAAGAAGAAGGAAGGAATGTACCCTGGTCCCGAAAAGACTGGATCCAGTTTTGTAGGAGAGTATCAGAACAGAGAAATGGGGGGGGGGTGATTGGGGAATGCGTGGAGGGAAGAGGACTTATGGGATGTATGATGAGGGTGGAACTGAGAAAGGGGAAAGCCTTTGGAATGTAAACAAAGAATATAGAAAAGAAAAAAAGGCTTTTATGAACATAATGGAGCATATGTCATTATTACCTCTTGGAGCTTCTTCTGGGTATATGCCTAGGACTGGTATAGCTGTGTCATCAGGAAGCACTATTTCCAATTTCTGAGGAGCTGCCAAATTGATTTGCAGAGTTGTTGTACCTGCTTGCAATCTCACTAAGATTGGAGGAGTGTTCCTCTTTCTCTACATCCTCACCAGCATCGGCTTCCACATGAGTTTTTTATTTTTGCCGTTCTGACAGGTGTGAGGTGGAATCTCCGGGTTGTTATGATTTGTATTTCCCTGATGATTAAGGATGTTTAACATTTCTTTTGGTGCTTCTTGGACATTCGATATTCCTCAGTTGTAAATTCTTTGTTTAGCACTGTACCCCATTTTTAATAGGGTTATTTGTTTCCCGGGAGTTTCCAATCTGTTGGTTGCTGTTTTGTCCTACTGTTACTGTCCTGTAAAGCAAAGTATCCCTTGTTTTGTAGGACCTTTGCAATTTTATGAGGTCCCATTTGTTGATTCTTGATCTTAGAGTATAAGCCATTGGTGTTTCCTTCAGGAATGTTTTCCCTGTGTCCATGTGTTAGAGACTTTTCCTCTCTTTCTTTTCTACAGGTTTCAATGTAAGTGGTTATTTGTTTCTCTGGATTCTAAATCCTTGAGTTCTTTTTATATATTGGATATTAGTCCTCTATCTCATATAGGATTGGTAAATTTCTTTTCCCAGTCTGTTGATTGCCATTTTGTCCTATTGACAGTGTCTTTTGCCTTAGAGAAGTTTTGTAACTTTATGAGGTCTCATTTGTCAGTGCTTGATCTTTTAACAGAAGCTATTGGTGTTTTGTTCAGGAAATTTTCCCCTTGCCCATGTGCTCCAGGCTATTTCCTACTATTAGATTTAGTATAACTGGATTTATGTGGAGGTCCTTGATCCACGTGGACTTGAGCTTTGTACAAGGAGGTAAGAATGGATCAATTTATATTCTTGTAGAAGCTGTCATGCAGTTCAACCAGCACAATTTGTTGAAAAGCTGTCTTTTTTCCATTGGATGGTTTTAGTTCCTTTGTCAAAAATCAAGTAACCACAGGGTTGTGTGGTCATATCTGAGTCTTCAATTCTGTTCTATTGATCTACCTGCCTTTCTATGTACTAATACCATGTAGTTTTTATCATCATTGCTCTGAAACATAGCTTGAGATCAGAGATGGTGATTCCCTCAGAAATTCTTTTATTGTTGAGAATAGTTTTCTTTTTTTCTGTTTTTTTTCTTATTCCAGATGAATTTGCAAATTTGCTCTTTCTAACACCATGAAGAATTGAGTTGGAATTCTTATGGAATTCCATTGAATAGCAGATGGCCATTTTTACTATATTGATCCTGCTGATCCATGAGCATTGGAGATCTTTCCATCTACTAGATCTTCTTTGATTTCTTTCTTCAGAGAATTGAAATACTTGTAATACAGATCATCCACTTGCTTATTTAGATTCACACCAAGGTATTTTATGTTATTTGTGACTACAGTGAAGGTTGTTTCTCTAATTTTTTCTCAACCTCTTTATCCATTGTGTATAGTAAGGCTACTGATTTTTTGAGTGAATTTTATATCCAGGCACATTGCTGAAGTAGTTTTTCATGTTTATATGTTCTCTTGTGGAAGTTTTGGGGTCAGTTAAATATTCTATCTAGACAAATAGTGATATTTTGACTCCTTGCATTCCAATTTGTATCCCTTTGAACTATTTTTGTTGTCCCATTGCTCTGGCTAGGACATTGAGTACTGTATTGAATAGACAGAGAGGGAGTCTTGTGTAGTTCCTGATTTTAGTAAAATTGCTTCAGATTTTTTTCATTTAGTGTGATATTGGCTACTGATTTGATGTATATTGCTTTTACTACGTTTAGGTATGGGCCTTGAATCTTTCCAAGATTTGATTTTTTTATTTTGTATATTCTTTGTTTACATTCCAAATGCTTTCCCCTTTCTTGGTTCCCCCCTCACCACATGTCCAATGAGTCCTCTTCCCTCCACCCATTCCCCAATCACTGTCATCCCATTTCTCTGTTCTGGTACTCCCCTATAATACTGGATCAAGTCTTTTCAGGACCAGGGCCCTTTCCTCCCTTCTTCTTGGGAATCATCTGATTTGCTAATTGTGTCTTGAGTATTGAGAGCTTCTGAGCTAATTAATATCCACTTATCAGTGATTACATTTCATATGTATTCTTTTGTAATTGGGTTAGGTCACTTAGAATAATATTTTCCAGATCCAACCATTTGCCTACAAATTGCATGAATTCATTATTTTTAATTGCTGAGTAGTATTCCATTGTATAAATATAACAAATTTTCTGTATCCATTCCTCCATTGAGGAACATCTGGGTTCTTTCCTACTTCTGGCTATTACAAACAAGGCTGCAATCAACATAGTGGAGAATTGTTGCCTGCAGGGGAATCCTCTGGGTATATGCCCAGTAGTGGTATGACAGGGTCCTCTAGAAGTGTCATGCCCAATTTTCTGAGGAACCGCCAGACTGATTTCCAGAGTGGTTGTACCATCTTGCAATCCTACCAGCAGTGGAGGAGTGTTCTTTCTCCACATCCTTACCAACACCTGCTGTCTCATGACTTTTTAACCTTGGCCATTCTGACTAGTGTGAGGTGGAATCTCACGGTTGTTTTGATTTGCATTTCCCTAATGAGTAATGATGTTGAACATTTCTTAAGGTGCTTCTCAGCCATCTGATGTTCTTCGGGTGAAAATTCTTTGTTTAACTCTGTACCCCATTTTTAATAGGGTTATTTGGTTCTTTGGGGTCTAACTTCTTGAGTTTTTTGTATATATTAGATATTAGCCCTCTGTTAGAAGTGGGGTTGTTGAAGATCTTTTCCCAATTAGTTGGTTACTGTTTTGTCCTTTTGACGGTGTCCTTTGACTTATAGAAACTTTGTAATTAAATGAGGTCCCATTTGCCAATTCTTGATCTTAGAGTATAAGCTATTGGTGTTCTGTTCAGGAACTTTCCCCCTTTGCCCATGTCCTCCAGGGTCTTCCCCAGTTTCATTTCTATTAGCTTCAGTTTTTCTGGTTTTATGTGGAGGCCCTTGATCCACTTGGATTTGAGCTTATTATGAGGAGATAAGAGTGGTTCAATTTGCATTCTTCTGCATGCTGACCTCCAGTTGAAAGTGACCAAGGCTACTGTGTCAATTGTAGTCTCTTGGTCACACACAGGTAGAAGACATTGAATTAGCACCTGTCTTGTTGAGAAGAATTCCAGCAGTAAGTGTGTCGGGCATAAGGTCCTGGGATATCGACTGAACAAGACTAAAACTTCTCTACAAAAAACTGAAAAAAAATAAAACTAATTTTAAAAAGGTATCAGTTACTATATTTGGATAAATATATAGATAGTCACAAGTTTTTATGCCAACTCTAAATCCTTTGAAACTGTTGTCTTGTATTTCAACCTAGGTAATTCACCCCCGCCCCCCGGGTTGACAGTTAAATAGTTGTATAACCTTGTGGATTGCTGAGCTTTCACTGTAATTAGAATTGAAATCCTTCTCTTGCTAGAAAGTTTTCTTTCAGGTATTTTTCTTTGTGTTGCCTTCCTTTTGTTTACTATGAAGTCAATGCCAGTTATGAGCCTGTGTTAAAGACACAAATATATCCAGCACTGTCTAAAAGTGTTTAATGTTTTTCTTTCATTCTATCCCTCTACATCTTAATTATCAGGCTATAAATAAATACTTTTGAATTACAGTTCTCCTGAGAAAGAGTGAGGCAATGCTGTTCACCTGAGCTTATTATTTATTGCACATCAACAGTAACTGCATATGAACTTCATACTATACAATAAACTTCTCTTTTCCTCTCCAACCATTAAACATAAACATATTTCATCATAACACCAACCCTCCATGTTAATAACTAATCTTTTTAAGCAATAAATATTATAAAATATTCTCAAAATACCCAGATTTTCTAATGTTCTTTTAGGAGGTATGAATGACGAAGTAGAGACAGAGTGTCAAATAATACCACAGTTTTATCATGAAGTGTGGAAAAACTTAATCCACACATTTTTAATTCCTTTCAGCAGTTCCAATGTTTCCCAGCAGCCTCTGATACTTTTAAAGATAACTCACTGATTTTCTGTGCTCATATTTGTGATGAAATTAATGATATGTATAGAAATCTGATCAACCAGAGTGATAGTATAGGTATAATCTTTGGAACATCCTTGTGAAAATCATAAATCATGACATCTTTATCTCCAGAGATTGCATCAGTGACCAAGGTGCTGAGAGTTTTCTTAGCCTTCCACCCATGAGTAGATATACAAAGAAAGCACTATCTTGCAAGATTCTACAGAAGGATGATAGTTGAATCCAATGATTTTTTTCACTGTGGGTTTTCAGCCTCTAGAGCTATGGGGAACAAATGCATGCATTAGGAAAATTTCCCTTAAAACTTTCTTGAGTATCTATGATGCAAAATCTAAACACCCCCAATGTGTATAGGAATATAACAAATGGAGGTACTATCTACATATAATAATTCACTAAACATAGCTCTCTTCAGTATTTCTGGCATAAAAATCCAAATCAAAATATTATGAATGTTATCATATAAGACATATTCTTTTGAAATTAATCATCTTTAAAGTTTATATTTTATTATCATCTTCATTTTTAAGAAATCTAAATGGTACTTGCTGGTCCAGAAAATATTTTTGTTTAAAGTCATTTTGATTCTTCCCATTAGAAAACTAATAACACTCATTTCATAATGTGAAACTCTTTAACATATTAGCATGTAGAAAATGTACTTTACTGTTTTAATTAATGTGCCTGTCAAATTCAAAATAGTCTAATGCATTATCAAAGGCTGTGAAATATTAGAAGAATGAAAAAATAAAGTATTCATTGTTATATTTCATTACACTCAGAGAATGGAAATAAAAGGAAATTTCCATAAACTGATGCATTGTATCTTAAGATCAGGTTTTAACTGAAATCTCTGAATTTCCATCTTGACTATTTTTCAACAAAATAACTTAATTAGGCCATATCAAAATGTGATCCCAATAAGAACATTAAGAACTATGGAGATTGTAAAAGCATGTATGGCTAAAGAGTGTGTGTGTATGTGTGTGTGTGTGTGTGTGTGTGTGTGCATATGTATGAGTGTGGGTGCATGTGTATATGTGGTAGGTAGGGAGGTATTTTTGTCTATATGTGTATATGTGTTTATGGGTATGTGAGTATGTGTTATAGTGTGTATATGTTTGTGTGCATTGTGTGTGTGTATGTATATGAGTGTGTTTGTATATGTGTGCATTTGTGTTTCAGAGTATGAGTGTTTATGAGTGTTTGTGTGGGGGAAGTTTATGTACATGTATGTGCTTGGATTTGAATGTATTTGTGTGTGTTTGCCTCTATTTTTGTATATCTCTGTGTATTCAGACTATGATCGGTCTAATATGAGATGTTCTCTCAGAGAAAGTACAGTAGAGATTTTATCCTAGCAGAATTTTATTGTGTAGCTGCTACTTTTACCTGGAGCTGAGTAATAGGACAAAATTGGAGAGTGGATCCTTTGTTTTTCTAGTGATGGGAGAATGTACCTTTTACTTCAAACAGGAACAGCATCAGTACGTTCCAGTAATTTCTCACAGACACACATAAAATGAACAAGTGCAGAGCCTTTCTTGACTCTCTACACTTTGCCTTATTAGCAGCTATTTTTTGAATCATTCTAAAACATCTATTTTGAACTTAGAAATAATAATACTATAAAGGAGGTTTTATATTGTGTATAACATACTTAGTCTCAGAATTAATGAATGGAACTAAAGAAAAGTAGGCAGAAAGTGTTTTGAATAGTTGGCCATATTTCAAATGCTCAACAATGTTTGAAATCATAAAGTATACTTTTATTTATAATCCAAATAAGCACTATACCTATCTAGAAATCAATGTAAAAGTTCCAATTTCAAGTTCCATTTGTCACGGAAGAATTGTTATCTTAGACAAGATTTTCCTAAGGAATGTTCATGGCTTTCATTTGCTAAAAGTCATTTAAAGTTTATGAGGACATATGAATATTTTAAACAATAGGTATGCATTTAATTCTTCAGATATACTTACATAGGTTGCTAATATTATAGCATAGAGAGAAGGAAATAAGACTGTCATGAACAAATTCCTTATCCTCTTATGAATGAATATTTTAATCCACTTATTGTTTGCAAGATAGCTAGTGATGTAAGACTTCATATATCTGGCATATTCATCTTTGATCCTGATTTCTAAATACAAGTTCAATGTGATATAAACATAAACACAGATGTGACAATTTTGCTTCAATTTCTCTTCATAATCAACTTGGGATTACCTAGGAGACCTCTTTAGTAGTCAATACTATCTGTCCATTATTATTATCTGAGGAGCAATTTTAAAATAGAAGTTCCAGGGGTGCATGCAGGAGGTTCTGGGATTTATCTGGGATGAGTTCAATGTCACTGTCATAATGTCTGAAAGAACAACATAGACAGGACAGAAGCCTTTTAAGCTTGATTATATAAAGACCTATCCATTCCTCAAAACAGTTTATGTTTTAATGTGTCTGAATTACTAAAAATTTGTATCACTTAGAAAGCAAAAGTCTTTTATTAAAACTGCAATATTATCTCATATGATATTATGTTATATGTAAAATTATCTCATGAGGAGAGGCCTCAAATTCAGGGTGAATATTCACTGAATAGTCAGTTTGTTCTTCCACCAAATACTAAATTCAATCATATTGTGCATCCAAGCTTTCAGACAACTAAGATAAAGTTATTCTCTCCATTTGTCTTTGTGAAATCATTGCATAGATGAGAATTAAACATCCATTTGGAAATATATAAAAAGCAAGGGTCTAAATTTGCCTTCACACTTGTACACACTTAGTGAGGAGGAACCCATGCCTGACACTGCTTGGATAATAGCAAACTTGAGACTAGATAACATAGGGGCCTAGGGCTAAATAAAATACTATTGTTAAAACCAAATCTAAAATCAAACAAAAGCTACCAAAGCAAAATGAAACCAATTAACCAACCAACCAACCAACCAACCAACCAAACAAACAAACAAGGAAACAGAAAATGACTCCTAATGACATTCTGTCATACTCATAGATATGGGTCTTGCTCAGCTATCGTTAGAGAAACTTCCTCCTGCAGCAAATGGGAACAATACAGAGACCCACACCCAGACATTCTGCAGACTGTCTTTGGAGCACCCAGTCCTAAACTGTATGTACTCATCAAATCCTTCTCCAATCTCAGGAATCTTTGCAGAAAAGTAGGGAGAGAATTTAAGAATCAGAGGGCATGGGGGACACAAAAAAGGCCCTCTAAGTCAATAGAGTCTAGAACATATAAACTCACAGAGACCAAAGCAGCATGAACAGGAACTGCACAGGTTTTCAACAAGTAGATTCCTAGAGGTAGAAGTAGACACAGGCCTCCTTCCCTAACCTGAAGCTATCTTCAATTGATAACCATTTTCAAACACAAATTTAAATTTTCACTGAAGAAGCAAACTACTTTCAAGGGTAAACTGCATGTCTGGCAATAGATGTTCATCATAGAACTAACTCAAAGACATCATTGGAGGTTATTATATTATAATGTCATCTTTAAAATTTACAATAATTTTATTTTTCATTTTTAGTATGTATGTATGTATTTCTCTTCCAAATTAGTTTTTCTTTGTTTTTGAGGGACTCTTAGATGAAGAAGACTCAGTCTCTGTAAACATATCTGTTTCATGTGTCTTCTCTTGGGCTCTTCTTCTTCTTCTTCTTCTTCTTCTTCTTCTTCTTCTTCTTCTTCTTCTTCTTCTTCTTCTCTGTTTTTGTTCCCCTATTCATATTATTAAATTTTTAATCTTCTTTTACTTTATTTATTTTTCCATAGAGTTCTGTTTATTTATTAGTAAGAGATAGAATGAGGGTAGACATGATGTCCAAAGGAAAGGTGTTGAGGATCTGCAAATAGGAGAGGGGTGTGAAACTGTAATCTGGATATATTGTGTGAGAGAAAAAGCTATTTTCAACAAAAGGAAAATAAAGAAATAAATAGTTTCATGGGATAATTCTATAAATATATCTAGATAAAATATAACATACAAATTTTCGCCCTGTGACAGCCATGTCCAACAGAAAAATGTGCCCAGTGTAGCTGGTTTTGATGGCTGTTATGTAAGGATGGACATACATAAGATATGACAGCATTATGGGTATTATAAAACATTCCTGAGTACTTCTTTATGCTTGTCCTTTGAAAAGCATCTATGTATGTATATACTTTGTTGTAGTTCCTTTCAGAACAAAATATGGTGTTTATGGAAAAATGTGTAGTATTTTGTTAAGTTTTTACTTAATATACGAAAAATAATGTCCAGGCTCCTAGCATCCACATGACAAGATTCCCGGATTATTATTACTTGAGTATTTTGATGTCATAGAGATATACAAAAATGTGGTCTCTAGTTTTCTATCCAAGCACATAAGTCCTTGTTTCAAAATTAAATCTCAAGGGGAGATAAATTAACCAGTGTATTTGAATTCTTTCCTACAAAACACCAATTTAGAATATCAGAATAAAAATGTGAGCATGCTGGCTGCACATGGATAGGTTTTGATGTTTAAATCATCTGTATTTGCCTATCGTCTTTGTGAAGCAACTCATTCTTTAGTTAGTTTTAAAAGCTATACCTTTAAGGAAAATAACAAATTAATTTATTTTCCATATATTTAATTGAGCTCAGACTGCACAGTAGATATTACCACTGTTCAGAAGCAAACGTGTATTAGAAATACAGAAACCATTTTTCTGATAAAGGTTTGTATCTAAGAATAAAAAAGCAAAATTTAGCTACAGTTACTGCAGAGACCAAATGATCAAGTGTTAGCAGGTTTTCCTTACTTCCTACCTGGTTCCCTAAGGGTTCCTTTTGTGATGAATTCAAGTGAGCAGGATGCTTTTGCCCAGAACCACAATCAGCATTGGCAGCTCCCTCAAAGGCACTAACAGCTTTCTTTCTGGTCTGCCATTCAAGTTAACCTGGCCAAATATAGTTTTCTTAGATTTATCTTTAAAATTAAAGAACAGTGACCTTTTTAAACACAATTGCTTGTAGGAACCCCATTCCTTTTGAAGACAGTCTTTTAACAATTGACATCAACTCTACTGGTAAAAAACTATAACAGAACAGTTAAGCCTGAAAATAGATTTAATTTGGAAAAAAATAGGCATTTAATGAGAGAAAAGTGAATATTGAAATTAAACCCCAACCTTTTTTTTTCTAGGACTAATTCTAAAAAATGTTCAATTCATCTTTTGTATTAAATAGTTGTCTTAGCAAAGATTTTATTATTTAAGACATTTTAAAATTCTCCTTGTCAAATTTAACCACCAAAAACAGCTTAAATGAACATATTTTTGTAGTAATCTCAGTTATTTATATACAGAAGAAAAATAGTAGGAAGAAAAGAGTGAATGGAAAAGTTGCTTGCTCAGGAAAAGTGTTTAGCAGCTATGGCAACTATAAATTTTAAATTATTATTATTATTATTATTATTATTATTATTATTATTGAAGTGTGTGTGTACGTGTGTGTGTGTGTGTGTGTGTGTGTGTGTGTGTGTGTATGTGTTTGCATTTGTCCACTGAGTCTATTAGAGGGTGTCAGATCTGGAGCTAGAGTCACAGGAAGTTTGAGTCTCAACAAGTGGGCATGCCAGATAGGTTCTGGGAAGGGAACTTAGACTCTCTTTAAGAGCAACAATTCCTCTTAACTGCTGCAGAGCCCTGTTTCATCTTCATGACCCTTTAGAAAAATTTACAGGATTTTCTGAAAATAATGCTCATAGGGCTGTGAGGAAACTCTTAATATTCATGTATAGTATCTACTTGAAAGGCAAGCTTACTTTTTACAAAGTAATGCTTCTCCCTAAAGTATAAACAAGGGGAGAGGCACAGGTAGTATGAGAACCACATTAGATGGGCAGGACATTTTATTTCACCCGTCATTCAGAATTATTGCTTAAACAATATGAATATTATTCATATCAAATTAATCTTTTCATTGTAAATCAATGAAAAGTATCATTTATGTCATCATATGCATTTTATAATTAGCAAAAATTTGGAGGAAAGTGAAAATGATGAAACAGAAAGGCTAGAGAAACCTGAAAGCCTGTACTCATCCCCATTGCTTCAAAAGTGAAAGAGATTGAAGGCACAGTAGACTATGTAGAGAACGGCTGTCAGAGCTGCTGAATACCCACAAGGCTGTGAAATATAATGTGAGCCTATACAATTTTAAATGAAAGACACCTTCATGAAAAATTACCATGGCATATTTTCAAGCCTGGAAACCAGCTATACCATCATAACAGGAAGCTTACTGACTCAATGGGTAAACTCTTGTCATACATGAGAGGACCCAAGTTCAGATCACCAGAACCCATGCAAAGCTTTATATCATAGCATGAGTCTTTAATCTCCGTGCTGCTTTATCAAAAGTGCTCCATTATCAAAATGGGAAGTAAACCCTGGAAAAATTCCTGTCCTTTCCTAGACGAGCAAGCCTGTCACAGATATTAGCAAATAGACCCCATCAAAAATAAGAACAGTGGAGACTCACATCTGTGGTCCCTTGAACTTCAGGGATGCACTTACAATAAACATATACCTATACTCTTACATATGAGAACACATTTTCTCTTCTCTTCTCTTCTCTTCTCTTCTCTTCTCTTCTCCTCTCCTCTCCTCTCCTCTCCTCTCCTCTCCTCTTCTCTTCTCTTTCCTTCCCTTCTTTCTCTTCTAGTCTTTCCCTCTTCCTCTCCGTCCCTACCTCCTCTCTCCATAACACACACATATACAACACATCTACACATACTCTCATATACATGCATATTCATCATACACATAAACATTAAAAATCAAAGAAAGTATATAACTAAATTTTTATTTTTCTATGTTTTTGAGGCTTTTTTGGAACAAAGAACTTAGGGCTGAACTGATTAAACTGTTTCTATTATGCTTTTGAGTGACTAGGATATGGCTATGATGGTTAGATTTTATTGTCAGCTTCTCTCACCCTAGGGTTACTGGGAAGAAGGAATTTCCCAGACCAGACTGGCTTGTGACCATGTCTGTGAGAGATCACATTGACTGATGATTGTTGTCTCTAGGTGGTGGGCTTGGGCTACATAAGAATGCTACCTTGGCATAAGCCTGTGGACAAGGCAGGAAGCAGCATCCCTCCCAGATTTCTGCTTGAGTTCCTGCCCTGGGCTTTCCTGAATGATGATTTGTGACTCAGAACAGTAAGTCAAAATGAACCTTTTTCTTCCCCAATGTTGATTTTGAACAGTTTTTTAAATCACAACAGGAAAGAAAACAAAATAATGAACTAGGAAATCTGGAGTGTTTAAGACAAGACAATGCATAAACTAAGGATTTGTATTCAAAGTAGATTTTAACAGGCAAGTCAAACAGTTAAAACTGTTCAATGGGCAGGTGAGATGGCTCAGTGGATAAACATACTTGCCTCTAAGCCCGACAAGTTAAATTTCATCTCTGGATCCTCATCTAGAAGAAAAAACCTGACTCCAGAAAGCTATCTTCTGATATCCACATATGTACCAAATATGTGTTTATATATGCACACCAACACACACTATATATGCAACAAATAAACAAAAATTAATTAAAATATTTCTGATTATAATTCTGTTAATCATATTTCTTGCTCCATTTTTCTTTGTGTTTAATTATAAATGATGCATTATTTTCTAGTACCTCACTGAGTCTGTACATATATAATAATATGTAATATTTTCTCTGTGGATACATTTTTCCTTAAATTCTGGAAGTGTTTATAAAATATAGCTCATGATATGGAAACATATTTCCTTGAACCAGTTGCAAGGATCTCTGGTAAGAACTGATTAAAATAGCATTGTATCTCCGACAGTGATAATTGAATTGCTAAACACAACACCTGATATGCTTGTAATACTTACTGCTTTGGGGATTTACAGATGGCTAGAAAAAGTAGCTGAAAGAGTAGAAAGGACTATTTGGGATTTCTTTCAGAACTCCACACATTTTCCAGCATTGGTAAGTAATTCCTATGAATGCTTGATATTTTATACAGTGTCACTAGGTGTAAATGAGAGCAATGAATTGTAGTCAATGTAAAAAGGAAGATATATAGAGCAAAAGAATATTGGGCAAACCATAAAATTTCCATGTAACTTACACAAAAACAGATCTGGGAATTTCTTTTTTTTTTATTCTTTAATTTATTTTATTTTACTTATTTTTTTTTTACAGTACAGACTTTAGGTGCATCTTCTGTAACTAAGTCCACACCTGGCAGGCCTCTGCTGCATATGTGTGGGGAGTATCATATCAGCTGGTGTATGCTGCCTCCTTGGTGGCCCAGTGTTTGAGAGATCTCTGGGGTCCAGGTTAATTGAGACTGCTGCTCCTTCTACACAGTCACTCTCTTCCTCAGCTTCTTCCAGCTTTTCCCTACAGGGGTCATCAGATTCTGTCCATTGGTTGGGTGTAAATATCTGCATCTGACTCTTCAGCTCCTTGTTGGGACTTTCAAAGTGCAGTCATGCTAAGCCCCTGTTTATAAGCATACCACAGCACCAGTAATAGTGTCAATCCTTGGAGCCTCTCTTGAGCTGGATTCCAATTTGGGCCTCTCACTGGACCTCCTTTTTCTGAGGTTCTTCTACATTTTTGTCTCTGCAGTTCTTTCAGACAGGAACAATTCTGAGTCAGAGTTTTTTACTGTGGGATGGTAACCCCATCCTGCATTTGATGTTTTTCTAATGAAGGTGGACTCTACAAGTTCCCTCTGCCCACTGAAGGGCACTTCATTTAAGGTCCCTCCCTTTGAGTCCTGAGGGAATCTCACCTCCCAGGTCTCTGGTACCTTCTAGAGCGTCCTCCCCTCCTCCTAACTTCTAAGGTTGCCTGTTTCCATTCTTTCTATTGGCCCTCAGGGCTTCAGTCCTGTTTCCCACCACCACCCAAAACCTGATCATGTTCCACTTTTTCTCTCCCTGTGTCATTTCCCATCCAGGTTTCTTTCTTTCTCTACCCCTCCTGTGATTGCTTTTTAATTCCTCCTAAGTGGGATTGAGGCGTCCTTATTTGGGCCCTTTGGGTTGTTAACCTTCTTGAGTTCTGTGGATTGTATCCTGGGTATTCTGTACTTTTCTGTCTAATATCCACTTAGTGAGCACAAACCATGCATGTACTTTGGGGCTGATGATATTTTCTAGTTCCACCCATTTGCCTTCAAAATTCAAGATGTCCTCATTCTTAATAGCTGAGTAGTACTCCATTCTGCAAGTGAACCGCATTCTCTGTATTGGTTCTCCTGTTGTGGGACATCTGGCTATCACAGATAAGGCCACTACGAACATAGTGAAACAGGTGATCTTGTGGCATGGTGGGGTATCTTTTGGATATATACCCAAATAGATAAGTCTTCAGGTGTCTACCTATTTCCAGTTTTCTGGCAAAGTAAAGGTGTGCCTAAGAGGACAGCTTTCAATTCCTTCAACAGCTACCAGTTTATCAAAGTCTGCAATCCCCAAAACTTCTGAAGCAAAACAAGCTTTGTCTCCACTCCATGCTTGAATTGCATCTCACTTTTGCCATCTGTGTTGTGATCATAAAAAGAAAAAGAGGGGAAGAGGGGGGTACATTTTTTATATATACAGCTGATGATGTGATTGCAGGTAAAGGTGAGCCCAATGGATTCTGGGAATATGGTGACTGTTGCCTTGGCAAAAGGTGTATAGGTGTGTCACAGGTTTCAGAGGTCCTGGTATCAACACTCCTCCTTTCTTCTTATGATAAAGAGAAGAAAAAAGAGGAGAGGGAAACTGATGGTGAAAGGGAATGAGGGTGCCATGTCTCTGAAACTCCTTCCTGCTGTCTAGGGAATCATCAATTTGGGGGTGTAGCTAACTTTCACCATTGGGATCTACTTTGATAAATGTTCACATCAGGTACCTCTGTGAACAGCAGCTCTTCTGTGGGCAGCAGTTGGTAATCCTGAAACAGGAACTGATTAATAGTTTGGTTAGAAATTTTTTGTATTTGCCATTGGAGGAATGTAGAAACAAGATTAATGAGGCAGGGAGCACACAATACCACCAGGAAGATGACTAGAAAAGGCATTACAAAAGGGAGTATACACTTCCATATAGGGTTTTCAAAACTTCCAGAACTGGAGGACTTAGAATCCTTGAAGTTCTTTGTCTGACTGTAGCTCCTGGATTTTATTTCTCGTGATCCTGGATTTGTTGACGGAGAAACAGCATTGTTCCTGAAGGAACAGGCGGAGACTATCTTCTATAGCTGTCAGCACACCTAGTCCCCATCAGTTCTAAGACACCACGGCTGCCAAAGGATCCATCTAGTTCTGGATAGTAAGCACAGTGTCAGTCATTCCTTGAAAATCACTTTTAAACTGGGAAGTGAATGTATTATATGGGAACATAGAAGTTGTTATCCCTGCAACTCCAGTACAAACACCTATGGCTATCTCCATAGCGATCAAGGGTGGCACAAGCTTAACTTCCCTCTTATGTCAGGCAGCTATCCTATCTACAACTGGGATTGGCAGGGGCTCATTTCTCTGGATTACTCCCAGTTCAGGGAAAAAGTAGTACCAATGTGCAAACTGACCAGCTGATGGGTAGGTAGGTGATGATATACCTGGGTGCCACAAAGAATTGATGGGTTCTGGATTGCAGGACATTGGGGCAGAGATGATATATCAAGGCTTATGGTTTTAGTGAAGTCTAGAGAGCTTAGTGTTCCTACAGAACGTGTCCCAGAGGTCTTAAAACAGGTTGCCATGCCAAAGAGATGTTCAGAGGTAAGGTACGGAGTCATGGCTACATTGGAGTCAAGACAGCTGACAAAAGGTGAGGTAAGGTTACTTGGTAGAATCACCGGATAGTCTGTAAGTGACCATTTTGTGTCGATTCTAGGGGGTGCACATAGCCAGCAATGTTTAAAGCGACCAGGCCTGGTGACATTAAAGAGTTGGTACACCGAGGTCAAGGTTTGAAGCAGAAGGTGAAATGACAAGTTAGTGCCATTTATGAGGGGTGCTGTCAAAGAGGTAAGGACCTTGGAGGAGTGTTTAATTATCTCCCCTACTTTTCTGATATCTAGGGGTTTGGGTAATTAAGATATATTTTCTCTGAATATGGATAGTACTTACTGGAGAACTGGGCTGATTTTACAGTAGAGCTTACCAACAACTGTCTCCCACCTGAAATCCCATGGGTCTTGTATGTAGAAGAAAAGTGCTTTGAGGTGTTGATAGAAGAAATGATTGATCCGTGATCTTAGCATATGTATCTGAAAAGACCAATATGTGCAGCCCCCATATTCATCTGGCCATTTTCTACAATTGTCTTTTGTCTGGTCAAAGAGAAAGCAAGTATAGAGATCATAATAGTTAGATGGGATAACAAATACAGGGATAATAGCAATTTGCATCAGTTCCTGGCATCCCGCTATGGAACAGTTCCTGACCCTATTTGGAAAGACTGTTTGTTATCTGTGGAAGTTTCTTGAACCTCGAATCTCCAGATATAAGGACTGCCCTGGATGGAAGTGAAGAATAGCAGGGGGAGGACAAGAAACCCATGTCTAATCCAGTAAGGTCTAGTTCAGCTGCCAGAGTAGAGTCTCATTTTCTGGGACTGGGGACAAGGTGAGTGGTCTCAATGTCCTCCAGAGCTTAACAGAGCATGGTCCTGATAGGGTCAACTTGTATGAAGAAGAGTTATTTTTAGGAGGCAGGATGAAAGGTTTAACGTGAGACAGGTGGAACCAATGAGAAAATCCTTTGAGTTTAGCAGCTGTAAGAGTCATAAGAATCACCTTAAAAGGGCCCCGCCATTTGGGAGAGAGGGATGAGAGCCGATGATCTGGTGGGGATAGGAGAATTTTGTCTCCTTTGTTCACAGGCAATAGAGAGGTGACAGTCTATGGCCAAGGTAGATGGTGATGAACAAATTTCCATAGGAGAGAATGCAGGTGGCAAAGTAATGGGGTGAGCAGATGGTCTGTGAGGGGAGAGCACTTAGGGGAAAGACCAGGAGTTAAGACTGGATGTCCATGCATGAGTTCAAAGGGTGAGATGAGAAGAGGTCACTTGGGGAGAGCTCATAGCCTGAAAAGATCCAGAGGTAGAAGTTTTACCCAGTCAAGGTGAAGTTCCTGTGACAGCTTAGCAAGAGTGGCATTTAAAGAGCAATTTGTTCTTTTTACCTTACCTGAAGATTGAGGGTGGTAAGGAATGTGAAAATGCCAGGGGATGTCTAGGGTCTTAGATAGAATCTGAGAAATCTGGGAAGTAAATTCAGGACCACTGTCTGACTGAAGGGAGGCTGGGACAACAAATTGGGGGATGATCTCTCAGAGGAGGAGATCAGAGACTGTCTGAGCCCTTTTGTTAGATGTGGGAAATGCTTCCACCCATACGGAGAAGGTGTCCACCAAGACCAGAGGGTACTTGGCATGTTTGACAGTGGGAATGTTGGTAAAGTCAAGTTGCCAGTCATTTCCAGGAAGGGAACCTCTAGCTTGCTCTGTAAGGGGTTCTATGATATCTAGAGTTGGGGTCTGACATCTGACAGATTTTACAAGAAACAGTGATAGATTTTAAGAAATGTAAGGCCTCAGGAGTAGGCTGTAGGTGGGTCTTAACAAAAGAATACAATTCTTGGCTGTTAGGATGAAAGAATTGGTGAAGATAGGACAGAGTTTGGCGAGTGTCAGGGGTGAAGGTAGAAATGTGGGATGCAGTGTAAGTTTGTCCTGGGGAAGGTGAGATGAGTTTAAGTCCCTACGAGCCACAACTCCAATTGCTTCATGAGCTCGGTTGTTTCCATTGGAGACAATAGAGTCATTGATTTGGTGGGATCTGCAGTGAACAATCCCAATAGCTGCAGGGAGATGGGGGGCCTTTAGCGTGGCCAAAATGTGTTTTGCATCAGTTACTGATCTTCCTTTTGTGGTAAGTAACTTGCACTCCTTCCAGATAGCAGCATGGGACAGGAGGATATGAAAGCATATTTGAATTCTGTGTAGACACTGAGGGATTGTCCCTGTGCCAGTTGGAAGGCATGGGTGAGGGCTATTAGCTCAGCCTGTTGATTAGTAGTGTGTTTAGAAAGGGCCTATGCCACTACCACCTCGGTGTCTGACACTATGGCATAGCCAGATTTTCTAGTCCCTTCATATAGTAAAGAGCTTCCATCTGTGTACCAGGTATAAATGGCTTGAGGTATTGTGTTCTCCTGTATGTGTGCAGGATGAGGCAATATTTGCTCTAAAGTCTCAGTGCAGGTGTGAGACAGGGAATGCTTAGTATTAGGTCGGGGAAGCAGATTGGAAATATTAAGAGGTGGATGATTGGAAGGTGAGTGTGGGATCTTCTATTAGCACTACCTGAAGAGAAAGAACTCTGGAGGGAGGTAGTTTCTGTAAACCTTTGTAAGTTAGGAGCTGTGACAGGATATGAGAAAGGTGCACAGATATGGGCAACCCCAAGTTTAGTTTCTTTGACTCTTGATTAAGGAGTTCAGCAGCTTCATAGGTATGAACACAAGGTGTCCATCCCTGGATGGTTAAATCTAGTCTTTTTGACACATATGCTACAGGTAAAAAAGAAGGTCCCAGTTGGTGACCTAAGACTCCATGGGCAACTTCCTACTTTTCAGTTACATAGAGGGAAAAAGGATGAGTTAGGTCAGGGAGATATAAGACTGTGGCCTTAAGGAGAGCCTGTTGGAGCCTCTGAAAGGAATTAATAACAGGTTTGAGAAGTGGTTTGTGGGTTGGGCCTAACGCTGCTTCATATAAGGGGCAAGAAAAGAAGGAAAAGGAATGAACCCAGGAACGTAAAAAGCTAATCATTTCTAGGAATGATAAAGTCTCTTCCTTTGTAGAAGGAATAGTTAAAGACTGAATCAGATTCTCTCCATCTAAGCCTTGTGGGTTGGGGTAATTTTTAGCCCCAAATAGGTAACCTGAGGAGTGGACAGTTGGACTTTAGAAGGTGAGACCCTGTAGCCTCTACTAGAAAGGAAATTTAGAAGAGCACAGGTGTCAGCTTGGCTAATCTCTAGAGATGGGCTACAGGGAAGTACCTTGTTTACATAAAGAAGAATCTTATATTTATGGAGAGATAAAGAATAGCCATGTCCTGGCCAAATAAGTGTGGGCTGTCCTGGAATCCCTGAGGCAGAAGAATCCAGGTAAGGTGGGTAGAAAAGTGGGTGTCAGGATCTGTCCAGATAAAGGCAAATATGTTCTTTGACTGGGCATTGAGAGGAATAGAGAAAAATGCATACTTGAGATCTAGGACTGAGAAATGAGAAGTTCCTGAGGGTATGGTAGAAAGAAGTATGTAGGGGTTAGCTACAATATGATGGAAGGGGAGTCACTGCAGAATTAATGTGCCTGAGGTCTTGAACCAGGTGAGAGGTACCATTAGGTTTCTTAACTTCTAGTATAGGGGTGTTGAAGGGGGAAGAAGTGGGGGTAAGGAGTTTTTTCCTTATGAGGTCAGAAATGATAGGCTTAAATCCCCTGAGGCTCTGGAGAGAGAGAGAGAGAGAGAGAGAGAGAGAGAGAGAGAGAGAGAGAGAGAGAGAGAGAGAGAATTGAGCTAGGGTGATGTACCTGGAAGATTCCAGTAACAGGATGACAACAGGAGAATGATGTTTAGCAACAGAGGGGTTCTGGACATCCTGAACTCTGGGGTCCACCTGAGAAGCTGGTAAAGGAAACAATACATTAGTGTTAGTTTGACTGGCTAGAAGGAGAAATAGAGGAACTGCTGTCAGGCCTGGGTTCAAAAAAAGTGGAGGCAGCAAAAGAAATAGAGGCTCCCAACTTAGCTAAGAGATCCCTTCCTAATAAGGGACAAGTCGACACTACCAAAATGGAATGGGTGAGGGGTACACCCCTAAAAGTGCAACCAAGTAGTGGGGTCTGATGAGGAAGTTAAGATTTTCCTCCTACCCCCACAATAGGTAAACATGAAGGTGAAGTGGGTCCCCAAAAAGTCTGTCAGGACCAAGTAAGTGGCCCTGGTGTCCAAGAGGAAGGAGATGGGCCGCCCACACACCATGATAGCTATGTGGGGCTCCCTGCTGGTGATGAGCATGGTTGGGTCGAGGGAGCTCCGGCCCCTTCAGTCATCCATAGCAAAGCCTAGGAGGTCAGCTGGAGGAGTACCTGGACAGGATGTCCCTCTGTTCTGTGCACCACAAGGGCAATCAACAGTCCAATGTCCCTCTAGAGGGCACATAGGACACAGTCCTCTTGGCTTGCAGGGGTTAGGGCAAGCCCTCACCCAGTGACCTTGTTTACCACATCTATAGCAGGGAGCTGGTGCTTCCTGAGCTTTAGAAGGCCAGGGGCCTAGGGTAGTGGCTGGAGCAGTCGGACATTCTTTGCCAGCATGTGGTACTTTTGTTTGGGGACTTTTTCATCTCCCTCTTGGTACACCTTGAAGGCCAGTGACAAAACTTCCACCTGTGGAATTTGGGGCCCCCTCTCCAAGTGTCAAAGTTTAGTTTTTATGTCAGGGTAGCTCTGAGAAAATAAAGTAGGTCATCAGAAGTTGCTTACATTCTGGATTTTCAAGGTCCAGATTAGTGTATTGTAATGAAGCCTTTGTGAGGCTTTCTAAAACCTGAGATGGATCCTCCTGCTTGTTCTGGACAACCTCTTGGAGTTTTTCAATATTTACTGGCTTTAAGGCTGCTTTTCTATGACCAGCCAGAAGGCATGTAATAAAACTGTCTCTGGCTAAAATACCATCTGTGGAATTGAAATTCCATTGAGGATCCTGGTCAGGTACTGTCTTAGATCCCATTGGATATGTTCTGTCTGTTTGCTGAATTTCATCTGCATGCATTCTTGCCTCTTCCAAAATATGCCTGCATTCATCAGGAAGTAAATTATTAGTAAAGATCATAGGAACATCATGGCAAGTCAAGTTATAAGATTGAGTGATGTACTGGAACTTCTTAACAAATTTGGAAGAGTTAGATGCATAGGAACCCATTCTAATTTCTATTTGAGAAAGCTCACTCAGCAAGAAAGGAACATGTACTCTGACCAGACCATCAACTCCAGCCACTTCCCATAAAAGAAAGACCAGTGCTTGGTCAGGTGTTCTTGGAGGAGGGGAAGGATTTGGGAGTCTGGCTGTAGCCTGAGAACATGTGATAGAGGGGTAAAGGTCAGCCCCAGTTCAGGGCATTTGGAGTGACCTGTAACCTGCACAGAAGGAGGGGAGGGGTCTGGAGAGGTCAAGTTAGTAGGGCCTGGTTAGAATGATAATCTGAGGTGGCAGTTTGGGTTTTCTTAGACAAAGCAGTGGATCTGCAGTGGATGGGAAGTGGGTCTTACATGGTACCTATATCTGAAACTTTTCTATTCTGTCTTCTATTTTAATTTTTCAGATGAGGTCTTATTTTAAATGTTAACTAGGTCAGACTCAGACTTCTTTTGTAGTCAAGGCTTGCTTAGAACACTTGATCTCCTTGTCTTTGCCTCCTAAATAATGATGAGATATGTTTGTGATAATATAATCCCAACCTATTGAGATAGAGAGGTGGACTATCTGTTCAACATCAAACCTTTCAGAAGCATTGAATCCCACACAGTCTGTTAATACAGGGTTTTGCCTCAGAAATTATGCTACATCCATTTGGCATTGACACTGTTCTCTAAATTATATAAAATTGTATTTTTGTATAAATATATGGAGAGATATTTTAAATAAAAACAATCTTTTGATTTTACCTATAACTAAATCATTGATATTATTAGGTCTCCATTACTTTGTCCTTTTTGCTTATAAAACCACTAGAAAAGCCCTTCTTCCACCTGTCCTTTCTGCTGGGGCAGACTCTTGCCAGCTCCCCTACAATGAAGACACCAATTTCTGCTCCATCCTAGAGAACCAGCTGCACTCAGGGCATTTGTCAAGGATCCCCACCTCTGGAGTCTCAGAACTGCTGCTGGGGATCCAGGTGGACTCGCTACCCAGCAACCACCAAAATCCCTGACTTCTCAAATACCACTCCCCTTCTGTTCTTTCTGCCCCTTCTCCCCACCTTTCCTTTCTTGCCAGCTCTGCCACACAGAATACACAATTTTCTGGTACATCCTAGAGAACCGGGTGCATTCAGGGCATTTAGAGCACAGAAAGGCCTGGGAGCACAGTGCGTGCGACATATCCAGGTGAAGCAGGGTGATAGCTAATCTCCCAGGACTGTGGAGAGGCCTGAGAATACAGAGCTGATCCTGGGCCACAGAACCATGCTGCTGCCTATAGCTACTGTGAACTGGGTTCTTGGAACAGAAGCTGAGGGATGGATGGGGAAGTGGTGAAAAGAAAGAGGGCCAGGATGATAGTTTACCGAACAAGGCCAAAGTTTAATGGAGGTATGACAATTTAAAAATTTGAGTGATCCCCTCCTCCCAGACTCCTGGGTGAGTTCCGGTAACAGATCTGGCTGTTCTTTGGGTGTTGGCTCCACTGCTCAGGCAGCTGGGTGGGTCACCTGCTTAATTCAGGAATTCACAGACCTGGAAGAACAAAGACCTTCACCTTCACTCTGAGCACTCTACCCTAGGTAGAGCAGGATCCTGAATAACACAGGAATCCCTGCTCCACAAAGGCTGGGAGAAGTTCAACTTGATCAATGTCAAGTTCCTACCATGTGGCATGACACCACATTATGACTCTATAGAGAACCATACAAAAACACTACCACAGGAGAGCTGATCTCCCAGGAGTACCTACATACCTGTGTGCACAGAAAGAAGGGGAATCCATGGATTACAGATACACAGGCTTGCAGGACAGATAAGGCACAGTTCAAGACAGCAAGACCAGCTAACTCCAGAGATAACCAGATAGCAAAGTCAAGTGCAAGAACTTTACCAACAGAAAGCAAGGCAACATGGTAACTTCCAAACCCAGTTCTCTTACAACAGCAAATCCTGGTTAACCTAACACATGGGAAAAGCAAGAGCAGGATTTAAAATCACACCTCTTGATGCTGATAGAGGACTTCAAGAAGCACATAAGTAACCCCGTAAAGAAATACAGGAGAACATGGGTCAAGAGGTAGAAGCCCTTAAAGAGGAAACAAAAAAAAAATTCCTTAAAGAAGCAAAGGAGAACATGGGTCAACAGGTAGAAGCCCTTAAAGAGGAAACACAAAAATTCCTTAAAGAATTTCAGGAAAACACAATAAAGTGAAGGAACTGAACAAAACCATCCAGGATCTAAAAATGAAAGTAGAAAAAAATAAAGAAATCACAAAGGGAAACAACTTTGGAGATAAAAGGCTAAGAAAGAAATCAGGAGTCACAGATGCAAACATCAGCAACAGAATGCAAGAGATAGAAGAAAGAATCTCAACAGTCAAAGAAAATGCAAAATGCAAAAAGCTTGTAACCCCAAACATCCAGGATATCCAGGACACAATGAGAAGACCAAACATAAGGTTTATAGGTATAGAAGTGAGTGGAAATTCACAAATTTAAAGGCCAGTAAATATCTTCAACCAAACTATAGAAGAAAACTTTCCTTACCAAAGAAGACCTAACACCAATAATCTTCAAACTATTCCAAAAAATAGAAACAGAAGGAACACTACCCAAATCTTTCTAAGAAGCCTCAAGTTTGCTGATGCCAAAACCACACAAGATCAAACAAAGAATGAGAACATTAGACTAATTTCCCTTATGAATATTGATGCAAAAATACTCAATAAAATTCTTGCCAACAGAATCCAAGAGCACATCAAAACGATCATTCATCATGATCAAGTAGGCTTCATCCCAGTGATACAGGGATGGTTACACATACAGAAATACATTAATATAATCCACTACCTAAACAAACCCAAAAAACAAACAAACAAACAAAAATCACACAGTCATTTCATTAGACACTGAATAACCATTTGACAAAATTCAGCATCCTTTCATCGTAAAGGTCTTGGAAAGAACAGGAATTCAAGGCCCATACCTAAACATAGTAAAAGCAATATAAAGAAAACCAATAGCCAACATCAAACTAAATAGAGAGAAACTTGAAGCAATCCCATTAAAATCAGGGAAGAGACATGGCTGCCCTCTCTCTTCATATCTATTCAATATAATACTTGAAGGTCTAGCTAGAGCAATTAGACAACATAGGGAGGTCAAACGGATACAAATTGGAAAGGAAGAAGTCACATTATCACTATTTGCAGATGATATGATAGTATATTTAAGTGACCCAAAAAACTCCACCAGAGAACTCCTACAGCTGATAAATAACTTCAGCAAAGTGGCTGGATATAAAATTAAACAAATCAGTAGCCTTCCTATACTCAAAAGATAAACAGGCTGAGAAAGAAATTAGGGAAATGACACCCTTCATAATAGCCACAAACAATATAAAGTATCTTGTTGTGACTCTAACCAAACAAGTGAAAGATCTATATGACAAGAACTTCAAGTCTCTGAAGCAAGAAATCAAAGAAGACCTCAGAAGATGGAAAGATCTCCCATGTGAAAACTATTCTTAACAGTAAAAGAACTTCTGGGTGAATCTGTATCCCCAACCTCAAGGAGTACTACAGACCAACAGTGTTAAAAACTGTATGGTATTGGTACAGTAACAGGCAGGTAGATCAATGGAGTAGAATTGAAGACCCAGAAATGAAAACCACACAACTATGGTGACTTGATCTTTGACAAAGGAGCTACAACCATCCAGTGTAAAAAAGATAGCCTTTTCAGCAAAGGGTTCTGTTTCAACCAGACGTCGGCATGCAGAAGAATGCAAATTTATCCATTCTTATCTCCTTGTATTAAGCTCAAGTCCAAGTAGATTGAGGACCTCCACATAAAACCAGACACACTGAAACTAATAGAAAAGAAACTGGGGAAGAGCCTTGAGCACATGGGCACAGGGGAAAATTTTCTGAATAGAACACCAATAGCTTATGCTCTAAGATCAAGAATTGACAAATGGGACCTCATAGAATTACAACATTCCTGTAAGCAAAGGACACAGTCAATAGGACAAAATGACCACCAACAAATTGGGAAAAGATCTTCACCAACCCTACATCTGACAGAGGGCTAATATCCAAGATATACAAAGAACTCAAGAAGGTAGACTCCAGAGAGACAAATAACCCTATTAAAAATGGGGTACAGGGCTAAACAAAGAATTTTTTACCTGAGGAATATTGAATGGTTGAGAAGCACCTAAAATATATTCAACATCCTTAGTTATCAGGGAAATGCAAATCAAAACAACCCTGAGATTTCACCTCACACCAGTTAGAATGGCTACGATAAAAACTCAGGAGAAAACAGGTGCTGGCAAGGATGTGGAGAAATTGGAACACTCCTCTACTGCTGGTGGGGGTTGCAAGCTGTTACAACCACTCTGGAAATCAGTCTGGCAGTTCCTCAGAAAACTGGGCATTATACTACTAGAGGACCCCGCTATACCACTCCTGGGCATATACTCAGAGGAATCCCCAGCATGTAATATGGACACATGATCCACTAGTTTATAGAAGCCCTATTTATAATAACCAGAAGCTGGAAAGAAACCAGTTGTCCCTTAAAGGAGGGATGGTTACAGTAGTATATTTACACTATAGAATACTACTCAGCTATTAAAAACAATGAATTCTTGAAAATCTTAGTCAAGTGGGTGAAACTGGAGAATGTCATCCTAAGTGAGGTGACCGAATCACAAAACAACACACATGGTATGCACTCAGTGATAAGTGGATGTTAACCCAAAAGCTCAAAATAAACAATTTACAATTCACAGACCACATGAAGTTCAAGAAGATGGAAAATCAAAGTATGGATGCTGTGATTTTTCTGAAAAAGTGAGCAAAATACAGAAGCAGTTATCTAGACAACATGTGGAACAGAAACTGAAGGAAAGGCCACCCAAAGACTATCCTTCCTGGGTATTCATCCTATAAACAGTCACCTAACCTTGACACTATTGTGGATGACAAAAAGGGCATGCAGAATGGGGCCTGTTATGGCTGTCTCTGGAGGGGCCCTGCCAGAGCCTTACAGAAATGGAGCCAGATGCAGCCAACCATTGGACTGAGTGTTGGGTCCCCAATGGGGGTCATGGAATGAGCCCTGGAGGAGCTGAAGGTGTTTGTAGCCCTATGGGAAGAATGATGATGTTGGCCAACCATACACCCCAGGCTTCCCAGGGACTAAGCCATCATCCAAGGGGTTACACATGGTTCCAGCCAAAAGTATGGCAGAGGAATGCCTTTTTAGGCATCAGTAGGAGGAGAGGTCTTGGTCCTAGCGGGCTTGATAGATACCCCAGCATGGGAAAATCAAGTGGGGGGTAGATGGGAGTGGTTTGGGTGGAGGGGCATCTTCTTGGAGGCAGGGTTGGAAGGATTGGTTGTGGGTTTTCTGGGAGGGGTGAAACAAGGAAAGTGTAGAACATTTGAAATGTAAATGAAGAATATGTTCAATAAAAAAATTTAAAAAATGGGACATGGAGCTTAACAGAGAATTCTCAACAAAGGAATTTTTAATGGACAAGAAACATTAAAGAAACATTCCACTTCCTTAGTCATCAGCGAAATACAAATCAAAATGGCTCTGAGATTCTATGCTAAACCCATCAGAATGGCTGAGATCCAAAACTCAAAGGTCAACACATGCTGTCAAGGATGTAGAGCAAAGGGAACACTCCTACATTGCTAATGGGAGTGCAAACTGATACAACCACTCTTGAAATCAATTTGGCTGTTTCTCAGAAAATTGGGTATAGTTCTACCTCAAGACCCAGCTATACCACTCCTGGAAAAACTGGTAACAACCCTCCCTAGACAGAAGAATTTATAAAGAAATTCTGTTTAATTTGCATAATAGAATACTAGTCATCAGTTAAAAACAAGGACATCGTGAATTTTGCAGGCAAATGGCTGGAGCTTGAAAATGTCATCCAGAGGAAACCCAGATCCCAAAGAACATGTATTACAATATGTACTCACTGGTAAGTAAATATTAACCATAATGTAGAGGATAACCATTCTACAATTCACAGAACCAAGGAAGCTAAATAAGATCAGCCCTTCAGTGGGTGGCTGAATCTTTCTCAGAAGGGAAAATAAAATAGACACTGGAGATGGATGAAGGGAGGGAATTGGGTGGGAGAGGGATTGGAAGGGGTATGATGTGGGGGCATATCAGGTATAGGGAGAGCAGGGGAGAGATAATGGAAATCAGTGGTATAGCTGTGGGTGGGGAGGCTCTCCAGTTTGTACCAGAGACATGGGTTCAGTTGAGGCCCCAGGAGTCTGTGAGGTTTACTCTATTTGAGAATCCCAGCAGTGGGGGATATAGTTCCCAAAGCGGCCACCTCCTATAACTAGGCAGGACTTCCAGTGGAGGAATAAGGACAGCAACCCACTCAAATAAACTTTGACCCAAAATGCGTCTCATAAGATGTACAGGGACAAAGATGGAACAGAGATTGAGGGAATGGCTAACCAATGACTGGCTCAAATTGAGACCCACCCCATGGGCAAGAACCACTCCTAGATACTATTAGTGACATTCTGTTAGGCTTGCAGACAGGATTCGAGCATAACTATCCTCTGAGAGGTTCCATCCTTCAGCCAGTGGAAACAGAAGCAGAGACCCACAGCCAAACATTAGATGGAGCTTGGGAGTCTTGTTGAAGAGTTGAGTGAAAGATTGAGGGATCCAAAGAGGACAGGGACTCCAATGAGTCAACCAACTCGGACCCTTGGAGGCTCCCAGAGACTGAACTACCAACCAAAGAGGGAACATGGGCTAGACCCAGAGCCCCCACTTTTGTAGCAGATACAACTTAGTCTTCATGTGGGTCCCCTAACAATTAGAGCAGGTGCTATGTTTGAATCTGTTGCTTGCATGCAGATGCTGTTCCCCTCGCTTGGCTGCGATGTCTTGGTCCAGTAAGAGAGGAGTCTGTTTAAGTGTCAAATACAAGTAGAGAATTAAGAGTATTTATTAAATTTCATAATTCACTTAATTTTTATATATTTGAAGGATATATTTAATATTTTGAAATTATAATTATCATGTAATAATAATTATGATAATATTTTAATGCAAAATGTGAATTTAATTCTATTTATTTCAAAGAAGAGATATATAGTTTTAGAACATTTACTTTTAATTTTTAAACTTGATAAATTGTTTACATAAGAAATTGACTCTACTCATCATTTCCTCATTTAATGATTGCTTATAAATTTTCTCTAACATATAATACACTTTTACAAAAACACAAATGCATTTAAACTTGAATTCAACCTATGAGGTTTGTGTACATATGTGTATATATGTATATGTGTATTCTGTGTTTATGCAATGTACAAGTGTATATTAAATGAAAGAACAGTAATCATGAAAATATATTTTTAATTCTGATGAAACTGAAATGGAGAACTCGCTATAATGCACACTCTTATTCAGTACCTTTGCCTTATTTCTTTCATTACTTAGTTCCTCTAATTCAGGCCCTTTTCTTTGCCATTCCATTCTTAATCACATGCCTGTTTTAATTTAATGGACAGATATTCTTAGTGAGATTTATTACTGAGTTTTTTGACTCCCACAAAATGAATAAGGATGGGTAATACACTTTAGTTGATTAAAACAGATTGCTAGCAGATCTAATTATGGTTGCAAAATCTTTGTTAGAACTAATGGCAAAATGATAAGACATTCATGTTTAATTAATTTTTACTTAGCAACTTTAGAGGTAAATTTGTCAAGAGTCTTAAGGGCAGCAGGTCATCATCTGTTACCATCTATTATCTTATTACTGTTAATAGTGTTTGTAAATTTTGAACAAAGCCAAGACAACTGAGTATCAGAGAAAGCTTTTATATGGAAGCACATTTTATTCCTGTAGCTGTGATGTCTCAGGCTAAGAATCAACATTTTTTTTTTGTTTTATTTTCTATATTCTATGTTTACATTCCAAAGGCTTTCCCCTTTCCCAGTTCCCACCCACCATAGTTCCCATAGTTCCTCTCCCCCCCCAACTGTTCCCCAATCACTCCCCCTCCCCCCTCGGTTTCTTTACTAAACTGGATACAATCTTTACAGGCCCAGGGTCCTCTCTTTTCTTCTTCTTGGGAATCATTTGACTTGCTATTTGTGTCTTGAGTATTTAGGGCTTCTGGGCTCATTAATATCCACTTATCAGTGATTGCATTTCATGTGCATTCTTTTGTGATTGGGTTAATTCACTCAGGATGATATTTTCCAGGTCTAACCATTTACCTACAAATTGCATGAATTCATTATTTTTAATTGCTGAGTAGTATTCCATTGTATAAATATACCACATTTTCTGTATCCATTCCTCCTTTGAGGGATATTTGGGTTCCTTCCAATTTCTGGCTATTATAAACAAGGCTGCTATAAACATAGTGGAGCATGTGTCCTTATTGCATGCAGGGGAATCCTCTGGGTATATGCCCAGGAGTGGTATACCAGGGTCCTCTGGAAGTGACATGCCCAATTTTATGAGGAACCGCCAAACTGATTTCCAGAGTAGTTTTACCATTTTGCAATCCCACCAACAGTGGAGGAGTGTTCCTCTTTCTCCACATCCTCGCCAGCACTTGTTGTCTCTTGAGTTTTTAATCTTAGCCATTCTGACTGGTGTGAGGTGGAATCTCAGGGTTGTTTTGATTTGCATTTCCCTGATGACTAATGATGTTGAACATCTTTTAAGGTGTTTCTCGGCCATCCGAATTTCTTCTGGTGAAAATTCTTTGTTTAGCTCTGTGCCCCATTTTTTGATAGGGTTATTTGTTTCTTTGCGGTCTAACTTCTTGAGTTCTTTGTATATATTGGATATTAACCCTCTGTCGGATGTGGGGTTGGTGAAGATCTTTTCCCACTTTGTTGGTTGCCGTTTTGTCCTTCTGACAGTGTCCTTTGCTTTGCAGAAACTTTGTAATTTTATGAGGTCCCATTTGTCGATTCTTGATCTTAGAGCATAAGCTATTGGTGTTCTGTTCAGGAACTTTTCCCCTGTGCCCAAGTCCTCCAGGGTCTTCCCAAGTTTCTTTTCTAATAGTTTCAGTGTGTCTGGTTTTATGTGGAGGTCCTTGATCCACTTGGAGTTGATCTTAGTGCAAAGAGATAAGAGTGGGTCAATTCGCATTCTTCTGCATGTTGACCTCCAGTTGAACTAGCACCATTTGTTGAAAAGGCTATCTTTATTCCACCAGATGGTTGTGGCTCCTTTATCAAAGATTAAGTGACCATAAGTCTGTGGGTTAATTTCTGGGTCTTCAATCCTGTTCCATTGATCTGCTTGCCTGTTGCTATACCAATACCATGCAGTTTTTAACACAATTGCTCTGTAGTACTGCTTGAGGTCAGGGATATTGATTCCCCCAGAAGTCCTTTTATTGTTGAGAATAGTTTTAGCTATCTTGGGTTTTTTGTTGCTCCAGATGAATTTAAGAATTGCTCTTTCTAGATCTATGAAGAATTGTGTTGGGATTTTGATGGGGATTGCATTGAATCTGTAGATTGCTTTTGGCAAGATGGCCATTTTTACTATATTGATCCTGCCAATCCAGGAGCAAGAAATATTTTTCCATCTTCTGAGGTCTTCTTCGATTTCTTTCTTCAAGGACTTGAAGTTCCTGTTGTACAGATCTTTCGCTTGTTTGGTTAGAGTTACGCCAAGATACTTTATGTTGTTTGTGGCTATTGTGAAGGGTGTTATTTCCCTTATTTCTTTCTCTGCCTGCTTGTCCTTTGAGTACAAGAAGGCCACTGACTTGCTTGAGTTAATTTTATACCCTGCCACTTTGCTGAAGTTGTTTATCAGCTGTAGAAGTTCTCTGGTGGAGTTTTTTGGGTCGCTTAGGTAAACTATCATATCGTCTGCAAATAATGATAGTTTCACTTCTTCCTTTCCAATTTGTATCCCTTTGACTTCCTTATGTTGTCTAATTGCTCTTGCTAGAACTTCAAGTACTATATTGAAAAGATATGGAGAGAGAGGGCAGCCTTGTCTAGTCCCTGATTTTAGTGGGATTGCTTCAAGTTTCTCTCCATTTATTTTAATGTTGGCTACTGGTTTGCTGTAGATTGCTTTTACTATGTTTAGGTATGGGTCTTGAATTCCTGCTCTTTCCAAGACTTTTAGCATGAAAGGATGCTGAATTTTGTCGAATGCTTTTTCAGCATCTAATGAGATGACCATGTGGTTTTTTTCTTTCAGTTTGTTTATGTAGTGGATTACATTGATGGATTTCTGTATATTGCACCATCCCTGCATCCCTGGGATGAAGCCTACTTGATCATGGTGGATGATCGTTTTGATGTGCTCTTGGATTCGGTTAGCAAGAATTTTATTTAGTATTTTTGCATCTATATTCATAAGAGAAATTGGCCTGTAGTTCTCTTTCTTTGTTGGATCTTTTTGTGGTTTAGGTATTAGCGTAATTGTGGCTTCGAAGAATGAGTTGGGCCGTGTCCCTTCTGTCTCTATTTTGTGGAATAGTTTGAAAAGTATTGGTGTTAAGTCTTCTTTGAATGTCTGGTAGAATTCTGCACTAAAACCATCTGGTCCCGTACTTTTTTTGGTTGGGAGGCTTTCTATAACCCCTTCTATTTCTTTAGGGGTTATGGGACTATTTAGCTGATCTACTTGAGGCTGATTTAATTTTAGTATTTGATATCTGTCTAGGAAATTGTCCATTTCCTCAAGATTCTCCAGTTGTTTTGAGTATAGACCTTTGTAGTAGGATCTGATGCTCTTTTGAATTTCCTCAGTTTCTGTTGTTATGTCTCCCTTTTCATTTCTAATTTTGTTAATTTGTATACTGTCTCTGTGTCCTTTGGTTAGTCTGGCTAAGGGTTTATCTATCTTGTTGATTTTCTCAAAGAACCAGCTCCTGGTCTTGTTGATTCTTTGTATGGTTCTCTTTGTTTCTATTTGATTGATTTCAGCCCTGAGTTTGATGATTTCTTGTCTTCTACTCCTCCTTGGTGAATTAACTTGTTTTTCTTCCAGGGCTTTAAGGTGTGCCATTAAGCTGCTAGTGTATGCTCTCTCCAGTTTCTTTTTGGATGCACTTAGAGCTATGAGTTTTCCTCTTAGCACTGCTTTCATTGTGTCCCATAGATTTGGGTAGGTTGTACCTTCATTTTCATTGAATTCTAAAATGTCTTTGATTTCTTTTTTTATTTCTTCCTTGACCAAGGTGTCATTGAGTAGAGTATTGTTCAGTTTCCATGTGTATGTGGGCTTTCTGTTGTTTTTGTTGTTATTGAAGACCACTCTTACTCCATGGTGATCTGATAGGAGGCATGGGATTAGCTAGATCTTCTTGTATTTGTTGACATCTGTCTTGTGACCAATTATATGGTCTATTTTGGAGAAGGTACCATGTGGAGCTGAGAAAAAGGTATATTCTTTAGCTTTAGGATGAAATGTTCTATATATATATCTGTTAAATCCAATTGGTCCAGAGTTTCAATTAGTTTCACTGTGTCCCTGTTTAGTTTCTGCTTTCCTGATTGGTCCATTGAGGAGAGTGGAGTGTTGAAGTCACCCACAATTATTGTGTTAAGTGTAATGTGTGCTTTAAGCTTTAGTAAGGTTTCTTTTACGAATGAGGGTGCCCTTGCATTTGGAGCGTAGATGTTCAGTATTGAGAGCTCTTCTTGGTGGATTTTCCCTTTGGCCAGCAAGAAGTGACCTTCTGAGGTCACTTTTAGGTTGGAAGTCAATTTTATCTGATATTAGAATGGCTACTCCAACTTGTTTCCTGAGACCATTTGCTTGTAAAATTGTCTTCCAGCCTTTTACTCTAAGGCAGTGTTGGTCTTTAACACTGAGATGTGTTTCATGTATGCAGCAAAATGTAGGGTCCTGTTTCTGTATCCAGTCTGTTAATCTATGTCTTTTTATTGGGGAATTGAGTCCATTGATGTTAAGAGATATTAAGAAATAGTAATTATTTCCTCCAGACATTTTTGAAATTATATTTATTCATTTTATTTATTTTTTTTATATTCGAGAGGTTACCTTCTTTTGGGTTTGATGAGAGGAGGTTTCTATCTTGCTTCTTCCCGGGTGTAGTTTCCGTCCTTGTCTTGGTGTTTTCCCCCTATTATCCTTTGTAGGGCTGGATTTGTGGAAAGATATCGTGCAAATTTGGTTTTGTCATGGAATACCTTGATGTCTCCATCTATGGCGATTGAGAGCTTTGCTGGGTAAAGTAGTTTTGGCTGAAGTTTGTGTTCTCTTAGAGTTTGCATGATATCTGCCCAGGATCTTCTAGCTTTCATGGTCTCAGGTGAGAAGTCTGGTGTTATTCTGATAGGTCTTCCTTTATAAGTTACTTGGCCTTTTTCTCTTGCTGCCTTTAATATTCTTTCTTTGTTTAGTACATTTGGAGTTTTGATTATTATGTGACAGGATGTATTTCTGTTCTGATCCAGTCTGTTTGGGGTTCTGTATGCTTCTTGTATATTCATGGGCATCTCTCTCTTTAGGTTGGGGAAGTTTTCTTCCATAATTTTGTAGAAGATATTTGCTGGCCCTTTAACTTGTACATCTTCATTCTCGTCTATACCTATAATCCTTAGGTTTGCTCTTCTCATTGTGTCCTGGATTTCCTGGATGTTTTGGGTTACAGCCTTTTTGCATTTAGTATTTTCTTTGACTGTTGAATCAATGGTTCCTATGGTATCTTCGGCTTCTGATATTCTGTCTTCTATCTCTTGTATTCTATTGTTGATATTTGCATCTATGGCTCCTGATTTCTTCCCAAGGTTTTCTATCTCCAATGTTGTCTCCCTCTATGATTTCTTAGTTGTTTCTACTTCTGTTTTTAGTACCTGGATGGATGTGCTCAGATCTTTCGCTTGCTTGATTGTGTTTTCATGTATTTCTTTAATAGATTTTTGTGTTTCCTCTTTCATAGCTTCTACTTGTTGGCCCACGTTCTTCTGTATTTCTTTAAGTGATTTTTGTCTTTCTTCCTTATTGTCTTCTTCTTTTTGATCCATCTTCTCCTGCATTTCTTGAAGTGATTTTTGTATTTGCCTTGTAAAGGCTTCTAACTTTTGATCCATTTTCTCCTCTATTTCTTTACGAGATTTTTCTATGTGTTCAGCTACCAGCATCCTGACCAGTGATTTTATATCCAAGTCTTGTTTTTCTGGTGTTTTGGGGTATCCAGGGCTTCCTGTTTTTTACGAACTGGGTTCAGATGCTGTCATGTTGCCTTGATTTCTGTTAGTGACATTCCTTCATTTTCCTTTTGCCATCTGGTTATTTCTGGTGTTAGTTGACCTTGTTGTCACTGGCTGGTGTTTGAATCTCCTGTGAGGCTGGGCTTACCTGTTGTTTCTCTACTGGTGGTTATGCGTGATTGCTGCTCAACGGGATCACGAGCTGGCTGCCACCGCTGACTTTGTGCACGGCCTGAGGTCTCTGGGAAGTGTGGGGGAGTGCAGCAGAGCCTCGGCAGGCGCTGCTGGGTCTGCCTAGTAGCGAGAGCCTAGCAGATCCCCCCACCTGGTAGCCCCTGATGGAATCTGTCTACCTGTGCCTTTTCAGCTGTGTACTGGTTGCAATATGGAGGCCTGCTGCTATTGCTGGTTCGGGGTCCTGGGGAGCTGGGTGGTTCCGGCTGCCTTGGTGCACGGCCTAAGCTCCCAGGGACGTGCTGCAGAGCCTAGGCGCCTGGGCCCGCCTGTGGGCGAGAGCTTAGCAGCTCTCCCTGCTCTAGCCCCAGACGGAGTCCCTACCTGCACCTTTCCAGCTGTGTCCTGGTTGCAATATGGAGGCCTGCCGCTACCGCTGGTCCGGGGTCCTGGGGAGCTGGGTGGTTCCGTCTGCCTTGGTGCATGGCCTAAGCACGCAGGGACGTGCTGCAGAGCCTAGGTGCCTTGGCCCGCCTGTGGGCGAGAGCTTAGCGGCTCTCCCTGCTCTAGCCCCAGACGGAGTCCCTACCTGCACCTTTCCAGCTGTGTCCTGGTTGCAATATGGAGGCCTGCCGCTACCGCTGGTCCGGGGTCCTGGGGAGCTGGGTGGTTCCGGCTGCCTCGGTGCACGGCCATTTTTGAATAATCCATTTACTAATGCAAATTTGAATTTCCATGTTTTCTCTTAGGTGTTTCCCTTGCTAAAATTCATGTTTCCTTACATCAAATACTATCAATGCTACTGATAATACAGTCATTGCTTGAATTAGATTTCTCACCAATACCATATATTCTTGAATTTATAAAAATAGTATTTATGCCTCTGTACATAGGTACCTCCAGGAGAGAGCTGGTTTCCCAGGAGGGTCTCAGAGGTGAGATCTCCACTTTCTCTCCAATAACTGTCCGAAGCAGGACTAGCCAGGAACACACTAGGCACAGGAACAGTAGAGCAGCTGGGGCAGGATCATTTCAGTTTCCATTTGCACCTGGGAGCTAAGGCACTTCCACAGCCTTCAATATCCCAACCCTGCCCAGGAGAGAGCTGGTCTTGGAAGGAGTGCTGACAAAGGCTTACAGGCCCACAGGAGAGAAAAGTTCCAGCTAGAGACATAAAGACTGACTAACACCAGAGTAAAACCAGATGGCAAAAAGCAATCACAAGAAACTTACCAACAGAAACCAAGGCTACTTGGCATCATCGGAACCTAGTTCTCCCCCCACAACAAGTCCTAGATACGGTAACACATCAGAAAAAGAAGATCTGGATTTAAAATCACCTCTCATGATGCAGCTAGAGGACTTTCAGAAAGACATAAATTACTCCATGAAAAAATACAGAACACAGGTAAACAGGTAGAAGCCCTTAAAGGGGAAACACAAAAATCCCTTAAACAACTACAGGAAAACACAACCAAAGGAATTGAACAGAACTATCCACGATCTAAAAGTGGAAGTAGAAACAAGAAATCACAAAGGGAAGCAACTCTGGAGATAGAAACCTAGAAAAAAAATGAATTAGGAGTCATAGATACAAGCATCACTAACAGAATGTAAGAGATAGAAGATAGAATCTCAGGTGCAGAAGATACCATAAAAAACATTGACATAACAGTCAAAGAAAATATAAAATGAAAAAAGCACCTAACGCAAAACATACAGGAAATCCAGAACACAATGAGAAGACCAAATGTAAGGATAATAGATATAGAAGAGTGAAGATTCCCAACTTAAAGGGCCAATAAATATCGTCAGCAAAATTATAGAAGAAAACATACCCAATGCAATGAAATATTTGCCAATGAACATACAAAAAGCATGCAGAACTCCAAATAGATTGTACTAGGAAAGAAATTCCTCCTTTCACATAATAGTCAAAACACCAAATGCAGAAAACAAAGAAAGAATGTTAAAAGATGTAAGGGAAAAAGGTCAAGTAACATATAAAGTTTTTCCTTACACATGGTTTTCCAGCACCTCCTGGTTTAAATTTCTTTCCATTTATAAAAGTGATTTGGCTCTCCCTTCCTTTAATATTTCACAATTTGAAGAATGTGGCTTGACAGTGAATGAAACTGCTAATTTAATCCTTATGTCTCTCATCAGAATCACCTAAGCTTACTCTTTTTTTCCATTACTATTTCTCTTTAAGCCATGGTGAAAGAGTATTGTTCGTACAATTATTTTCAAATATTTTTGAATAATATTATTGACTTTCATCTTGAGAAATTGATTCATTGGTGTTCTTTTCTTCTTGTCCATGAAATATGTGCTCCAAAGTAAAGCTGTCACCAGCAATGAGAGCAGACAACTTTTGTACCAGTCCACAGTGATGCTTAGCTTTATTTCCTGAACATTTTTCAATATTTTGTTTCAAATCACTAGGAAAACATAATATAAAATTACTGAATAAGAGAAATTTGGTTTATAATTTATAGCACATTTCAATATACATATTGATTAAAATCAACTGCAAAAATATATTTTCTAGAATATCAAAGACAGGAGATATATTTGTAATAGAATGCAAAACTAAAGCAACAAAATTAGAAACTTTGCAAAATTACTATGATTGTATTCATTTTATACAATTCTTTATGAAACAAGGCCCTAAACAATAATGACTGGTAAGAAGGAGGGAAGATTACTTAATTTGTTTCAAATAAAACTCAAGAGACAACAAGTGCTGGCGAGGATGTGGAGAAAGAGGAACACTCCTCCACTGTTGGTGGGATTGCAAAATGGTAAAACCACTCTGGAAATCAGTTTGGCGGTTCCTCAGAAAATTGGGCATGTCACTTCCAGAGGACCCTGGCATACCACTCCTGGGCATATACCCAGAGGATTCCCCTGCATACAATAAAGACACATGCTCCACTATGTTTATAGCAGTCTTGTTTATAATAGCCAGAAATTGGAAGGAGCCCAAATATCCCTCAAAGGAGGAATGGATACAGAAAATGTGGTATATTTATACAATGGAATACTACTCAGCAATTAAAAATAATGAATTCATGCAATTTGTAGGTAAATGGTTAGACCTGGAAAATATCATCCTAAGTGAGTTAACCCAATCACAAAAGAATACACATGAAATGCAATCACTGATAAGTGGATATTAATGAGCCCAGAAGCCCTAAATACTCAAGGCACAATTAGCAAGTCAGATGATTCCCAAGAAGAAGAAAGGAGAGGACCCTGGGCCTGAAAAGATTGGATCCAGTTTTGTAGACCCAGAACAGAGAAAGCATGGGTGTGGGGGGGAATAGGTGGGGGACAGAGGTATGGTGGGGGGAAACTGGGAAAGGGGAAAGCCTTTGGAATGTAAACAAAGAATATAAAAAATAAAAAATAAAAAATAAAAAACAAAACAAAACAAAAAAAGAATCATCAGTACATTTAAATATTTCAAATTTCTGATGAGAAAAATTTTACTTACTTATATCTACCCTACACATAGCTAAATATAGAGAGTTTCTTCTAAAGTGACAATGCACAATTGTAAAAGGGAAAAGAGTAAAAATTCAAGGGAGAAACGGAGATACGAGAAAGCACAATAGAGGCTGTTATATACATCTGTAGACACATCATAAACTCCTTGCTTTGTATAATCAGTGTATACTGATAAAGCTTCCTCGAATGAATACAATAAATAAGAAAAATGCGACACAAGAAAGTGGTCATTAGTTCTGATTCATGGAAATATTGTAAGTTTTTCAAAATCAGAGTATAAAGATTCTTATATAAATAATAAATGTCTTACTTTCAAAATTTTAAGATAAAAGACACTACTATTTTTTGAGGTAAAAAATGAAACAAAGTCTTAAGTCGTAGTTTAGTAAAACTTTCAGAAGGCCATTGACAAATCTGTATCAGAAATGAAAATGTGAGCACCCTTTTTTTTCATTGTTTTGCCCCCACTCTTCTCCGTACATAGTAACCAGCATACATAACACAGTATGTGTTATGTATGAAATATCAAGATTACCAACATCTTTATCCTTAGAAACTGGGTAAATATCTCTTGGTTGGTATAATTCAATAATATAATCTGTGTCCAATGGGAAGATAATATAATCTATGGTCAATGGGAAGATAATATAATCTGTGTTCAATAGGAAGAAACATTGAGAATACAAATATCTTTATCTAAGACATAGTTTATATGTAACTAATATATGTATTATAACAGCTACACATTCTTTTATTTGTGTATATGTGTGTGTGTGTTTTTGTGTGGATCCATAAGAAGACTTACACCTTAAGCAAAACATAAAACCTTGCATTTATCCCACATTTCTTTGTTTATAAATTCTTATTTTAACTTGTTGGTGAAATTTTTAGTTTTGACTTTTTCATATAAAGTTTTTAAATTAAATGTAAAATGCTTGTATTGGAAAGTTTTGTTGATGAGTGGAAAGAATGAGTCTATTTGGTGATCTAGTCTTCTTGTCTCTAAGTAGAGTTACCAGTTGGGCCTAGGAGACCCAGAATTCATAAAAAGTCACAATACTAATAAACATATATAAAGTGCCAATTTCTGTATTTGTTCACTTTAAAAGAGTTTGTATGTCTACATTGCACATTCCTTGTATTTGTGTCATCTGTAAGTATAGTCCATGTATTAATGTGTGTTTTTGGACATGTATACCACTCCATGTATTATTGCATGTGTATGTATGTATATTAACTTCATGTATTAGTGCATGTGTGTGTGTGTGTGTGTGTGTGTGTGTGTGTGTATGTGTGTGCATGTGTGAAGCCAGAAGTTGACACCTGAGGTTATGCCCATCTTACTGTTTGAGTCAGGGTCTCCCAGTAACTGAGCTCACCAACTAGGTAGTCTGGCTGGCCAATGGGCTTAACAGATGTGCGTCCCTTTACCACCTCCTAGGATTGGGGAGTTACAGAGAATTACTAATGTGCCTGACTTTTCATGTGAGTACTATTGATCTGAGCTCAAGGTCTCACACTGGAGTGGCAGGAACTGGTTGGGATATCTCCTAGCTTTCCATTTATTCAATTTTGACATTTAGATGAACATACTTAGAAGATTATTCATATTTATAGATCTTGTATGATTCATTTTACTCTATAGTGTTAAGAGAATTCATGGGTAATTGCTAGCATTAGTTTTTTCTTTCAAATAATGTTTAAATTTATCTAGAGATTTTAATGTAATAAAGAATATAAATCCACATATACAAAACTGAACTTTATTGAAATTATATTAAACATGACTTTGTTTTTCACATAGATTTTAAAGTTTTTGTGTACTTAACTATACATAATTGTGCACTATACAATTTAAATAAAACATTCTTAGTTCATAGTTCATAGACTAATCAATACTGACCTAAGTGAGATTGTTCTGGGTTCCTGAGATAATTAATGGTACTCTAATTACTTTAAGTTTCAAGGTATGTGTGTGTGTTTGTGTGTGTGTTTGTGTGTGTGTGTGTGTGTGTGTGTGTGATAGAGATAGAGATAGAGAGAGAGATTTGTATTATGTGTCTGCATGTGAGTAATTATGCACATCCATGTAGAAACCCATTTGTATGCATGTGTATATACTACTTCTGACCTTACATCTTAGAAAATGAAGGTGTGGTTGAGAAGATAACTATTTTGTTGCTGAAAAATCAGTTCACATAGTGTAAAATCAACAGTTTCTATAGATAACCTAAAATTAGGCAGAAATGGCCCAAGAAGTAAGGTTATTATCAGGTTGATCTGTTCTCTGGGGCTGCTAAAGGTAAGCATGGCCAGGGTTCAGATGTCAGAGAGACTCTGGAAGATAATGCAACCGAGACTTGCAGATAGCTGTGCCTCTGGGTGTAAGGTCTGACAGTAAGGGAACATCTAAGGACTATATACATATTGTCACACAATGTGATACACAACTTTATAAAACCCTTAAAAGGTAGTTTAATTTTAACTTAATCCGATGAGTAATCTTATGCCATTATCTATACACAGTTTGCAGTGACTGTAGTAAAACTGGCCATTATCAGAATTGCCTTTCCAGAATTGTGAAGGAAGTAAGAATTTATTAGAGATTCATAAGAGTGAATTATCAGAAACGCCCCTGTCTCTCCATTGAGAGAGGATCAGGGAACTATGAAGGAAGAAACTCAATTACATTTATCAAGTCTAGAATGTCACTTGTCATTAATTTGCTCAGACAGTCTAAATCAATGGGCCATGATGGGTCTGAGCAGTTTGGAAGAAATTTACTATGAAATGTTAATTAATTTCCTAATTTAAAAATAATACTTGTATGTGATAATGGGATAAATTTCAGAGTACTATTTCATAGGTGATGGACATATTTCTTTGCATCTGTGGGAAGCCCTTCTATCTCATTGAATTATGTGGATGATTGGCTTCAGAAATGACTGTTATTTTAATTACACTACACATAATATGTAAAGAGGAAACTGTTTCAGTTCTTATATAAACAAGGTAAAAACAACTACTTTACTTTTGACCATAAATCAACTAAAAAGATATCAAGCAATTCTGGCAAAGATTTTGGAAGTGCTTTTCAGCCCTTTCATGAGGAGTGATTGGCATTTGATGACTGCTGAAAGAGGAAGAATAATGCTTTATTGAGAATGCTTCTGGACACCAGACAGATCTAACAGACAGCGCCAGTTACACAGACATAGCCCAAGTCTAACATTGCTTAATGGTACTCTATCTAATTCCTTTAGAGTCTCAGCCTGTCAGGCTTCTGCCTGCTCCCAGGGCCTAGGCAGCTCTGCAGGCCTTCTGTGTGCCAACACTGTCAGGGGTCGTTTGCCATGCAGACTGACCAGCACTTGGAGGACTCTCCACCATCTTGGATCCAGGATGACAGACAGATCTAACAGACAGCTCCAGGTACACAGACATACCCCGAGTCTAACATTGCTTGGGTCTCAACCTGTCAGGAATCTGCCTACACCCAGGGCTCTGGCAGCACTGTGGGCCATCTGTGTGGGACATTTTCCCTGCAGAGTGATCAGCACTTGGAAAAGGTCTCTGAAATATCTACCATCTTCACTCCCTGACAGAGCAGACAGGCAGCACCAGATTCACAGAGACAACCCGAATATAACATTGCTTGGAGCAAGACACACCAGACATTCAAAGAAGACCTAACACCAATACTCTTCAAACTATTCCACAAAATAGAAAGAGAAGGAACACTACCCAGCTCTTTCTAAGAAGTCACAATTACACTAATTCCAAAACCACACCAAGATCTGACAAAGAAAGAGAACTTCAGGCCAATTTCTCATATTAACATCAATGAAAAATACATAATAAAATTCTTGCCAACCGAATCCAAGAACACATCAAAATGATCATTCACCATGATCAAGTGGGCTTCATCCCAAGGATGCAGGGATGGTTCAATATATGGAAATCCATCAATGCAATCCACTACATAAACAAACTCAAAGAAATAAACCACATGGTCATTTCAATAGATGCTGAAATTTTTTTGCCAAAATTCAGCATCCTTTCATGCTAAAATTCTTAGAAAGAACAGAAATTCACAGCCCATCCCTAAGCATCATAAAAGCAATATACTGCAAACTGGTAGCCAACATCAAACTAAATGGACAGAAACTTGAAACAATACCACTCTAATCAGGGACTAGACATGCTGTCCTCTATCTCCATATCTTTTCATTTATCTTTTTTTTTTTTTTGAGACAGGGTTTCTCTGTGTAGCCCTGGCTGTCCTGGAACTCACTCTGTAGACCAGGCTGGCCTCGAACTCAGAAATCCGCCTGCCTCTGCCTCCCAAGTGCTGGGATTACAGGCATGCGCCACCACGCATATATTGAAATGTGCTATAAATTATAAACCAAATTTCTCTTATTCAGTAATTTTATATTATGTTTTATATTTATATTTATATTTATATTTATATTATATTATATTATGTTTTCCTAGTACTTGAAGTACTAGCTAGAGCAATTAGACAACATAAGGAGGTCAAAGGGATACAAATTGGAAAGAAAGAAGTCAAACTATCACTATTTGGAGGTGATATGATAGTATAATTAAGTGACCCAAGAAACTCCACCAGAGAAATCCTACAGCTGATAAACAACTTCAGCAAAGTGTCTGATTATATAATCAACTCAAGCAATTCTGTAGCCTTCCTATACTCAAAGGATAAGCACTCTGAAAAAGAAATTAAGGAAATGACAGCCTTCACAATAACCACAAACAATATAAAGTATCATAGTGTGACTCTAAGTAAACAAGAGAAAGATCTATATGACAAGAACTTCAGGTCTCTGAAGAAGGAAATTGAAGAAGCCCCCAGAAAATGGAAAAATATTCCATGTTCATGGATTGGCAAGATTAATACAGTTAAAATGGCCATCTTGCCAAAAGCAATATACAGGTTCAACACAATCCCCATCAAAATCCCAACTCAGTTCTTCATAGAGTTAGAAAGAGTAATTCTCAGATTTATCTGGAATAATAAAAAACCCAGATAAAACAATTCTGAAAAGTAAAAGAACTTCTGGGGAAATCAGTATCCCAGACCTCAAGCAATAGTATAGAGCAATAGTGTTAAAAACTACATGGTATTGGTACAGTGACAGGCAGGTGGATAAATGGAATAAGATTGAAGACCAAGAATTGAACCCACACACCTATGGTCAGTTGATCTTCAACAAAGGAGCTGAAAACATCCAGTGGAATAAAGATAGCCTTTTCAACAAATGGTTTTGGTTCAATTGGAGGTCCACATGCAGAAGAATGTGTATTGATCTATTCTTATCTCCTTGTAATAAGCTCAAATCCAAGTGGATCAAGGACCTCCACGTAAAGCCAGACACACTGAAACTAATAGAAAAAAAACCGGGGAAGACCCTTGAGGACATCGGCACAGGAGGAAAGTTCCTGAACAGAATACCAATAGTTTATGCTCTAAGATCAAGAATTGACAAATGGGACCTCATAAAATTACAAAATTTCTGTAAGGAAAAGGACACTGTCAAAAGGACAAAATGGCAACCAGCAAATTCGGCAAAAATCTTTACCAACCCTACATCCGACAGAGGGCTAATATTTGATATATAAAGGAACTCAAGAAGTTAGACCCCAGAAAACCAAATGACCCTATTAAAAATGGGGTACAGAGGTAAACAAACAATTTTCACTAGAAGAAATTCAGATGGCTCAGAAGCACCTTAAGAAATGTTCAACATCATTAGTCATTAGGGAAATACAAATCAAAACATCCCTGAGATTTTACCTCACACCAGTCAAAATGGCTAAGATTAAAAACTCAGGAGACAGCAGGTGTTGGCAAGAATGTGGAGAAAGAGAAACACTCCTCCACTGCTCGTGGGATTGCAAGATGGTACAACCATTCTGGAAACCAGGCTGGTGGTTCCTCAAAACACTGGGCAAAACACTTTCAGAGGACCCTGCTATAATACTCCTGGGCATATACCCAGATGATTCCCTAGCAGGCAGTAAGGACATATGCTCCACTATGTTCATAGTAGCCTTATTTATAATAGCCAGAAGCTGGAAAGAACCCAGATGTCCCTCAGTGGAGGAATGGATACACAAAATGTGGCATATTTACACATTGGAATACTACTCAGCAATTAAAAACAATGAATTTATGAAATTTTTAGGCAAATGGTTGGAAGTGGAAAATATCATAAGTGAAGTAACTCATTCATAAAAGAACACACATAGAATGCAGTCACTGATAAGTGGATATTAGCCCAGAAGCTCAGAATACCCAAAACACAACCCACATATCAAATCATTACCATGAAGAAGGAAGGAGAGTGCCTGGGTCCAGGAAAGGCTTGATCCAGCATTGTAGGGAATTTCCAGGACAGAGGAGTGGGAGGGGGTTGATTGGGGAACTGGCAGAGGGAAGAGGACTTAAGGAACTTAGGGTGAGGAGGTAACTGGGTAAGGGAAAATCATTTGGAATGTAAACAAAGAATATAGAAAATAAAAAAGAATGTTCTTATTAGTAACTTTCTCATATTGTACTGGATAAACAATCACCTACTGTTGTAAAACAGTTTTGCATGAGATTCAAACATCCATTCTATAGGAAAGCCCTTTATGCAGGAAGACAAACAACTGAATATTGGGGCCACCAGGTCCCTCCCATCACAGTAAGCAATAAAAGGTGATAGTCCTTCTCAGACAAGACAAGCTACAAAGAAGATGCTGCTATCTGTCCAGATGTGTGGAGAAGCAGAAAACTGTCATTTTGCCTTATGGAAATTTAGAAAGAACAAACTCCAACATTTTGAATTGCCTGCAGTCTATGTATGTGTTTCAGGGTCCCAGCTTTGTGAGCTTCCACCTATATTCAAGTGGACCTTAGTAATTTAGTTATCCTTGAGTCATTTCTGTTCCTGTAAGTAACCCTGACTTTTGCATAATGTGAATAAAACATTAATACACCAAGTTGGACTTCGAAGCTATCCATATTTACGTTCATCATGTACCCTCTATGGGTTGGTAAACATGTGTGTTGTATCTCAATAGGAATAGTTTTTAACACAATAGCAACAAACTAAAAGGATTTTGTTAGTTATCTATAGGAAGGAGGCAGAAATGGAGAGGAGTAAGTGGAATAAGAATAGGGCAATAAGAGCAGGAAGAGAAAGGAGAAAGGAGATGAAAGATAAAGCTGTGAGTGAAAGTTGGATGGGGATGGATATAATTATATTTCATTATACACAAAAATGAAATACTCAAGGATAAAATAGATATAATTTTAAAATGTTGATTTACATTTTAAATATTTTCTATTGTTGCATTTGTTTATTTACATTTCAAATGTTATCCCTTTTCCTGGTTTCCTCTCAAACCTCCCCATCTGACCCCCACTCCACCCTGCCTCCATGAGTGTGAGTGTGCTCCCTCACTCACCTACACATTCCTGCCCCACTGCCATAGCAGTCACCTACACTGGGGCATCATGTCTTCAATGGACCAAGGTCCTTCCCTCCCTTTGATGCCTCTTCTCCCTTTGAAGGCCATTGCTCACTCCATGTGTATTCTCTCATTCATTGTTTAGTTCCTGGGAGCTCTGGGGTGTATGGTTGGTTGATGTTGTTCTTCCTATGAGGTTGCAAAACTCTTCATTTCCTTCATTCCTTCCCCTAACTACTCCATTGGAGTCCCCCTGCTCAATCTAATGCAAGCATCCACATCTGTATTGGTAAGGATCTGGGGAGACTCTCAGGAGACATCCACATCAAGCTTCTGTCAGCAAGTACTGCTTGGCATCAACAATAGCATCTGGGTTTGGTGGCTGCATAGGGGATGGATCCCCTGGTAGCACAATCTCTGGATGGACTTTCCTTCAGTCTCTGTTCCACTCTTTGTTACTTTATTTCCTTTAGACAGGAGCAATTCTGGGTTAAAATTTGAGAAGGTTTTAACTCAGAATTGCAGATTTACATTTTTAGCAAGCTTTAGAAGACATATTTTGCAGTTTGTATTTATATTTTGAATAATTGTTGGTAGATATTATTATTTAAATGTGTTTAGCTGAAGAACTCATTATTTAAGACTGCTTCATTTCAATAGCAGATGAAAAAAGTTTATTAAATGGCAAATATTTGTTACAAATATATAAATATTTTTTAATTTATTAAAAACAGCCAGACTTCCAGTTTGATCCTGAAAACACAGAGCAAACCTGGACGCTGGCTCTGTACCCACTCCTACAACACCCAGAGGTAACTCAAATTTCAGGTGTTCTAACATGCCCAGGCCACAACACCTACCCCACCACAAGGATTAACTAGGACCCCTGGGAGTGCAGGGATGCAGGTACCCGATAGAGCCAGTGGCATGGGTCCCTTTCAGTTTGAAGTTACACCCAGAGCAGGCCCTGGGCATTGCCTCCACACCCACTCCTAGAACACTCAGAGGGTACCCGACATCCAGGTGCTCTGAAATGCCCAGGATCACAGAATCACAGATCACAGGATCTCAGAAGAAACTTTACTCCCAGGATATTGGACAAACCCAAGATCACACACTTAAGATCATCTTGAGGTCACAACATCTTTCCCTACACCCAGAATATCTGGTATCACTACAGGATCCAGAAAAATACAAACCCCTGCCCAGCCAGAGGAACTGGTTACTTCTGGCTTGCAGCTGTCCCCAGTGCAGACCCAGAGTTTTGGCTCCCCACCCACTCCTGCAATACCCAGACAAAGCTTGACTTGCAGGAGCTCTGAAATAACAGGATCTCAGGAGATTAGTCACACCAGGATTTCAGGCTCCCAGAGGCAGCTTGACTCCTAGAAGCTCTGACATACTTAGGATCTCAGGATCACAGAGAAAGCTGGACTATGAGAAGTTCTGACACATCCAGAATCACAGGAGGGACAAGCTCCAGTCAGAGACAGCAAGGGCAGTCAACACTACTGATAACCAGATGGCAAGAGGCAAGAGCAAGAACATAAGCAACAGAAACTAATGCTACTTGACAATATCAGAACCCAGTTCTCCCACCACACTTAGCCCTGGATACCATAACTCCCCTTAAAAGCAAGATTCAGACCTAAAATTCCATCTCATGAATATGATAGCAGAATTTAAGAAGAATATCAATAACTCACTTAAAGAAATACAGGAGAATACTGGTAAACAAGTAGAAGTACTTAAAGAGGAAACAAATACATCTCTTAAAGAAATACAGGAAAACAAAATCAAACATGTAAAGGAATTGAACAAAACTGTCCTGAATCTAAAAGTGGAAATGGAAACATTAAAGAGAACATAAAGGGAGGCGACACCGGAGATCCAAAAGCTAGGGAAGAAATCACAAGTCACAAATGCAAACCTCACCAACAGATTACAAGAGACAGAAGAAAGAACCTCAGGTATAGAAGATACCCTAGAAGATATTGACACAACAGTCAAAAAAAATGCAAAAAGCAAACAGCTGCTGACTCAAAATATTAAAGAAATCCGGGACACAAAGAAAAGAACTAACCTAAGAATAATAGGTATAGAGGAGAGTAAAGATTCCTGACTCCAAGAGCCAGCTAACATCTCCAACAAAATTATAGAAGAAAACTTCACTAACCTAAAGAAAGTGATGACCATAAGCAAACAAGAAGCCTACAGAAAACCAAACAGATGATAATTTGGTCAGGGAAGAATTAAAGACTTTTTAGAATTTAACGAAAATGAAGGCACAACATACCCAAATTTATGTGACACAATGAAAGCAGTGCTAAGAGGAAAACTCCTAGCTCTTGAGTGTTTCCATAAAGAAACTAGAGAGCCCATCCACTAGCTGATTGACAGCACAAATGAAAGCTCTAGAACAAAAAGAAGTAAATGCACCACAGGGCGTGGTGGCACACTCCTGTAATCCCAGCACTTGGGAGGCAGAGGCAGGCAGATTTCTGAGTTCGAGGCCAGCCTGGTCTACAGAGTGAGTTTCAGGACAGCCAGGACTACATAGAGAAACCCTGTCTCAAAAAGAAGAAGAAGAAGAAGAAGAAGAAGAAGAAGAAGAAGAAGAAGAAGAAGAAGAAGAAGAAGAAGAAGAAGAAGAAGTAGTAGTGAATGCATTGAAGAAGAGTAGACAACAGAAAATAATCAAACTCAGGGCTAAACTCAACCAAGTAGAAACAAAAAAGAACTATGAAAAGAATTAACAAAACCAAGAGCTGGTTCTATGAGAAAATCAACAAGATAGATAAACCCTTAGCCAGATTAAGCAGAGGACACAGAGACAGTATCCAAATTACCAAAATCAGAAATGAAAAGGGAGACATAACAACAGAAATCGGGGAAATTAAAAAATTAGATCCTACTAAAAAAGCTTATATATACCAAAACTGGAGAACATGGATGAAATGAACAATTTCTAGACAGATATCAAATACCAAAGTTAAATCAGGATCAGATAAACCATCTAAATATTCCCATAACCCCTAAAGAAACAGCAGTAATCATTAAAAGTCTCCCAGCAAAAATAAGCCCAGGACTAGATGGGTTTAGTGCAGAATAGTAGCTGCCCACTGCTACATTGAACAGATTAACTAGAGAGGAAGCTGGGGATAGATGGGAAGGACAGATGAGAAAAGATTGAGAACAGGATAATGGATTGCTCTTCAAGGCCCCAAATTTTAATGGCTGACTCAGAATTTAAAGTTGGCATAGATAACCTTCCCCCCAAATCCCAAGGTCTGTTCAGGAGAATGGGTTTGGCTGCTCAGGGGGTGTTGGCTCCACTGCTCACTCAGTGAGCTGCCTGCTTAATTCAGGAAGTTGCAGATCTGGAAGAACAATGGACTTCACCTTGGTCTGAGAGCTCCACACTAGGTGGGAAGTTGTGGCTAGCACCTAGGTCTGAAATTCCTGCTCAAACATGGGGGGGGGGAGGGCACACAGAATTCTATCAGACCTTCACAGAAGACCTAATAAAAATACTTCTCAAAACATTTCATAAAATAGAAACAGAAAGAACACTACCTAATACATTCTATGAGGCCACAGTTATACTAAAACACACAAAGACCCAAAAAAGAAAGAGAACTTCACACCAAATTCTCTCATGAATATTGATGAAAAAATACTCAACAAAATTCTTGCAAACTGAACCCAATAACAAATCAGTATGATCACATTCACCAAGATTAAGTAAGCTTCATCCAAGCTATTTAGGGATGTTCAATATATGGAAATCCATCAATGCAATCCACTACACAAACAAACTTAAAAAACTGCATGATCATTTCATTAGATGCTGAAAAAGTTTTGACAAAATAAAACACTCCTTCATGCTAAAAATATCGGAGAGAATAGAATTCAAGGTCTACACCTAAATATAATAAAAGCAATGTACAGCCAACCAATAGATAACATCAAACTAAATGGAGAGAATCTTGAAGCAATCTCACTGAAATCAGGGACTAGACAAGGCTGCTCACTCTTCCCCTCTATTCAATATAGTACTTGGAATTCTAGCCAGAGCAATTAGGCAACAACAACAAAAACGATTAAAGGAATACAATTTGGAAAGGAGGAAGTAAAGATATCACTACTTGCAGATGATCTGATAGTATATATAAGTGATCCAAAAAATTCACAAGAACTCCTAAACCTGTTAAACAATTTCAGCAAAGTGGCTGGACAAAAATTAATTCAAAATAGTCAGCAACTTTTCTCTATTCAAAAGATAAATGGGCTGAGAAAGAAATTAGAGAAATGACACCCTTTACAATAGTTACTGAAAGGATGAGAATTACAGGCTAAAAATCTCCCGTGCCTAACTCTTAAATGACCCCAAAAAGTTAGTTTCGCCTGTTCTTTGTTAGATACTAAGTGAAAGGTCACATTCCTTGAGCCCTCCCAGGAGTGCACAATTTCCACTTGCCTGCGGTGTCCAGCTGGGAGCCACAGGCCTGGGAAGGTCCCCCATGTCCTTTCCCGTCTCCTCTGAGGAGCAGCTGGGGCACTGAGGAGCAGGGCTGGGCCAGCGGGGTCACCACACAGGCTGCGGGACTCTCACCTCATGGGTGCTCCGGTCCCCAAGAGCCTACTACTAGTTAGAGGGCCTTGAATACTTAACCCTGGCCCCATAATAGGAAATGCGTACATGACCCTGTAAGTGACCCTAGCCCTATAACAAGAAATGCGTAACAGGAAATGAGCTAACTAGTTGCTATCTGGCTTCTATAGGAAACTGATTGGCCCTCGGAGTGCAGGCTTGGATACTTTAAACTGATTGGCTTAGAAGCTATGGAGTGGTACAAATCAATTGGCTCATAGTGCGTGGGCTCTCGATGCTAAGGAATGATTGGTTTGCATTATGCGGGTTTTGTTGTAAACCTATAAAAGCTGTCCCAATTCTGTACTCATGATTCACAGTCCTCTACCCATGCATGGTGTACAGCTGTGAACCCCAGAGCCTCTGGAATAAAAATCCTCTTTCTGTTGCATCAAGACCATTTCTTGTGAGTGATTTGGGTGTCAACTTCCGAGGTGTGGGGTGCTGGGCACCCTTGTTTTTTTCAGGTTTTACATTACAAATAATATGAAATATCTTGATGTGATGCTAACCAAGCAAGTAAAAGATCTGTATGACAAGAATGTCAAGTCTCTGAAGAAAGAAATTGAGGAAGACCTCAGAAGATGGAAAGATCTCCGATGCTCTTGGATCGGCAGGATAACAATAGTAAAATTGCCCATGTTACCTAAAGAAATCTACAGATTCAATGCAATCCCTATCAAAATTCCAACTTACTTTTTCACAGAGATAGAAAGAGTAATTCTCATATTTATCTGGAATAATAAGAAACCCAAGTTATCATAAACCATTCTCAACAATGAAAGAACTTTTAGGGAAATTACCATCCCTAACCTCAACCTGTACTACAAGCAATAGTGATTAAAAACCACATGCAATTGGTACAGAGACAGACATGTAGATGAATGTAATATAGTTCAAGACCCATATATGAATCCATGATCTTTTGGTCACTTGATCAGTGACAAAAGAGCCAAAACAGTGGGGGAGGGGGAAGCCTGCATTTTCAAGAAGTGCTGTTGTTTCAACTGGCAGTCAGCATGTAGAATACTAACTGACTCCTTCTTATCTCCTTGTACAAAGCTCAAGTCCAAGTGGGTCAAGGACCTTCACATAAAAACAGATACACTGAACCTAATAGAAGAGAAAGTCAGAAGAACCTCGAACACATTGGCAAGTGGGAAATTTTCTGAAGAGAACACCAGCCACTTATGCTGTAAGATCAAGAATTGACATATGGGACCTCATAAAATTAAAAAGCTTCTGTAAGGTGAAAGACTCTGTCAATAGGACAAAACAACAATCCACAAATTTGGAAAAGATCTTTACCAACCCTACATCTGATACAGTGCTAATATCCAACGTATACAAAAAAAAAATCAAGAAATTAGATTTCAGAGAACAAAATAATCCTATTAAAAATGGAGTACATAGTTAAACAGAGAATTCTCAACTGAGGAATCTCAAATGGCTGAGTGGCACTTAAAGAAATGTTCAACATCCTTAGTCATCAGGGAAATTCAAATCAAAACAATCCTAAGATTCTGCCTCACACCAGTCAGAATGGCTAAGGTCAAAATCTCAGGTGACAGCAGATGTTGGCAAGGATTTGAAGAAAGAGCAACCCTCCTCCATTGTTGGTGGGATTACAAACTGGTAAAACCACTCTGGAAATCAGTTTTGTGGTTCATCAGAAAATTGGAAATAGTTCTTCTTGAGGACCCATCTATACCATTCTTTGGTATATACTGAAAAGGTGTTCCAACATACAAGGACACATGCTCCACTATTTTTCTACCAGCCTTATTTATAATGATCAGAAGCTGGAAAGAACCCATATGTCCCTCAACAGAAAGCTGGATACAAAAAATGTGGTATGTTTACCGCAATGAAGAAGTATTCAGCTATTAAAAATAATGATTTCATGAAATTTGCAGGCAAATGGATAGAACTCAAAAATATCATCCTACATACCATAAACCTGTCACAAAAGAACACACATGTTATGTTCTCACTGATATGGATATTAGCCCAAAAGAACTCTGAATAGCCATGATACAATTCAAAGACCATTTGAAATCCAAGAAGAAAGAAGATCACACCAAAGTGTGAATGCTACAGTACTACTCAGTAGAGGGACTAGAATAATCTCTAGGAAGTAGATAGAAAGAGGGATCTTGGAGGGAGAGAGGAAGGGAGAAAAAAAAGGGTGCTAGTTTAGATATTGGAGGAGATAGGAGAAGTATAGAGGGTCAGGAATTTGAAAGTAGGTGTGTAGCAGTGGGGGAGGGGGAACTGAGCATAGCCACTAGAAAGTTCCCGATGCCAAGGACCGAAGAAGTTCCCAGGACCCAACAGGGAGGATTTTAGCAAAAATACCCAACAAAGTGGAGATAGAACATATGAAGATCATATGCAGTGGATAACCATGGACTCCAGTTGAGGCATGGGGCCACTCACCCACCTCAAAATTATTAATCCAGAAATCCTCCCCTCCAAAGGAAATACAGGGACAGAGTGGATCAGCAACTGAAGGAAAGGCCATAAAGAGACTGCCCCACCTAGGAATCCATCTCATCTGCTGACAACAAACCCAGACACTATTGCTGAAGCAAAGAAGTACTTACTGAGAGGAGCCACTGATAGCTGTCTCCTGAGAGGCTCTGCCAGACCTGGACCAATACAGATGCGATATATGGAGCCAAACATTGGACTGAGTGCAGGGACCACACTGGGAAAGTTAGGACACAGACTGCAGAAGCCGAAGGTCTTTGCAACATCATAGGAAGAAAAACAATATCAACCAACCAGACTCTCCAAAGCTCCCAGGGACTAAACCACCAACCAAAGAGTATACTGGGGGGTAGGGGGAGGAGGGGTATGGGTGGATATGTACCAGAGGATTGCCTTGTCTGGTATCACTGGGAGGAAAGTCCCTTGGTCCTGTGGAGGCTTGATGACCTAGGATTGGGAAACACTAGGCCACTGAGGCAGGAGTGGGTATATGGCTGGGTTGGGGAGCACCATCATAGAGGCAGGGGGAGGGAGGAGGGGATAGGGTATTTGTAGAGGGGAAACTGAAAAGGGCAATAGCATTTGAAATGTAAATAAATAAAATAACCAATAAAACATTATGAAAGAACAAAAAGAAATCCAGATAGCAAATTAAATTCATTGATTAAAAGATTTTTTGATAAATTCCCTAAATTCATTATTGATATCATGACAAAATCTGGTTGAATATATGCTATCTTTTACTTATTGGATGTTGGATATTAAATGTGCTTTGTCATTAATATCCTCATATCTAAGCAACTCAGACCTCTTGTTGAGGAAACATCAGCAATTAATGTTGATCTTCACAGTATAATGAGGGAGCTTGCAGATGACATATCCCTTCACCTTTTCAGTGAATGTCTGTTACTATTAGCATCATTAATTAATATTGTTCCACAGAGAGACTAATAATTATTTAAAAATTAGTTCTCATGTAATGTTTACATAACATTAAATTAATGAAGTAAAATGTTATTGTTGAAAGTTAATCCTGTATGTCAAGATTTTTTATATCTGCTTACAAATCAGTATTAACTTCCTACTTTGTTCTTTTTAAATGCTAATTTGAAAGTCTACTAATCATGAACAATTTGATGGTATTTAATTTGAATTTACTACCCAGTGTTAATAAATTCTAGTAAGCAAATTTTGATACAAAAAATAAATATATTTTATTTTAGTGTATATTTCTATAGTTTTATATCAACAATTATGTGTGGGATATTATGTTATCAGGTTATTCTCACAAACAAGATCAATAATATTTGCTATTTAAATGTTGCATCATGAAGACTCAGAAACTCAGAATTCTAAAGTAATATTTCAAAGAGAATTAAAATGTTATCAAATTATAACATCTGTTATTAACTAAATAATTTGTAGTCCTTAAGTCAGAGTAGAGATTTGGAAAAAAATAGACATGCTTCAATTTTTTGACTATCCTTAACCACAGAGCATTCACTGACCAAGTAGAAAATAATGTTAGAAAAGCTAAATCATGTGATATACTAGTGTCTCTTCCCACATATTTTCCTATTCTGTATTTTCTCTTCCTAGTCTGTCAGATTATAAGCCTCACTTTAACTCTGGGAATTCAGTATTCACTCTATTTTTGGTCTTATCATGTTTATACTTTGCTCTCTTAGAGTTAGGCTGATGGCTACTCTTTTTCTTTTCTTTTTCTTTTTCTGCTTGCCTCTAGTTCTTCTTTAGAAACTAGCTCAAGTCCTATTGAATTGACAGACTTACCTGTTGGACCGGTCTATTCTTTGACTTGGTATATTTGAAGATGCAAGTTTTATAAGGCCAAGCTTAGGCAAGGTTGTCTTTTTACATGGAGTCTCTGTGTTGGCAGACAAACTTAACTTGGACTTTAACAACCTTATCTCTTGCCATTACATTTTCTAAAAATATTTTTTCAAAAATAAAACAATCTTTTCATTGGGTTTTCCCAGTATCAGTCATACTATCCTCTAACATTACAATGACTTTGTTACACATGTTGTTGCTGAATGTTGTTTCTGTGGCTTCCCTCTACAGTTACAGATGCTGACACACTGGTTATGAAGAAGAGAGAATCAGTTATATTTTATCAGTGTGAGTATAAGGTTTAAATTCTTGAGATGTAATAGAAGTAATCTCTTGAGAGGGGCTTCCCTCCTCCCAGTTTGTCATCCCCTTATAACCTTATTTTGGCTTTAATCTGTCTCTCTGTTTTGTTTTCCTCACCTTGTTCACTCTATCTTGCCCCTCTCTCTTGGTCTTCCTATCCAGCACTCCATTTCCTCTCCTGTCATAGCCAAGTCTGATGTGCTGACTCGGTACAATTCACTACTTTCTTTCTCTTCTTGGAACTCTTACAGATACCTCTGCCTGTACTCTTTCTCATATCTACAATACAAAACCTTTCATTCAACCACACCTTTGGGCAATGCTGTACCCATTTTATATATTTGATATTGAAATCCCTATCTTATATAGTGATAATGATGAACAATGGATTTGAAGTTATTAAGTTGGATATCAAGCTCTGAAGATTTTACCTTACCTATATCCCTGTGCCCATTGAAATGAGCATTATACTTTTATCCTTAACAATGCTCTTTTCTACATATACTGCCCAATGTTGTATTGAGTCTACATGGCTTGTATGGCCAGAAGAACCTCTACTTTCAAGAACTTGGACTGCATATTTCCTTTGGACATATCTATGAAAGCTACTGGAGGTTGATCTGTAGCTAATCAGTGAAAAGAGAAAAAGCTCATCTAGTATGCTAATTGTGGACACTGTATATAGCTGTTATTTAATGGAGCCCCATGGGCAGTCATATGTCTCCAATTTTTCTGGCCATGTTTCCTTTCTCTGCTCATCCTAGTTGATCCCACTGTTTATCCTACTAATCCAAGATTTTGCATTTACCTGATTGCTTTTCTTATTTAAACTTCTATTTCACCTTCATGCAGTCTGTACTAGAATTCTTTCTACTCATTCTTTTCAATCACATTTCCTCTCAGTTCATTGTTAGGTTAATCACAAGATAAATTCACTGTCCTTATGTATAGTAAATTTGCCTTCTGAGTATCTATATGAAAAGCCAAAAAACTACAAACCCAAAACAAAACAACAAAAATGTAACAATTAAAGATATATTTTTTTAGGTTTTTATTTCTGTAAAGAAACACTATGACGAATGGAACAGTTAGAAAGAAAAATATTTCATTAGGGCTAAATTCAGAAATTTAGTCCATTACCATCAAGGTGGGAAGCATTGCAGGATCCAGTCAGACACAGTGTTGCAAAAAGAGCTGAGAATTCTACATTTTGATCTGCAGGTAGGAGACCATGTGTCAGACTGGGCATAGCCTGAGCATAGGATAGATCAAAGCCTATCATCACAGTGACATACTTCATACAACAAGGCCACACCTCATTATAGCACCATTCTCTATGGGCTAAGCATTAAAAGATATGAGTTTATGGTAGCCATGCTTATTCAAATCACCACAGAGGATTTTTATTGTTTGAGAATATTAAACATAATCACAGCACAGAGTGTAGCTGATAGCGCAGTACAGGGTACAGCTGACACCATAGCACAGTATAAGTCCTATACCATAGTCCTAGCCCTCTTCTTTTCTGACAACCATTCTGCACTCAGTTTAGTTGTGATATTAGATCAACAAAACAAAATAACAGAAACTCTCTACTGAATAACAGAAACTCACTCCTACTAAATGTCAGTTGTCTAATGTATTTTCATATTTAATTATTTTTCTCTTTACAGAGAAAAATGTGTGTTTAATCCAAGAAATTTTAAGGATTTTCTGCTGTGTTTTGGACAAGGTTTGTTTTTATAGTTAGATATTCCTATAAACTATATTAAATCAAAGTTTGAAATGTCTACTTGTCATTTCTTTATGAATTGCTATTAAGAACACCTAACTTCAGATACAATGATAAAACTGTCTCTACCTTAGAGAATTCAATCTAAAAAAATTTCAGCTCATTGTTTATATTTTCCTCTTCCCACAATTAATAAACATAGCTTGATCAGCTAGAATTATGTTGGTAATTGTACTCCAAGATCTTTTCCTGAAACAAGTTTTCTTAGGTTTTTTCATTTGGTTTTCCTCTTATTTTTCAAATTGGCAGACAATCTGTTATCCCAACATAGAAGACATTCTAAATGGGACTGCAGTTAATGAATGATGATCAGTAAGGTATGGCTAAAGAGTGCCAGCAACTTACAAACAAGAAGTGTTTAAGTAATTCCAATTCTTTTGTTGATTACATGATTGCTTCTTTACTTTCAAAATGCCTGGTGATCAGTAAATATTATTGCGATGTTAGATGAACAAAACAAAATAGCAGAAACTCTCTACTAAATAACAGAAACTCATTCCTACTAAATGTCAGTTGTCAATCATCTTGTGTATCTTTATATTTAATTCTTTTCTTCTTTACAGAGAAAAATGTGTGTTTAATCCAAGAAATTTTAAGGATATTCTGCTATGTTTTGTATCAGATCATATATTGTTGTTTTTGTTTGCTGTTTTGATTTATTTTGTTTTAACTTTCCCTTCAATTTCATTATGACAGTATTTTCTGACTTTCTTATGTATAGTTGCCTATTACTTTAAAGTTTTTGACCAATTTAGGTGTTACCCTTATCATAATGCTATTCTCTTTGGTCTGAAGCATTTTGGATGGACCTGACTCTAGTAACTATCACTTAATATTTTTCTAAAAGCCTTATAAAACAGACACCAGCATCATCTCAGTTTTATACCAAAAACTGAGAATAGAATGTTATATGTTTAAGCTGACATCTGGATTAGAGAAATCTTAAGCATTAAGTCTTATAAATGTGGCGAATGCTGAGAAAGAAGAAGAGAATAGTATAATAATATTATTCTAGATCAAAATGACAACACATTTCTGTTCTTGTAAGCTATCCTTCAATCATTAGCATTTCAAAACGTCTTTACCTTCTAAACCAATAATTTGCTTTCTCTTTCTTCAAAGTTGAGTTACATGTTTCTCCGTATTTAACTAGAAAGCATGAAAAAAAGTCATGATCTATTTAGGAAACTACCTCAAAAATTATTTAAGTCTTTTTGAGGTAAGGCCAAGGTATTGTTACTAGTACCAGACCCTTCATCAATATTCACTGAATATTAATAAATGAAAATATAAGTTGAAAATGTGATAACAACATTAACACAGAGATATTTATTCTTTTTGGCATTGGATAAGAAAGTGTTTATATTCTCATATATTGTGACTTACTAGGATCTGAATTTTTTTGAGTTTTCTCTTAATGATTTGAAATGAAACATTTTATTGGCTAGAGCAATTCATGTGGTAGTAGTACTTGATGGGATGTCTAAAAGAAGAAACAGAACTATAGGAAGAGTTGGATTTGTGGACATTTGTTGATCTACTACACAAATTCATACTGAATTATACCCTAAGAAAGAATTATTTGAAAGTATTTAAAAACTAATTAAGAAGGATTATCTCTTTGACATTAAGGTTTAGCCAAATAAAATAGCAATCTACTGTTGTATAAAAGATAATTTTAAGTATGTTTTTATTTGCCTTTCTTCTGCTCCCAACTGTTGCTACCATGTGCTATTTTCTGGATATTTTACATTTCTACAAGTTATATAATATTCTCTCTGAACCACACTTTCTATTATGAAACTAAGTATTTAAGCTTTTCAACTAAAACAAAATGTATCTGTATCTGGAGATATATGACTCAGAGGTAAAGAAAATATATTCATCTTTCAGAAGATCTATATTTAGCACTCAGCACCCAAGTGCCAATTCGCAATCACCTATAACTCCAGGTAAAAAGGAGTTATTTCCTTCTTGTGACGTTGTGGAGGACAGAAGTCATGCACAAAGCATATATACATACAGTTGGGATATATTCATATGCATAAAATAAATGTTGTTTCTTTTTTTTTTTTTTTTTTACAAAGAACACAACTCCACAGAACTTAAGGAAAAGCATCCCTGATTTTCCTTCATCATGCTCAACATGATGCCAAACTTGCTTAAATTTCAAACTGGGTATGTTTAGTTTCCCAAACCTTAGCAAATTCACATTCTTGAGGAAAAAAATTGAAAAATGTTTTAACTTTTAAATATATAGTTACAAAGAACGTAACATTATATATTGCTATAATCTTCAAAATTAATTTTTTATATGAAATGTAAAAAGACCTCTCTAACATTTTGTGCATCAATACAGTGATAGGAAGAATCTATCAAGACATGGGAGTTGGTTCAATGAACAAAGTGCTTGCTATGCAAACATGAGGACCTGAGTTTAGTTCAGAGTATCTATACAAAAGGTATGGAGTAATAGCCTGTGTCTATAACCACAGTGCTGTGAAGGGTGTACAAAGGATTCCCAGAGCATGGAGTCCAGCAGTCAGAGAGATCAAGGTTTGATAATATCCTGTCTCGAAACATTAAGATTGACTAAACATTAAGATTAACGTAAGAGTGATTGAGTGTAAATGTAACTTTTATTCCCCACAGGAAGCAATGGAATGAGACCTTTATGAATATAGCTTGTGCTGAGCCTAGAAACCCAGGCCTGGAGGCTTCCAGCCTTTCTACATTCTTCCAGCCTCTGTCTGCTAACCTAGTCCTCAAATGTTTCATCTTCTGAGAATTACTGCTAAATGAGCTCAGTCTTTCTAGTTCTTTCTGAACTCTGATTGGTTCAACCTAGTTGTTCTGGCTCAAAACTCCTCTCCAAGTTGGATGTTTCAAACTGGCTTCTCAAGGTTTCTCACTGAATTTCTCTGCTTGCCCGCATACTAACTTTGGCAGTATGCTCTAATATTCATGCTCCTGCTCATTCTCTGGCTCTTTCTGTCTTCACCTTTGTCTATCTTGTTCTCTCTACAACCTGTCTGTGAAACTATCCCAGTAAAAACTGCTTCTGATTCTCCCTCTCCCTTCCCTCTGTCTGCTGTGTCTGTCTCTGTGACTATCTCTGTGTCTGTCCCTTTCTCCATGTGTCTCTGTGTTTCTCTGTCTCTGTTTCTCTCTGTGTGTCTCTCTCTGTCTCTGTCTCTATCTGTCTCTGTCTCTCTGTCTCTCTGTCTCCCTGACTCTCTCCCTCTCTCTTTCTCTGAGCTGCCCTCTTAAGTCACCTCTCTTCTTTCCCGTCTGTTCTTCTGAGCATTAGGCATATTCTATCTCTGACTCATTCTTTCAAATCTTTCTCTAACTTTACATTCATTGTTTGGGATTCAAAGTGTGTACAAAAGGTGTATCTGTATTCCAGCCAGCGGAATTAAAGGTATGTCATTCCAGCCAGATCACACAGACCTAGAATATCTTTAGATGTGATCACTTGCCAGAGCACTCATTTTGATGGATTGTAATTCCTCTAAATTTGAGGAGACATTTGACATTGCTCCCTCTCCCATCCCCATGTGTGTGTGTGTGTGTGTGTGTGTGTGTGTGTGTATGTGTGTGTGTGTTGTGTAGGTATGTATGTAGGTATGTGTGTGTATGTGTTATATGTATACTTTTGCATGCAATGAATGTACAATTTCTAACCTTTTAGTTGCTCTATATAAAACATTGCACATAATACTGGATTTCATAGACAATGTACTTCAAATACATTTATGCGGTGTACACAAACTTCTGAACAAAATACTTGCAGAACAATACTGAATCATATCATAAAGATCACTCACCATGATGAAGCTGGCTTTATCCTATGGATATAGAATTGTTAAATATATGTGAATTGATATTTGTATTTAATAATACAGACTCATTTAAAGATACAAATCACATGATTGTCTCAATAAGCTCTAAAACTCATTTTAGAAAACCAAACACCTTTACATAATAAACACCCTCAAGAAGTGGAGGTAATACACTTTCACACAGTAAATACTATATGGTAAAAATTAGTCATAAACATCATGGTAAACGTAGAAAACTTCAAATAAATTATATTAAAATCAGACATAAAATAAGGCTATTCATTTTCTGCATTCCTACTCAATGTAAAACTTGAAGTCTTAACTATAGAAATAAAAAAAAAGAGATGGGCATCAAAAGGATACTGTAGTGAGCTAAGTTTTTTTTCATGGTCCAAATTCTATTTATACAAGCCATGTTTTTTTTTAATTTTAGCATTTGCTCCAATCAAGTTCTTTGCCTCAACCATGTGGTTGCTTGAAATTGAACTCAGAACTTCTAGAAGAGCAACAAATGCTCTTAACCATTGAGCTATCTCTTCAGCCCTTCCCACTCTTTTTAAAAAAGTCATTGTTACTCTTTAATGAAGATAATTGTATAATATCAGTAAACTTTTCTTTTTTATTAGGTATATTCTTTATTTAAATTTCAAATGTCTCCTTTCCTGGTCCCCTTCCCTGAAAATCCCATAACCCATCTCCCATGCCCCTGTTCCCCAATCAGCTCTCTCCTGCTTCCCTGTCCTGGTATTCCCCTACACTGGAGCATGAGGCTTTTCAAGGACCAAGGGCCTCTCCTCCCTTTGATGTCCAACAAGGTCATCCTCTGCTGCCTATGCTTCTAGAGCTATAGGTAACTCCATGTGTACTTTTTGGTTGATAGTTTTGTCAGTGGGAGCTATGGGAATACTGGGTGGCTCATATCATTGTTCCTTCTATAGCACTGCAAACCCCTGCAGCTCCTTGTGCTCAGTTCAATGGCTGGCTGAGAGTGTCCCCCTCTCTACTTGTCATGCACTAGCAGAGTTTCCCAGGTGACAGCTATATCCAGCTGTGGTCAGCAAGCACTTGTAAGCATCAATAATAGTGTCTGGGTTTTGTAATTGTATATGGGACAAATCCCTCGGTGGGGCAGTCTCTGGATGGTCTTTCCCTGAGACTCTGCTCCACACTTTGTATCTCCTTCTGTGGGTATTTTGTCTCCCCTTCTAAGAAAGATCAGAATATTTATAATTTGTCCTTCATTCTCCTTGAGCATCATTTGATCTGTGAATTGTGTCTAGGGTACTCCAAGCTTCTGGGCTAATATTCACTTATCAGTGAGTGCATACCATGTATGTTCTTTTGTAATTGGGTTACCTCACTCAGGATGATATTTTCCAGTTACACCCATTTGTCTAAGAATTTCATGAATTCATTGTTTTTAATGGCTGAGTAGTATTGCATTGTGTAAATGTACCACATTTTCAGTATCCATTCCTCCATTGAGGATATCTGGGTCCTTTACAGATTCTGGCTATTAGAATGGGGCTGCTATGAACATAATGGAGCATGTGTCCTTATTACATGCTGGGTATCATGTCAGTCACAAGAATAAGCCACACATGGGAAAAGCACATTTTGTTTTGTTTGTTTTTTCATAGAGGCATATACACAACTCCAGCTAAAGTAAACTTTCTTCTACCTGCTACACTGTGGTGGAACACAAAAACACATTTTAAGAAGAATATTGTGTTTTGAAGAAATTAAGATTACAAGACTCCTGTTTTGTTTTCTTAGTTTTCTCACAAGTACTCAAAATTCTTACATCAGTTCATTCTTAGACTATATTCTGACAAAGTGAGATGGAATATTGATATAGTTTAATTGCCATTTTTGATAGTCAAGACTATTAAACTGTTGAAATGTTTATTCTTTCCTTTGTCATTTATTCATATCTTAGCTTTTTATACCTGGGATTGTTAGACTTTTTTATATGAACTCTTTTGAGTTCTTTATATAATTTAAACATCAATTCTCTGTCATATTTATATAAAAACTATTTTTCCATTTTTAGTGTGTCTCTTCACACACTCAATTGTTTCCTTTGCTGTTTATAATCTTTCTATGCCATGTAACTGAATGTATCTTTTCTTGGATATTGTATCCCTAAAGCCCTTTGCAGAAGATTCTTGCTTGTGTCTGTACATTGAATTGTTTCCTTTTAACTGTGTCATAGTTTCCAGTCTTAGGCTATGATTTTTGGTCTATTTTGTGTTGATTTTTATGGTAGATAAAAGATTGGGATCTAGCTTATTTGGCTGTAAAGATATAACGTGTATTCTCCCAAAATCATTTGTTGAAGGTTTTGTCTTTTCCCCAAATGTATACTTTTGTATTGTGTCAATTATCATTTGGTCATATGTGTTCTATTTAAATCTGGGTATTCTCTTCTATTCCATGGATTTATGCATCAATTTATATATAAGCAACATGCTGTTACTGTGGCTTCATTGTAAATCCATAAATAAGATATGGTAATATACCCAGTGTTGTTGATTTTGCTCTGAATTAGTTTAGCTATTTAGAGACTTTTGTACTTTTACATGAATTTTAGGATTTTTTATAACTATATAAGAATATAATTGGCATTTTGACAGGTATTTCACTATATTAATGCAGATGACCTTCAAGCATGGGCAATTATTCCATTTTATACTTTCAATTCTTTTATCTTTGCTGTCATAAATTTTCACTGTAGTTATCTTTCATTCCATAGTTACTAAGGGGACATATCTACATTTTTTTTTTAAATTCATGTTTATTTTGTGTAACTGAAGCAGCAATACTATCACAGAGAATTAATTTTATAGTCATAAAGATGAAAGAATTAAGCATTGAAGGACTACATTCATGGCAGTTCTCTGTTCTTGTCTGTTTGTGATGGTGAGATATTTTAATCCGGCTGTAGGCTATATATGTTCCTACAGTGCGATGAAGAAATGAAGGGGAAAAAAAAGTATGATGGCTCTTTCAATCTTTCCCGGGATTTTGCAGTAGATGTGTATGTTAACCGCACTGCTGATGACTGAATCCACCTCCAGTTCCCGAGGTCAGATGAGCCTAGGAAGCAAGTTGGGGCCTTCATAAGATCTACTGTAGAGGAAGGCAGTGGCACTGGGTGGTAGAAACCAAAGTCTGCCCTGTACAAACAGACACAGTGGAAATAACAAATCTAGAATTCTGATGTAAAAAATCTACATCCTTTCCCAAAAGACATATGTCTACCCCAAAGTATACCAAGTTCCTTTGATTACTCAAATTAAAGCAGAATAAAGTTCTTGTTATCTAAGTAATTATTTGACACACATTGAGCACAAACATGATTTAATATTACATTTGATGGAACCAATGTTCATAATTTCTTGGAATAAGCATTACTAGAGATTATTATTAGAGAAAGGTCTGTTGGTATTTTGTGTGGTTGAACTGACTTATCCAGTCCCATTCTCTGTTCTTGCTGAACCTAATGTAGGTAAAATATTGAAAGACCCATTTGCTGGTAAATGACACTTGTTTAGGAGCCAGAGAGATGACTCAGCTTATGAATGCTCTTTCTGCTAAACCTGAACTGATTTCAGACCCATATTATAGAAGCATAAATATAGCACATATGCAAAGCAGTAACACCCCATTAATAAATAAACAATTGTAAAATGTGTTATTCATTTTGAGTCCCAGCTGTGCCTCCAGATCCTCTGCTTTCTTCCTCTCATGGCATCCAGATGCTCCTGACTATCATGGAAGGATGAAGCAGAGTTCAGAACAGGTGCTATCTGTAGGATCCCAGTCAGGCTGAGAATGAATCTGAGAGTGGGAAGTGTGGAGAAGGTCTTCTCCAAGGATCTTCATGTTACAGCTCCTTAGACAAAGGCCTTCTCCAGAGGTCATTAATGAACCAGCTTTCTTAGCTAATCTTAGTTTGTGAGCATACCTTTATTTGGGGTAGACTTGTAGGCATATACTTTATTATGGGCAAACCAGGAGTATATATGGATTCTGGAGAGTACGAAGGAGTTTTTAGAGTAAATGAAAATCATTGGCCATAGGTCTATGAATACAGCATTTGTATAGTGAGGCATTTCAAGAATTTCAGGCACTTACTGGGCAGGACCTAAAGTGGATGATTTCTTCAGGGGAATCAGCTGAAATGGATAGATTGACTCATCTGTCCAGGCTATGTTTGATAATTCAGACCCAAGTATTCTAATAGAATGGAAACAAGACCTAATTCATTTCATCATCTCAGCTTCCTCTATGTTTTTTTTGTGTGTGTGTGTGTGTGTGTGTGTTTGTTTGTGTTTGTGTACACCCATTTGGTATTTATCAGTAAGTTCCTATAATATGTCCTATTATGAAACATTTCCTTAATCAGGTCCTGAAGAGTGATTTTTCTCAGAAGGTATTGAAGTCTTGGAGAAAGGAAGGATAGATTCATTCTGTCACTTATATGCCCCAGGTTGATGATGGAATTAATCTTCTTCTCCTCCTCCTAATTTTTCTTAGTTTAATGAAAAACTCACTTATGTTGGTGGCTCTTTTTGAGTATGTGCAAGGTAATGTAAATCATAGGGACTTTATCAAAGGACATTGCTTTATTGCTCTACAGTACAGAAAACTTTTAATTTACTGTTCAAGAAGCCGCCTTAGTGATCACATCTTTTATTCTGACAGCTTCAGTCTTTGTATGAACTCATACCTAAAGTTTTAGTACTGTACTATTCATTTTCAGATTTATATACAATTGCAAACTATTTTGCTTAATGATTGTACTTCTTTGTATACACGTTTGATTATTATGTGAATATTGTGTGAATCTATGTTATATTTCCACATATGAAATTTTCAAGTAGTTAATTTGGTTCTCAAAACTATTCTCAATTATATGACTAAGCTATAATTTATAAGAAAACTCTTCTAGATGGGTGTTAGTGATGCACCACTTTAATTCCAGCACTCAGAGGCAGAGGCAGAGGCAGGTGGATCTCTGTGAGTTCAAGGTCAGCTGGGGTGGTCTACAGAGTGAGTTCCTGGACAACCAAGACATAACAGAAAAATCCTGTCTCACATAGAGAGAGGGAATTAAAAAACAACTCTACAATTCCTACCATGGACAAAGTGGTTAAAGAGTAAAAGTATATTAGGATTTTAGAAATTAGAAGAGGACAATAGTCTTTGTTCTGTTATCTCCTAAACACACAATTAATAGCATATCACTATTTTGTGAGCCTTGGTATTGATATTTATCACATTCATCATAGTGTTGCCTTCCTTCCACAGTCCATCAAGGATGAAGGGGCTTCTCTCAGGTTTGAGTGTGCCTCCACAGTCTTATGTGAAAGTTCATCCCCACCTCCTATGTGTAGCATCTGAATCATAGATATGGAGCCCCTGGAATGTATTAGTGGCATTTTGTAGCAATCGATTTCTTAGCATGCTATAATAAGAAGGCACATATATTCCTTATACTTAGTCTCTTCCACATTCACTGCCTTTCCCTTCTTCTATCTCATGTATAGAGAGCCTTATTGGGGGGCCATGCCACCTGACAGAAACTTGACATTAACCAAGGTGAAGTTCCACTTCCAGCCTTTGAGCAGGAATTCCTGTGTTAGCCATAATCCCCTCCACCTAGAGTGGAACACTCAGACTGAGGTGAAGCCCACTGATTTTCAAGGACCAGCAGTTTCCTGAGAGGCACTAGCCACCTGCTGAGCAACCTGAACCATTTATGGGGATAAGTTTCCAGACTTTTGGGGGAAGGGTTTCCCTCCTCCCTCCTCCCCCGCCTATATATTTGGAGACCCCCATTAAACTTTGAGCCTTGATCAGAAAACCTTTTGCCTGGGCTTCGTATTCTCTCTTGCAGGCCCATTCTATCCTCAGCTTTTCTTCCAGGTAACCCACTCCATGTAACTGTGGGCAGTTACACTCATGAACTGTGGGAAGTCCCTTACCACAGGTGCTTGCCTTGACCTCAAGCAGCCCTATGAACCATAAGTGAAATTAAATATTTTCCCTATGAATTAACCAGTTTATGTACTGAGCTGCAGGAAATGATTGAGGTGAAAGCCTGAGACATTTTTATAGTCTCCCTGCCTGGAAAAAAATGTTTACAACAGGAATAATGAATTAAGAGTTTGTAAATACTATTCCTAAGATTCTAGTAATGGATATAGTAAGTATTATTAAATAAGGAGATAGCCAAAGGAACCACATAAACATCTAGGAAGCATTTACTAGTCCTGTGAGCCTCCATCAAGTAGCTGACCTGCCTCTTAAAATGTCATTGCTTTTTCTGAAGCAAAAATTGTGTTTGTGTCATGTTCAAAAGAAAATTCTTAATAATAAGAGCCAGTTAATCTATTTCCAGAGCAAGAATGCCAAATATGGAGAGAATGGGGAGAGTCCAAAGCTATTGAACACAGGATCAGAAAACACTAACAGTTATTTTCAATCCATGTGAAATCAAACATCGTTTACTGTATTTTGAGTTATTATTGAGGCAGGAATTATGCTACACAAATAGGCTGCTCCAGTTACTACTTCTCATTATGACTTTCTCAGTTATTCTTCCATGGAGCATGTGCACTGCAGCTCCCTAGAAGACTACATTCCCATCAGTGTTTTTGTACTCTCATGTAAGAGTAGTCTTTCCATGATTGGCAGGAAAAATGGAGTTTAAAGTAGGATTTTGTTTCATACTGATATCTTTTACATGGTGTTCATTTCATGTATTATTCTCTCCATTCAAATGTTCCATTTTCTGCTACAGTATTCGAAGCTCCACATCTGTACAAGTGGAAACAGTGTTTGCCAATACCATTACTCAATGTGTAGTCAGCCTCCAGAGTCCTGGAATAGTTGGACATGATTTTAGGAAACATTCCTGCTCCATAAAAATAAGGGCTAATAACAAATTGTTTGTTTGAAGTTTGAAATCCTCATAACCCATCGGAAGAGAAGCAGAGGCACAGATATGTCTGGAGGACTGTCTAGCATGAAAGGAATATGAAAGATGAGGGATGGTAAGATGGACAAGTCTAATATTCAAACTTAAAATCTCATGTACACCATGCTGCTCTCGGTACAGGAATTCACAGAATGAAAGCAGAAAACATTCAAGTGTGGCACCCAACTTAACTCCCCCACCTTGTCTTTTCTTTGACCCTCTCCATTTCTTTAGGTTTATAAACTTTTCCTTCCCTCTTTCTTCCTCTTCTTATAATATTGGCTTCCTATTATTCCTTCCATTAAAACTTTTCAAATACAATCGTTCCCTCTTATAAATACTTAAAAAAGATGACATTTGTAAAAAAAAAAAAAAAAAAAAAAAAAAAAAAAAAAAAAAAGAACAAACAAACAAAAAAAAACATATTCCTGTATATCCCTTCAATGTTTGGGACAAGGTTTTGGCAATCCACTTTATAAACAGTAAATTTGAGGCACAGAAGAATTATCTGCTGACATTGTATCTATTAGTGGATCCTATTGGTTGTTGAATATTCTCCTAAATAAAAACTGCAAATAAGGACATTCACATTTCAAGTATAATTTCTGCTGTAGACTTATGATTTAAGAACTCAGGCATTGCAGCTGCGGGTGCAGACTAGCAGCCGGGACCAGCTCTCCGAGCGGACTAGCAGCGAGGGGACACCGGGCCGCCTCGGGGCACAGCTCGGCACTCTAGCAGCTGGAGTCAGGGGCCTGGACTCAGAGCGAGCATAGTCCAGCACAGTCAACGCAGCCAGAAGGGAGCAGCAGAGCCGGGCACGAACAGCTCAGCCAAGGACATGCGGTGCTTTCAGCAGGGGCAGCCATCTTGCCCCAGACCCCCGCGCGCAAACAGCGGGCACACTGGACGCAGTGAGCGGCTGGAATCAGGTGCGTGGCCAGAGTTATAGCTTAGCTTAGCTCTGCAGGAGATCCGGGCACAGAAAGATCAGCTGCGGGTGCAGACTACTGGCCAGGACCAGCTCTCTGAGCAGACTAGCAGCGAGGGGCCACCAGGCCGCCTCGGGGCACAGCTCGGCACTCTAGCAGCTGGAGTCAGGGACCTGGACTCAGAGCGAGCATAGTCCAGCACAGACAAGCTGCCAGAAGGGATCTGTCTCCTGGGGACAGGCGTGCTGTGCTTTCAGCAGGGCGCCATCTACAATAAGACCAACTAGCGCCAGAGATAAAGAGATGGCAAAAGGCAAACCTAGGAACGTTATTAACAGAAATCAAGGCAATATGGCACCATCTGAACCCAAATCGCCAACCACAGCAAGTCCAGGATACCCCAGCACACCAGAAAAACAAGAGTTAGATATAAAAGCACAGGTCATGATGCTCCTAGAGGAACACAAAAAAGACATAAACAAATCTCTTAAAGAAATGCAGGGGAACATCAATAGAGTAGAAGCTCTTACAATCCAAACACAAAAAACACTTAAAGAACTCCAGGAGAATATGGGCCATCAGACAGAAACCAATAAAGAGGAAGTGAGAAAATCAGTTAAAGAAATGCAGGAGAACTTGAAACAACAGGCAGAAGTCATGAAAGAGGGAGCACAAAAATATATTAAAGAATTACATGAAAACACAAACAAACAAATGATGGAACTGAGCAAAACCATCCAAGATCTGAACACAGAGGTAGAAACAACTAAGAAATCACAAAAGGAGGCAACCTTGGAGATAGAAAACCTTGGGAAGAAAACAGGGGTTGTAGATGCAAACATAAACAACAGAATACAAGAGATAGAAATAAGAATCTCCGATGCTGAAGATAACATAGTAACCATTGACTCCACAGTCAAAGAAAACGCAAAATCCAAAAGGCTTGTAACCCAAAACATCCAGGAAATCCAGGACACAATGAGAAGACCAAACCTAAGGATTATAGGGATAGATGAGAGTGAAGATCTACAACTTAAAGGGCCAGCAAATATCTTTAACAAAATTATGGAAGAAAACTTTCCTAACTTAAAGAGAGAGATGCCCATGAATGTACAAGAAGCCTACAGAACTCCAAACAGACTGGACCAGAACAGAAACACCTCCGGTCACATAATAATCAAAACCCCAAATGTACTAAACAAAGAAAGAATATTAAAGGCAGTAAGAGAAAAGGGCCAAGTAACATATAAAGGAAGACCTATCAGAATCACACCAGACTTCTCTCCAGAAACCATGAAAGCTAGAAGATCCTGGGCAGACCTCATGCAGACCCTAAGAGAAAACAAATGTCAGCCAAGACTACTATACCCAGCAAAACTCTCAATCAACATAGATGGAGAAATCAAAATATTCCATGACAGGACCAAATTTACACAATATCTTTCCACTAACCCAGCTCTACAAAGGATAATAGGAGGAAAACTCCAACACAAGGAAGGAAATGGCACCCAAGAAAAAGCAAGACAGTAAACTTCTTCCATCAAACTCAAAGGAAGATAACTACACAAAAACAAAAATAACATCAAAAATGTCAGGAAGTAATAATCTCTATTCCTTAATATCTCTTAACATCAATGGACTCAACTCCCCAATAAAAAGACATAGACTAACAGACTGGATACGGAAACAGGACCCTACATTTTGCTGCTTACAGGAAACACACCTCAGAGTCAAAGACAAACACTACCTTAGAGTAAAAGGATGGAAGACAATTTTGCAAGCAAATGGTCACAGGAAGCAAGCTGGAGTAGCCATTTTAATATCAGATAAAATTGACTTTCAACCCAAAGTCATCAAAAGAGACACAGAAGGTCACTTCCTGCTAGTCAAAGGAAGAATCCACCAAGAGGAACTCACAATTCTAAACATCTATGCTCCAAATGTAAGGGCACCCTCATTTGTAAAAGAAACCTTACTAAAGCTCAAAGCACACATTGCACCTAACACAATGATTGTGGGGGACCTCAATACTCCACTATCTACAGTGGACTGACCAGGAAAACAGAAACTAAACAGAGACACAGAGAAACTCATCGAAACTTTGGAGCAATTGGATTTAACAGATATATATATAGAACATTTCACCCTAAAGCAAAAGACTATACCTTTTTCTCAGCCCCTCATGGTACCTTCTCCAAAATCGACCATATAATTGGACACAAGACAGATCTCAACAAATATAAAAAGATCGAACTAATCCCATGCCTCTTATCAGATCACCATGGAGTAAGAGTGTTCTTCAATAGCAACAAAAACAACAGAAAATCCCCATACGCTTGGAGGCTGAACAATATTCTACTCAATGATACCTTAGTCCAGGAAGAAATAAAGAAAGAAATCAAAGAATTCTTAGAACTTAATGAAAATGAAGGCACAACATACCCAAATCTATGGGACACAATGAAAGCAGTGCTTAGAGGAAAACTCATAGCCCTGAGTGTCTCCAAAAAGAAACAGGAGAGAGCATATACCAGCAACTTAATGGCGCACTTGAAAGCTCTGGAACAAAAAGAAGCAATTTCACCCAGGAGGAGTAGAAGACAGGAAATCATCAAACTCAGGGCTGAAATCAATCAAGTTGAAACAAAGTGAACCATACAAAGAATCAACAAAACCAGGAGCTGGTTCTTTGAGAAGATCAACAAGATAGATAAACCCCTAGCCAGACTTACTAAAGGGCACAGAGACAGTATTCAAATTAACAAAATTAGAAATGAAAAGGGAGATATAACAACAGAAACTGAGGAAATTCAAAAAATCATCAGATCCTACTACAAAAACCTATACTCAACACAACTGGAGAATCTGGAGGAAATGGACAATTTCCTCGACAGCTACCAAATACCAAAATTAAACCAGGATCAAATAGATCGTCTAAACAGACCCATAACCCCCAAAGAAATAGAAGGGGTCATAGACAGTCTTCCAACCAAAAAGAGCACAGGACCAGACGGTTTTAGTGCAGAATTCTATCAGACCTTCAAAGAAGTCCTGATACCGATACTCTTCAAATTATTCCACAAAATAGAAACTGAAGGAACACTACCCAACTCATTCTATGAAGCCACAATTACCCTGATACCAAAACCTCACAAAGATCCAACTAAGAAAGAGAACTACAGGCCAATTTCTCTTATGAATATCGATGCAAAAATACTAAACAAAATACTTGCCAACCGAATCCAAGAACACATCAAAACGATCATTCACCATGATCAAGTTGGCTTCATCCCAGGGATGCAGGGATGGTTCAATATACGGAAAGCCATCAACGTAATCCACTACATAAACAAACTCAAAGAAAAAAACCACATGGTCATCTCATTAGATGCTGAAAAAGCATTTGACAAAATTCAGCATCCTTTCATGCTAAAGGTCCTAGAAAGAACAGGAATTCAAGGCCCATATCTAAACATAGTAAAAGCAATATACAGCAGACCAGTAGCCAACATTAAGGTAAACGGAGAAAAACTCGAAGCAATCCCTCTAAAATCAGGGACTAGACAAGGCTGTCCCCTCTCGCCATATCTCTTCAATATAGTACTTGAGGTACTAGCTAGAGCAATTCGACAACAGAGGGAAGTCAAAGGGATACAAATCGGAAAGGAAGAAGTCAAACTATCACTATTTGCAGATGATATGATAGTTTACTTAAGTGACCCAAAAACCTCCACCAGAGAACTCCTGCAACTGATAAACAACTTCAGCAAAGTGGCTGGCTATAAAATCAACTCAAGTAAATCAGTAGCCTTCCTATACGCGAAGGATAAGCAGGCCGAGAAAGAAATTAGGGAAATGACACCCTTCACAATAGCCACAAATGATATAAAGTATCTTGGAGTGACGCTAACCAAACATGTGAAAGATTTATACGACAAAAACTTCAGGTCTCTGAAGAGGGAAATTGAAGAAGACATCAGAAAATGGGAAAATCTTCCATGCTCGTGGGTTGGCAGGACTAATATAGTCAAAATGGCAATCTTGACCAAAGCAATATACAGATTCAATGCAATTCCCATCAAAATCCCAACTCAGTTCTTCATAGAGCTAGAAAGAGCAATTCTCAAATTCATCTGGAATAACAAAAAACCCAGAATAGCTAAAACTATCATCAACAGCAAAAGAACTTCTGGGGGAATCAATATCCCGGACCTCAAGCAATATTACAGAGCAGTGGTATTAAAAACTGCATGGTATTGGTTCAGTGACAGGGAAGCGGATCAATGGAATAGGATCGAAGACCCAGAATTGAACCCACACATCTATGGCCAATTGATCTTCGACAAAGGAGCTGAAAACATCCAGTGGAAAAAAGATAGCCTTTTCAACAGATGGTGCTGGCTCAACTGGAGGTCAACATGCAGAAGAATGAGAATTGATCCACTCTTATCTCCTTGCACTAAGCTCAACTCCAAGTGGATCAAAGACCTCCACATAAAACCAGACACACTAAAACTAATAGAAAAGAAACTGGGGAAGACCCTTGAGGACATAGGCTCAGGGGAAAAATTCCTGAACAGAACACCAATTGCTTATGCTCTAAGAGCAAGAATAGACAAATGGGACCTCATAAAACTACAAAGTTTCTGTAAGGCAAAAGACACTGTCAAAAGGATAAATCGGCAACCAACAAATTGGGAAAAAATCTTCACCAACCCCACATCCGACAGAGGGCTAATCTCCAATGTATACAAAGAACTCAAGAGGTTAGACCCCAGAAAACCAAATAACCCTATCCAAAAATGGGGTACAGAGCTAAACAGAGTCTTTTCACCTGAAGAAATTCGGATGGCTGAGAAACACCTTAAAAAATGTTCAACATCACTAGTCATTAGGGAAATGCAAATTAAAACAACCCTGAGATTTCACCCCACACCAGTCAGAATGGCTAAGATTAAAAACTCAGAAGACATCAGGTGTTGGCGAGGATGTGGAGAAAGAGGAACACTCCTCCACTGCTGGTGGGAATGCAAGCTGGTACAACCACTCTGGAAATCAGTATGGCGGTTCCTCAGAAAACTGGGCGTGATACTTCCAGTGGACCCAGCCATACCACTCCTGGGAATATACCCAGAAGATTCACCAGCATGCAATAAGGATACATGCTCCACTATGTTCATAGCAGCTTTATATATAATAGCCAGAAGCTGGAAAGAACCCAGATGTCCCTCAACAGAAGAATGGATACAAAAAATGTGGTATATATACACAATGGAGTACTATACAGCCATTAGAAACAATGAATTCATGAAATTCTTAGAGAAATGGATGGAGCTGGAGAATGTCATACTAAGTGAGGTGACCCAGTCTCAAAAGAATACCCATGGTATACAGTCACTGATAAGTGGATATTAGCCTAGAAGCTTAGAACACCAAAGACACAAATCACATATCAAGTGATGTCTCACAAGAAGAAAGGAGTGGACACTGGTGCTAGAATGGACCAAAACATCATTGTGGGAGAGTACAAGAACAGTAAAGTGGGAGAAGGTGGATGCGGGAGCAGGGGGAGGGAAAAGGACATGTGGTACCTTTGGGGGTGGGGAACCAGAAAAAGGGAAATGAATTGTAAATATAGAATATATACAATAAAAAAAATTAAAAAAAAAAAAAGAACTCAGGCATTAACTCCTGGACACAGTGCAGAAGAAATCTACAGGATAGAATTTTTTTTTTTTTTTTTTTTTTTGGTTTTTCGAGACAGGGTTTCTCTGTGTTGTCCTGGCTGTCCTGGAACTCACTCTGTAGACCAGGCTGGCCTCGAACTCAGAAATCTGCCTGCCTCTGCCTCCCAAGTGCTGGGATTACAGGTGTGCGCCACCACGCCCGGCTCCAGGATAGAATATTTAAAAGGCCAGAATAAGTCACAAAGTTCCATCTATTTAATACATAGCAGATATAGGCTCTTTAACATTTATTTGGCAGTTTTGTATTTCCTTAGGCACAAGCAATCTCAAGCCCTCAAACAAACTATATGGTTAGCTCACTAAATTCTGAGAAGAATCCCATTAACTGAATCTAAATGATGGTGATTATGAGCTTTGCTTCATAGTCTTCATAAGCAAATTAATTCTAGCTTGTATGAAGGAAAAGAGATTTATCAGAGGAATACATGTCTCTAACATACAGGGAATGCAGTGATAATGAATATAACATGAAAACTAGGTTCTCAAAGGATTAAAACTGCAAAGCACCTTATAGGAATGATGTAAATACACAAAGCCAAAAATAAATTAAATTAGTTTCATATAAATCATAAAATTAATTCACTTATTAATATTCTATCAAAAATTCCATCCATTATTCACTTATAATTTCCTATTCTATTGTTATAAAGTTAGATGATTTAACATGGGAATTATTTGCAAACATGAATATTGCACACTTCTTGGTAGTTATCAGAGATGAAATTGTAACGTACCCAGCTGTATAATGAAGACACTATGAAAATTAAACATTTTAAACATTTTAAAGTCTCATTATCTTTTATACTGACTTATGGTTTTGACATACAATTTTACCAAGTGATAAATTGTATCAAATTATGATATATGAATATATATGTATATGTATTTAATTAAAGTTACTCTCTTTCTTCCATTTGGGTGTAGATACTGGAGAATTTTTTTGAGAATTTTTAACTACATGAGAAATGGATAGTTATTTTCATTTAAGATCTCTTTATTTTCCTCTGCTCCCTGCACAGATGCCACATACATATTTGTAGAAGTAAGCAGATCAGTGTAAGGTACTTTGAACTGTAAAAAACAAAATACAGACAGCATATAAAGTGTCTCAACTTTGCCTTTTAAGGATTTTTTTTTTAGTTAGCACACACAATCAGAGATACCCTAGTGCCATTATCATCCATTTATATTGTTATACTTTATTCTAATTCTCTCCATGCTTTCTGCTTATGACCAGAGGTGAGCAACCTCTGGCTGTTTCTCCTCCTCTATCTTTCTCACCCCTTCTGCTTTCATGCTCTTCTTCACACAAATCCTATGCAGTCATGAAATTAAAGAAGACTCCAAGTAACAAAATCATACCTAGTTTGGATTTCCATCCAAAAGCTAGGAAACATTTAACAAAAAAACATGCAACAGACTTTCTCTCACATTTCATTTGTTGAATTATGTTAAGATTTCATGACTGAACCAATTACTACCAATGCTAGGGAAGAATCACTGACAGCTTGTCCGGAGCCATCTAGGAAAGGCTTAAGGCATGCAAGTAAATTTTCTGGAGATGACTCACCACTTTACATGGCTTCGAAGGGTAAGCTCTGAATTGCAAGACCATTACAGATTTTCATCCCAGGATTTCTTGTTGCTACTGTTATGCCTTTCATGTCACTATTACATAGTTTGATAATTCCTGGGCCACCTTATTGGACAAATTTTCTCCACACCAATGAATATGCACTCTCGTGTAGCAATAGTAAATAGAAAAGTTGATGATTTCATAATTTCTGATTATGATTTTAAAGAATTTGTACTTGTAAATTTATACAAGTAATTTCCCACTTTCTAAAAAGCTGAAAATAAGGCTCTTCAAACCTTCATGAGTCACTGACTGATTGTACTAGAGATAAGAAAGCAGGCTTGGAGCAAATTTATGATCAGGGAAACATTCCTTCTACGTTAGCTATAAAACTACTATCGGCTAACTAAAAGTCATAAACTGGGAACAGACAAGTTATTGTAGTTCCAAGTACAGAAAGTAAAATATTAACTGGCTATCTATTACAAAACTTCAAGACTAATGAGACACAAAACAGATGATTTGTCTCTTGTCAAAACAATGCTAATGTATGACATAAAGCTATTGTTTTAAACTTAATTTTATTGAGCTAATAACAGATCAGTCAGGTACTAGTCTTAATGAAAACTTGTAAATATTTCTACTGTAACTCCTCATCAAGTTATGACTTGAATTAATGTTGTAACATTGATATGAGCTTATGGAATGTAAACATGCTTAGAAGACCATGTGATCAATTCTCCTGAAAAAGCATAAGAACTAAGTATGACAATAAGTGGGAGCCTTTTTCTTACTTTAAGCAATAAAATGATAGAAGCTTTTCCTTTCTTTGAGAGATAAGGGTTGGAGCTTCTTTTTCATCCAGAATGAGTGATTTTTCTTTGTGTTTACCCTTGCTCGTTGGAAATTGCTCTTGGAATCTCCATCTACCAAATGAGTACAAGCATATGTAAGTATAGGTGTTTATATAGCATTATGCATAAACACTTGAGGAGTTGTTGAGCTAGGTGGTCTGGCCCAACCAGTGTGCGTGTGTGTGTGTGTGTGTGTGTGTGTGTGTGTGTGTGTGTATGAGAGAGAGAGAGAGAGTTGCTGTGTAAAATATTTTTTTCTGCATGTATGGCTTTCCTTTTCTTTTTACTCTGGCTCACAAAGAGTTAACAAAACTCAGCCTTTTGCTGATCTTGAGAAAAAGGGAGAAGGAGGTTGTCCTCTCAGAGGGCAAAGTGGAGGGAGGGAGGATGTGGAAGAACTTTGAGAGGGGGTAATGGGAGGAGGGGTCAACATTTGAAATGTAAATAAATAAGAGGGGAAGAAATTAACAGTTAAGAGCACTGACTGTTCTTCCAGAGGTCCTGAGCTCAATTGCAAGCAATCGCATGCAAACTACTACAATAATATGTAATGGGATTCAGTGGCCTTTTCTATTGTGTCTGAAGACAGTTATAGTGTACATTTAAAAAAATCCCAATAAGCTTCATAATGTCCTGCTGTTAAGCAGTAGGAATTAATTACCAGAATCTAATGACTTTTGGTCTTAGAATAGAAAAGAGTTTAGAAAGGTAAATATTACTAAAAGTAGGCAAATTTTGACATCACAAAACAGATTTGCCCCTAAAATCCACTGAGACTACCCATTGGTACTTTCCTCAATACTTGGTGTAGGGCTGGTTTCTAGAAATGGCTTAAAATATACTGTCAAAGAGTTCAAGCCACCTACTGGAAAACAACCAGGCTCATAGAGGAAGAAAGGTAAATAAAGAACCAGAGTATTCTTTCTTCTTTGTTCTAGCCTAAAATGAGATTCCTCTCTGAACTTACTTCCCTGTTCTAGACTAAAATTTGATTCCTTCCTGAGCATACTTCCTTGTCATGGACCAATGTCAAATCCCTACCTGAAGCCCACTTCCTTGTCCAGGACCAAGAGGCCCCAAAAAGTTCTCCACAACACAAAACTGGGAAGAAACTCTCAATAAATTCCAGCTCATTTCTATTGATACAAATAAAGGATCATAATTGTGTGTGTGTCTGTAGCAACATCAATTTACATATTATGTCAGCAAGTATGTCCTGAGTATTTTCTACATCAACATTTAATCTATACTGTAAAGATACAAAGGAAAAAGAAAGCCAGCAAGTATGACATCAAAATTAGATAATTATGAAGGAGACAAAATAGAGAAATCAAAAGTAGATGGTGGCTTGTGATGCTTGAGAGCTTAAGAGTAAGAAATGTTAGAAGATAAGAATAAAATGAGGGCTGGAAAGATGACTCAGTGATTAGGAGAATTGACCATTCCTCCAGAACTGAGTTCAATTCCTATCAACCAAATGGTGGTTCACAACCATCTGTAATGGGATCCAATGCCCTCTTCTGGTGTGTCTGAAAACAGTTACACTGTACTCACATATATAAAATAAATAAACTTATGGTTAAAAAAGAAGAATAACATGAAATTCTTGTTAAATAGAGCAAGTTCAAAATCCAGATTCCAAGAAAATAACATCCCAGAAGTGAAGAGTTGGTAGCTGTAAGCATTTACAATAGGGGAACAGCTAACCTAATATCTGGAAGAGAAGCTGTTGGGACACCAAGAAGGGCAAACTAAAAAAGGTGATGGACTTTATGCATAGGAATCATGTGATCTATATCTTTAATATCACCCTAGACTAATCTGTTGAGTTAAAAGCCGATGAAAAAATGGTTTTGTTGGACATGAAAATGTCAGCAGGTGCTAAATTAGTTGAAAATGTCATGGTGAATTGAAACCAGGTTACATCTGTGTAACATCTGCAAAAATATTGGTATTTAAATGATTTAAAGGAGATAAGGTAAGCAGAGTGGTAACTGTCTTTAGCAATTTAGAAACAAGAGCAGAAAAGTCTTGAGCTTAAGTACATCATATTATACAGGATATTTCAGTTGACTATGTGCAACAACAGTAAGGTCCTAAATTTAAAAGTAAAGGTCTGGGCTTAGCTTGGTGCCGTGGTGTTTGCATTGCTTATATTAGGTTCAAGCACTGAAAAAGAAAAAAAATTACAAGACCGAGAAAGAGGGATGTCTAGTAACTTAAACATTTGCTTAGAATTTATAATGCTAATTTTTGTAGAGTAGAAAGGCAAATTCACATTCTAGGAGAATAAAGAGTGACTTGAGGGTGAGGATGCAGAAATGGAAATTGAAGACTGTAGGAGAAATGTCAGGACACACTAACTGGTGGCTGCCTCCACATAAATGTCTATGCAGGAACTTCTAAGTTATGGAAACTACTTCCACCTGGGGATCTAATTGAAGACTGCCTAAGATCCTAAAGATTGGTAATGAAAACAATGCCAGCCAATTAGGAGCTGCTACTTAGAAGACATGCATGCTTAGGACCAATGGGACCAATGGGACAAAAGGGACTAATCTATTCCCAACCAGGATCCTGTCCTGGAGCATGTGATCAAGACACCCCACTGAGAGGGCCTTGACAAGTTGTCATGTAGCACAGAAACCCAGAGTTCTCTATGCTAATGAGGTGTCTAGATGGACCCTGAGGGATGGTTTACCCAATAAGCTTCCCTTCCTGGGTTTTCCTGACTACAAAAGGTATTATTAAATCTCTGCATGCTGAACTCCAGTTCAACCAGCATCATTTGTTGAAAAAGGATATATATTTTTTCCACTGGATGGTATTAGCTCCTTTGTCAAACATCAAGTGACTATAGGTATGTGGGTTCATTTCTGGGTCTTCAATTCTATTCCATTGATCTACCTGCCTGTAACTGTACCAATACCATGCAGTTTTTAACACTATTGCTCTGTAAGACTGTTTGAGGTCCAGGACACTGAATCCTCCAGAAGTTCTTTTACTGTTGAGAATAGTTTCAGCTATCCTGGGTTTTTTGTTATTCCAGATGAATTTTAGAATTGCTCTTTCCAACTCTATGAAGAATTGAGTTGGGATTTTGATGGGTATTGCATTGAATCTGTATATTGCTTTTGGCACGATAGCCATCTTTACTATATTAATCCTGCCAATTCATGAGCACGGAAGATTTTTACATCTTCTGAGATCTTCTCTGATTTCTTTCTTCAGAGACTTGAAGTTCTTGTCATACAGATCTTTCATGCGTTTTTAGAGACACACCAAGATACTTTGTATTGCTTATAACTATTGTGAAGGAATTGAAGACCCAGAAATGAACCCATACACCTATGGTCACTTGCTCTTTGACAAAGGAGCTAAAACCATCCAGTGGAAAAAAGATAGCCTTTTCAACAAATGGTGCTGGTTTAAAAGGAGGTCAACATGCAAAAGAATGCAAATTGATCCATTCTTACCTCTTTGTACTAAGTTCAAGTCCATGTGGATCAAGGACCTCCACATAAAATCAAACACACTGAAACTAATAGAAAAGAAACTGGGGAAGAACCTTGAGCACATGGGCACAGGGGAAAATATCCTGCACATAACACCAAGAGCTTATGCTCTAAGAATAAGAATTGACAAATGGGACCTCATAAAATTACAAAGTTTCTGTAAGGCAAAGAACATTGTCAATAAGACAAAATGGCAACTACAAATTGGGAAAAGATCTTCTCCAACCCTATATCCAACAGAGAGCTAATATCCAATATATACAAAGAACTCAAGAAGTTAGACTCCAGAGAGCCAAATAACCCTATTAAAAATGGGCTACCGAGCTAAACAAGGAGGTTTTTTTTTTTAATTTTTTTATTTATTAAAAAGGGAAGTAAAGGGAAGTAAAATCACTTTATGATAAAATTAAAGATTTACATGGAAAATATTTCAGATAAACATGTTAAAATTGACAATTTTCATGGAAAATTAAGGAGTGAAATGGTGCACCTATAATACATTGCAAAATTAATTGAAATGTGGGATAGAAATATTTTATAATAAAATTGAAGATTTACATGGAAAATATTTCTGATAAAATTGTAGAAAAATGTAAAGAAACATGTTAGAATTGAAGATAATCATGGAAAATTTTATATAGAGATAATAATGGTAGGCCTAAATGTTTTCCTAAGTTGATTAAAATTGGAATTATAAACATTTTCTAATAAACTTGAAGATTTACATGGAAAATATTTGTGATAAAATTTTAGAAATACATAGAAAAACATGTTAAAAATAAAGATTATCATGGAAATTATATAGATAAAGTAATAGCCATAAAGATAATTCTAAGTTGATTGAAGGTGGAATTATAAACATTTTCAGAGAACATTGAAGATTTACATGGAAAATATTTCTGGTAAAATTCAAGAAATAGACAAACATGTTAAAAGTGATTATTTTGTGGAAAATTTTACATAAAGAATGGTTGATGTAAAAACTTTCTAAATTATTTGAACATGGAATTAGAAACATTTGTAGTAAAATCAAAGATTTACATTGAAAATATTTCTGATAAAATAATATAGAAAGACATTAAAACTGAAGATTATAATGAAAATAATGCAGATAAAATGGTGGACATAAAAGAAATTACTAAATTAATTAAAACGGGAATTACAAACATTTTCTGATAAAATTTATATGATAAGATTTGCATGAGAAATATTTCATTATTCTATGTCTTTTTACTGGGGAGTTGAGTCCATTGTTGTTAAGAGATACTAGGGAATAGTGATTGTTGTTTCCTGTTATTTTTGATGTTATTTTTATGTCTGTGTGGTTATCTTCTTTTGGAAGTAGATTACTTTTTTGCTTTTTCTAGGGTTTAGTTTCCCTCTTTGTGTTGGCATTTTCCATCAATTATCCTTTGTAGGGCTAGATTTGTGGACAGATATTGTGGAAATTTGGTTTTATCATGGAATATCTTGGTTTCTCCATCTATTATGATTGAGAGTTTTGCTAGGTATAGTAGAATGGGCTGGCATTTATGTTCTCTTAGGGTCTGTATGATGTCTGCCCAGGATCTTCTAGCTTTCATCATCTCTGGTGAGAAGTCTGGTGTGATTCAGATAGGTCTGCCTTTATAAGTTACTTGCCTTTTTTCCGTTACTGCTTTTAATATTCTTTCTTTGTTTAGTGAATTTGGCGTTTTGATTATTATGTGCTGGGAAGATTTTCTGTTCTGGTCAAGTCTGTTTGGAATTCTGAAGGCTTCTTGTATGGGCATCTCTTTCCCTAGGTTAGGGAAATTCCAACAATTTTGTTGAAGATATTTACTGGACCTTTAAGATGTAAATCCTCACTTTTGTCTATACCTATAATCTTTAGGTTTGGTCTTTTCATTGTGTCCTGGATGTTTTGAGTTGCTATCTTTATGCATTTTGCATTTTCTTTGACTATTGAGTCAATGTTTTCTATGGTATCTTGAGTGGCTGAGATTCTTTCCTCTATCTCTTATATTCTGTTGTTTATGCTTGCAACTATAATTCTTCAATTCTTTCCAAGATTTTCTATCTCCAGAAATGTCTCACTTTCTGATTTCTTTATTGTTTCTACTTCCACTTTTAGATCCTGGATGGTTTTGCTCAGTTTCTTCACTTGATTGTTTGTATTTTCCTGTAATTGGGCTTCTGCCTTTTGACCAATGATCTCCTGTATTTCTTTAAGGGATTTTTGTGTTTCCTCTTTAAGGGCTTTTACCTCTTGACTTATGTTCTCTTGTATATCTTTATGGGAGTTACTTAAGTCTTTCTTGAAGCACTCTATCAGAATCATAAGATTTTAAATCCATCTCTTGCTTTTCCGGTGTGTTGGGGTAGCCGGGACTTCCTGTGGTGGGCGAACTGGGTTCTGATGTTGCCATGTCGCCTTGGTTTCTGTTAGTAGGGTTCTGTGCTTGCCTTTCGCCATCTGGTACTAGTTGGTATTCTTGACTCTGGCTGGAGTTTGTTCCTCCTGTGGGCCTGTAAGCTTGGGTCCTTACACTTCTGAGCTCAAAAGTGAAAGCACTGCTGGGAGATCTTTCTCTCCTGGCAGTCTATGCACACAAGGCTGTGGAGTTTCCTGGGTTCTGGTGCAAATCGCAGCAGGCTGGAAAACTTCTGTCCCAGCTGCTCCACTGATCTTAGGCCCTGTGTGCTCCTAGCTGGATCCCCTCCAGAGAGAAAGTGGAGATCTCACCTCTGTGCTCATAAGTGAAAGCCTGCTGGGAGATCACTCCCTCGTGGTGGGCTATCTACAGAAGGCTGTGGAGTCTCTTGGCTTCCTGGCCAAATGGAGGCAGGAAGACTTCAGGCACAGCCGCTCCAGTGCCTGAATTCTAAACAAAGAATTTTCACCTGAGGAATATCAAATTGCTTGGAAGCACCTAAAGAAATGTCCAACATCCTTAGTCATTAGGGAAATGCATATTAAAACAACCCTGAGAATTCACCTTACACCAGTCAAAATGCCTAAGATCAAAAACTCAGGAGACAGCAGGCACTGGCAAGGATGTGGAGAAAGAGGAACACTCCTCCACTGATGGTGGGATTACAAGATGGTTCAACCACTCTGGAAGTCAGTCTGGAGTTTCCTCAGAAAACTGGGCATGATACTACCAGAGGACCCTCTTTATACCACTCCTAGGCATATACCCAGAAGATTCCCCAGCATGTAATAAGGATACTGGCTCCACTATGTTCATAGCAGTCCTATTTATAATAGCAGAAGCTAGAAAGAGCCCAGATGTCTTCCAAGGGAGTAATGGATATATAAAATGTAGTATATTTACACTATGGAATACTACTCAGCTATTAAAAACAATTAATTCATTAAATTCTTAGGCAAATGGGTGGAACTGAAAAATATCTTCCTAAGTGAAGTAACATACCCACAAAAGAACACACATGATAAGTGGATATTAGCCCAGAAGCTCAGAATACCAATGACACAACTCACATATGAAATGATGCCCAAGAAGAAGGAAGGAGAGGTCCTTATCCTGGAAAGGCCCTATGCAACAGTATTTCCCTACACCAGGGGAATACCAGGACAGGGAAGTGGGAGGTGGTTGATTGGGGAACTGGGGGAGGGAAATGGGCTTGATGAAGGGCTCCTTCATCAAGGATTGTGGGCCTTTATCATACAGAGCCATGCCTAAGTCTCCTGCAGAAAGGTCCTTTATACTCCTGGCTCTCATCCTGAGCTAAACCAGATTTTCCCCACCACACAATCATCTCAGACACTACCATCTTTTAGAGATTTCCAACAGGCTTCTGGGTGCCCAGGAGTTTGAGAACCAGCCTCTGCCCTAGCCCCTGCTGTTTCTCATCCAGAGACACCTGGGCTGGGTCCCCAGTCTTTGGCTGTGTTTCATTACCTCTGAGCAGAGACTCAGTTACTATCCTATACCCTACTGGTGAGGAAAAATAGAGAACCACAAATCACAAATAATTAACAAGTGTTAACAATAGAAATAATGTCTGTAGAAAAGTAATGTTAAAAGAGGTCTGACCAGCCTATAAAATGGCATGAGACAGCAAGCAGTTTGGTTTTAGATGACTTTATTGGTGATAGCACACATGGCCTAGTGAGTAGTTTTGAAAATGAGATGCAAGATGACACTGTTTGGGGAGGTGGTGTACAGGAGAGGGTGAGGAGAAGAGAGTGGAAGATGACTGCTTCAGTGTTTAGGACGCTGAGGTAGCTTTGATAGTGCCTCTGGGAAGCTGAACAAAGGAAGAAAGGATGCTGAATCCAGAAGGAGTCAGAGGCAAGGTGGTTGCTAAATGGTCTGAGTTTCACAGAAATTAACATCATTCAAAGCTGTTGCAGCAAATTTACATTCTGCTTCCCTGGTGAGATTTGGAGAGCAATTAGGTGCAAGATGTAAAGACCGAGCCATGACCTATAAAAGTGTAGACAAATTGATATTAAATGTCAAGATCAGACATGTTCTCCAACTTTCTATCGTAAAAATGGCCAAACAATAACAAATAGAAATAATGTTTTCCATAAATACAATTTAATGGAAGAACATGATTTGAAAATATCCATTAGTTTATCCTTTATATACGAATGCATGTACCCTCAGCCATGTATTGCACTAATGGAACAGCAACATCAGAATTTCGTGCTTTCTATTTTTATGGTTTGTAGTTCTATAAACCATGTTTTCACTATTTTCTAGGGAAAATAAACAAACTATATTCTCTGAGTACTATATTGTAATATAATATTTCAACATATATCTCATATATCCTTTATTCTGTGGAACATTTCCAAAATGGGGTGACATTTCACTTCATACAGACTGTGAAAATGTTGAGCAAATTAGGGAAAATAAGCATATTTAAATAAAATCTAATGTTTTTAAGTAATGATGCATATATCTGTCTTTTCTATGTTTACTGATGACTGAAGTAGTTAACAGAAAGTTTCAGTTTTGTCAGATGTCATCAAACTCTTTCAAACTCAATAACTTAAGAGAGCTCTTGGTTTTCATGTCAGAACAAAGTAAAGTTTAGAGTTTAGGATTTATTGTTAGCATTTGTTGTAGGCATTCAGTGTTCATATTATGTGCATTCTAATTGATGTATACAGTACACTCATCTGAATTGAATGTTAGCTTTGTCTTGTGATATGGAAAAAGTTGCACTTACTTGTCATCTGCACATGTTTTTGAAGTAGGTAACAATTAAATCATTATCCAGTTTATTAAAGTAAGCATATCTTGTGTTATACAATAGCAATCATTCCTACTCACAGCAGTCAGAATGGCTAAGATTAAAAACTCAGGTGACAGCAGGTGTTGGTGAGGATGTGGAGAAAGAGGAACACTGCTCCACTTTTGGTGGAATTGCAAGATGGTATAACCACTCTGGAAATCAGTCTGGCGGTTCTTCAGAAAACTGGGCATGACACTTCTGGAGGACCCTGCTATACCACTCTTGGGCATATACCCAGAGAATTCCCCAGCATGCAATAGAGACACGTGCTCCACTATGTTCATAGCAGTCTTATTTATAATAGCCAGATGCTGGAAAGAACCCAGATGTCCCTCAATGGAGGAATGGATACAGAAAATGTGGTATATTTACACAATGGAATACTACTCAGCAATTAAAAACAATGAATTCATGAAATTCTTAGGCAAATGGTTAGAACTGGAAAATATCATACTAACACACATGGTACTATGTAGAGGTAACAGAACACACATGGAATGTAGTCACTGAAAAGTAGATATTAGCCCAGAAGCTCTGAATACCCAAGGCACAGCTCACATATCAAATGATTCCCAAGAAGAAGGAAGGAGAGGGTTCTGGCCCTATGAAGGCTTTATGCAGCATTGTAGGAGATTGCCAGGACAGAGAAGTGGGAGGGGGTTGATTGGGGAAAGGGCAGAGGGAAGAGGGCTTATGGAAATTATGGGGAGGTGGGAACTGGAAAAGGGAAAATCATTTGGAATGTAAATAAAGAATATAGAAAATAATAACAAAAAAGAAAAAAAGAAAAATGAAGATAGATGTCCTTGAAAACACCTGTACTTAACTACCAAAGGCATCGTACTTTATAATTACTAAATTTCAAAAATCTTCAATAAGAAAATAAATTGGATTCTATTATCATTATATGTGGAAATAAATAATCATAATAAAACAAAACAATGAAAATTAAATGCTCATTATAGATTGAAAGAAGCAATTTGAAATTAGCTATACACCGTGTTCCCACTATACAAAATTTATGAAAGGAAAAAACTACAAAGAAAGTGAAATTGGGTGGTTGCTAGAGATTCCTGTAACTAAGATGAAAGGAGTGACTGCATGCAAGATCCAGTATAGTGAAACTGTATCTGTTTGAGCATGAATAATGTAAGACTATAGAGGGAATGTTACTTCTGGACTTACGTGCTTTTCATGTATGAATAGAAGTTATCCCTGAAAACAAATGCACACCTGTGACAGAAGAATAGACAACTTGGATGAATATGGACTTGCGCAGGAGAGAGTATACAGTAAATTATTTGTTTATAATTATATTTTCTCATTAATTTATTCATTTAATTTGCTCTAGTCATGCTCCCCCTTCTACTGCCAGTCCTACTCCAGCAAACTCTCCTCTTTTCAAAGATGGGGGAGCCCACCTTGGGTATCACATGCCCTGGGATATGAAGTCTCAACAGGGCTAAGTAACTCTTTCCTCAATGAGGCCCAACCAGAAAGTTCAGCTAGGGGAAGGGGACCCAATGGCAGGTATCAGAGGCAGTGGCTGCCTCTGCTCCAATAGTTAAGGGACCCATATAAAGACCAAGCTGCATATCCACTCCAAATATGTACATTATCTTGGTCCTACATGCTTTTGGATTGTTGGTTCAGACTCTGTTAGCCTCCATGGTTCCAGATTAGTTGATTTGGTTGGTCTTCTTGTGCTATGTTCGACTCTCCAGCTTGCTAAATTTTATCCCCTACTCTTTCACAAGACTCCCAGAACTTCACCTTATGTTTAATTTTGGGTCTGCATATGTTTCCATATGCTGGTGGATGAAGCTTCTCAGGAGACAATTTGCTAGGCTTCTCTCTGCAGGCATAGCAGTGAATCATTAATAATATCAGGGGTTGCTTCTCTTAGATGGTATGGGTCTCAACTTGTGTCAGTCCTTGGTTGGCTAGTCCCTCAATCTGCTCCATCTTTTTCTCTCTGCACCATGTAGACAAGGCAAGTTTTGTGTCAAAGGTTTTGTGTGTAGGTTGATGTCCAGCTCTTTCCACGGGAAGTCCTGCCTGGGTTACCTTACTTTGGATGATATTTTCTAGTTTCATCAATTTGCCTGCAAATTACGTGATGTCTTTGATTTTAATAGCTGAATACTATTCCTTGTGTAAATGCACCATATTTTCTTTATTCATTGAATTTTAATTATTCTGTAACCAACAAAATTTATTAGCTATTTTTAACTGAAGGTTTAGCTAGAGACATTTTTATCTCAGCAAGTTTTAGGAATGGTAGTTGGAAAGTAAATAGAGAGCTTAGACTCAGTAACTTCTATCATCCCTTTCCTTTTCTCTATTTTTTTCTTAGGTAATAAGAAAGGAGTTGAAAAGGAAAATGTGGATAGAGTAATATTATAAGGAATTACATATATGGGGATAGATTCTTGTATTTACTCATAAACAAAGCATTTTATAGTCATAATCCTACATTAGTAAAAATCTTTATATTATGATGCAGTATTGAAATTATGTTTTCTTACATTGCTATAAAATTTATATATTGATACAGGTTTAAAGTTTTCCTTTGTATAAATCTTTGTATACAGATACAAAATTTATCATGATTTTTCTTTACTTTTTGGTAGGAATTGTTCCTATGTAACTCATTGAAGAATACAAGGCCTAGTCATGCTAATAGGTGCTATTATAAACTGTTTAAGATGATTAAGTAATGCAAGTTAATGGCCAGATAATAAACTCATGGTAATATTACATTCTGATTTACTTACAATAAAGTCTTTCCAAGAATAATGTTTAATTGTTTAAAAATTCAGTTTTACCAGGTGCTGGCGAGGATGTGGAGAAAGAGGAACACTCCTCCACTGTTGGTGGGATTGCAAAATGGTAAAACCGCTCTGGAAATCAGTGTGGTGGTTCCTCAGAAAATTGAGCATGTCACCTCCAGAGGACCCTGGCATACCACTCCTGGGCATATACCCAGAGGATTCCTCTGCATACAATAAAGACACATGCTCCACTATGTTTATAGCAGCCTTGTTTATAATAGCCAGAAATTGGAAGGAGCCCAGATATCCCTCAAAGGAGGAATGGATACAGAAAATATGATATATTTATACAATGGAGTACTACTCAGCAATTAAAAATAATGAACTCATGCAATTTGTAGGTAAATGGTTAGATCTGGAAAATATCATCCTAAGTGAGCTAACCCAATCACAAAAGAATACACATGAAATGCAATCACTGATAAGTGGATATTAATGAGCCCAGAAGCCCTAAATACTCAAGGCACAATTAGCAAGTCAAATGACTCCCAAGAAGAAGAAAGGAGAGGACTCTGGGCCTGTAAAGATTGGATCCAGTATTGTAGACCCAGAACAGAGAAATCATGGGGGGGGGGCAGAGAATGAGTGGGGAATAGCAGGGGGGGAGAGGAATTATGGGACATATGGTGGGGGGAACTGGGAAAGGCGAAAGCCTTTGGAATGTAAACATAGAATATAGAAAATAAAAATTAAAAAAAAAACAAAAAAAGGGGAAAAATGGAGGAAAAAATTCAGTTTTATTATATATAGATAGATGGTCTTCAAAAGAATGAGCGATCCAGAGAATATGACATTTAAAATCATTTCATTATTAATAGTGCTTTTAACTACTAAAGAGGTCTGCTCATGACAGCACTTCCATTCCACTTCCAGGAAGGAAATGAGGATCAAGTACTCCATGTGGAATTGCTCCAGTTGTATCAAGGTAGTCACTGGGTAAGAAATGCCATGATTTCTTCTGCAGACAGAATACTGCCCAGAAAGGACAAACAGACACAGGATAGTTGATGGCTAAGCTCTATCAAGACATGTTCAGCTTGTCCTTCATGACTCCTGCTTCACTTCAGGTCTGTCAGATGGTTCTGGGCTAGAAGGCTGAAGACAGATGCTGCACTGATATAAGGAACGTCGGGGGCTGTCCAGCAGCTGTCTCTGAAAATTAAGGTTTAGAAGCTACATTTTGGTGCACCCTAGATATTCAGGTAATACTTTATTTCCTCTCAAAACTCTGAAAGGGCTGAGGAATAGTTATAGTCATATAATTGAACTTAAGTTGTTTAGCTTTAAAGATGTTCTGTATTTGAAAAAAATGTTTTTCACATGGTAATACAAGTTAAAATTAATTATAAATGAGGTACAGAATTATAAACTCAGAATAGATAATAACATACTTTTTCTAAATTGCCAGGTATGATGGGCTAGATGTCCTAAAAGTTAATCATACCTTACAATATACATAATTGTTATAATTGCATTCAATGTATGTCTGAGATTAAAGTCTTTTTAATTGGGCAAAATGGGTGAAATGCAGCTGCTTGTATTCTTATGCTAATTTGAGTCCCCCATAACTACATTACAGGGTCAGCATGTAGCTTCTGGGAAGCTGCCCCCAGTTAATTCTTACTAGCAAATAGAGATGCTAGCAGCTAATAGATGGAGAGAAGGGAGAGAGAGAGGCACGATTTAGCATTCCTGGCCTGGGACCATAAAGAAGCAGGAGAGAGATGTCATGAGTTAGGAGTGTGCAGGATAGAGACAAAAGCCACCATGGGGTAGAGAAGCAGAGATCACCCTGGGGTGTGAGTCAAGAAAATGTGGCCGGGGGGTGGGGGGCTAACTAGTTGAAGTCAAGAGCAGCCAAGAGGGAACATAGAAATTGGTTAGTAGTAACTGGGAGTTATTGGTGGGAGGTAGATTCTAACTGCATGGAGGTTAATCCAACTATTGTGCAGTTTAAGTTATATTAAAATATAAAATCTGTGTGTGTGTGTGTGTGTGTGTGTGTGTGTGTGTTCGTTTCTTCTGAGAACATAAATAGTCTAAGACAGGAAGGAACCCCATGCCAGGATTTATTTAAAATAGTCATAGTACAATCCATTCTTCAGTTCAGGGACATCAATATTGTTTCTAGTTTTTGGCTCTTACAAATAAAGCTGCTCTGAACATAGTTGACCAAGTATATTTGTGGTACAGTGGGGCATCATTTGGGTACATGCCCATAAGTAATGTACCTGGATGTTAGGATACAGCAAATCTCAATTTTCTGAGAAGCTGCAAAATTGATTTCAAAAGAGTTTGTAACAGTTTGTACTCCTACCAGCAATGGAGAAGTATTCTCTTTGCTCCACATTCTCACTAACATGTCTTATGATTTCAGCACATTACATATCAAGAGGGAAAAGGAATATACTAGCCTTCACATTATAAAGAAAAAAATAAAAGGAAGATTGACCTACAACTTAACATTAGTTTCTAAGCACTAATTTTTCTTCTTTTTGTTTTTCCATATTAAGTTGAAAGTTGTTCTTTCAAGGTCTGAAAAAATCATGTTAGAGTTTTGATGGAAATATCACAGAATCTGTGGACTATTTTTAGTAGGATGGCTATTTTTAATATGTTAATACTACCTATCCATGAGCATGGGAGATCTCTACATCTTCTGATATCTTCCTCAATTTCTTTCTTCAAACAATTGAATTTCTTGTCATACATATCTTTTACTTGCTTGGGTTAGAGTTACACCAATATGTTTTTATTATTTGTAGCTATTATAAAGGTTGTCATTTGTGCAATTTCTTTCTCATTTGTTATACAATCCTAATTACATTTTATTGTAACTGATAATTTTGAGTTCATTTTGTACCCAGATATTTTGTTGAATGTATTTATTAGCTGTTGGAGTTCTCTGGTAGAAGTTTTGTGGTCACTTAAATGTACTATCTACAAATAGAAATACTCTGAATTTTTCCTTTTCAATTTGTATCTAATTGATCTCCTTTAGTTGTGTTATTGCTTGAACTAGAATTTCAAGTACTATATTGACTAGATATGGAGAAGGTGGGCAACCTTGCTTTGTCCCTGGTTCTACTGGAATTGCTTTAAGTTACTCTCCCTTTAATTTGATATTTGCTATTGGCTTCTTGTTTTATTATATTTAGGTGTACACTTTTTTTCCTCTGATATCTCCAAGACTTTTAACATGAATGAGTGTTGGATTTTTTCCAAGTCTTTTTCAGCATCTAATAAGATGTTCATACTTTTTTCTTTCAGTTTGTTTATATGATGGGTTTCATTGATGGATTTTTATATATTGAACCATTCCTGCATCCCTGGGATGAAACATACTTGATCATTGTGGAGGATGTTATCAATGTGGTTTTGGAATCATTTTGTAAGGATTTTATTGAATAATTTGATCAATGGTCATAAGCAAAACTTACCTGAAATTCTCTTTCTCTGTTGAGACTTTGTATTATGTCGGTATCACGGTGACTGTGACCTGATAGAATGAATTTTGCAATGTTAATTCTGTATCTATTTAGTGGAATAAATTGAGGAGTATTGGTATTAGCTTTTCCTGAAAAGTCTAATAGAATTCTATAGAAATGCATCTGACCTTCAGATTTGTTGTTGTTGTTGTTGTTGTTGTTGAGACACTTAATGACTGCTTCTAATTCCTTAGGCATTATAAGATTATTTAAACTCTTTATCAAATCTTTATTTAACTTTGATAACCATCCATTTCAGTTAGATTTGCCAGTTTTGTAAAGTACAGGCTTTTGAAGTAAAACCTAATCATTCTTTGGATTTTCTCAGTGTCTGTTGTGATGTCTCTCTTTTTATTTCTGATTTTTGTTAATTGGGGTACTGTGTGTATGCCGTTTTGTTAGTTCAGCAAAGGGTTTGCCTATCTTGTTGTATCTCTAAGAATCAGTTCTTGGTTTCATTGATTCTTTGATTTGTTCTCATTGTTTCTAAGTTATTGATTTGATCCCTGAGTTGTTAGAGGTTTATTTTGGTTTTGGTTTTTTTTCCTGCTGGCTACTCCTCTTGTGTGTAGTTTTTTCTGTTTTTAATAGAGCTTTCATGTGTATTTTTATATTTTAGTATGAGAATTCTCCAATTTCTTTATGAAGGCATGTTATGCTATGTCCATTTTACCTAGCACTGCTTTCATTGTGTTCCATAAGTTTGGGTATGTTGTACCTTCATTTATGTTGAATTCTAAGTAGTCTTTAATTTCCTTCTTTATTACTTCACTAACCCAGTGATCATTTTGTAGAGAGTTGTTCACTTTCCCTGATACATAGGCTTTCTGTTGTTTCCATTGTTGTTGATGTTCATCTTTAACTAAGATATAAAGTATTATTTGTTTTCTTGTATCTGTTGATGTTTGCTTTGTGTATGGTCAGTTTTGGAGAAAATTCCATGGGGTGCTAAGAGGGAAAAATATTTTTTTTAGTTTTATGTGAAATGTTCTGTAGCTGTCTATTAGGTTCATTTGATTCATAACGTCTGATAGTTTCATTACTTCTTCCTCTAGTTTCTCTCTTGATGACCTACCCATTGGTAAAATGAGGTATTGAAGTATCCTGCTATTATTGTGTAGACTTTGATGTGAGATTTAAACTTGAATATATCTTTTATGATTGTGCGTGCCCTTATATTTAGGGAATAGATGTTCAGTACTGAACATCTTGGTGGCTTTTTCCTTTGATGAGTATGAAGTGACTTTCTCTACTATTTTTGATTACTTTTGGTTTAAAGTCTATTTTATTAGATATTAGAATGGCTACTGTAGGTAGTTTCTTGGGTTTTTCAAACTCATTTTTCTAGTCACTTTCTCTATGGTAATACCTGCCTTTGTTACTGAGGTGCAGGAGAATGCTGAATCCTGTTTTCACATCCATTCTATTACCCTGTGTCTTTTTATTGGGTATTGAGTCCATTGATGTTGAGAAATATTAATGACCAGTTATTGTTAACTCCTGTTATGTTGAGGTTGGTGATGTGTGTGTGTGTGTGTGTGTGTGTGTGTGTGTGTGTGTGTGTTTGCTTCCTTTGTTATGATTTTGCTGGTAGGAATTAGTTATTCCTTTTGTTTCCTTGGGTACAGTTATCCTCTTTGCTTTGAGTTTTCTTTTCAGTATTTTCAATATGGTTGTCTTTGTCCACAGATGTTGTTTAAATTTGGTTTTATATTGAAATATCTTATTTTTCCATCTATTTTGATAGAGGTTCTGCTGTGGTTTTCGTAGAGGCAGCAAGAGGCTTTGAGTGTCTCTGTTGAGAAGTTGGGTATAGTTCTGATAGGTTTGACTTTGTATGTTACTTAGACTTTTTCCCTTGAAAGTTTTAATGTTCTTTCTTTCTTTCATAGATTTAGTGTTTTGATTACTATGTGACAAGAGAATTTTCTTTACTGGTCCAATCTAATTGGAATTCTGTAAGCTTCTTTTATGTTTATAGGTATCTATTTCTTTAAGTTAGGAACATTTTCTTCTGTGATTTTGTTGAAAATAATTTCTGGACTTTAGAAATGAGACTCTTCATATTATTTATTCTTATAATTCTTGGCTTGGGTCTTTTCATTATATCCCTTACTTCCTGTATGTTTTGTGTCAGGAATTTTTTAGATGTAACATTGTCTTTTATTGATACATCAATTTCTTCTATCCTATCTTCTATACCTGAGATTCTTTCTTGCATCTCTTATATTCTGCTGGTGATGCTTATATCTGCTGTTCCTGTTCTCCTCCCTAAGTTTTCCATCTCTAGGATTCCCTCAGTTTGTGTTTTTTATTGCTTTTATTTCAATTTTCAAGTTTTTAAAGATGTAAAACAATTACGTTTAAATGTGTTCTAGGGATGACTGTCTTGGCCTGTTTGTCATAGCAATGCACTAGGTTTTCTATGCTCCTGAGTGACTCTAGTTTCTCTCCCAATGTTGCAGACCAACTGCTAGCTACAACAAAGGGAGGCTTCCCTATTGTTGTTACTGAATAATTCCATCACCATGGATTATTCCATCACCATTAATTATTTAATAAGTTAAGCTTACTTGGTTTTGCTTATTTACATATGTGTTTGCCTTAAGTTTATCATTTCTTCAAGGGCAATGGCCCTACTCATTTGTCTCAATTGCCAATGTCTGATATTTAAAATCTCTAAGTATTTCTAAAGTAAAAGAAATAAATTCCATTTAAGATGATCTTACAAACTTATTTTTCTTACTTCTTTAAAATATTTGAAGTTTTGGTATGAAAAAGTCAGGCACCATCATTATCCAGATAACTGCACTCTACTATTTCTAGGAACTATGCTACAAAGTTTTGAAATGTCTTTAAATGATTATCCACTTACCAGAGTTAAGAGAGGAAGTCCCATTGAAGAAGTGGTAGATGCAATTGGTCCATCTATTTTTCTATTCATTTTCCATACATTACACAAATCAAAAAGAGTTCAATTTCTAACTGGCAGACAAATCTTTTGAAAGTACAACTGAGGAGAAATGCATTGTATGCAGCTCTCAGAGACTTGTTATTTAAACGTGTGCTTGTAGGTATAAATTGAAAAATAAAAACTTATTCTGAATGTAAATATAAAGATTGCCAACGCTACCACTATGTAAAGAAATAAAGTATTAAATATCATTTTAAGAAACTAATACCACAATAATTTTCAACTCAGATTGTTCTGGTCCAGTTGACATTTCTATATTTAAACAAGGCCTGTTGAAATGTGTTAAAATATTATTTAAAAGTAAATTATTTTAATAGTAAAAGTTGCCTAACTTAATGTCTAATAGTGCATATAAAATAAATATAAGATTGTGATTGATAACCAAAAAAGGGATCAAACCAGGATAATATACTTAGAGCAAATGAAGATAAAACTTAGGAGCAAATAGTTCCTATCCAAGTAAAACAAATAAACATTTCTATCGTTTGTTCATTCTCTTCTTCTTATAACACAGATCATTTTGTCATACAATTTATCTTGATTATAACGCACCCTCCTTGTTACAAAGAAACAAACAAAATCAGAGTTCACACAGTATCAAGTGACAAGAGGATACTGCTGTAGCAGCCTCTAGTAGAAGGAAGTCTCAGCCCAGTATGTGTGCTACCCACAGCTGCAGTGCATAGAAAAGTGCACAGAATACTCTGATGTGAGAGAACATTCACCTGTTCTTAGCACGCGGCTGCCATTTTACACCCCCTCACACAGGTGTACAGAAGCCTACTCTTCCTCATTCCATAACTGACACTTCATAAAGGAACTAGGCTTGATGGAGTTTCAGGTGTTTGCAATGTTATCTGGGTGACACTGTGGATCTAGCTTAATTCTTCAGTTACCATGAAGAGGTACAGCTGTCCTCCAGTCATCTTGGTCTTGAAGGTAAAGCGAGAAGTATTATATGCAATAAGTCAACAAATAAGAAAATACTTTTGCTATATATATATATATATATATATATATATATATACATACATACATACAATGGAGTACTACTCAGCAATTAAAAACAATGAATTCATGAAATTCTTAGGTAAATGTTTGGATTTGGAAAACATCATCCTAAGTGAGGTAATCTAATCACAAAAGAACACACATGAAATGCAGTCACTGATAAGTGGATATTAGCCTAGAAGCTCTGAATACCCAAGACACAATGCATATATCAAGTCAATCCCAAGAAGGAAGGAGAAGGCCCTGGTCCTGGAAAGGCTTGAAGCAGCATTGTAGGGGATTCCAGGACAAAGAAGTGGGAGGGGGTTGATTGGAGAATGGGCGGAGGAAAGAGGGCTTATGGGACTTATGGAGAGGGGGGAATGGGGAAAGGAAAAATCATCTGAAATGTAAACAAAGAATATAGAAAAGAAAAAAAGAAATGTAAATAAAAACTGGGATGGCATCATTTACTGTCTATGAGAAAATTAATATTTCGAATATGTAAAATTATGTCAGCAAACAAGTAAAGTTGTAGATATTCTTATATGTCACTAGTAAACTATAATTTGATTAACCATTGTGAAAATTTCTTTGGTAATATCAAACAAGCTTGAATGCAGTCTATGCTTCAGCAAATTGAAGTTTAGCTATTTCCTGAATATTAACCGGTATATTAAAATTCATGAATTGAAAAGATCCTTCATCTTAATTTACAATAATAAGAAATGTGAGAGGTATTGAATATTTAGTATGCAAATACACTGAGTTATGGTCATATAATAGGAAATTGGCCAGCAATAGCACAATACGAGTGTGAAACAGCAAAGATATAAGTCAGACATGCAAGAACACTTTGATTCAGCCTCATTTGTGACTGTTGGGTGAGGTTTCCCGATGCCAGTCATGACTGATCTCATCACATGGGTATCAAGACAGGATTGCCTTTTCCTATTAATAGCTAATTACACCTTTCCCCGTATTTGTTCACTTCTTGTTTGCATGCTTTATTTGATTTAAAGAGGTTGCTTTTTTAAAGTAAAAATTACAATGATTTTTGAAGATTTTGGATTTTAAGACAAAAGCTTAAAATAGGCAGCGGCGTTCAGAAAAATGGAACATTGACCCTCTTAAATTGTTGTTATATTCATTAAATTCAAACAACATCTCAGGCCAACAATATCACTAGAATGTTCCTGTCTTCTTACATGCTACATAGTATGAGACTTCGAAGACTTGAGGTTAGGAGCATGGTGTGGTGGTGGCACGGAAGGTGTCTACATGTGTGAAATTATCATGAGTAAAGAAAAATGTTGTATATAGAAATATCCACAATAACGAATTTTTAACCTTGTACAAAGTAAAAGCAGACAGAAAAAACCTGGTGGCACTGCTCTCTTAACAAGGGTAGATATCTGTTTCTGAACACAGCAAGGCTAAAAATTTTAAAAGGAAGATTACCATGCTTTTTATATGTTAAAATGTATAAAGATTATTTGCTATAATTACTTTTTAATAACACAAATGTAAAGGAAAGATACTTTTCTCACAATTCAGAAGCCAAAATGCTCACATATTGAACAAAGCATTTGTGGTATACATGGCTCATTATAGCTTCTGCATACCACCTTGTGTCGATGCGTTGTTTACTAAATTTAATTGTGAAGTAAGTGTATTCATTTTTAATATTCCTTTTAGCCTTATAAAATATGAAGTTTGGCATACATCATTTTATTTCAATGACACGTGGTAATGTAATCTGAATAACAGACTCAAGGAATGGATGCATGCTTTATGTTTTAACATTTATAGAAAATACATTTTTTCATGATGCTTATAATTTCAAAGGAGCTTAATCTCAATCACAGTGGAGTAAGTGGATGTTTCCGCTCCCACAGAGAGGAGCAGATTTTAACCCCTGGAAATATAATCCACTGGATGGCATTGTAGCTGTGATTTCACTCAGAGTTTTGAGAAGAGGAATTTTTCCTAGATAATGTGGCTTAAACCTATGCTAATAGCAACATCACTATAACATCAGGAATCTGCCTGCCTCTGCCTCCCAAGTGCTGGGATTAAAGGCATATGCCACCACCTCCCGGCCCCAATAGTATCTTATAATAGAACTTTTTATTCTATTTTTGTATCAGTATTAAGAAAAGACTGCAAATGGTAATGTACTTTTTAAAGTCTTTGAATTACAAAAGTCAGACAATTTGTACTCATTGGCATATCAATGCCATGATCAACGTATTCCTTAAATAGGCAGTGATAGTAGGTGATGTGGGCGTGGCTGAATGGGTGGAGGAACATCTGCATAAAGACAAAGGGAAAAGGCTGATGTTGGTGGAGGGGTAACCAAGAACAGGGAATCACTTAAAATGTAAAGGAATAAAATGATTAATATAAAAAAGCATACACAACAAAGAAAGTGATAGTAATGAGAAATGTCCACGATAGAACAGATACCAAAGAACCCCTCCCAATTGTAAATTTTGAGACAGTTCTAGATGTCACTAGGCATGGCTATGAAAAGCACTGTGGAGCTACCTGATTCATCACTGAGGCAATTGCATTTTCATCACAAAAATCACTGGTACCATCTGCTTCAGTTGTATCCTAATGGGTCTCTTCTTACCCTTCTCTCTATTAAGATGACAAAGCATTCTTTGAAAAATGTAAGCTTGCTTTTGCTTTATCTCTACTTAATCCTTCATTGGGTATACCTGTATGGATATGTCTGTTCATGTGGCCTTTATAGCTTCCTATGACCTGGTTAGTACTTTCTTGCCAGCTCTACTTTAAGTCTCAAACTGCAGGGCATTTTGCTCTTTTTTCTCCTTCTTTGTAGATCTCTATCTGCCTAAATAGGTCTCATTGGCTTCCCTTGCACTGCCTATAAACTGGTCAATTCTTGCTGACTATCCTGGACTCAGCTCCAAGACACTGAGTTACAGAGGCATTATTTCTTTTTCGCTCCTTTCTTCCTCGCTCATCTCTTTTCCTTTTTCATTTTCTTCTTTTCTCCTCATCTCTTTCCACCTCTTTCTTTTCTAAGGATTAGTCCAATAGTTCTATTTTTATAATATTTTAGAATAGATTGATATAAGTACTATCCTCAGGAAGTAGAGTATGATAATGACACAATTACTTGCAAAAATTAATGGCTTAATGTGTTTCTCTTGCTAAAACTTGAGCTTCATGAATTGTAGATCTTAGAACAAGGTCATGCAGGGAAAAACTATTCTGTTCATAATTGGCTTACTGGGTGCACTATAGACAGGTTTTTAGTTAGACGAACCTCAGTGTACACTTGGTCTCTGTGCATTTGTAACTTTTGCTCTCTTGGTGCACTGTATCTCATTTATGAGCCTTGATTTTCACTATCTGTAAAAGAAGAACCATCACATTTTTTTCAGGTTTTGTATGTTATAATAATGAATGTCTAGTGTATCAGCAGTTTCATAAACGTCAATACTTATTTTCACAAAAATTTCATCTCTCTTATTTTAGCCTACCAGTATCCCAAGCTCAATTTCTCAATATCAGACCAGCTACTACTAGCAGCTTGTAATGCATGTGAATTTCCAAGGCTTACTTCTAGACTCGACTAGACTCACATTTTTAAAAAAGAATCTTTGGGCCACTCAGGAAAAAAATTCAATAAACAAATAGAGATTTTCTTTTCTTTTCTTTTCTTTTCTTTTCTTTTCTTTCTTTTCTTTTCTTTTCTTTCCTTCCTTCCTTCCTTCCTTCCTTCCTTCCTTCCTTCCTTCTTTCTTTCCTTCCTTCCTTCTTTCTTTCTTTCTTTCTTTCTTTCTTTCTTTCTTTCTTTCTTTCTTAACTTTGCAAAGTTTTGGATGATATACAAGTAATTTTCTTAGTTTGTTATCTGAGAAAATTTGATTACATGAAAAAAGGGAGTGGAGAAATTTTATAGTCACTATTAGACCTTTGGTCTAGCATTTTTTTTTTATTAAAAAGTACCTGCTTTGAAAATTAATTTCTTATGCTATATATCCTGGTGGATCAGTGGCCCACAGTTAAGAACTGTTTGAACAAACTTTTGAAGACTGGAAACTGACACAGTACTCAAGAGCACTCACTTAGAGGATCTATGTGGTTCCCAGCACCCACAAATCTGTTTACAACCATCTTTACCTCTAGCTCCAGGGGATCCAGAGCCATTTTCCGAGCTGGGTAGGCACCTGTTCACAAACATGCTCACCCCCTTTCATATATACAGATAATTAAGCATAAAAGGAATCTTTAAGATATAAAATCACACTTCACTTTTGATTGTGCTTTAGACATTGGTTGGGTGTGCCCCTAAAGGTTCACATGTTGGTTATTTGGTCTAGTGCAGCAATGCAAAAGTTAATTGGAACCTGCAGTCGTGGAGCCTGATATGTCCCTGACCTTAGGTCATTTGAGTCAGTATCCTCAGAAGGAGTGAGGAGGCTCTCAGGGGACTGCTGAATTCTGTTGAGGACACGTTGTAAGAATAAGGGTAACCCCTGAAGCACTTTCTGCTTCCTCTTTGGGGATATGTTCCCTTCCTTCCTTCAGGTGTCTTGCCATTGTCGTATCCCTGATAACCCTTATGTGCTTCACCTGAGGGAGGCCTTCCCTGAAACCTCTATTCTTTCTATTTGGACTTTCAGTCTTTCACCTTGTGAGGGAAATACACTAAGATGTTTCACTTATATAATAATCATAAGGAAGAAAAAGTGACTAATAGTCTTTTTTGAGAAATATTGGTGTTTACTTTCTTAATAAAGGAATGGAAAATTTTTGCTGCAATATATCTACAAGATTGACATAAGGCTGCACAGGTCAAACAAACTCTGTCTCTGGTAAAATTCTGCATAGGATAAATACCAAAGTCAAGGATGTAGGTAACACCATTATTCATTTTACACATTATGACCCTGCTTATCTCAAATGACATCATCTAAATTTTATTGTTGTGGTAGAAATAGTATCATGAAATAATGAGGCTCAAGTGTCTGGAGGTTAAAGAAAATTGTTAAAGAAGTGCAATTTTATGCAGGGAAATTGCACACTTTTCTTAGCATTCCACTGTTACATGGAAATTTGTTTCTAGATTTTTATCTCAATGTTTTTGCTCTGAATTTTGAGTTGCTCAGTGTCCTGGCAGATCTAACCAAGAAATGAAATCACTTTGAAGTCAATGGGAGCCCTGTGCTCAAATTTAGCCCTAAGGGATTTGTCTGGTAAAACAAGAGGCAGGCTTTTATTTATCTCAATGTTTATGCAATCTCCAGGGAAACTGCTATTACTCAGCTGGATGGCAGGTTTACTTGCCTCTCATAACTAGGTACTGTTTTCTGAGCTGAAGTACTGTGGATAAGCTATGGATTATGTAATTGTTTTGTAAGTGATTGGAACATTTTATGTAAAGGTGTTGCAATTGAAGTTGTGTTGGCATTGTGTAAAATCTTTTTTTTCCAACCCTGTAGTTCTAATCTATATTTCACTTGGGTGATAAGCAGAGGTATTTTTATTTCAATAAACATTGCATTGCAGTTTTCTTCAGTAAATTGCATCTTTAAATCAAGATGAAACAGATGTAAACTTGGTTTTTAAAAAGAGAAAAAAACAACACAGAGGAACTCCAGAATCAAGGGTCTTTTCAAGGAACTTACGAATTTCAGAAGAAATATTGTTTTTTAATGAATCAGCTACAATTACATATTTACTTCATATCTGTTCCTTCGGATTTTTCAATTTTTATAATACAAAGGAAAAAAATGCCCTTCTCAGCTCTAAATAATGCAGTAGCTTCACTACAGGGAATCACTTTTAAAGGATGCCCATTTGACCATTTTGTCCTGATTATCTAGAGGGTGATACTGAATAGGTGTCTCCTAGAAAATCAGAAACATGATTTATGTCACTAGGAAATGATTCAAGTGAAGGATGATCCCAGTACTGAGTGTTTAGAATCCAGAAGACATGTATCAATATCCCGGTTGTTTTTGGTGAAGGTGGAGGTGGTGATGGTTGTGGTTATTGTGGTGGTAATATTGCTGGTAGTAGTGGTGGTGGTGATGGTTTGTTTATTTTTGAGATTGTAATTTAATTACAGTGTTTCTTTCTTCCATTTCCTTCCTCCAAATCTTATCCATATTCGAGGATTTTTTGTTTTTCATTTTCAGATGAGACTCCAAGTAAACCCATGTATCCTCTGAGAAAGAGAACTTGAAACCTGCCACTTTCTGGCAGTCCGTGTTGAGGTACGTTTGCTACCTGATTCACTTTATGTTTTAGGTGAGAAATCTGCTCTTGTCTTCAGAAACAAGAAAGATAATTACAATGTTTTCTTAGCTGGCTCATTTTAAAATTTATTCTTTGTAGACAGTTTTCTTTGAAAGTTCCTGGTATATTTCCCAGCCTGGAAATTTATCTGCAGACACACAAAGTTCTATTCTCTCAGAGCACAGTATTAGAAACTGCATCGAGTCACTGAGATGGGTAATGGGAATGAGGCATCTGTGTGATGCAGCAACCAGAATCTATGCAGTACAAATATAGGAATTAAATTGAATGGAAAACAATTCCCATGCAAGAAAGCATTCCCTTTTTGTTATTCAAGAACTTTCCTGCATCTATGTGCTTATTAAAGAGCTGTAGGGTTGGTTTTGATAACTATTTGATCGGCAAAAAAAATAGCATTTTCAACAAGAATTAAGTTCTGTTCTCTAGCATGTGCTTATTGCTGTTAACATATTACTCATAACCATTGAACTTACATATTTAATATTGCATATTTATCCATGCATTTTACCTTGCATAGGGAGTTGGGTATTTTGGGAAACAGAAACCACAGAAGAAAGAAAGATAAAGAATCCTGAGTCCTCCAGGATAGCCTCTTGGCTGCTCCTCTATGTTTTTAGTTTTTTCATCCTTTGACTGATTAAATTCTCTTCAACCTTCCTGCTGTGGAAACTCTGCATCACAGCAAATGTTTATTTCCATTTTAGCTTTAGCATACATGTTTCTTCCATTGTAATTATAGATTGGTATTTTATGTTATTTATATATTTCCAAGTTATTGATTCCCTCAGTAACCACTCCTTTCTTTATCATAACCTAGTTCCTCATGTCTATCTGGCAAATAGCAAGCATCTTTGAAGAGACAACATGTCCTATACAAGCATGTTTGAAAAGATAACTAATTCTAAGTGTGGATACTGTGTAATAGAAGCTCGTTTGGTAATCCTATGACTACTTTGAGGAAATTCCCATATTTCTTATTGTACAAAAGCTGGAAATGAGATAGAGAATAGTGAATGCCTGTGAGTTTACACAGTGGACACAGGATTAAACTCTCACATTGTCTTCAGACACTGCATTCTTCACTATGATTTGCCATTTTTTTCTCTATGAAACATATCCATAAATTCATTAATGAGCTAAACCAACAAATACCACAGTACCTAACTAGCATTAGCAGTCATAAAGGCCTAGGGAGAAGACAGCTGGCACGAAAGCTCTTGCCAGGAACAATGGCTATGATGCTGGGAGGAAGAGAGGGAAGTTAACTGTTACTTCTTATTAAAGTGGAACCCAGCAGAGGGAGTAAGGGAAGAACAGTTAGTATGAAGATTGAAACAGAATCCAACACCTCTCTGGGCCTCTGTGAGTAAGTGCATACATGCTGCATAAATATTTACATACAGAGAGAGGTCAGGGAGGAATGAGGGAGAGCGACAGTAGTAGAAAGAGAAAAGAAGATACATATATACACACACACATGAAAGAGAGAGAGGGAGAGAGGGAAGGAGGGAGGGAGGGAGGGAGGGAGAGAGGGAGAGAGAGAGAGAGAGAGAGAGAGAGAGAGAGAGAGAAAGAGAGAGACCATTCTTATAGAAAACTTTCTAACTGTGATTATATTGTCTTTTACCTCCCCTAATGTTGTAAAGAAAATTTAGCATCTTTATCTTATAAGATCTCACTGAGTCCTTGTGAGTGGACTCACCTTGTGAGTGGATTTGAACTGCTTGATGTGGTTTCTAGGAAATGAGTTCAGATCCTCTTGAGAGAATAGAGTGTGTTTAATCATTGCACATCCAGCTTCTGCACTTTTAATAAGCATTCCAGAAATTTTGCTTGGACTCACCTCCTAGGAACATTCATGGAAAAATAGTTACTAAGGCATTTTTCAGAAAATTAGTTGTAGCAATGAGAATAGAAAATTTTCTTCCAAAAAATGAGGGTAGGGGGATGGGAGAATGTTTAATAATATGAATTCAAATGTTTTTTAAGTGTAAAGCTGGCTTCACTACTAATTTCTATGTTGTGTTAGACAAACAATCTATGTATCAGTTTGTCAACATGTAAGTCACAGCAGCCAGCAAAAGTTCATAGAATACTGAGGTATGCATTTTGGCTAGAAGTCACATACTTTGACAAATTCTTGGAACACAGTTAACTCTCAAGGCATTTTAGCAATTGTTATTTTGTGATAATTTTTTTTTTAACAGAAATGCACCCAGCTTTTTTTTGTGGTAATCAGAATACTGTGCCAGGGGACCTCAGAGTTTGTCTTTTTTCCATTTCTGTAAAGCCATCAGCTTTGGCAGGAGTCATCTTATATTTCATCTAAAAGTCTGAATTACCATTCAGACTCTGAAGCTTGTGATTTTCTTTATGCATTTGGATATAAAGTCTATAAGTGTATGGCTCTAATTGTCTAATTGTCTCTAGATGTGTGGGTTCATATCTCAGTTTTCAATTCTATCCCATTGATCTACCTGCCTGTCACTGTTCCAATACCATGCAGTTTTTATCACTATTGTTCTGTAGTATAGTATGAGGTCGTGAATGGTCATTTCCCCCAGAAGTTCTTGTATTGTTGAGAATAGTGTTTGCTATCCTGTGATTTTGTTATTCCAAATGAATCTGAGATTGATCTTTCTAACCCTATGAAGAATTGAGTTCAAATTTTGATGGGGATTGCATTGAATCTATAAATTGCTTTTGGCCAGACTGCCATTTTTTTTAACTATATTAATGCTGCCAATCTACGAGGATGCAAGATTTTTTTTTTTAATTCTGAAGTCGTCTTTGATTTCTTTCTTCAGAGATGGAAGATCTTTCATTTGTTTGGTTAGAGTCTCATCAACATATTTTATATTGTTTGTGACTATTGTGAAGGATGTCTTCGCCCTAATTTCTTTCTCAGCCTGTTTATCCTTTGAGTAGAGGAAGGCTACTGATTTGTTTGAGTTAATTTTATGTCTAACCACTTTGCTGAAGTTGTTTATCAGGTTTAGGAGTTCTCTCGTGCAAATGTTTAGATCACTTTGTGACAGGATTTTCCCTGCCCAATCACACTAAAATATTAGGGCAGCATGAGGCCTGTGATCGGACAGGGAAAAGGGGGCAGAGCTAAGAGTTGCAGGGTCTGAGAGCATCTCAGAGAAAGGAGAGAAGGCCAAGTTTGAGGAGGATGAGCAGGAAAAGAACCAGATCCAACATGGTTTTATTAGTCACACTTAGTTATGATATAAGTTTAGAATAATTGGGATAATTTGTCTAATCTACATGGGCAGCTTTTATTATTATCAATTGTTTCAGAAATTATTGTATTGGCATCTTGTCAATTGTGAATGTATTGATACATAAATCTGATTTAACCAATCAGATTAAACTTCATGAGTTTTGATTTACTTGGTTCCTGGAATGTAGGACTGCAGGATTACAGGGGATTATGGTGGATAAGGAACTAGTGGCTCCAGGGACAAATGAGCAAGAACTGTGTACACAGCTCTTGGATGCTGGGGGAGGAGGCAGGGCTAGCTGGAGAGAGTTGCTAGCTGCAGGAGGCTGGGAGGGCCTACTGGTCCTGGCCCTACCGGGGAGTTGGTTGGCTGAGAGAAGCATGGGTGCAGAGAGTTTGGCAGTTTCTTTTTTAATTTTTACCACAACATTACTAAAGTGTACTATCATATGATCTGGAAATAGTGATATTTTAACTTCTTCCTTTCCAATTTATATCCCTTTGGTCGCTTTTTGTTGTCTGATTGCTCTTACTAGGACTTTGAGTACTATATTAAATATGTAGGGAGAGATTGGACAGCCTTGTCTATTCCCTGATTTTAGTGGGATTGCTTCGAGTTTCTCTTCATTTGATTTGATATTGGCTACTAGTTTGCTGTATTTGCTCTTACTGTTTTTAGATATAGGCCTTTATTCCTGATCTTTTCAACACTTTTACCATGAAAGTGTTGAATTTTGTCAAATGCTTTCTTGGTATCTAATGAGATTATCATGTGGGCTTTTCTTTGAGTTTGTTTATATAGTGGATTACATTAGTTGATTTCCGTATATTGAACCATCATTGCATTCCTAGGATGAAGCCTACTTGATCATGACTGATGATTGTTTTGATGTGTTCTTGGATTTGGTTTACAAGAATATTTTTGAGTATTTTGCATCAATATTCATTAGGTAAATTGGTATGAATTTCTCTTTCTTTGTTGGGTATTTGTGTGGTTTAGGTATAAGTGTAATTACGGCTTCATAGAATGAATTGGATAGGTTTTCTTCTGTTTCTATCATGTGGCATAGTTTGAAGAGTACTGGTATTAAGTCTGATAGAATTCTGCACTAATGCCATCTGTTCCTGGGCTTTTTTAGGGTTGGGAGACTTTTAATGACTTCTTCTAGTAGTGGTTATGGGACTGTTTAGATGGTTTATTGGATTCTGGTTTAATTTTCATACCAGTGTTTGTCTAGAAAATGGTCAATATTATCTAGATTTTCACTTTTTTGAGTATAGGCTTTTGTAGTAGGATCTGATGATTTTTTGAGTTTCCTCAGTTTCTGTTGTTATGTCTCCCTTTTCATTTCTGCTTTTGTTAATTTGGGTACTGTCTGTTAGTCTGGCTAAGGGTTTATCTATCTTGTTGATTTTCTCAAAGAACTAGCTCCTGGTTTTGTTGACTCTTTATATAGTTCTTTTTGCATCTACTTGTTTAATTTTAGCCCTGAGTTTGATTATTTTCTGCCATATACTCCTCTTGAGTGTATTTGCTTCTTTTTGTTCTAGAGCTTTCAGGTGTGCTGTCAAGCCACTAGTAAATGCTCTCTCCAGTTTCTTTTTGTAGGCACGTAGACCTATGAGGTTTCCTCTTAACACTGCTTTTATTGTGTTTTGGCATGATGTGTCTATATTTTCATTAAATTCTAAAAAGTCTTTCATTTCTCTCTTCATTTCTTCCTTGACCATCATTGAGTACAGAATTGTTCAGCTTCCATTTGTACCAAGTGGACTTTCTGTTGTTTTTGTTGTTATTGAAGACCAGCCTTAGTCCATGGTGATTTGACTGGATGCATGAGATTATTTCAATATTCTTGTATCTGTTGAGGCCTGTTTTTTAACCAATTACAAAGTCAATTTTGGAGAAGGTACTATGAAGAGCTGAGAAGAAGATATATTTTGTTTAAGGATGAAATGTTCTATAGACATCTGTTAAATCCATTTGGTTTATAATTTCTCTTAGTTTCACTGCTCTTTGTTTTGTTTCTCTTTCCATGATCTGTCCATTGATGATAGTGGGGTGGTGATGTCTCCCACTATGATTGTGTGAGTTGCAGTGTGTGCTTTAAGCTTAGTAAAGTTTCTTTTATGAATGTGTGTGTCCTTTCATTTAGATGTTTTGTTTCTCTTTCCATGATCTGTCCATTGATGATAGTGGGGTGGTGATGTCTCCCACTATGATTGTGTGAGTTGCAGTGTGTGCTTTAAGCTTAGTAAAGTTTCTTTTATGAATGTGTGTGCCCTTTCATTTAGAGTATAGATATTCAGAATCGAGAGTTCACCTTGGTAGATTTTTCCTTTGACGAATATGAAGTGCCCTTCCTTATCTTTTTTTTTTTTTGATAACTTTTGATTTAAAGTATGTTTTATTTGATATTAGAGTTGCTACTCCAGCTTGCTTCTTGGGACCATATGCTTGGATATTTTTCCAGCCTTTTACTCTGAGGCATTTACTGTCTTTGTCACTGAGGTGTGTTTCCTGTACACAGCGAAATGTTGGGTCCTGTTTATATATCCAGTCTTTTAGTCTATATCTTTTATTGGGAAATTGAGTCCATTGATGTTAAGACATATTAAGGAAAAGTGATTGCTGCTTCCTAATATTTTTGTTGTTAGAGGTGGAATTATGTTTGTGTGGCTAACTTCTTTTGGATTTGTTGAAATATTATTGCTTTTTCTAGGGTATAGTTTCCCTCCTTGGGTTGGAATTTTCATTTTTATCCTTTGTAGTGATGGACTTGTGGAAAGATGGTTGAAGGAGGTGTCTTTTACTGACATTTATACCAGCAAAAGATAGTATAAAAATGAAATAAAAACTTCAGTACTAATTAACCCATAAGTATCTGGATGGGAACACTTTTGGTAAGTGAGACTCTCTCATTAACTTTACTTTATTAAAATTCTTCCTTAATCTTGCTGTCAATTTGCTATTCCAGGAACCATTTGTTATCTAGCAACTTCTTTATCGTACGCTTTCTGAGTTTTTTGTTTGTTGTGCTAAATTTTGGATTTCTTTTTATTTTTATTAACTTGAGTGTTTGTCTATGTGTATGTCAGCCACAGGCACCCAAGTGTCCCAGCATACAAGACTGCCTCAGCCTCCCTGTGTCTGGTGTTGCAGAAGCTTGAGTGCTGCCCAATGTAGGTGCTGAGAACTAAACTTGTGTCCTCTGGAAGAGCAACTATGATCATACCTGCTGTGCCCCTCCCCACCAGTCCCTGCGGTCTGTAATTTTATTGCTTATCTTAAAGGAATGGACTTCTTAATTTTATTATTAAAACTTTTCATCAAAATGTCTGCAACTTGCATTTGTAGGACAAATACCAATTTTCTTCCCAATCAAACCATAGTATGATGTTTATTAAAAATGCCATGAATTCTCTATAGTCATTTAGCTATTTGAAATATAAATTGCTTGCTGGTTTAGATATGATTTAAGCACAGTGTTTGCTGTCTCAATATCTAAAAACATGTAAAAACAATATAACTTATAGAAAACAAAAATCAATCAACATTTCATGACATGTGACAGACGATTCAGCTCCTTATAGCTTTAGTCCTATGAGTTTATGCATATTCTTTTCGTGGGTAACTCTAGATACCTTTCCTGTTAGAAAACAAGAACTCAGAAGGATCTTCTTCTTGTCATCAAATCAGCCTGAAGCTTAATTTTGGGCAGAAAGATAATGTCAATATATTCAAATGCATAATAGAGTTTGTTCAGCAATATAGAAGTTCCTATAAAAATTATAATCAGTGGTTTTGATTTGGCTCATGCTACTACCATTAAAACAATATGTGTTTTTCGTGGTATCAATGACTGCAGTTTCATTTTTTTCCTGAGACAGGGTCTCATATAATAAAGGCTAGTTTCAAGCTCACTATGTAGGCAAAGGTGACCTTTAATCCTTCTGGCTCTCAAGTGCTGTGATTATAGATTTGTGACACTACACCCTGCTTTATTGACTGTGGCCAAGGCTCTGGCATTCTAGAGCTTCTCCGGCATATCCTTTCAATAGTGTGACCTGCTTTCTGCTGAATTCCCTAACATGAGAATATATATATACATATATATATATATATATATGTATATATATATTCTATCGTATTTTTATTATTTATTTTATGTCTTATATCCAAGACAACATGATGTTGCACAATAGATTATTCAGCAAAATCCAGCTGCTTTATCTGTTGGTTTCAGCACTTAGTGTAACAGATGCTGCCTTCCTTGCCTTGGAAGACAGTTAGTAGGAAATGACCATCAAAAAGAAGTGAATGCAGAGCATTGTGATTTAAGTCAGACACTAAGTCTCTTCAAATCACAACAGAAGAAATCCAACATGATCCTTGACATCATTGCTTCTTTTCTACACTGCCCGTTTCCTCCCTCCCTCCCTTCCTTCCTCCCTCCCTCCCTGCCTCCCTTCCTTCCTTCCTTCCTTCCTTCGGCTGCCTCCTGCTTTAAAGACTGTGTATCAGGATTTATGAGACTATCAAAGAAAGTATTTCAGAGACAATAGCCAGCTTCCATCAGAATGCCTATAATTTGTCAGTCTAGATGTTCTCCTTAAGAATATCTCCTCATGCTTCCAGCTATATGATTTTGAGTCTGCTCTTCATGCATCAATGTCAGCTACAGCCAGAGTTATGTGCTGCATTAAAGTCAGGTACTTAATTACACAGCTTCACACCTGATTATGTAAGACTCTGACTTGTGTTTTTGTGGAATTGATCATTTTTGCAAGCCTGAGGTATATATTATTTCTACCTGCTGTCTTTATCATATGGACAGATTTACATATCTGACTAAGTCTATTAACATTTGGTGACATTTAAATTAATTATAATCAGTAAAGTCTTATTCAGAATTGCCCATGTACATTTCACAACAAGCCAGAAATATTCACATTGAAGATTTTTAAATTCAAATTTGGGGACTAAAATGATTAAACCTAGTATTGTAATAACACAAAGCAACTACTAAGTTTTAATAAAATGTGCTATCAAGTGAGCTAGGCATGGTCAATAAATGCACTGCTGAGACAGGGCTTCACAGTAATTGTAAAAGGAGTAAGTATTTCATATCAGCCATTATAAATATTTTTAGAGAACAAAATTAAATGTTTGAGATTGGCTGATAGAGAAGAAATAAATTAAGCTGCAGAAGGAATGGCCTCTGCTATAACCACATTTCTACATTTAAAATGTAAACCTAGGAGAGAATTAAAAAAGAAAAAAAACACTTGATAAATTCTACAGAATGATCTTGGAGTGTGCCAGACCATTTGTGGAAGAGCTTTGGATGCTGATGTGCAACATAATGGAGCTCCTGCAATGTATTTCTTAACTGTTTTTCTCTTGTAGCAACAAATGCTCAGTAAATTTCCTCTGCGTATTAGTGTTGTAGGATGTACTTATGGAACTGCTGAGTTAGTATGAAATACTCTGGTGAGCTGTGCACTTTCTATATACATACTAAATGATTTCATTAAGCATTTTGACAGTAAATGGGGTCCATCTGTAAAGCTGTAGTTACTATGGAAACAGATAATGGAGGTAACCGCAAGGGAGGACCCCCACAAATGCAGCCTGTTAGGATTTTCTTTCTCACTTCTCCTATGTTTTACCCAGGCTTAGTCTTCTATTAACGTTTGCAGAGTGTAGATTCTAAAGCGCTTTGCAGGGCTTCTTTTTCTATCACTACCCCAGCAATTTAAGCTCTAGTAAACACCATCAGGCCTCATTCACTTATTCAAGGACTCATGATTCTAATTGCTATTCTGTAACAATTATATATTGCTTACACAGAATTGCATTGCTTTGCCTTCAGTTCAATGACAGCTGCACTGAGTGTTCCTCCAGCTTTTCAGAGTCAGGTGCATCCTCTTGCTTCCTGTTTTCTCTTCCTGGGTGCTAATTGGCTCGGTCTCCTGATTCTTCAATTTATGCCGGAACATCTGTATTCTTTAGACTAGGAAGCAACAAGGCACCTGGCTTTTTCTAGCAGGTTTTTCTCTTTCATGATTACCTTTGCCTTGCCAACATTCACACCAAAGGAATAATAATCTGTTGTCATCTTCCATAGAGAGTCTAATACAATTCTGATGAAATAACAAACTCCAGCATTTCAATGGCTTAATAAAGTACGCACTTATTTTTCTCTGATAAAAGATTCAAAGCAAGATCAAAAGGATCTTCAATGAACATGGAAGGAATCCATGTTCATACCATGTGACTATGTCAAATTTGGTGTAATTGTGCTCTAGTTGCTTGCATCTCAGTCAACCCAAATGGAAACAAGCATGAACTACTACCACCTAAGAGAAGTTGTCCAAAGCTATTCATCATATAACCAAGACACAACAATTCTGCTGACATCCCATGGGCTGGAATCTATTCCTATTCAAATATTTGCATATAAGAAAGAAGGCTAAATGTGGCCCAACTATGCTTCCTTTATTCATAGAAAATGGTGGTTGATGAGCTGGTATACAGTCTCTGCTTTACCCGTTGAAAATTGCATTAAGCACCTTGATTTGTCCTCTTTGCATTCAATTAGGTTAGCTCTTACTGTGCTTATCAAGTGATGAAACTGGTGCAGAATGCATCCCAGACCTTCAAGCTGGCCTAAACTTTAAAGGTGAGATAAAACATGAATTCCACAGAGGAACAGTGAGTTACCACAGAAAGGAGGTATGACATGCTAGGGAATATGTCTTGTCAAGAACAGAGACTGTGTTTTCCTTAAGAGTATTTTAAAAAGAACAGGTTTCTCCAAATGCAACATAAAGCAAAGTGAAGAAATAGAAAATGCTCATGGAATTATTCTTTCATTTTCTATTCTTTTCCTTTTTATTATTCTCCCCTAAGATAAATTTGTTTTCATTATATTTAGTACCTAATGGCTACCCCAGCAATGATCAGATAGTAATTACAGTAAAAGTTGTCAAGTTAAAGCTCAACATTTAAAATTGAAGGTTTATCTATGCATATTGGTTTTACCAGCTGTGGACAGGAATTTGGGTCACTTCCTTAAACCATTAAAAATTTCACATTATGTACACACTGTGGACAGAAAACTAATGTACAATTAAATATATCTGGATTGTGGTGGAGCAGAGAGAGAGAAGGAGAGAGGGAGAGGAAAGAGACAGAGAGAGAGACGAGAGAGAAGAGGAAGACAGGGAAAGAGAGGGAGAGAGAAAGAGAGACTGAGACTATCTTATTAATGTTTAGGTTAACAGAAAAAATACTTACTTGAAAAACAATTAAAAACTGTAACTTTCTTGTGTTTCTTTGTCTAAATGGACAAATAGAAAGGAGGAAGGAATCAAGGACAAACACTAATGTATCTTTTTATCTCTGCCAAATTATGACTGTAAGAGTAAAGTAATTTTTTTCACTTCATTCCATTAAAATATGTCAGAAATGAAATGGAAAAATATGAAAGTGTATATATAAAATGTATGTGCACTATCATAATATATACTTGTTGTATACATACATGTACACAGAGAAGGCTATTTGATGTAAATTGTGGACTAATTTAGTCTCCATGTCTCTCCAAGGAAGGTAGCGATGTCCATGCTAGTTACTGTGAAGAAATTTGCAGTTCTAGGTAACACAAGCCATTTCATAATGAACATGAGTTATTTTTTAATAAATACTGTAAGAATGTTTTCTATTGTGGGTGCATAGTATGCCAAGAAAGCTATTGTTGATTGTTTGTGGCACCATGAATTTTGAGTCAATACATGGACAATTGTCTCTGAATTGTATTTTTTATTTGATATATTCTTTATTTACATTTCAAATGTTGTCCCCTTTCCTGGTACCCACCCCATCCCGAAAATCCCGTAATCCATCTCCTCTCCACCTATTCCACAATCAAACATGCCCACTTCCCTGTCCCGGTATTCCCCTACACTGCAACATCAAGCCTTCCCAGGACCAAGGGCCACTCCTCTCTTTGATGTCCAACAAAGCCATCTTCTGTTGCATATGTGTCTGGACCATGGGTAATGCCATGTGTACTATCTGGTTGATGGCTGGGTGGTTCATACTGTTGCTACTCTTATGGTACTGCAAAACCCTCCAGATCCTTGGGTCCTTTCTCTAGCTCCTTGGGTTCAGTTCAATGGTCAGGTATGAGTGTCCCACCTCTGTATTTGTCATGCATTAGCAGAGCCTACCAGGTGACAGATATATGAGGCTCCAGTCAGCAAGAACTTGTGGGCATCAATAATAGGGTCTGAGTTTTTTAATTGTGTATGGGATGGATCCCTAGGTGGAACAGTCTCTGTATGGTACTTCCCTCAGACTCTGCTCAGCACTTTGTCTCTGTATCTCCTTCTGTGTGTATATGTTCCCCCTTTGAAGAAGGACCAGCATATCCATACTTTGTCCTTCCTTCTTATTTAGATTCATTTGACCTTTGAATTGTGTCTTGGGTATTCCAAGATTCTGGGCTAATATCCACTTATCAGTGAGTGCATACCATGTGTGTACTTTTGTGATTGGGCTACCTCATTCAGGATGATATTTTCCAGTTCAACCTATTTGCCTAAGAATTTCATGAATTCATTGTTTTTTTTTAACATTTTAAAAAATTTTTCTATATTCATTGTTTACATTGCAAATGATTTTCCATTTCCCGGTTCCCCCTCCCGAAAAGTCACATAAATCCTCTTCCCTCCACCAGTTCACCAATCAACACCCTCCCACTCCTCTGTCCTACAATGCTGCATCAAGTCTTTCCCAGACCTGGGCCCTCTCCTTCCTTCTTCTTGGGAAAGATTTGATATGTGGGTTATATTTTGGGTATTCTGAGCTTCTGAGCTAATATCCACTTATCAGTGATTGCATTCCATGTGTATTCTTTTGTGAATGAGTTACCACACTTAGGATGATATTTTCCAGTTCCAACCATTTGCCTAAGAATTTCATGAATTCATTGTTTTTAATTGAGTAGAACTCCATTGTGTAGTATTCCATTGTGCTGAGCAGTACTCCATTGTGTATATATACCACATTTTCTGTATCCATTCCTCCATTGATGTGCATCTGGGTTCTCTCCAGCTTCTGGCTATTATAAATAAGGCTGCTATGAATATAGTGGAGCATGTGTTCTTATTGCATGCCAGGGAATCCTCTGGGTTTATGCCCAGGAGTGGTATAGCAGGGTCCACCAGAAGTGTCATGCCCAGCTTTCTGAGGAACTGCCAGACTGATTTCCAGAGTGGTTGTACCAGCTTGCAATCCCACCAGCAGTGGAGGAGTATTCCTCTTTCTCCACATCCTAGCCAACACCTGCTGTTTCCTGAGTTTTTTAATCTTAGCCATTCTGACTGCTGTGAGGGTTGTTTTGATTGCATTTCCCTAATGACTGATGATGTTGAACATTTCTTAAGGTGCTTCTCAGCCATCTGAAGATCTTCAGGTGAAAATTCTTTGTTTAGCTCTGTACCCCATTTTTAAATAAGGTTATTTGGTTTTCTGGGGTCTAATTTCTTGAGTTATTTGTTTATATTAGATATTAGCCATCTCTCAGATGTAGGGTGGGTGAAGATCTTTTCCCAATTTGTTGGTTGTCGATTTGTCCTTCTGACCAAGTCCTTTGCTTTACAGAACCTCTGTAATTTTATGAGGTCCCATTTGTCAATTCTTGATATTAGAGTATATGCTATGGGTGTTCTGTTCAGGAACTTTCCCCCTGTGCCCATGTCCTCCAGGGTCTTCCCCAGTTTCTTTTCTAATAGTTTCAGTGTGTCTGGCTTTATGTGGAGGTCCCTGATCAACATGGACTTGAGCTTAGCACAAGGAGATAAGAATGGATCGATTTGCTTTCTTCTGCATGCTAGCTGCCAGTTTAGCCAGCTAGCCACCACTTTAGTGAGCACCATTTGTTGAAAAGGCTATCTTTTCCCACTGGATGTCTTAACTCCTTTATCAAAGATCAAGTTACCATAGGTGTGTGGGTTCACTTCTGGGTCTTCAATCCTATTCCATTGATCCACCTGCCAGTCACTGTACCAATGCCATGCAGTTTTTAGCACTACTGCTCTGTAGTAATGCTTGACGTCCAGATTACTGATTCCCTCAGATGTTCTTTTACTGTTGAGAATAGTTTTAGCTATCCTGGGTTTTTTGTTACTCCAGATGAATTTGAGAATTGCTCTTTCTAAGTCTATGAAGAACTGAGTTGGGATTTTGATGGGGATTGTGTTGAATCTGTATATTGCTTTGGGCAAGATGGCCATTTTAACTGTATTAATCCTGCCAATCCATGAGCATGGAAAATTTTTCCATTTTCTAAGGTCTTCTTCTACTTCCTTCTTCAGAGACCTGAAGTTCTTGTCATACAAATCTTTCACTTGTTTGGTTAGATTCATACCAAGATACTTTATATTGTTTGTGGCTATTTTGAAGGGTGTTATTTCCCTAACTTCTTTCTCAGCCTGCTTATCCTTTGAGTATAGGAAGGCCACTGATTTGGTTGACTTGATTTTATAACCAGCCACTTTGCTGAAGTTGTTTATCAGCTGTAGGAGTTCTCGGGTGGAGTTTTTTGAATCACTTAAGTATACTATCATATCTTCTGCAAATAGTGATAGTTTGACTTCTTCCCTTCCAATTTGTATCCCTTTGACTTCCTTATGTTTTTTAATTGCTCTAGCTAGTACCACAAGTACTATATTGAAAAGATATGGTGAGAGGGGGCAGCCTTGTCTAGTCCCTGGTTTTAGTGGGATTGCTTCAAGTTTCTCTCCATTTAGTTTGATGTTGGAGACAGTTTTGCTGTATATTGCTTTTACTATGTTTAGGTCTTGAATTCCCGTACTTTCCAAGACTTTTTTTTAGCATGAACGGATGCTGAATTTTGTCAAATGTTTTTTCAGCATCTAATGAGATGACCATATGGTCTTTTCTTTGAGTTTGTTTATGCAGTGAATTGATGGATTTCCGTATATTGAAGCATCCCTGCATCCATGGGATGAAGCCAACTTGATCATGGTGAATGATCGTTTAGATGTGTTCTTGGATTTGGTTGGCAAGAATTTTATTGAGTATTTTTGCATTGATTTAATAAGGGAAATTGGTCTAAAGTTCTCTTTCTTAGTTGGATCTTTGTGTGGTTTTGGTATAAGGGTAATTGTGGCTTTGTAGAATGAGTTGGATAGTATTCCTTCTGTTTCTATTTTGTGGAATAGTTTGAAGAGTATTGGTGTTAGGTCTTCTTTGAAGGTCTGATAGAATTCTGTACTAAAACCATTTGGTCCTGTGCTTTTTTGTTTGAAAGGCTTTCTATGACCCCTTCTATTTTTGGGTGGTTATGGGACTGTTTAGATGATCTATTTGATCCTGATTTAGTTTTGGTATTTGGTATCTGTCTAGGAAATTGTCCATTTTCACCAGATTCTCCAGTTGTGTTGAGTATAGGCTTTTGTAGTAATATCTGATTTTTTTTTTAATTTCTTCAGGTTCTGTTGTTATATCTCCCTTTTCATTTCTAATTTTGTTAATTTGGATTCTGTCTTTGTGCCCATTGGTTAGTCTGGCTAAGGGTTTATCTATCTTGTTGATTTTCTCAAAGAACCAGCTCCTGGTTTTGTTGATTGTTTGTATGGTACTCTTTGTTTCAACTTGATTGATTTCAGCCCAGAGTTTGATGATTTCCTTTCTTCTACTCCTCTTGGGTGAATTAGCTTCTTTTTGTCCCAGAGGTTTCAGATGTGCTTAAGCTTCTAGTATATGCTCTCTCCTGTTTCTTTTAGGGGGCACTCAGGGCTATGAGTTTTCCTCTTAGCACTACTTTCATTGTGCCTCATAGATTTGGATATTTTGTGCCTTCATGTTCATTAAATTCTAAAAAGTCTTTGATTCCTTTCTTTATTTCTTCCTTGACTAAGGTATCATTGAGTAGAATATTGTTCAGCCTTCATGTGTATGTGGACTTTCTGTTGTTTTTTTTGCTACTGAAGACCGCTCTTACTCCATGGTGATCCAATAGGATCCATAGTATTAGTTCGATCTTCTTATATTTGTTGAGGTCTGTCTTATGACCAATTATATGGTCGATTCAAACAAAACATTTTCACCTGAGGAATATCGAATGTCTGAGAAGAACCTAATGAAATGTTCAACATTCTTAGTTTTTAGGGAAATGCAAACAAAACAACCCTGAGAGTCCACCTCACATTGGTCAGAATAGCAACAATCAAAACCTCAGGAGACAGCAGGTGCTGGTGAGGTTGTAGAGAAAGAGGAAAACTCCCGTTAGTGGGATTGCAAGCTGGTACAACCAATCTGGAAATTACTTTGGTGGTTTCTCAGAAAACTTGACATAATACTACCTGAGGACCCTGTTATACCACTCGTGGACATACTCCCAGAGGATTCCCCAGCACGTAATAAGGACACATGCTTCACTATGTTCATAGCAGCCCTATTTATCAGAGCCAGAAGCTGCATAGTCCCAGATGTCCCTCAACAGGGGGATGGATACAGAGCTTGTGTTATATATACATAATGGACTACTATTCAGCCCTTAAAAACAATAAATTCATGAAATTCTTAGGCAAATGGTATGAATTGGAAATTTTCATCCTGAATGAGGTAACCCAATCACAAAAGTACACACATGGTATGCTCACTCTGATAAGTGGATATTAGCTGAGAAGTTTGGAATACCTAAGATACATTTCATATATCAAATGATGCCCAAGAAAGAGGAAGAAAGTAGTATGGATACTTGTGTGCTTTGTAGAAAGCAGAACAATATACCCACAGGAGGAGATACAGAGACAAAGTGTGGAGCAGAGTCTGAGGTAAAGACTATTCAGAGACCTCCCCACCGAGGGATCCATCCCAAATATAGTTACAAAACCCAGATTCTATTATCCATGCCCACAAGTGCTTGGTGACTGGAGCAGGATATAGTTGTCCTGGGAGGCTCTGCTAGTGCATGAAAAATACATAGGGGGCCACTCTCAGCCAGCCATTGAATGGAACATAGGGTTCCCAATGGAGGAGCTAGAGAAAGGACCCAAAGAGCTGAAGAGTTTTCCAGCACCACAGGAAGGACAAAATCATCAACCAAAGAGTACTCACGGAGTTACCCATGGCTCTAGACTCATATGTAGCAGAGGATGGTCTTGTTAGACACTAAACATTTGAGAGGACCTTGTTCCTGGAAAGACTTGATGCTATAATGTAGAGGAATACTAGGACAGGAAAGTGTGAGGGTTGATTGGGGAAGGGGAGATGGCTCATGAGATTTTGGGGGAGGGAGGAACCAGGAAAGGGTACATCATTTGAAATGTGTATAAAGAATATATCTAATAAAATAAAACAAACAACAACAACAACAAAAAAACCTATCTGCCCTGTGGTTTTTGTTGTTGTTTCATTTGCTTATTTATTTGTTTGTTTTTTGTTTTTTTGTTTTGTTTTGTTTTTTGGTTGGGAGAATTTCAATTTCAATGACTGCTTCCTTCTATTTCTTTAGGGATTATGGGACTGTTTAGGTGGTTTATCTGATCCTGACTTAACTTTGGTATTTGGTATCTTTCTAGGAAATTGTGCATTTCATCCAGATTTTCCAGTTGTGTTGAGTATAGGATTTCATAGTAGGATTTGATGAGTTTTAAATTTCCTCAGTTTCTGTTGTCATATTTCTTTTTTAATTTCTGATTTTGTTAATTTGAATACTGTCTCTGTGCCCTCTTGTTAGTCTGGCTAAGGATATATCTATCTTGTTGATTTTCCTAAAGAGCCAGTTCCTAGTTTTCTTGTTTATTTGAATAGTCCTTTTGTTTCTACTTGGTTCATTTCAGCCCTGAGTTTGATGATTTCCTGTATTCTACTCCTCTTGGGTATATTAGCTTCTTTCTGCTCTAGAGCTTTCAGGTATGCTGTTAAGCTGCTAGTGTATACTGTCTCCAGCTTCTTTTTGGAGGCAATCAGAGCTATGCGTTTTACTCTTACTGCTTTCATTGTCTCTCATATATTTGAATATGTTGTGCTTTCATTTTCATTAAATTCTAAAAAGTCTTTGATTTCTTTCCTTATTTCTTCCTTGACAAAAGTATCATTGAGTAGAGCATTGTTTAGCTTCCATGTGTATGTAGGCTTTCTGTTGTTTTTGCTGCTATTGAAGACCACCCTTACTCCATAGTGATCTGATGGGAGGCACTGGAATGAGTATTCATTATATAATGACTACAGTGGGAATATTTAACATTCTAATAGCTAATCGTTAAGTTAATATTAAAAAGAAATATTTTTTAGAAATTTTTACTAGATATTTTCTTTATTTACATATCAAATACCCTTTCCTCATTTCCCCTCTGAAAACCCCTTATCCCATCCCCCTCTCCCTGCTAACCAACCCATTCAATCCCACTTCCCTCTCCTTGCATTCCAGTATAGAGTGGAATGAGCCTTCACAGGACCAAGATCCTTTCCTCTCGTTGATGTCTAACAAGGCCATCCTCTGCTTTCTATTGTTTATTTTGTTATTGAAGACAAGCCTTAGTCTGTGTTGACCTGAGTGTATTCATGGGATTATTTCAGTCTTCTTGTATCTGTTGAGGCCTACTTCATGATTATATGTTCAGTTTTGGAGAAGGAACCCTGAGGTGCTAAGAAGAATTTATATTCTTTTTATTAGGATAAAATGATCTATAGATATCTGTTAAATCCATTTTGTTCATAATTGCACTCAGTTTCTCTGCATCTCTCTTTAGTTTCTATTTTCATCGGTTCATTTATAAGAGTGGGATTTTGAAGTCTCCTACTATTGTGTGACGTACAATGTGCTTTGAGCTTTAGTAAAGTTTCTGTTATGAATGTTGGTGCCCTTGCATTTGGAATATAGATGTTCAGAATTGATATTTCTTCTTGGTAGATTTTTTCTTTGCTGAGTATGAAGTGTCCTTCCTCATCTTTTTTTTGATAACTATTAGTTGAAAGCTGATTTTATTCAATATTAGAATGGCTCCTCCAGCTTGTTTCCTAGGACCATTTTCTTGGAAAATTGTTTTCCAGACTTTTACTTTGAGGTATTGTTTGTTTGTCACGGAAGTGCACTTCCTGTATGCAGCAAAATCATGTGTCCTGTTTATGTATCCAGTCTGTTAGTCTATGTCTCTTTATTGGGGTATTGAGTCCATTGTTATTAAGACATATTAAGTAAAATTGATTGTTGCTTCCTGTTATTTTTGTTGTTAGAGCTGGAATTATGTTTGTGTGGGTATCTTCTTTTGGATGTGCTGAAAGAAGATTACTTTTCTGCTTTTTTCTAGGGTGTAGATTCCCTCCTTGTGTTGGGGTTTTCCATTTATTATCCTTTGAAGGGCTTGATTTGTGGAAAGATATTGTGTAAATTTGTTTTTGTCATTGAATATCTTGGTTTCCCCATCTATGGTAATAGAGAATTTTTCTGGGTATAGTAGACTCAGCTGGAATTTGTGTTCTGTTAGGGTCTGCATGACACCTGCCCAGGATCTTCTGGATTTTATAGTGTCTGGTAAGAAATCTGGTATAATTCTGATAGGTCTGCTTTTATATGTTTCTTGACCTTTTTCCCTTACTGCTTTTAACATTTTCTTCCTTCCTTCCTTCCTTCCTTCCTTCCTTCCTTCCTTTCTTTCTTTCTTTCTTTTTTGATTTTTTGCTTTTGATGTTTTGATAATTATGTGATGGGAGGAATTTCTTTTCTGGTCCAATCTATTTAGAGTTCTGTAGGCTTCTTGTATGATCAGGGGCATCTCATTCTTTAGGTTAGGGAAGTTTTCTTCTATAATTTTGTTGAAAATATTTACTGGCCCTTTAAGTTTGGACTCTTCACTCTCTTCTATAACTATTATCTTTAGGTTTGGTCTTCTCATTATGTCCTGGATGTTTTGGGTTAGGAGTTTTTTGCATTGTTGTGTCAATATCTTCTAGGGTATTTCTATACCTGAGATTCTCTCTTTTGTATTCTGTAATCTGTTGTGATGCTTGCATTTGTGATTCGTGATTTCTTCCCTAACCTTTTGTTCTCTGGGGTTGTCTCCATATGTGTTCTCTTCAATGTTTCCATTTCCACTTTTAGATACTGGGCAGTTTTGTTCAATTCCTTCACGTGTTTTCCTGTAATTCTTTAAGGTATTCTTGTGTTTCCTCTTTAAAGGCTTCTACCGGTTTACCTGTGTTCTCCTGTATTTCTTTAAGGGAGTTATTTATGTCTTCTTAAAGTCCTCTATCAGTATTATGAGATGTAATTTTTAAATCCTAATCTTGCTCTTCTGGCATATTGAGATAAACAGGACTTGCTGGGGTAGGAGAACTGGGTTCTGATGATGCCAAGTAGTATTGGTTTCTATTGGTAAGGTTCTTGTGCTTGCCTTTTGCCATTTGGTTATCTCTGGTACTAGTTGGTCTTACTGTCTCTGGCTTGAGCTTGTCAGTCCTGTTGGTCTGTAAGTCTGTTATCAGCACTCCTGGGAGATCAGTTCTCTTCTGGCCGGGCCTGTTTACAGAGGACTCTGAAATATCCTTAGCTCCTGGGTGCAGCTGGACACCAGAAGAATCCTGTCCCTGCTGCTCATTTGTCTTTGCACTGCTGGCTGGTCCCTCTTTGGACAAGAAATGGAGAGAAAGTGGCAATATCACCTCTAAACCTGGGGGTGAGTATACTCCTGGGAGACCAGGTCTCTCCTGCCTGGACCTGTGAACAGAGGACTGTGGAACAGCCTTAGCTCCTGGGTGCAGATGGCAACTGGAAGAATTGAAACTAAATATTTTTATATCTCATTATACCCATGATAAAGCTAAATGACAGGATGAGGTGTTTAATGTAATTTGCCTAAATCTAAATTGTCTAAAATGTTAGAAATTAACCATATATTATTCTTCAGTTTTTGAGTATTGAATTTATTTGTTTATGTTATGAACACTCAACATAAAATCTACCTTCTTAACATAGTTTAAGATGACAGATTAAATCTATTTCCTTAAAATATCATAAATTGAAAATTTGTAAGGGAGGGGAAATAGTTTGTTGGGTAAAAGCCCTTGATTTGTGAACATCAAGACCTGGATTTGAACATCAGGAAAAGTATAAAGCTATCATGACACAGTACTCCATTTTGTTATTCCAGCATTCTCTAGCAAAGAGATACATGAGAAGCTCCCCAAATCACCAACCAGCTGGCCTAACATATGGAAAGACAAAAACAGGAGAGATTGGGTCATAAGGAGGAAGATTAGAACTGATACAGGGTGGCTTGGGTCTCCAAAATTGTGCCATGATTGAGTCCAATCACACACATGCACACACTCACACACACACACACACACACACACACACACACGCATACACACACACTCATGAACACATACACATACTCCTATACACTCACACACATATGTACACTCATAGTCACATACATTTTGACACATATACTCACACACATATACACATTCATACGCACACTCAAACCCCATTCATACACAGACACTCACACACACACATATACAATTTCACATTCTCACAGCACACACATATGCACATTAATAGTCACACTGACATTCACATACTTTATAAGAAACAGATTTGAAAGAGTTAGACTATGAAACATTATAAATTGATGCATATTGTAAGCTGATAGCATTACAAATAGTTTAGAAATATGAGAAACATTAATGACAGTCTTGGACAGCAGAAAGAAAGTGATACCTAAGTATAACCCCCAAACAGTTTGTAGGTATTTGGGGAAGTTATCAGAGAGACATAGATTTGAAGACTGGACACTGTATAGCCAGATGATGCACTCTAACCCACTATAATGCAGTGATAGCCTTCAGTGAGAAGTGGAGAGGTAAATATAAATTCAGAAAAGTAAATTGGAGGAAAGAGGGCATTTTACTAATTTTGTTGAATACTAATTTTTTGTTGAATTTTGTTTAAAATAGCTGGCTTTTATTTTACCAGGTGAAGAGGAGTCACCAGGAAGGAATCATCACAGATGCAAAATGTGCTAAGAAACAAGTATTTTCATGAGAACCTTATATTTTGGCAAAATCTGCAGTTTTCCTAAGTACATCTTGCAGTCTTTGCAAAAGTTTATATTTTATTTAGATTGAATGGTTCTTCTCCAGATCACCATTATATTTTATGTATAATTTGACTACTTCAGTCAATCAGTATCTTGACAATCAGTCAGAGCAGCAATCATTTGCCTTTGAGAGATGGACCGTTAATATCTGTTCCAAGACTGAAATGACCCTGTATATGTCTGAATTAGATCTTCTGCCTATGATTATGTAACTTGATGTTCTTTTTATTTCTTTTTTAGGTACTTTATTATGGCATCAAAAATGAAACTATTACGCACCCCACCAGTGAGTAAGGTATAGAGAGATGAAGAATTGTGATGCTAACCTTGGGCCTCCACATGTGTGCACACACATATGTACCGCCATCACATATGACCACACCTTTAAAGGATGAACACTATGCTTACATTTGTTTTTGAATAAAAGTTCAAAACATAATTTTAATTTTACAAAAGTGCTTCAAATTCTAGAAACTATGTATATCTTTTACTTTTCTCTATCTGAATTTCATAAATGTATTATCATTTGCTTTACAATTTAAAAGTGTTGACATCCTTACAATATATACTTTTATAGGTATTTAAAAGAGATCCACGGCCATGAAGATAGGTAGCAGTAATTTGGACATTACTACTATTTCTATCCTCCTATCCTATTACTTTTGGAAAGTTACTATTAAGACTTCATAAAATATGCTATATTTATTTGCTTGCAAAACTGGCAATGCTCACTTTAGAATTTTATCAATTACATTTTTAAAAACTGCAATTTTATATTTAAATTGTTTCTGCAAGAGAGCAACTTAATATTTTTTCATATCATATTCTTTAATTTGACTTTTAAATCTTTTCTTTTTTGATATATGATTTTGCATCTTGCATATAAATATGTGATGGCCATAAATGTATGGATAAATAAGTGTATAAATGTAGCTTGCTGTTCTTAAGGGACTTTTGACAGTGGGAATGGGAGACTCTTCAAACCCTTTTGCTCCTACTGGGTTGCCTTGCTCAGACTTAGTATGCGGGTGTGCGTGTAATTGTATGGGTTCTCCCACGCTCCCTCTCCCTGAAACTGAGTGGATTTAGGGAATGGAGAAGTGGAGGGAGGAACTGGAAGGAGTGAGTGGAGAGAGAAGAAACTGTGGTCGAGATGAAATATATGAGAGAAGTATAAAAGAAAAATAGCATTATTCTCAGAAAAAAATGTGTCTGAAACATGTGCCTGGCTTACTTATTTATCTGTTTGTGCTTTCACTCAATCAAAACCACAAAGCCATAATAGACTGTATGGATTTGGGCACTGGGGAGTCTATTTTGATTTAAATATATATTATTAGCAATAGAGAGTCTCTCTTTGTAGTCTAGGCTGACCTTTAACCCCTGATCCCGCTGCCTCGGTTATTGAGAGCTGAGAAAAGAAGCTCTGTGCCACCAAGAGTGCTGCAATGTGCCACCTTCATACTAAAAGGATTTAAAGTAGTGGGAACAACAAATAAGGCCATTCAAACAAACAATACTTAAAGGCATCATGGTGTTGTAGAAAGGCATGGTGTGCATTTTCCATTTTGTTGTAATAAAACCACAAACAAATACAACTTTAGGAGAAAGAATTTATTTCAACTTGTAGTTCTGGTTTCCAGTCACAATGGAAGGTAAATCAGAGAAGTGGGAGCTTGGGATACTGGTCACATCACATCCACAGTCAAAACAGAAAACAGTGCATGTTCTGTCTGCTTATTTTTTGGCACAATTTTCTTACTATTACTGTTCAAGGACTTGATTTTTAAAATGGTTCCATTTACATTCTGCAACCTTCCACTTCAGTTGACAATCAAGAGAGATTGTCATGTCACAGACATATACACAGACCAGCCTGATCTAGGTAGTTCCTCACTGAAACTTTCTTCTCCAGAGATTCTAGGTTATGTCAGCTGATATGTCAAAAATTAAATGAAAAAACAAACACATGTGCCAATAACAGTAGTTAATAGTTCTACATATTATCTTAAGTACTTCAACTAGAAATAACTGGAATCATGTGCTTTTTCTTTTAATAATAAAAATAGATTTTATCAGTTCTTGATTATCATTCCACTGGCATTTTGACAACTTTGTTGCAAAGTAATGGTTTCTCTTGCAAGGAAAGATGCCGTTTGTATAGGACTAATAAAGTAAGCACAAGGAGGAGGCAGTGTGTGCTGATATCATCTTCATGGCTCCCAACGTGTTTCTCAGAATGTACCCTCAGGCAAAGGGAAGTTACAGAATCATTGCACGTCAGGGCATGGAGCCCACTCCTGCAGATTAAACTCCCCAAACCGTGCAGACATGTTTTAGTGTTTTGGCTGCTGAAACTTTGCAATATCATGATAAGCCATCAAATCCCTAGACAAGAGGGTTGCATCCTTCAGATGACTTCTGTTTCTCCAGTTAATATATCTTGTTTAGAAAGAAGTATCTTTTATTGTTCTTTCTGATTTCTGAAATATTGAGTCATATATATCCAGGAAAGTTGAGGACCTAGAGACACTGTTTAAACTATAGCAGCTGAATACTCTGTTTTGTAATATGTTTGTTTACTTGGCAGTAAATTTCTAGCTATTTGGAATCTTCAGCTATTTTATAATTAACTAGAGACTACCAGGTTTAAACCATTTCGTAATAGATCTGACACTAGATTTATTCATGATCTTTGAATACTGAAATGCTGGTATAAAGCCAATTGACTGATTGACATAACAGATATTTATATTCTTACAGAGACCTTCATTCTAAAGCTGACACAATTTTAGATACTTTGTACTCTGATGCATCTCTTATGTAATGAAGATCTATGTACAGTTGCACAGACATTTTAAAAAAGCCTCTTAACCACAGGGCACTCTGTGTCAGACATGTGATGTGTTATTTAGTCTGTCTCCTAGATTCATAACTTTACCTTTTTTATGTCCAGTTTTTCTTAAGCTATCATGAAAAATGCTTTGGTGATTTCCTTTAACAAGCTCTTCTGGTGACTATGTGCCTGTATGCATGTATTATATAATTTGAGGTATATGTTCAAGTGACATAAAAGCTATATGTAAGAATAATACATGAGCTGGGCAGAGGTAGCACACTCCTTTAATCCCAGCACTTGGGAGGCAGAGGCAGGTGGATTTCTGAGTTTGAGGCCAGCCTGGTCTACAGAGTGAGTTCCAGGACAGCCAGGGCTACACAGAGAAAACCTGTCTAGAAAAAAAAAAAACAAAAACAAAACAAAAACAAAAACAAAAACAAACGAACAAACCAAGAAAAAACAAAAAACAACAACAAAAAAGAAAATGTAATGCTTAGTTGGGCAGTGATGGCACATGCCTTTAATCCCAAAGGCAGACAAGACAGATTTCTGAGTTCGAGGCCAGCCTGGTCTACAGAGTGAGTTCCAGGGCAGCCAGACCTACACAGAGAAATCCTGCCTTGAAAAACAAACGAACAAACAAAAAAGTCCTTTAAGGCAAATGTAAAATAAATAAATAAATAAAACCAACAAAAACTTGCATTATACAAGGTTTTCTGTAGTAGTCACATCTAAGCATAAAGGAAGCTTATAAATATGGGAATTGAGGACTCACAAATAATGAGTGACAAATTGGGAACAGCTGGAGAACAGGACGGATGCAGATTTCTCTCCCCCTTCCCCTCCTACTTCCCTGCCTTGCTCTCCCTTCTTCTCCCTTCCCTTCCTCTCCCTTTCCCTCTCCCTTCTCCTATCTCTTCCTCCCTCTCTACTTTCAATTTTCTCTCTCCCTCCCTCCCCTCCCTTTTCCCTCCCCTTCCTTCTCTCTCCACTCTACTCTTCTTTGTGAGGGCTCTATTGCCACTCTGTCCAAGACAGTTTTTCATAACTCTAACCCATTATTTTCCTTTTGCTAATTAATCACACATGTATTTAGTTCTATATACCTCATATATATGGTCCATGTTTCTCCTTTTGGTCTATATTATATCCCCAACTTCTCCCCCTTTTTTTAGATGATCAATTATTATTTAATGCAGAAACCAATTAAAACTTTGCCACCATCAAAGAATCTTCACTGATCACTTGACACCTGTATTCTTAATGATGTATTCCTAGAATCACATCTCAGGTTCTGCTCATATATTTTACCTGGATGTCATTAGACTTGTTTTTATCTCTCTATCTTGGCATGACATTAGATGTCACTCAAGGAGTAGGTGGTTGATTGCTAGGCCTTGTGTTAAAAACCTTTGATCTAAGCTACACAATACGCTAAGGGAGGATGATCACAAGTTCCCAACCTTGTTATCCTACAAAACAAGGCCAAAGTTGGATTATGTAGATCAGTAATAAAACATGCCTCATCCACCTGAATCAAAAATTTTGGGTCTATAACTAAGTGGCACAGGGCTTGCCAGAATGCTTGAAGTCCTTAAGTTTAGAGTTTAGTTCTTTGAACTGAAAAACATAAACAGTAAATGTTAAATAGATATATACTATTCAATAGTCTCAATTCTCATGTCCATTAAATAAAACAAACAAAAAAATAGCAAACACCAAAAGCAAAAAAGAATCCTCAAAAGTAATTGTTCAAAATATTCTGCATCTTTGATAGTTATTGGAAATTTAATAATAGACTCTCTAACAACTAAATACCAGTAATAAATAATGTTACAAAGTACATTTGTTTCTTGGGGTTGTTATAACAAACACCACCTATTATATAGCTATAATGAACAAAATGTATTATTTGCAGCTCTGAAGACTATCTTGCTCAATTCTAAATTTTGCAAATGTAACTTTCCTGGAAACATTCTTTTTGGCTTGTAGATTACAGAAAACATTTTACAAGATCCCACAGTCCAGGTCTAAAATTTTAAAGAAAGTTTACATTTTAAAACATATTTTAGATTTTAAAGAGATTGATTTATAACATGTTTGAATTTGTGAAGGCTTTTGGAATGTTTAAATGTATAAAATATTTTTATATTGTAGTGTTATTAATAATGTGTGATCCTTGTAATGAACAAGAGCAAAAAGTTGTGGCTTTATAATGCTGTATTTTTATGTCTAGTAGACAAGGTTCTATTGTTCTGGGTAGGTTTATGGACAATTGACACAAGCTAGAGTTATGAGAAAGAAGGGACCTTCAATTGAGAAAATGTCTCCCTGATATGTGACTCTAGGCATTTTCTTACTTAGTGATTGATTGGAGGGGGGATAGTTATGGATGGTGCCTTCTCAGGGCTGGTATGCCTGACCAATGTCATCATTGTATTATCTCCTGCCTCAAGTTTCCTACCATGTTTGAATTCCTGTCCTGACAGTCTTCAATCATGAACTACAATGTGAAAGTGCAAGACAAATAAATCTTTCCTTACCAAGATGCTTTTAGTCATGGTGTTTTATCTCATCAACAGTAACCATAACTAAGGCAATGTTTAAGCAAAATGTATGAAAGAAGTATACCAAAAGCTACACAGAATGCTGCTAGGTAAGAGGAAAGAATTAAAAGCGTATTTCAGGCAAGTACAATAATGTAACTGGAAGGATATATTCAAACAAAATAGATGGTAAAAATCAAGATATGAGAATAAATTACTTTGGCTAGAGTAGAAGGTCATTGGAGGTATTCTGCTACAGAAAATAATATTAAGAAGATTAAACTGGCAAGAGAATGCTGTATAAATTACAGTAGAAGAACCCAGAGACCAATTAGAATATTAATGCAATAAATTCAGACAAGTTGTATGAACTGGATGATGATATTGGAAGCAAAATAGTGTTAGGCATGCAGAAGTTATTGAAAAAGAAGTAATGAGGTGGTGTTGATTTTGGAAAATGATTTTACAGAAACTCTTAGAATAATCTAGATTAACAGAAGCAGAGATAACCACTTAACTAGTTAAGTTTGGAATAAGGCATCATTAAAGCAGGGAATGAGTATATAAAATTTAGACATATGAAACCATGTTAGGTTATCTGCATGAAAATGCCCACTATGAAGCAAGAAAAGAGAAATGAAAACATGGAAGAAACTCAAAATCAAACCAGGGGTTTAAGAGTTGAGTAGATAGAAATTCATGGAAGCAGTAGAGAAGGGGTAAGCCAGGACCTCTGAAGAAGAAGCTATGTACACAATTTCCCAAGCATGAACATTCTAAATTTAAAGTATCTGCGAGTTAACAAATCCAACAATTATTTTAACTTGGTATTCAAGCACACTACATACATATCCACAAGCATGTACATAAAAAGAAAAATAACTTGGCTATTCATGCTCTAAAAGGAAAGTCAGCATCTTGGTTTAGATATTCATAGAAAACTATTGATAATCATAGGATCTTAGACAATAACATGGATTTAAAAAGGGAAATAATATCCTTTGTGGGTCTCTGCAAACACAAGTTAGCAAAAAAATGATCCACTTAATACCAGAAGCAGAGATGATTAATCAGAGTCCAACATCTGAAGAAGACTAAGAATCCAAGTCACACTAAGCATCCATCACGTCTGTCAGTAGTCCATTCCTTTCTTTTTTTTTACAATACAGAGGAATGTTGTTATCAACTATTGTATAAATGTGAGTTTTTTAGTAGCTCTAGAAACATTTTTAGAAGATAAAGGACTCCAACCTCAACCCATTATTTAAGTGTAAATGTTTTTTATTTATTTTATTTTTTTATTTTCTATATTCTTTGTTTACATTCCAAACGCTTTCCCCTTTCACAGCCCCCCCTCACCATATGTCCCATAAATCCTCTTCTTTCTGCCCAATCCCCAATCACCCCCCACATTTCTTTGTTCTAGTACACCCTTACCATACTGGATCAAGTCTTATCAGGACCAGGGTCCTCTCCTCCTTCTTCTTGGGAATCATATGATTTGCTAATTGTGACTTGAGGATTCAGAGCTTCTGGGCTAATTAATATCCACTTATCAGTGATTGCATTTCATGTGTATTCTTTTGTGATTGGGTTACCACACTTAGGACGATATTTTCCAGTTCCAACCATTTGCCTACAAATTTCATGAATTTGTTGTTTTTAATTGCTGAGTAGTAGTCCATTGTGTAAATATACCACATTTTCTGTATCCATTTCTCCATTGATGGACATCTGGGTTCTTTCCAGTTTCTGGCTATTATAAATAAGGATGCTATGAACATAGTGGAGCATGTGTCTTTGTTGCATGCAGGGGAATCCTCTGGGTATATGCCTAGGAGTGGTATGGCAGGGTCCTCTGGAAGTGTCATGCTCAATTTTCTGAGGAACCACCAGACTGATTTCCAGAGTGGTTGTACCTTCTTGCAATCCCAACAACAGTGGAGGAGTGTTCCTATTTCTCCACATGCTCACCAGCATCTGCTGTCTCTTGAGTTTTTAATCTTATCCATACTGACTGGTGGAATCTCAGGGTTGTTTTGATTTGCATTTCACTGATGACTAGTGATGTTGAACATCTCTTAAGGTTCTTCTCTGCCATCTGAATCTGAATTTCATCAGGTGAAAGTTCTTTGTTTAGTTCTGTACCCCATTTTTAATAGGGTTATTTGGTTCTCTAGGGTCTAACATCTTCAGTTCTTTGTATATATTGGAAATTATCCCTCTGTCGGATGTGGGGTTGGTGAAGATCTTCTCCCAATTAGTTGGTTGCTATTTTGTCCTTCTGACGGGGTCCTTTGCCTTACAAACTTTATAATTTTATGAGGTCCTTTTTGTCAATTCTTGATCTTAGAGCATAAACGATTGGTGTTCTGTTCAGGAACTTTTCCCTTGTTCCCATGTCCTCCAGGGTCTTCCCCAGTTTCTTTTCTAATAGTTTCAATGTGTCTGCTTTTATGTGAAGGTCCTTGATCCACTTGAAGTTGATCTTAGTACAAGGAGATAAGAGTGGATCAATTCGCATTCTTCTGCATGCTGACCTCCAGTTGAACCAGCACCATTTGTTGAAGAGGCTATCTTTTTCCACTGGATGGTTGTAGCTCCTTTATCAAAGGTCAAGTGACCATAATTCTGTAGGTTCATTTCTGGATCTTCAATTCTATTCCATTGATCTACTTGCCTGTCACTGTACCAATACCATGCAGTTTTTAACACAATTGTTATGCAGTACTGCTTGAGGTCGGGGATATTGATTCTCCCAGGAGTTCTTTTATTGTTGAGAACAGTTTTAGCTATCCTGGGCTTTTTGTTATTCCAGATGAATTTGAGAATTGCTGTTTCTAAATATATGAAGAATTGATTTGGGATTTTGATGGAGATTTCACTGAATCTGTAGATTGCTTTTGGCAAGATGGCCATTTTTTCTATATTAAACCTGTCAATCCAAGAGCATGAAATATATTTTGATCTTCTGAGGTCTTTTTTCGATTTCTTTCTTCAAAAACTTGAAGTTCCTGTCATACAGAACTTTCACTTGTTTGGTTAGAGTCATGCCAATATACTTTATATTGTTTGTGGCTATTGTGAAGGGTGTTATTTCCCTAACTTCTTTCTCAGCCTGCTTGGCCTTTGAGTACAGGAAGGGTACTGATTTGCTTGAGTTGATTTTATAACCAGTCACTTTGCTGAAGTTGTTTATCAGCTGTAGGAGTTCTCTGGTGGAGATTTTTGGGACATTGAAGTATACTATCATATCATCTGCAAATAGTGATAGTTTGACTTCTTCCTTTCCAATTTGTATCCATTTGGCTTCCTTGTGTTGCCTAATTGCTCTCGCTAGAACTTCAAGTACTATATTGAAAAGGAATGGAGAGAGAGAGAGGGCAGCCTTGTCTAGTTCCTGATTTTAATGGGATTGCTTCAAGTTTCCATTTAGTTTGATGTTGGATACTGGTTTGTTGTATATTGCTTTTGCTATGTTTAGGTATGGGCCTTGAATTCCTGTTCTTTCCAAGACTTTTAATATGAAAGGATGCTGAATTTTGTCAAATGCTTTTTCAGCATCTAAAGAAATGGTCACGTGTTTTTTTTTCTTTGAGTTTGTTTATGTAATGGTTTGCATTGATGGATTTCCATTTATTGAACCATCCCTGCATCCCTGGGATGAAGCCTACTTGATCATGTTGGATGATCATTTTGATGTGTTCTTGGATTTGTTTGGCAAGAATTTTATTTAGTATTTTTGCATCGATATTCATAAGGGTGATTGGCCTGAAGTTTTCTTTCTTTGTTTCTTTCTTTCTTTCATTGTATGGTTTTGGTATCAGTGTAATTGTGGCTTCATAGAACGAGTTGGGTAGTGTTCCTTCTGTTACTATTTTGTGGAATAGCTTGAATAGTATTGGTGTTAGGTCTTCTTTGAATGTCTGACAGAATTCTGCACTAAAACCATCCGGTCCCATACTATTTTTGGTTGGAAGACTTTCTATGACCCCTTCTATTTCTTTAGGAGTTATGGGACTGTTTAGCTGATCTACTTGATCCTGATTTAATTTTGGTATTTGGTATCTGTCTAGAAAATTATCCATTTCCTCCAGATTCTCCAGTTGTGTTGAGTAAAGGCTTTTGTAGGAAGATCTGATAATTTTTTTTGAATTTCCTCAGTTTCTGTTTTTCTGTTGTTACATCTCCCTTTTCATTTCTAATTTTGTTAATTTGGATACTGTCTTGGTTCCCTTTGGTTAATCTGGCTAAGGGTTTATCTATCTTGTTGATTTTCTCAAAGAACCAGCTTCTGTTTTTTTTTTTTTTTTTTTTTTTTTTTTTATTCTTTGTATGGTTCTCTTTGTTTCTACTTGATTGATTTCAGTCCTGAGTTTGATGATTTCCTGTCTTCTACTCCTCGTGGGTAAATTAGCATCTTTTTGTTCCAGGGCTTTCAGGTGTGCCATTAAGCTGCTGGTGTATGCTCTCTGCCGTTTCTTTTTGGAGGCACTCAGGGCTATGAATTTTCCTCTTAGAATTGCTTTCATTGTGTCCCATAGATTTGGGTTGTACCTTCATTTTCATTGAATTCTAAAAAGTCTTTTATTTCTTTCTTTATTTTTTCCTTGACCAAGGTATCATTGAGTAGAATATTGTTCAGCCTCCATGTGTATGTGGGTTTTCTGTTGTTTTTGTTGCTATTTAAGCCCACTTTTACTCCATAGTGATCTGATAGGATGCATGGGATTATTTAGATCTTCTTATATTTGTTTAGGTCTGTCTTGTGACGACTTATATGGTCAGTTTTGGTGAAGGTACCATGAGGTGCTGAGAAAAAGGTATATTCTTTTGCTTTAGGATGAAATGTTCTATATATGTCTGTTAAATCCAATTGGTCTAAAGCTTCAATTAGTTTTCCTTTGTCCTTGTTTACTTTCTGTTTTCCTGATAGGTCCATTGAGGAGAGTGGAGTGTTGAGGTCCCCCACAATTATTGTGTTAGGTGCAATGTGTGCTTTGAGCTTTAGTAAAGTTTCTTTTACAAATGAGGTTGCCCTTGCATTTGGAGCATAGATGTTCAGTATTGAGAGTTCTTCTTGGTGGATTTTTCCTTTGACCAGCAAGAAGTGACCTTCTGTGTCTCTTTTGATGACTTTAGGATGAAAGTCAATTTTGTCTACTATTAGAGTGGCTACTCTGGCTTGTTTCCTGTGACCATTTGCTTGTAAAACTGTCCTCCAGCCTTTTACTCTAAGGTAGTGTTTGTCTTTGACACTGAGGTGTGTTTAATGAATGCAGCAAAATGTAGGGTTCTGTTTATGTATCCAGTCAGTTAGCCTATGTCTTTTTATTGGGGAATTGAATCCATTCATGTTAAGAGATATTAAGGAATAGTGATTATTGCTTCCTATCATTTTTGATGTTATTTTTTATATTTAATAGTTTTTCTTCTTTTGGATTTGATGAAAGAAAGTTGCTATCTTGCTTTTTCCAGGGTTTTGTTTCCCTCCTTGTGTTGGTGTTTTCCCCCTATTATCCTTTGTAGGGCTGGGTTTGTGGCAAGATATTGTGTAAATTTGGTTTTATCATGGAATATCTTGTTTTCTCCCTCTATGGTGATTGAGAGTTTTGCCGGGTATAGTGGTTTGGGCTGGCATTTTTGTTCTCTTAAATTCTGCATGAGGTCTGCCCAGAATCTTCTAGCTTTCATGGTCTCAGGTGAGAAGTCTGGGGTAATTCTTATAGGTCTTCGTTTATATGTTTCTTGGCCTTTTTCTGTTACTGCCTGTAATGGTTTGTATATGATTGGCCAGGAAGTGACCCTATTAGGAGGTGTGGCCTTGTTGGAGTAGGTGTGTCCCTGTGAGTGTGGGCTTAAGACCCTCACCCTGGTTGCCTGGAAGTCAGTCTTCCATTAGCAGCCTTCAGATGAAGATGTAGAACTCTCAGTTCCTCCTGCACCATCTCTGCCTGGACGCTGCCATGTTTCTGCCTTGATGACAATGGTCTGAACCTCTGAGCCTGTAAGCCAACCCCAATTGAATGTTGTCTTTTATAAAACTTGCATTGGTCATAGTGTCTGTTCACAGCAGTGAAACCCCAAGATACTGCCTGTGAAATTCTTTCTTTGTTTAGTACCTTTTGGGTTTTGATTATTATGTGATGGGAGGTATTTCTGTTCTGTCCAGTCTGTTTGGAGTTCTGTAGGCTTCTTGTATATTCATGGGCATCTCTCTCTTTAGGTTAGAAAAGTTTTCTTCCATAATTTTGTTGAAGATATTTGCTGGCCCTTTAAGTTGTAAATCGTCACTCTCTTCTATACCTATAATCCTTAGGTTTGGTCTTCTCATTGTGTCTTGGATTTCCTGGATGTTTTGGGTTACAAGCTTTTTGCATTTTGCATTTTCTTTGACTTTTGAGTCCATGGTTCCTATGGTATCTTTGGCATCTGAGATTCTTTCTTCTATCTCTTGTATTCTGCTGTTGATGATTTCATCTATGGCCCCTGATTTCTTCCTAAGGTTTTCTATCTCCAAAGCTGTCTCCCTTTGTGATTTCTTCGTTGTTTATACTTCTGTTTTTAGGTCCTGGATGGTTTTGCTCAGTTCCTTCATTTGCTCGTTTGTGTTTTCATGTAACTCTTTGAGAGATTTTTATGTTTCCTCATTCATGACTTCTGCCTGTTGACCCATGTTATCTTGTATTTTTTAAAGTGATTTTTCCATTTCCTCCCTATTGGCTTCTATCTTTTGGTCCATTTTCTCCTGGATTTCCTTAAATGATTTTTGGTTTTCCCTTGAAAGGGTTTCTACCTTTTGATCTACTTTCTCCTGTATTTCTGTAAGAGATTTCCTTATGTCCTTCTGTTCCTATAACAGCATCATGATCAGTGATTTTAAATCCAAGCCTTATTTTTCTGGTGTGTTGGGGTATTCAGGACTTCCTGTTGTTGGAGAATTGGGTTCAGATGCTGCCATGTTGCTTTGATTTCTATTAGTAAGGTTCCTATGTTTGCCTTTTGCCATCTGGCTATCTCTGATGTTAGTTGATAGTGTCACTGGCTGGTGTTTGTACCTCCTGTGAGCCTGTAAGGCTAATTCCGCACCTCTGAATGTCTGGGTTCCCCCTGGCTCAGGTTACTGATATGCTACCCTCCTCTTGGGTGTCCTTGGAGTCCTAATGTGTCCTGCCCCAAGGAATGCTATACTCTGGTTGTCTCTGGTAGCCTGGTGTTGCCTGCCTGCTCCTTCAGGGCGTGCAGATGGTGGATGATGCAGAGACCTTATCCAAATGCTGATTGCTCTGTAGGGCAAATTACCTCAGCCTGGTTTGGTGCATGACCTGGTTGGTGTACAGATGGCCTGCCGAGCTGCTAAGGCTCTGTGTGCAGGCAAGAGCCTGACTGGATAGGCGATGTTAGACTCGGACTCTGTCAGCATACCTGGCCTTAGCTGTTAACTGTCCATGGTGCCCCGAGGCAATATGGCAGCCTCTGCTGTAAGCCGGGAACAGACCCCCGAGCGAGTTGGTTCCCGAGCAGATAGCCTGCCGAGCTCTTCAGGCTCTGGGTGCAGGCAAGAGCCTGACAGGATAGGACCTGAGCGATGTTAGACTTGGACTCTATCAGCATACCTGGCCTTAGCTGTTAGCTGTCTGTGGTGTCCCCGTAATTTTTTTTTTAAATTAGTTAAATCATTTGCTGTTTTTTCTGTTGTTGTTTTATTTTGTTTTGTTTTGTTTTGTTTTGGTACAACCAGAAAATAGCTGGACACTGAATCAGGGGAGGCTATGACTGTCACCATAATATTACATAAGGAGCTAGTTTTATATTCTACAACAAAAAGCATACTAAATGACAATTTGAAGTGTCAGTCCTGCATTTGTGTCTGGAATATTTTCAGTTATATCTGGTCTTGTGTTTCTAATAGAATCATTTCATAAGAAAGCCAGTCTTTGGTCCTTGCCCTGTCAGAACTGTGAATTCTGTGGTCATGGCAGTCCATTTTCCTAATAGTTCTGATAATGTGCTCTGAAAGATGGAAATGTTGAATATGTTCTGTGTGTGGCATAAAATTGTGAGTTAGTAAAACTGAGGTTGTTACAAGATGCTATAAGTAAGCTTGCTAAGTATGAGGCTGGAACATCACTGGAATAAGTTCAAAGAAAAACATTGCATAGCTCTTCATTTGTGTACCTGATCACAATATATGACTCTTCAGAGTTTGGGTATGTATGATAAGAATTGGGATGCCTGTATACTCTGCTTCTTGGCCATTAAAATCTCAGTTGTGAAAGAGAAAAAAATAAACAGAAGTAAGTCTAGTTCAATATAATCTAGCAGTAAGTGTTGATTCACACTTCTAGAATCTGATGCCAAGTAGTTTATTATAGGTATATTTAAGTATAATAAAATTTAGAAAAAAGTTTCCTGGTATAACTTAATCCCCTGTTCACAAGGAGGCATAATTATATCAAATTTCTTCTTAAAGTACATGTTGCTTCTTCCAAGAAGATGTGTCCCAGAGCTAGGCTATATCTATTTTTTAAGGGCCTAAGGCAGGAATTGGTGAGGGCTGATTATAGAGGTTGAACAGAGCTCTTCTCTGCTATTAACTACTTGTAGTCCTGATTATGGAATCTTAGAGGAGCCCCTCACCATACAGTTAATGCAAAGGTAAATTAGACTCTCATGTAACTTCTGCTTTGCATGTGGTGTGGCCTGGCTCTAGAGATGGGCAAAGGTTTCCCACCTCCATTCCCTCCTTCCAGGTGGAAGACAGGTTGAACATATTTTCCTTTGAAAAGATAACCCTGTATATTTAACATTCCTGGTTTCCCTAGTGCTATCGGGGAACACAGAATCTTTAAGTTCATAATAATATCACATTGTGAATGTTGGAACCCGCCTCTGATGTGTGTGTCCACATATCTCATATAGCATGCTGCATGTGTGTTTTCATGTATCATATATAACAAGGTTGAAGGTATAATCAGTCTACTATTCCTAGTCCTTTGTATAGTTCAATCTGGAGAAATAAATGGGAGAAATCTTCATAATATCCAAATATTTATGTGAATATTTCTATGTAATTATACATTTTGTACAGCAAATTTAATGTTAATAATGAATTTAAGTATTTAGAAAACTTACATTATAAAAATAAGTATTTTCTAAGTGTTCATTTGTCCTGTTTCACAAACAAAATTAGGCTATATTCAACACTATGAAGTTGAGAAAATACAAAGAAATGTTATCACTTGCTTTTGTTGCATTTGTAAGTAGTATTATGTCAGTGGGAAAGTGGGTTAATCTACCTTTGAATAATTTTTATTTTATTTATGATCATATTCTTTATGCTTTGCAAATTCTCAGAAATAGTTCCCTCATAATGAGGGAGTTAGGATAGAACTTGGAGCTTCTTATTAAATTAGAGGCTGGATATAAGATGTGAGGGCCTGAGTTCTGAGTGATTCTCTCTCTTTATGAAGAACACTGTCTGGCTATAGGAAGCAGCAAGCATTTTGAGTGGTGTAAACTAGCTGAAGCTGGTTCTTCTGCATAGTAAACTAAGTATAAGTAGATAACATCTGTAGAGCCATATGAATCCTGTTGATAAGATCCTGGTGATATACTACTTGAACATGGAAATTTTAGTACTCTGAGTTTTTAAAGCATCAAATTAGCAAATCTCTGTCAATAAAATAGTGTGTATTTCACAATGAAAAAATAAAAGTGAGCTACATATTCAAGGTTGACGATAAGTCTAAGTATTGTTAAAAAAAGAAAAAAGAATTGTGTCCATGAAATTAATGAGAAACCGGTTTCACTATACTAATCCCACAAACCCTGGTGCCTTGGAGACTTCGGTGTATAGAAGGGACAGAATCTATATTGAGCTGCTCACTGGCCCTTCACCTTTTTGTAGCCCTGTTCTAATTCTGACAGCAGTCACTGAAGCAGGGTGCCCCAGAGTGAACTCCCAGGTCCTGGTGCTTCCTTTAATTCACAACAGGCCTCTATTTTTCTATTCTCCTCATTCTGTAAGAATGTTGGAATGCAGACTTGCACAGATAACAACTGTCACTCCGACACATCATATATATGTGAGTATCCACTAGACATTGATAGTCTAGTACTCGGTCCCAGACACCTTCTCTAGGCAGCATTTGAACAGAGAAGGTACATGGGCAAAGATGAAACATAATACAGAAAGATGACATGGTACAATGGGAATGTGAGCTCCAGGATGAAGTACAGAGTTATTAAGGTATAAACCATAAGCCCCCCCCCGCAGAATTATTTGAATGTAAGTTATAAAAGAAAATCCAAGATTTCCTAAAGATTCCTATATGAATGAAGAAGTAAGAATTATTTTTATCATAGTATTGACTAGGCTACTATGAGTTATTGTTTCAGTTTGTCATTTAGTGTATTACCTTGATAAATTTTTCCATATCCCTGCAGTGCTAGGATGATGCCTTGTTGAGATTTAGTAAAGCATTTTTTATAAATGTAGGTGTCCCTGAATTTGTACCATAAATGTTCAGAATTGAGATGTTATCTTGGTGGATTTTTTCCTTGATGAACAAGAAGTGTCCTTCCCCATCTATTTTAATTATATTTGGTTGAAAGTTTTTATCAGTTATTAGAATAGCTACTCCACCTTGTTTATTAGGCGTGTTTGCTTAGAAAACCTTTTCCAGCCCTTATGCCGAGGTAGATTTATTTTTGTTGTTGAGGTGTCTGTCTTGTATTCAGCAGAATTATGGATCCTGATTACATATCTAGTCTATTAGCTAGCGTCTTTTTATTGTTGAATTGAATCCATTGATGTTGAGCAATATTGAATTCCAATGATAGATTATTCTTTTTATTTTGAAGTTAGTGGTGATATTGTGTGGGTGTGACTCTTTTCTTTTTATTTTGCTGTAAAATGACTAATTTTTTGTGTTTTCTTGGGGAATAGTTACCTTCCTTGTTTTAGAGTTTTCTTTCTAGTGTCCTCTGTAGGAATTGATTAGTAGAAAGATATTGTACTGAAGTATCTCTGTTTCTCTATCTATGGTGATTAAAAGTATTTCTAGGTGTAATAGTCTGGACTGGCATCTCTGTTCTCATAGGTCTGTGAGACATATTTTTTCCTTTACAGCTTTTAATATTGTTTGTACTATACACTTAGTGTTTTGATTATTATGTGGTAGAAGAATTTTCCTTTGTAGTCCAATGTATTTGGTGTTCTGTAAGATTCCTGTACATTTTTAGACATCTTTTTCTTAGATTAGGGATTTTTTTCTATGATTTCATTGAAGACATTTTCTGGCCCTTTGAACCGGTACCCTTCCCATTTGTCTTTTCATAGTGTGTCATATTTCCTGGCTATCTTGAGTTGGAACCTTTTCCCATTTAAAATTTTTTGACAAACATATTAGTTTTTTTCCCTATGGTATCTTCCATACCTGTTTTTCTCTTACATATCTTGTACTATATTGGTCGTGCTTGTGTCTATAGTTACTGCTTTCTTTCCTAGGCTTTCCATTTGCAGTCTTGCCTCCGCTTGTGCTTTTATTTGCTGCTTCTATTTTCATTTCGGTCCTAGATCATTCTATTCATTTCCTTCACCTGCTTGGTTATATTTTCCTATATTTCTTTACAGAATTTACTTGTTTCCTCTTTAAGGAATTTTACCTGTTTGATTGTGTTTTCTTGTATTTCTTTAAAGGACGTACGTATATTCTCTTCAAAGTCCTCTGTAATGTTCATGAGGTGAGATTTAAGGGAACAGTCTTGCTCTTCAGTTACATTAGGATATCTGGGCTTGCTGTAGTAGGACAGTTGGGTTCTGATGATGCCATGTTGCAGTGGCTTCTGTTGGCTAAGTTTTTGTGTTTCCATTTTGCTATCATGCTCTCTCTAGTGTTGGCTTGCTTGATTGTCCTTGGGTGTCCCAGATTAGAGCAGTCTTCCATCTTTGGAAGGCAGACAAAAGAGTGGGGTGGGGAGCAGTGTGCAAATACATGATTGCAGATGCCGCTATAGACCAAAAGGAAGATGGAGTTCTGATAGGTAGGCTGCTGTGTTTTAGGTATGGATTTATTTTTATTTACATAATGACCTTGAGAGGAATTCTTCAGGTAAAAGCCACTCAATGAGATGTTTCTTTCATAACTCGTCTGCAATGATCATTTTATGAAAAGCAAACTAAATAAAGTACATCTTCAGATTCAGGTATACATTTCAGTGATTCTTATGAAGCTACATGGATTTGTTTGGCCTATAGCAGTACATCTGTTGAATGCTTGTGTATGTAACTTTCATGGTATAAGCAAACAAATTACCATTCCTAGTGATCAATTCTATACCTTTTCCTCATTAAATCATGCTGAAGATGTCATAGGTAGAATTTCACACATTTGAAATAGTCTATCGTTTTTGGGGTATTTGTCAAGCTTCATCTAACCATACTGTGATGGAAACAGAATAAAATACTATTATATCAGACCTAAACATCAGAGTGATTCAATTTAACATAAATACATGGTCTGTAGCAAAATTAATTCTTGTTATTTATAACAAAATTATAAATTGCTTTCTTTTATACTCTACTTAAAACCTCACTTTCTAAGCTTCCAGAAAGAGCATAGAGGGATTCAGCTGAAGTTTTTTCTCTATAATGTCTCAGGTAAGATGCAATTTATGTATATTTGGCTTTTGTTATGTGTTAGAATGTGTCTGTACTTTTGTATGTCTAACTTGACATTCTCCAATCCCCATATTTACAATAGGTCTGTATTTAGACATAAAGCTACTTGAAGAGGCAAGGGGTTAAATGGTAGTTTAGTGTAGACTCTAATCTATCATGTCTGTTTTCCTTATAAGAAGGAGAAATAAAAAAATGTTTGTGTTCTCATGGATGGGTGTTCCTGAGAAGTAGCACATATAGGGTTTTGGTCTGAGAGCCAAGGAGGAAGCATTGCTACAGGCCAGAATTGTCCTTGAAGGAAAATACCCTGCAACCTTGATTCTGAACTTTTATGGATATTAGAATATTAATTTAGTTGTTGACACCACCTTATCTGTAATTCTTTGTTATGATAGCAATGTTAAGTGAATATAGTCCCTAGTTGTCAAGAGAGTGGAATGTTACTGTTGATCAATGGCTACAACCTGATGAATGATTCTTGGAGGAAAGTGTTTTTTTAATCCCCACTCCAAGGCTTCTGAGATTTCTGAACCACTTTCCTTTCTAATCACCTGCTTAACAACACTGAAATTATAATTCAAAATAGTTTAGTGCATGACTTGAAGTTGGGGATACTTATATATAAAATATTAATACAGTATTAATACAGTTATTTCTACATATCCATACTGATACTCAGTTCTCCACATAGAAATGATGTTTGTACATAGCATGTGAACATTACTTGAATATTGTGCATCCTTACCCAATTACTGATAATAAATAGTAAAATGTACATACTACACAATATTTGTTATATCAACTGTTTATATAATAATTGTAAGAAATATTTAATGCATATTTAGTAGATGCAGTTGTTTTTAATATATGTTTGCTTTTACTCAAAGAAGTGGAAGCTACAAATCCAGAGGAGCAAGCCTAGAGTTGTGGTTTTGTTCATTATAGTTTTCAGGGAATTTTGGTGAGATAATCTCACCAGAAATGTATAGAAATGACATAGACTAATTAGAAGATAACAAGTGTAGTGATTTTGTTCCTTCTGTGCTTTTATGTTTCATTTTGTATCTGAAAACTTGGCAAGATATTGATTGATTCGTAAGCATTCTACACGTAAAATGTTAGGTATATGATATGTTTACAGACAGAATTTTCATATCTCACAAGGCAATTCATAGGATAGAGTAGATGTCTATTTGTCATTCTGTGTAACTCATTATTCTGGGTAGAAAAAATTAAGAGTTTGACATTTAAAATGATGGATTGGAATATATAGCTTGCAGGCCACATTGATCTTAGAAACTGGTAAGAGTTTCATAACTCTTCAAAACACATTTTTTCAATAACATTTCATTGAATTTGTGACAGAGAGAGTAAAGGCTAGGCATGATCAAGGAATTCCCTTGTTTATTCAGGAATTTGGTTGCAAGTAACATTTACAGTTCATTCATATGTTTGTATCTTCTTGCATTGTTCAACCTAAATCATATTAAATGAATTATTTATTTTCCATTTGGAAAAATGAAGTATCAAGCCCATGTAAAAAATTACAGAAAGTAATAATCAATTATTATTATATAGTTATAACACTATAGTTAACATTTTATATTGTGTTAAAAGGAAATTGTCATATATAAGGTCATCTATTATAGGTTAGAATTGTTGTGAACATATGGAATAATCTTCAATACTTTTGTGTCATACAATTCTAATGTATCATAACTAGAATTATGATTATAGTACTTAATTAAATTGCTTCCATAAGCATTAATAGAAAGAACCAAATCAATCTAATCCAAATGGTTATGTTTTGAGAAAATACATGTAATCAGTGTAGCTTAATTAGAAATAAAAAAGTCTTTGTGACACTTTTAGGAAGCATTTTTATTCCTCTTAAGTGTCTTGCATTTCAATGAATAATAATTATAGTTGAAAAATTCTAAAGTTAGTTTTTCAGCATTGCACAATGTAATTTGAGACCCAGTTTTCTATAAGCTATTATGCTAATAAGTGTCATAGGTTTTATATTTACAGTATCTTCTATGTCTGCTTCTCTTTTCCCATTGCACTGTCGCTCCAGTGACTAAGATATGTACTTTATCCCTACACTGTTATTATTATTCTATCCATTTGATTCTATTCTCCAAATGATATGTCTAATCTAGTGCTATTAGAGTCATCTCACGGAGACATCATCAAAAATTAAGAACTCATTTTTAAGAGTTTAAAAATATAAAGCTTTAGTATAGTTTAGCATACATGTTGCAGGCCAATAGAACCAAACAACACAAGGCTTTTTTTCTTATACTGTGTTAAAATAACAAGATTAAAGTAATTAAGGGCCAGATCTCTCCCATGCACACAGACAGCTTGAATCCCAGGAAGTCCATCATAACCATGATCAAACTTCACACCCCTCAGCCCATACCTGGCCTAACTGAGACCCCAACAAGGAGTAGGATATACTAGACCTTTCTGACCTGTAAAAGACACAACACTGCCCAGGGAAGATCCAGTGAACCAGAACCCTTCACACACCCAGAGACAGACTGACTTGAAGAAGTTCATGATAACCAGGATCACATGATGGACAAGCTCCAATAAGAGCTATCAAGGACAATTAGCACAATAGATAGGAAGATGGGAAGAGGCAAACACAAAAACATAAACAACACAAACCAAATCCAATTTGCAGCATCAGAATCTAGTTCTTCCACCACACCAAGCCCTACACCTGAAAAGATATATTCTGACCTAAAATCAAAACCCATGAAGCGTATAGGGGACCTTAAGGAGCACAAAAATAAATCTCTTAAAGAAACACAGGAGAACACTGGTAAAGAGAAAAAAGCCCTTAAAGAGTTAAGATGTAAATCTCTTAAAAAAATACAGGAAAACACAACTAAACAGAAGAAGGAATTGAAGAAAACCATACAAGATCTAAAAATGGATATAGAAACAAGGAAGAAATCACAAAGGTTGGCAACCCTAGAAATGGAAAACCCAGGAAAGTGATCAGGAGTTATAGATACAAACATCACCAACAGAATACAAAAGATGGAAGAGAGAATCTGAGGTATAGAAAGTAAATAGAAAATATTGACATAACAGACAAAGAACATACAATGTGCAAAAAGGTCGTAACCTGAAACATCCAGGAATTTCAGTATACAAGGTAAAGACAAAACCTAATAATAATAGGATTAGAAGAGAATGAAGATGACAATTCAAAGGTCTAGAAAACATCTTCAACAAAAATCATAGAAGAAAACTTCCCTAACCCAAAAAAGAAATGGCTATAATCGTACAAGAAACCTACAGAACACCAAATAGATTTGAACAAAAAAGAAAGTCCTCACATCACTTAATAATCAAACCACCCGATACACAGAATAAAGAATACTAAAGGTGGCAACCAAAAAAAGGCCAAGTAACATAAAAAGGCAGACCTATCAGATTTACAACAAAATTCTTCTTTTATATATTTTTAAAAAGCTATTTTATTTATTTACCTTTCAAATTCTATCTCCTTTCCTCATTTCCCCCTCCTAAAACCCTTTATGCCATCCCCTCCCTGCTCACTAATCCACCTACTCCCCTTCCTTGTCCTGGCATTCCCCTACCCTGGTGCAATGAGCCTTCCCAGGTCCAAGGCCTCCTCTCATTGATGACCAACCAGGCCATCCTCTGCTACACAAGTGGCTGGAGCCATGGGTCCCTCAATGTGTATTTTTTGATGGGTGGTTAAGTCCCTGAGAGCTCTGGGGGTACTGGTTTGTTCATATTATCATTCCACCCATGGGACTCCATGGGTCCTTTTCCTAGCTCCTCTTTTGGGGTCCATGTGCTCAGTTCAATGGCTGACTGAGAATATCCCCCACTCTATTTTTCAGGCACTGGAAGGGCCTCTCTGGAAACAGCTATATTAGGCTCCTGTCAGCCATCACTTGTTGGGATCCACAATAGTGTCTGTGTTTGGTTACTGTCTATAGGATGGATCCCCATATGGGGCAGTCTCTGGATGGCCTTTCCTTTGGTCTCTGCTCCATACTTTGTCTCTGTATTTCCTCCCATGGGTATTTTGTACCCTATATTAGAAGGACCAAAGTTTCCACACTTTGGTGTTCCATCTTCATGTGGCCTGTGAATTATATCTTGGGTATTCCAAGCTTCTAGGCTAATATTCACTTATCAGGGAGTACATACCATGTGTGTTCTTTTGTGATTGGTTTATCTCACTCAGAAGGATATTTTCTAGTTCCATCTATTTGCCTAAGAATTTCATGAATTCACTGTTTTTAATAACTGAGTAGTACTCCATTGTATAAATGTACCCCATTTTCTGTATTCATTACTTTGTTGATGGATATCTGGGTTCTTTACAGCTTTTGGCTATTATAAATAAGGTTGCTATAAACATAGTGGAGCATGTGTCCTTATTACATGTTGGAGTATCTTCTGGGTATATGCCCAGGAGTGCTATAGCTGGATCCTCTGATAATTCTGTGTCAAATTTTCTGATGTACTGCCAAACTGATTTTCAGAGTGGTTTTTACCAGGTTGAAATCCCACCATCAGTGGAGGAGTGTGTCTCTTTTTCTACATCCTCTCCAGCATCTACTGTCACCTGAGTTTTTGATCTTAGTAATTCTGACTGTTGTGAGATGGAATCTCAAGGTTGTTTAGATTTATATTTCCCTGAAGCCTAAGGATGTTGAACATTTCTTTAGGTGATTCTCAGCCATTCAGTATTCCTCAGTTGAGAATTCTGTTTTTAGCTCTGTACCCAATTTTTAGTAGGGTTATTTCACTCTCTGGAGTCTAATTTCTTGACTTCTTTGTATATATTTGCTATTAGTCCTCTGTAGGATGAAGGATAGGTAAAGATCTTTTCCCAATCTATTTGTTGCCATCTTGTCTGATTGAAAGTGTCCTTTGTCTTACAGAAGCTTTGCAATTTCATGAGGTCCCATTTGAAAATTCTTGATCTTCGAGTGTAAGCTATTGGTGTTCAGTTTGTGAAGTTTTCCCCTGTGCCCAATGTGCTCAAGGGTCTTCCCCACTTACTTTTCTATTAGTTTCAGTGTATCTGGTTTTATGTGGAGGCCCTTGATCCATTTGGACTTGAGTTTAGTACATGGGGATAAGAATGGATCAATTTACATTCTTCTACATGCTAACTGCCAGTTGAACCATCACCATTTGTTGAAAATGCTGTCTTTTTGACACTAGATGGTTTTAGCTCCTTTGTAAAAGATCAAATAACCATAGGTGTGTTGGTTCATTTCTAGGTCTTCAATTCTATTGCATTGATCTACCTGCCTGTCATTGTGCAAATACCCTGCAGGTTTTATCATGATTGCTCTGGAGTACAGCTTGAGGTCAGGGATGGTGATTCCCCAGAAGTTCTTATACTGTTGAGAATAGTTCTAGCTATCCTGGGTTATTTGTTACTTTAGATGAATTTGCAAATTGCTCTTTCTAGCTATATGAAGAATTGAGTTGGAATTTTGATGTGGATTGAATTTAATCTCAATTGGTTTTGGCAAGATGGCCATTTTTACTGTATTAATTTTGACAATCCATGAGCCTAGAATATCTTTCAATCTTCTCAGATCTTCTTTGATTTCTTTCTTCAGAGACTTGAAGTTCTTGTCATACAGACCTTTTACTTATTTATTTAGAGTAACAACAAGGCATTTTATACCATTTGTAACTATTGTGAAGGGAATTGTTTCTCTAATTTCTTTCTCAGTCTGTTTATCCTTTGAGTAGAGGAAAGACACTGATTTGTTTGAGTTAATTTTATATCCAGCCACTTTGCTGAAGTTGCTTTTCATGTTTAGGAGTTCTTTGTATACCAACCTTTTTAACAGAGATTTGGAAAGTGAGAAGATCTTGGACAGACGTCATGGAGACTTGAAGAGAATAGAAATTTCAGCCTTAACCACTCTACTTAGCAAAACTCCCAATCACCATAAGTGGAGAAACTAAGATATCCATGACAAATCCAAATTTAAGCAATGTCTTTCTACTAAATTAGCTCTACACTGCATGACAGAAGGAAAATTCCAACACAGGAGGGAAACTATACTCATGAAAAAACAAAAAATTAATTATCTCACATCAATATCAAAAGATGAGAACCACACAAATATAATACCACCTCTAGCAACTAAAGTAACAGGAACCAACAATCATTGTTCTTTAATATCTCTCAGCATCGATGGACTCAATTATTCCTCAATAAAAAGACATAGGCTAACAGACTATGTACAAAAATAGGACCCAGCATTTTGCTTCTTATACAAACACAGCTCAGTGACAAAGACAGACACTACCTCAGATTGAAAGGCTGGAAAAAAAGTTTGAAGAAAATAGTTTCAAGAAAAGAGCTGGAGTAATCATTTTAATAGTGAATACAATAGACTATCAACAAAATGTTATCCAAAGAGAAGGGGAAGGACTTTCATACTCCTCAAAGTAATAATCTGAGTAGATCTCTCAATTCTGAACATCTACACCCAAAATGCAAGGGCAGCCACATTTGTAACAGAAATATTAGTAAAGCTCAAAACACACATTGAACATCACACATAATGGGAGACTTAAACATCCTGCACTTACCAATGTATAGATCATTGAAACATAAACTGAACAGAAATACAGTGAAACTAATAGAAATTAAGAAACAAAGAGTTTTAATAGCTACAGAACATTTCACCCTAAAAGAAAAGAAAATACCTTCTCAGCACCTTATGGTATCTTCTCCAAAACTGACCATACAATCAGACACAAAACAAGTCTCAACAAATACAATAAGTTTGAAATATTCCCATGTATTCCATCCTTTCTTACCATGAAGTAAAGCTGGTCTTCAATAACAACAAAAGTAATAGAAAGCCTACATATTCATGGAACCTGAACAACTCTGTACTAAATGATAACTTGGTCATGAAAAAAATAAATAAACAAATAAAAAGGCTTTCTAAAATTTAACAAAATGAAGGCATGGCATAACCAAACTTATGGAACACAATGAAAGCAGTGCCAAGTTGTAAATTTATATCACTGTGTGTCTTCATAAAAAAAAAAAAAACTGGAAAGTACCTACACTAGCAATGTAACTATATAAAGAATCAGCAAAACTAAGAGATGGTTTTTTTGACAAAATCAGCAAGAGAGATACAATCTTAGCCAAACTAACTAAAGGTCACAGAGACAATATCCAAATTTAAAAAACAGGAAATGAAAAGGGAGACGAAAATAATAGAAACTAAGGAAATTAAAAAAGTCATTAGATCCTATGACAAAAGCCTATTCCCAACAAAACTGGAAAATCTAGATGAAATCGATGTTCTAGAAAGATACCACATACTGAAGTCAAATCTGGACCATGATAGACTATCTACACAGTCCTATAACCCGTAAGGAAATAGAAGCAGTTATTGAAATCTCCCAACCAAGAAAAGCACAGGACCAGAAGGATTTGGTGCAGAATTCTGTCAGACCTTGAAAGACAACCTAATACCAATACCTCTCAAACTATTCCACAAAATAGGAAGAGAAGGAACACTACCTAATATATTCTATTAAGTCACAATTACACTGATACCTAATCCACACAAAGACACAGCAAAGAAAGAGAACTACAGACCAATTTCCCTCACAAATATTGATGCAAAAATATTCAATAGAATTCTGGCAAACTGATTCCAAGAACACATCAAAATGATCATTCACCATAATCAAGTAGACTTCATCCCCAAAATGCAGGAATGGTTAGATTTTCAGAAGCCCATCAATATAATCTACTATATAAACAAACTCAAAAGAAAAATAATCACATGATTATCTCACTACATGCTGAGAAAGCCTTTGACAAAATGCAACACTTGTTCATGTTAAAAATCTTGCAAAGACCAGGAATTCAAGGTACATTACTAAACACAATAAAAGCAATATGCAGCAAACCAATAATCAACATGAAGTTAAATGAAGAAAAGATTGAAGCAATTCCAATAAAATCAGGCCCAAAACAAGACTGACCACTCTCTCTATTTATTCAATATAGTACTTGAAGTTCAAGGTAGAGGAATTAAACAATAAATGGAAGTCAAAGGAATACATATTTGAAAGGAAGATATCAAGATATCACTATTTACTGATGATAGGAAAGTATATATAAGTAATTCCAAAAATTGTACCAGAGAAATACTACATATGATAAAATCTTCAACAAAGTAGCTGGACATAAAATTAACTCAAAGAAATCAGTAGTGTTCCTCTACAAAATTGTTAAATAGGCTGAGAAAGAAATTTAAAAAATATATACCACATTTTTTGTATCCATTTCTCCGTTGAGGGACATCTGGGTTCTTTCCAGCTTCTGGCTATTATAAATAAGGCTGCTATGAACATTGTGGAGCATGTATCCTTATTGCATGCTGGGGAGTCTTCTGGGTATATTCCCAGGAGTGGTATGGCTGGATCCTCCGGAAGTATCATGTCCAGTTTTCTGAGGAACCGCCAGACTGATTTCCAGAGTGGTTGTACCAGCTTGCAGTCCCACAAGCAGTGGAGGAGTGTTCCTCTTTCTCCACATCCTTGCCAACACCTGATGTCTTCTGAGTTTTTAATCCTTGCCATTCTGACAGGTGTGAGGTGAAATCTCAGGGTTGTTTTGATTAGCATTTCTCTAATGACTAATGATGTTGAACATTTTTTAAGGTGTTTCTCAGCCATCCGAATGTCTTCAGGTGAAAAGTCTTTGTTTAGGTCTGTACCCCATTTTTGGATAGGGCTATTTGGTTTTCTGGGGTCTAACTTCTTGATTTCTTTGTATACATTGGATATTAGCCCTCTGTCGGATATGGGGTTGGTAAAGATCTTTTCCCAATTTGTTGGTTGCCGATTTGTCCTTTTGACAGTGTCTTTTGCCTTACAGAAACTTTAGAAACAATGAATTCATGAAATTCTTAGAGAAATGGATGGAGCTGGAGAACATCATTCTAAGTGAGGTAACCCAGTCTCAAAAGAATACCCATGGTATGCCGTCACTGATAAGTGGATATTACCCTAGAATTGTGGGACACCAAAGACACAATTAACATACCAAATGATGTCTGACAAGAAGAAAGGAATGGACACTAATGCTGGAAATGATCAAAGCATCAGTGTAGGGGAATACCAGAACAGGGAAGTGGAAAGGGGTGGATGAGGGAGCAGGGGGAGGGAAAAGGGCATGTGGGACCTTAGGGGGGTGGGGAACCAAAAAAAAAAAGGAAATGAAATGTAAATATAGAATATCCAATAAAAAAAAGGAAAAAAAAGAAATTAAGGAAACAACACCCTTCACAATAGTCACGAATAATATAAAATATCTTGGTGTAAGTCTGAAAAAGCAAGTGAAAAAATCAGTATTTCTTTTTTTATAGTGAACAAAGAAAGCCGTTTATTTTTAATTTTTTACTAGATATATTCTCCTTTTACATTTCAAATGTTGTCCCCTTTCCTGGTCCCCATTCCCCATAATCCAATAAGCCATCCTGCTTCCCGTGTTCCCCAGTCAACCATCTCCTGTTTACCTGTCCTGGTATTCCCCTACATTGCAGGATCGGATCGAGCCTTTCCAGGACTATAGGCATCTACTTCCTTTGATGTCTAAGAAGACTATCCTCTGCTGCCTGTGTGTCAGGAGCCATGGGTAGCTCCATGTGTACTCTTTGGTTAATGGTTTTATCCCTAGGTGCTCTGCTAGTACTTGGTGACTCATATTGTTGTCCCTCTATGGTACTGCAAACCCCTTCAGGTCCTTGGGCCCTTTCTCTAGCTCCTTTATTGGGGACTCTGTTCTCAGTTCAATGGCTAGATGAGAGTGTCCCCCTCTGTATTTGTCATGCACTAGCAGAGCCTCCCAGGTGACAGGTATATTAGGCTCCAGTCAGCAAGCACTTGTGGGTATCCACAATAGGATTTGAGTTTTGTAATTGTTTATGGGATAGATCCCTAGGTGGCGCAGTCTCAGGATGGTCCTTCCCTCAGACTCTACTCCACACTTTGTCTCTGTATCTCCTTCTGTGGGTATTTTGTTCCCCCTTCTAAGAAAGACCAGAATATCCATACTTTGTTCTTCCTTCTTGAGCATCATTAGATCTGTGAAATGTGTCTTGAGTATTCCAAGCTTCTGGGCTAATATCAACTTATCATTGAGTGCATACAATATGTGTTCTTTTGTGATTGGGTTACCTCACTCAGAATTATATTTTCTGGTCCACCCATTTGCAAAAGAATTTCATTAATTCATTGTTTTTAATAGCTGTGTAGTATTTAATTGTGTAACTATATCATGTTTTCTGTATCCATTTCCTTGATGACTAAGGATGCTGAACATTTCTTTAGGTGCTTCTCAGTCATTTGATATTCCTCAGATGAAAATTCTTTGTTTAGCTCTGTACCCCATTTTTACCAGGGTTATTTGGTTCTCTGGAGTCTAACTTGTTGAATTCTTTATTAGAATTAATAAAGATATTAGAATCTAATATCTATATTAGATATCAGTCCTCTGTCAGAAGTAGGCTTGGTAAAGATCTTTTCCCAATTTGTTAGTTGTCATTTGTCTTATTGACAGTATCCTTTGCCTTACAGAGACTTTGTAATTTTATGAGATCCCATTTGTTAATTATTGATCATAGAGCATAAGCTCTTGGTGTTCTTTTCAGGAAAATTGCCCCTGTTCCCATGTGCTCAAGGCTCTTTACCAGTTTCTTTTCTATTAGTTTCAATGTTTCTGGTTTTATGTGGAGGTCCTTCATCCACTTGAACTTGGGCTTAGTACAAGGAGATAACAATGTATCAATTTGCATTCTTATTCCAAGCCTCGAGGTTTTTGTCATACAGATCTTTCACTTGTTTGTTTAGAATAACCCCAAGATACTGTATATTGTTTGTGAATATTGTGAAGGGTATCGTTTCCCTAATTTCTTTCTCAGCTATTTTAACCTTTGAGTAAAGGAAGGCTATTGATTTCTTTGAGTTAATTTTATTTCTGGCACCTTTGCTGAAGTTGTTTATCAGCTGTATAAGTTCTCTGGTGGGGTTTTTGGGTCAGTTAAGTATATACATCTGCAAAAAGTGATAATTTGACATCTTTTCCAATTTGTATCCCTTTGACCTCCTTTTGTCAAGAGAGAGACGGCAGCCTGATTTTAGTGGGATTGCTTCAAGTTTCTCTCCATTTAGTTTGATGTTGCCTACTTTTTTGCTGAATATTGCTTTTACTATGTTTAGGTATGGGTTTTGAATTCCTGTTCTTTCCAAGGCCTTTAAAATGAAATAATGCTGAATTTTGTCAAATGCTTTTTCAGCATCTAATGAAATGACCATGTGGTTTTTTTTCTTTGAGTTTGTTCATGTAGAGTATTACATTGATGGATTTCCATTTATTGAACTATCCCTGCATTCCTGGGATGAAGCATACTTGATCATGGTGAATGATCCTTTTGATATGTTCTTGCATTCTTCTGGCAAGAATTTTATTGAGTATTTTTGCATTGATATTCATAAGGGAAATTGGTCTAAAGTTCTCTTTCTTTGTTGGATCTTTGTGTGTTTTTGGTATCAGCGAAATTATGGCTTCATAAAAAGAGTTGGGTAGTGTTCCTTCTGTTTCTATTTTGTGGAATAATTTTAAAAGTATTGGTGTCAGGTCTTCTTTGAAGATCTGATAGATTTATGCACTAAAATTATCTGGTCCTGTGATTCTGTTGGTTGGGAGACTTTCAATGACCACTTCTATTTCTTTAGGGGTTATTGGAGCATTTAGATAGTCTATATGATCTTGATTTAACTTTGGTCGTTTGTATCTGTCTAAGAAATTTTCCATTTCATCCAGATTTTCCACTTGTGTTGTGTATACCTTTTGTAGTAGATCTGGTAGTTTTTGAATTTCCTGTTTCTGTTATATCACCATTTTCATTTCTGATTTTTAATTTATATATTGTCTCCATGCCCTCTGTTAGTCTTGGTAAGAGTTTCTCCATGTTGTTTACTTTCTCAAAGAACCAGCTCTTGGTTTTGTTGATTCTTTGTATAGTTCTTTTTGTTTCTACTTGGTTGATTGCAGCCCTGAGTTTGATTATTTCCTGCCTTCTACTCCTCTTGGGTATATTCTTTCCCTTCTAAAGCCTTCAGGTATGCAGTTAAGCTGCTAGGGTATGCTCTCTTCAGCTTCTCTTTGGAGGCACTCAGAGTTATGAGTTTTCCACTTTGTGTATGTTGTGCCTTCATTTTCATTAAATTCTAAAATGTCTTTGATTTCTTCCCTTATTTATTCCTTAACAAAGGTATCATTGAGTAGAGCATAGTTCATCTTTCATTTGTATTTAGGCTTTCTGTTGTTTTTGCTGCTATTGAAGACCACCCTTACTTCATAGTGATCTGATAGGAGGCATGGGATTAGTTTGATCTTCTTTTATCTGTTGAGGTCTGTTTTTTGACAAATTATATGGTCAATTTTGAAGAAGGTACCATGAGGTGCTGAGAAGAAGGTATATTCTTTTGATTTAGGGTGAAATGTTCTATAGATATCTGTTTAATCCATTTGATCCAAAACTTCTTTTAATTTCACTGTGTCTCTGTTTAGCTTGTGTTTCCCTAATCTCTCCATTGATGAGAGCAGGATGTTGAAGTCACCCACAATTATTGTTTGAGATACAATGTGTGTTTTGAGCTTTAGTAAAGTTTCTTTTACGAATGAGGGTGCCCTTGCATTTGGAGCATAGATATTCAGAATTGAGAGTTCTTCTTGGTACATTTTTCCTTTGATGAATATGAAGTGTCCTTCATTTTCTTTTTTTGATAACTTTTGGATCAAAGTCAATTTTATGTGATATTAGAATTGCTACTTCTGCTTGTTTCCTGTTTGCTTGGAAAATTTTTTCCAGTCTTTTACTCTGAGGTAGTGTTTAATTTTGACACTGTGGTATGTTTCCTGTACACAGCAAAATACTGAGTCCTATTTATATATCCAGTCTGTTAGTCTATGTCTTTTTATTGGGGAATTGAGTCCATCGATGTTAACAGATATTATGGAATAGTGATTGTTGCTTCCTGTTATTTTTATGTTTGTGTCATTATCTTCCTTTGAGTTTGTTGAAAAAAGATTACTATCTTGCTTTTTCTTGGGGTAGTTGCCTTCTCTACATTGATGTTTTCCATCTATTATCCTTTGTAGGGCTGGGTTTGTGGAAAGAGAATGTATAAATTTGGTTTTTTTCATAGAATATCTTGGTTTCTCCATCTATGGTGGTTGAGAGTTTTGCTGGGTATAGTAGTCTGGGCTGGCTTCTGTGTTCTCTTAGGGTTCTCTATCATACCTGCCTACTATTTTCTTGCTTTCATGGTTTCTGGTGAGAAATCTGTTGTAATTCTGATAGGTCTTCTTTTATATGTTACTTGGCCTTTTCCCCTTACTGCTTTTAATATTCTTTCTTTGTTTATTGCATTTGGTGTTTTGATTATTGTGTGACAAGAGGAATTTATGTTCTGATCCAGTCTGTTTGGAGTTCTGTATGCTTCTTGTATGTTTATGGCCATCTCTCAATTTAGGTTAAGCAAATTTTCTTCTATAATTTTGTTGAAGATATTTACTGGCCCTTTAAGTTGTAAATCTTTGCTCTCTTCCATACGTATAATCCTTATGTTTGGTCTTCTCCTTCTGTCCTGGATTTTCTGGATGTTTTGGGCTACATGATTTTTGCATTTTGCATTTTCTTTGTTGAGTCAATGCTTTCCATGGTATCTTCAGCACTTGAGATTTTTTTCTCCTATCTCTTGTATTCTATTGTTGATGTTTGCATCTATGACTCCTGATTTCTTTCCAAGGTTTTCTATCTCCAGAGTTATTTCCCTTTGTGATTTCTTAGTTGTTTCTACTTCTGTTTTGAAACAGAAACCACTGGGTGGTTTAGCTCCCTCCCTGTGACACTTGGGTATGGCACACTGTGCCAGAGGATGGTCCCAAGCTGGAGTAAAAAAACCTGTATATCAAGACAAGAATTTTAAGTCTATGAAGAAAGAAATCAAAGAAGGCTTCAGAAGATGAAAGGTCTCTCGTGCTCATGAATTAGTAGGATTACCATAGTAAAAATGGCCATCTTTGCAAAAGCAATCTATAAATTTAATATAATCCCTATAATTATTCCAACACAATTCTTCACAGAGATAGAAAGAGCAATTCTCAACTTCATCTAGAATAACAACAACAATAACAACAACTACAATAATCAATATAGTGAATACTATTCTCACCAATAAAAGAACTTCTGGTGGAAAAAATGTCCCTGACCTCAAGCCGAACTACAGAGCAATAATTATAAAAACCACATAGTACTGGTACAGAGACAGGCAGTTAGATCAGTGGAATAGAAGTGAAGACCTAGAAACAAACCCACACATCTGTGGCCAGTTGATCTTTGATTAAAAATCCAAAACCATAGAGTGGAAAAAAGAGCATTGTCACCAAATGGTTCTGGTCTAACTGGAAGTCTACATGTAGAAAAATGCAAATTGATCCATTTTTATCTCTTTGTACAAAGCTCAAGTTCAAGTAGATCAAGGACTTCCACATAAAATCAAATATACTGAATCTAATAAAAGAGAAATGCAGGAAAAGCCTGGAATACAACAGCACAGAGGAAAATTTCCTGAACCAATGGTTCAGGCTCTAGGATCATCAATTGACAGATGGGACCTCATGAAACTGAGAAGCTGTAAAGCAAAGTATATTGCCAATAAGACAAAATTGTAACCTACAGATTGTGAAAAAGATCATTAGCAACCCTATATTTGATAGAGGGCTAATATTCAATATATACAAAGAACTCAAGAAGTTAGACTCCAGAGAACCAAATACCTAAATTTAATTATGGGGTAATTCTCTGCTAAACAGAGAATTCTCAACTGAGGAATCTCAAATGGCTGAGAAGCACCTAAAGAAATCTTCAACATCCTTAGTCACGAGGAAAATGAAAATCAAAACAACCCTGAGATTCCACCTCACACCAATCATAATGGATACAATCAAAATCTATGTTTACGGGAGCCTTACTTATAATAGCTACAAGTTGGAAACATCCCAGATGTCTCTCAATGTAAGAATTGATACAGGGAATGTGGTACATTTATACAATGGAACACTGCTAAGCTATTGAAAATTATAACTTCACGAATTTAGCAATTAAATGAATGAGTCTTGAAAATATCATGCCAAGTGTGGCGCCATAGACCCAAAAGGACAAGCATGGTATATACTCACTGATAAGTGGATATTAGCCCCAAAGCTCAGAATACCCATTGTACAATTCATAGATCAGATGAAGTTAACAATAAGGAAGGCCAAAGTGTGAATGCTTTAATCCCACTTACAAGTACGATCAAAATAAGAAGAGGGAGTGGAGGGAGATAGAAAAGGGGATCAGGATGAGGAATGGGAAGACAAAGGAGAGAAGTCTAGAGAGTCAGGAGAATGAATAAAAATATTTAGCAGTGAGGAGGGAGTGGCAGACAGAGGACAACTAGAAAGTCCCAGACACCAGGGATTTGAGAGGCTCCCAGGACTCAAGTGAAGTAACATTAGAAGAAATACCCAACAGCATGGAGATAGAACCTGAAGAGACCACCTCCAGTAGATAGAAATGGCCCCCAGTTGAAGGATGAGGCCATCCACCCATATCAAAATCTTTAACCAGTCCCTGATAAATATAGAGGGAGATGTTCTCAGTCAAGCATTGGACTGAGCACAGGCTCCATAAGGAGGAGTTAGAGAAAGAACCCAAGGAGCTGAAGGGGTTTGCAGCCCCATATAAACAATACCAAACAACAAGACACCCCAGAGTTCCTAGGGCCTAAACTACCAACCAAAGAGTAAACATGGAGGGACCCTTTGCTCCAGCACTCTAAGTAGTAGATGGCCTTGTCAGACATCAATGAGAGGAAAGGCCCTTGGTCCTGTGAAGGATGGTTGCCCCAGTGTAGGGGAATGCCAGGACAGAGAACCAGTAATTGGTGGGTTAGTAAGCATGGGAAGGTGAGGAGGGGATAGGTTTCTGGTGGGGAATGAGAAAAAGGAATAAAAATTGAAATGTAAATAATAAAATATCTAATAACAAAGAAAAAGAAAAAAACAGGGGCAGAAATGGAGCAGAGACTGAAGGAAAGTTCATCCAGAGATCAGCCCACCTAGGGATCCATCCCATTGGAAGACACTAACACCCAACACTATTTCTGGTGCCAAAAGTGTTTGCAGACAGGATCCTGTTATAGCTGTCCTCTGAGAGGATCTGGCAGCACCTGACTAAGACAAATGAAGATATAGTCAACTTTTGGACTGAGCCAGGGGACCCACAATGTAAGAGTTAGGGGAAGGACTGAAGAAGCTGAATGGGATTGCAACCCTATAGGAAGAACAACAATATCAACTAGCTGTACCCTTCAGAGCTCCCAGGTACTAAATTACCAATCAAGGAGTATACATGAGTAGGCCCATGATGCCTTCTACATATGTAGCAGAAGAATGCCTGATCTGGCATCACTAGAAGAGGGGGTACTTGGTCCTGTGGAGGCTTGTTGCCCCAAAGAAAGAGGATGCTAGAGGGGTAAGGAGAGTGGGTGGGTGAGAGAAGGATCACCCCATTAGCTGCAAAGGGGAGGGGGCTGGAGTGGGGCTATTGTGGATGGGAGACTGGCAAGGGGGACATTTGAAAAGTAAATAAATAAAATAATTACTAAAAATTAAATAAACTATCTTATGGGAGAAAGGATTAATTTCATCTCTCAGTCCCAGGAGTAGTCTAACATAGAAAATCACAGGAACAGGAACTTGAGAGAACTGATCATATTGCAATCATAGCCAGAAACAAAGAACCATCCATTGCTGCCTTCAGCTACTGTAAACTGGTTCCTGGAAGAGAAGCTGAGGGATGGATGGAGAAGTAGGGAAAAGAGAATTGAGTCAAGAAGACCTTTGCCTATCAAGACTGAGCTTTAATGAATGTAAGTCAATATATTAGCTTGGGAAAACCCCTTCTCCCAGATCCAGGATCTTGCTGGCTCCACCCTCAGCAGGTCGCCTGCTGAGATCAGAGAACTGTAAGTCTAGCAAATTCAAATGCTTCTAGGTGGGGCTGCCATGGCTTCCAGGTGAGAGCAGAGGGCTGTATTGTTCTACAAAGAAAAAAGGCCGGGAATTTCACAGACTAAGAACTGATGATCAGAGCAGAGGCTCAGCTCAAAGGCTGAAGGGGGGAAGGGGCAACAATCAATGCAGGTGTTGCTCTGTGAAGTTGGTAATCACTACCATTCATTAAGGTCCACTTCTAGCTAACCCAATGCACATTTTCCTAAAATGAGATGGGGTCATTGAAAATGGGCTTATTTCTGGGATCAATGATATCCTCAGACCATTTAGATTCTACATTCTGGATGTCTCTACCATTGACTCAAAGATCATTCTCACCAAAATCATGCATTCCACCAGCTTTTAGCTTTTCTGTACCTATCAGTTTATCTACAACAACATTTGTATCCTAAGGAAGAAAGTAAATTTTTATGACATTGTTATAACACACATTTTCAGTGATGTTCAGCAGAAACAGGTCCAATTTATGTCTTTTTCTATTATCTGTATACTCTCAAGAGACATTCCATCTCCAACTTATTCTACACACAGTCATAGTAATTTACTTTGGGCATCAGGAGATTTTCAAACATGATACAAATAATTTACAAAAAATAGTGTCAGTAATTGATCCTTTCTTTTCTCCAGCACATGCCTCATCTTCTTGAGAATTGCTTAAGGGTAAGGGACACACAGAAAGAATCCCAGATTACCTCTTTCTCCTACTGCCCTTCAGTAATTTGAATGAGCTCATTTAAGGTGATTATAACAGCCTATGATTAGAATAAACATGTGCCATAAATGTTAATGCTGCTTCTTTAAGACACTGGGACTTAATCATGGTTTTGTGTCATTATTGTGTCAAAAGATATTTCATATGCCTCACTTCCACTTCAATAGACTGCAAAGCAGCCAAAAATAATATCTTAGAGTTATATATTGAAGCTTATAAAATGGAATTAAATTAGATAAATTTAGGACATTTTTATGTGGAATAAAAATCTGGAGTAAGTCTATTTACAATGACAATGCCTTTTTATTTAATAGCTGCATGACATAACAGACTTCTTTGAATAAGTGCTGCTTATCATTTTTTTCAATCATATTTTTTTTCTATCTTTTATTTCATGATAGATCTTAAGCTTAGGTTTCTCTCAGTGACTGACTTCTACTTTGGAGCAAAGTTGATTCTAACATAGATTATTCTCCATAATTGTAAGACATGTAAAAATCATGTGTATGTGTCATCACAGTTGAAATAGTCTGTATTTTTTAGAGATTTATTTATTGTTATATGTAAGTACTCATCAGACACACCAGAAAAGGGTGAGAGATCTCATTAAAGATGGTTGTGAGCCACCATGTGGTTGCTGGGATTTGATCTCAGGACCTTTGGAAGAGCAGTCAGTGCTGTTAACCACTGAGCCATATTTCCAGCCCTCTGAAATAGATTTTTGTATATTCATTACAAGTAAAGTTATCAGACTGTATATTATAAAGGAGTTTGCAATTTGATCCCTGACTAATTGTCTTTTAGTTTTAAGACAAGTTTTTCCATTTATTTAAATGTTGAATTCATTGCTAGAGTGATGTAAACCCATGATCTTAAATGACTATTGTAAAGTTTAAGGAAAAAATATACATAGGTCCAATACAATGGAATTACATTTGAAAATGTACACTAAATTTTTTAAATGCAATGTTAAAAGATTTCTAGAGAGATTAGTGGCTACATCAAACTTTAACCTGCATCTCTTCATTATGAAACACCACTAAAATAAGATTACATTTATAACAATAGCTTTCATGGAAAGTAATTAAAATGATAAAAATTACTTCAAGACTTAATTTTTAAACTTAAACAGAAAAATTATATCCTGCTAAAAGATTCAGACTATATAGTAGACAAAGTAGTATGATTTATGTTTGACAGATATATTCATATCATTCATTTCTTGTATATATTATTTACACATGCCATGCTACCTATAAAACCATAGACACTTCTAAACACTCACTACCTTCCCTCTCATTTGTGTATCTTTGGTTAATCTAGTAGAAGTCAGAAAGATATGACTAAATATAAATAGATAAGAGGGATGGTAGTGAATAATAGAAATAATATTTATTTCATTCAAAATATTCTTCAGAATTGTGTTTCAATTATATGATTGTAATTTTAGAAAAAGAATATAACTGCTCAAGAACCTGTATCTGGCTGGTCCCCAACAATGTCCCTTTCTACTTAAAAGGTAATCAAAATATCTTCCTTCTTAATAATTAATACAACACATAAAATAATTTATAGCTTGGACATTCAGTCATAGTTAAACAATCACAGTATATGCCTCAATGATCTTATGTATACTGTATACTTCTATAAAGTAATTGTACCCTGAGTTTCTCTTTGCTTTTGAAAATAGTCAAAATTTCATGGGATCGCTGCTAAAGAGGCAGAAAAGGATGGTTGAAAGGGGGTGGGTGGCAGGAGAGGGAGAGAGGGACAGAGTCAGAGAGCTTCTGTTAATGTACAGAATTTCTGTCTTTCTCTAAAAAACCCACCATTTTATTGATTATATTGGAATTTCACATCAAGTGCCCCAATCACACTCACTTTCCAGTCCTCCCAGGGATGAAGAAGAAGAAAAAGGAGGAGGAGGAGGAGGAGGAGGAGGAAAAGGAGGAGGAGGAGGAGAAGGAGGAGGAAGGGAGGGGGAGGGGAGGGGGAAAGGGAGAGGGAGAAGGAGAAGGAGAAAGAAGGAGAAAGAAGAAGGAGAAGAAGAAGAGGAGGAGGAGGAGAGAAGGAGGAGGAGGAGGAGGAGGAGGAGGAAGAAGAAGAAGAGGAGGAGGAGGAGGAGGAGGAGGAGGAGGAGGAGGAGGAGGAGGAGGAGGAAGAAGAAGAAGAAGACAAACCCAATTTGCATTTTCTCATATAGTCACTGAACCATGACCCAATTTGCATTTTCTTATATGGTCACTGAACCATGGACAAACTTCCTGTGGCCAGCCTCTTAAAACAATCATTCATTTGCACCAATCAAAACCAGCAAGCTCTCAGTTGTGGAGAATTACACTTCAACATCCTTCTTACAATTTTTTAATTGTTCTCTTTCATGGTTTCCTCTCTAGGCTGTTACTTTGGGGGTGGAGTTGGGGAGTGGGTAGAGTTGGGATTGTCATAGTAGCCTTCTATGTTTCTCTTTCTCAACTGATAGTCTTGCAGTAATTAATGCCACTGCAAAAGTAGTTTTCTTACCCTTTACAGTCAATAGGAACACAGATAATGGACTTTTACATGACTTCTGGTGACAGTATGGACCAAAGGCATCCACATCTCTAAACAAGATAAAATGCTCACAAAAATCCAGTGCTATCTTCAATGTTTTGAATTATTACAAATTAAACATATTTATTCTATTAACATAAACTATAAAAATCTAGCAAAACTTACCATTTACAGTTAATATGAGCCACCTGGGATGGATTCCTGAAGAGGCTGGATCACGTTTGTTGACAATAGATTATGAAATTGGATCTTTAATTAGATTGGGCAAACATTATCAGAATGTGGATTTTCCTGGATCACTTCCTATAAATTTTGATGTGTTTGGGAACCTCCCTCAGAGAAAGAATAAAGAGATAAATTCAACCTTGGGAGTAATCATGCTTAATTCTTTAGCCTAACATCCTAAATTTAACATTTTTCCCTGTAAGAGTCCCATCATGATGTAAATTATTTTTAGTTTAAATGGTAATTAATGAGTAAATAAATAACTTCTTCAAAGTTTTCACTTGAGGGATAAATGTTGAAGTATCTTTTAAAAGATATGTTTATTATAAATGTATTGAAGACACAGATATAAATCCACATACCTATTAAAACCTGATTTTTGATAAAGCCAGAAACACACAGCAAGCAAGACAGCATTGTCAATAAATGGATCTGATTAAACTGGATGACTTTATGTAGAAGAATGCAAACTGAGCTATACTTGTCAACATGCACAAAATTCAAATGCAAAGAACTCAACATAGAACCAGACATGCCAAGCCTGATGGAAGAGAAATTGTCAAATATCCCCAAACCCATTGGCATGGGAGAAAACTCCCTGAATGAAACACTATTATTACAGACACTAAGATCAACAATTAATAAATGGAACCTCATGAAACTGGAGGTTCTACATGGCAAAGGATATCTTCATTTATACAAACCATAAGGTTATAGGATGAGAAAGAATTTTTACGAACCACAGCTACATATCTGATAGTAGGCCAATACCTCTCTCTCTCTCTCTCTCTCTCTCTCTCTCTCTCTCTCTCTCTCTCCCTTTCTCATTATATATATGTATATACATATATATATATAATATCAAAATTTTCAATATTGAGAAAACTACTCAATTAAAACTGAGGTATAGTCCAATTGAGGTATCGGATTCCCAAATGAAGAAACTCAAAATCTCCAATGGCTGAGATGTTCCTTAATGAAATGTTCAATATCTTAAGTCATAAGGGAAGTTCAAATTAAAATTACTTTGATATTTCAGGTTACACACATAAGAATTAGGGAAGGCCTTGCAGTGGTGGCACACACCTTTAATCCCAACACTTGGGAGGCAGAGGCAGGGAGATTTCTGAGTTTGAGGCCAGCCTGGTCTGCAGAGCAAGTTCCAGGACAGCTAGTACTACACAGAGAAATGCTGTCTTGAAAAATCCAAAAAAAAGAAAAAAAGAATTAAATGAGAAAAAGAAAAGGAAAGGAAAAGAAAGGAAGGGAAGAGGGAGGCAGAGAGAGAGAGAGAGAGAGAGAGAGAGAGAGAGAGAGAGAGAGAGAGAGAGAGAGAAAGAAAGAAAAAAGAAATCAAGCTAGCTAGCTCATGCTGGCAAGGATATGAAATAACAATCATCTCTTGCTGATCAATTACAAACTTGTAAAACTACTGTGTAAATTAGTATGGAATTTCTCAGAAAGCTGAGAATCGGTCTAACTAAAGATGCTGCTATACTACCTTTGGGCAAATAACCTATGTACTTTTCATCCTAATATAAAAACACTTGTTCAAACTTTGTCACTAACAGACAATATATAAATAGCCATAAATTGGAAACAACCAAGATCTATCTTAACAGATGAATTGATAAAGCAAATTTAGAACATTTACACAATGGGATAGCACAAGCAATGAAATAATAAATGAAATTTTGAAAGGTATAAGTGGATGGAAAAGAAAGGTCATTCTAAGTGAAATAACCCAGACTCAGGAAGAAAAATATGTATTGTATTGATTATATGTGGGTATTAGCAGTTACCATCATTGATAACTAAGTTACAATCTGAAGATGCACAGAAATTAGACATATAGTAAGAGATTGAGATTGGATGGGTGAAGGCAGACAAATCACTCAAGGAAAGGGAGATATGTAGGTATAGATGGTGGATTCTGGAATGGAAGAACTAAAAGGAAGGAGTAGAGGAGCATGAGAGTACATGAAGATGGGGATTAATATGGAAACCTACTATTTTATAAGCTTCTTAAAATGTATACATATCTGAAGGTGATATAATTGACACTACCATGTTGGGGAGGACAGATTCCCAAGTGGACATCTCTTGCCACTGAAGGAAGATTCCAATCCTGATATTGGATTGCATCTAATTGAGGAGTCCCAGGGAATCCTCCAAACAATTCAGGCTCTGGGCTGAACAAAACAGTAAGCAGCACCCTTCCACGGCATCTGCAAGAGCTCCTGACCCCAGGTTCCAGCCATGCTTGAGTTCCTGTCCTGACACACTTCAATGATAACTATGATGTGGAGTGTAAGGTAAAGGAGCCGTTTCTTCCCAAGTTGCTTTGGTCATAGTGTTTCAACACAGCAATATTTCCATAAGACACTGATGCTATTTGGTGTCTACAATCCTGCGACTAGATAGCCCAGGGATCTGGAATAAAATGAAATATTACTGTTCTGCTAAGAAAATACGGCAATAAAATGATTCCTAATGATATTCTGCTATATTCCTAGAGCAGAGCCTTGCTCAGCCACCATCAGAGAAGCTTCCTCTGGCAGCATACTGGCAACAAATATATAGACCCAGAAGAGTGAGGGACCTTGAAAGACTTAGCATAAGTGGAGCTCTCCATCAATTCCTTCCTGTCAGAGATTAGTAAACTCTCTGGAAGATGAGGTAGAATGAATATAAGAGCAGAGGGGATGGAGTACAACATAAGGCCAAGACCCTGTAAATCAATATGATGAATAAATTTGTGAACTCACAGAGACTGAAGCAGTATGCAGAGGAACTGCATGGGCCGGCACCACACTTACACTTTATTTTTTATCACAATGCTGTTATAAAATCCACAATGGCATTGCCTCACCACTGTGCTTTTAACTTCACCACAGTCCTTTATCTATGAGCAAGACAACCTGATATTCAAAGAGATAGAGGTACTATAATTAGCAGATAAAAAGTAGCCTGTGTCAAACTTTGTAGACTTGACAAATTTCTCCAAAGAAGTCAAGTCTCAGGAAGTTCAGAAGTCAGGTTCAATAAAGCTTTCTGTTATTTTCTAACATAGCCAAAATTTGCCTGATTGTTTTATTGTTTGGTAAAGCTGGGTGAAACTTCATGCATCAGGCAGTTCAGAAACTCTACCCAAGGGCTAGGCAACCCACTCCTAATCAGAGGCCTAAGTGTGTAAGCATCTCCCCAGTGGAAAGTATTCTTAATGAAAAGCATAGGATTCCTGAAGATGAAAACCACAGCAGAGATGTTTGGCTTCCTCTGGGGTCAAGCTTCTTAGGTGACTTCAAAGGCTAAGGATAATTAGGCTGTTTTCTAAATTCCTTTTCATTTTGATTCAGCTTAATATTCTGTTCTACTTTGCTTTCTGGATGGTTTGATGGTCTGCTTTTATTAAGCAATATTGTTCTGCTTTATAAGTATTTGCAATATTACTTAGTGAGGCAAATATTCCTGATAGACATATGAAATACTGACATTTTTAATTTTCCCTTTAAAGAGTTCAGTTATAAGATGTTCATAGACATTGAGTTAAAGAAGAGGTCACCTTGATTGTAGGGCCAACAAATACAGAAATAACCTTTTCTGAAACAAATAACCCCCAACTCCTAAATCACTGTTAATGTCACTGTGCTTCTGTTTTGATTTATAATTGTGTGCCAATATTTCTATAATTTCTGGTAGGGTTTGGTTGAACTTGGAACATATGTGTGAAGAATAAGAAGAAAGAGTATAAGATGGAGAATGTTATTCTGTGTAGATGATATCATAACTATACTTTCCCTGAACCAAATAGTCAAACAACATGTAAATATGCTTCTAGTTTTATATTTACCATAATAACTGATAACCTTAAAACCAGAGTTCTTACTGAGAAATTTTGGAAAACCCATAGCTAAACAAGAAGCATAAATCTCTAAGTCAGTCCATTTCATTTGTTTCTAATTCCATTCCTTATATATTCTGAGACTTACTAATAAATTCTTGGTACAGCTATTCTTATTGTATGAGATCAGGTATTTCCTGTTTGGGAACATGATCCAGCCAGTGTAATGAGGACCAGATAAAATTACCATGAAACTACTAGACTTTTGTTCTTGTTAAGGCCTAAAAATAGTTGGTGGAAAAACTAGACACTTATCCCCCCCCCAATAAAAAGATCACACTATTAAACACTATTAAAATAATCAACATGAACACTTAAATACGTATGTTAAATTCAAACTGTACACATAACAACTTAGGGAAAAAGTAGTAGAATTATATTAAAGGAATCACCAAATATAGGATACCAGATTTTTCAGCTTTAATTTAGTGAACTTAAATACATGCTTAAACAATAAGTAAACACATATATAAATCTTGAAGGGAAATGACAGATTTTTTTGTGTGTACTTTTATTTTACTTTTATTTAGTTATTTTATTCTACCTGTGAGTGCTTTGACTGTCATGTATATTACATTGTAGGTGCTGGGAACCCAATCTGTAAGACAAGTGTTCTTAGCTAATGTGACATCTCTCAAGCCTCCTTTTTAAAATTTTTAAGTATGTGTGTATATGTGAGAGTGTATATGTGTATTGTGGGGTGGAGTGGGGCAATATACAGATGAGTGCAACTGCCAAATATGACCAGAAGAGGGCAACTGAGTCCTCCAGAGCTGGAGTTACTGGCTGTTGTGTGTCCTCTCTGACTTATGTCCTGGCAACCAAACTCTGGTTCTCTGGAAGGGAAATAAATGTTAATTACTCAAAAATCATTCTGGTCCTTGGAGAGTTTTATAACAGATAATATACCTTGTACTTAATTAGAACTTTACGTACTCTTATGTGAACCATAAATAGTATATATTTTATTAAGAAAACAGCAACCTGCATTTAAAAAGAGCACAGGTGCCAAAATTAGAGAATAATACATTTATTTTTTCTCTTATCAAACATAGATTTCTCCTAATATAATATGTTCTGATTTTGGTTTCTCCTCCCTCTCCTCTTCCCATTTCCTCCCCAACACCCTCGAAGTGGCCCCACTGCCTTTCTGTTTCTCATTAGCAAGCAAGCAGACCTCTAATAGATAATAATACAACAAAGTGAGATAAAAGCAAAAACTGACACATTGGGATAGGACAAAACAAAGAAAAACACTAAGACAGAAAAAAGAAGAGCCCAAGAAAGTACATAAGAAATGGATACAAATGCAGAAACTCACTTAATTTTCATATCCAACCATTCCATAAGAACAATAAACTGAATGCCATAATATGTACCTGGAACACTTGAAGGGGAAAATGATATGAAAAAAATTAAAATAAGATAAAAACTATAAAAAGGGGTGAGATCTGAACATTATGGGATGAGGGATCTCCAAATATGCCTTTGAATATATTTTCTGTTGGTTATTTACCTGCAAATTTTATGACTTTTTAAATTTTATTTGTTTTGTTTCATTTTGTTTTGTTTTCAAGACAGCCTTTTTGTATCCCTGACTGTCAGGGAATTAATTCTGTAGACAAGTCTGATCTCAGAGATCAGCCTGCCTCTGCCTCCCTAGTACTTAGATAAAAGATGAAAGCCACCACTGGCAGGCATTATTTTTAATAGAAGGGAATATTTTAATATTCCACTGTGTAAATGCACTTAACACATTTTCTTTGTCCAATTATCTGCTGAGGGAAATCTAGGTCAATTCCAAATTCTGCCTATTATGAATAGAGTAGCAATGAACAGAATTGAACAAGGGTCTTTATGGTAGGATGGAGATTTCTTTGTGTATATTCCCAAGATATAGCATTTATTCTGAATGGGGAAAAGACAGTATCCTCATATGTAGTAAAATAAACATCACAAAGAAATCAAATGTGAGCAATGTGTATATTTGATAAATTAAATATCTGAATGTGTTACATATATATGAAATATATAATAAAAGATAAATAAAATGAAAATATTTGGTAAACATAAAGAGAAAATAAAAGAAATAATATTACCTCCAGTAGACAGGGAGGAAATTTATACAATATCACTTTTTATACAAGATCACCTATAATACAATTAAAGACCCAAACCCAACATTTTTAAGGCTGGGATCAGGTTCAGTAGGGAAAGCTCTTATTTATCACACATGAAGGCCTTGGCTCAGTGCACAGAACTCTGCTAAGCTGAGTGTGGAGGGGCATGCCTGTAATGTCAGACATATCTGAATGTCAAGGTATTGTTGGCACTATAATTAGTGTGGGACAATCTGTACCACATAAAGCCTATCTCAAGGGGAAAAAATAGATAAATTTTCAAAAAGTCATGCCCTGCTAGAAACCCACAAAATACCTTACATACTGAAGAAAATGAAATGCAATGTGGATCTTCAGTAATGAATGAATACATATGCAATAGTAACTGCCTGCTTAAATATAAAAATACATCTTCTCATTCAATTTACTTGTAATAAAGATAATAAAGAAAAAAGTGGCATTTTGTTTTACAACTGTGGATATAGTAACACATTCAGTCAGTGCTGAATGTGTGGGTATATATATATATATATACATATATATATATTAAATATATCATGCAGTTTTATATTTCCATAAAATAACAGTGGAGAGATAAATGCATCTATGCAGTTGTAAAGTTTCTAAATTTTACCAGAAGAAAACATTAAGTCACTGTAACTATAATATATTTATTTAGAAATTGTTATGATAGTGTATAAAGAAGTGCATTAAAAAGAGCAGAAAGTTGGAAACACAGAAGTGAATCTCCTCAAACTCACAGGCCAACCAGCTTAGAGAGATCTGCAAAACCTCCATGACCACATCAGAGACCGAGCCTCAGAACAAGGTGTAAGCACACTTTGGAAGGTATGCATTCACCATTCACCGTGTTACACACAAGGACACACACATGTGCACATGCATTTCTTAGTTCTTACTTGTAAGAACTATCAAAGCTTAAAATAAAAGCATTTTTGGTAGGATTTTGCTAATTTTCTTCTGTTATGGTCCTTCTTTCTACAAAATGAATTATAGAATTACTGGAAAGTAAAAATGGGCAGGGGGTGATTTTGATAAGCAGGTATTTATTTTTAAAAAGATTCAGTTTTTATATTATGAGAGTTTTGCCTGCATGGCTATATGTAAATTCAGAGGGCAGCGTAGGGTGTCAGCTTCCGGGGAACTGGACTTACAGAAGGTTGTGGGCTGCCATGCCGGAAGTAGAAATGAAAACAAATTCTGTGGAATAACAAGGCGGATGTGCTTGGGCAGCCTCCCCAGCCAACGTGAAGATCTGAGATTGCAGGATCGAGACCATCCAGAGCATCTTCACTCAGGGCTGTTCTCTGCCTCTTGACTCAGGTCTCTAGGAATCGTCATCAGTGAGACTGCTTTGTATTTGATTTTCACTGTTGAGTTTCTGTGATTGGACCACAGCTTTTTGATCCGTCTCAATGCTAACTCTGCTAATTAATTGCAATTTTATAATTACTAATAATCAAATTTTATTTTAGTTAGTTTAGTTTTGCCTTATTGTATATTTTGGGCTTTTGAAAGAGTCTCAGGTATAAGGTTTGCTGGCATGCCACTTGTTTTATTTTGTTTTGTTTTTGTTTTGGCTTTTTAGAGACAAGGTTTCTCTGAGTAGCCCTGGCTGTCCTGGAACTCACTCTGTAGACCAGGCTGGCCTCGAAATCAGAAATCTGCCTGCCTCTGCCTCCCAAGTGCTGGGATTAAAGACGTGCGCCACCACTGCCCGGCTGGCATGCCACTTGTTATGTAGAACAATCTGAGCTGGATCTATTGAGTGCCTCCAGTCTGTTTCGCCTGTGAAGTTAAAGAATTACAGACATGGGCCATCATAACAGCCACTGGCTTTCATAATTTTCCCAAAGTCCATACAACAGCACATGTTCTCATGCTATGTGTAATGCAAGTTCCATGCATGGGATGTCTGTTTTTATACTGGCTTTATGAAAATGATGGCAACTGATAAGGTGGATTTGTGAAATGATGAGCCTTTTGTCCAAAACAAATTAAGGCTAGTGTAAGCTACCAACATTGCTTGGCTTCCCAACATTTCTGCTATTGATGTAAACCAGAGGGAGACTTTACAGTTTTTCAAAAGAAACTCCAGTGTGTACCAGGTAGCCTTCAAAACTATTTCCCCCCTCCCCCAACCCGGGGCCCTCACCCATCTTGTAGACAGATTGCACTGCAGATCTTCAGCATAAGGTTTTGCCTGCTGCCTGCTCTGCCAACACTTTCCTTCTGTGTTTCCAATGTCTTCCACAGTTCACACGCTTCGTTACTTTGTTAACACTGTTTATTCACTCCTCTTTCAAAAATCAAAACCTACAAATGCTAAGAGCGAATCCTAGCTAAACCTTTGCAAACTTAATCATAATACTATCACAGAAGAGACCAGTTTGTAGTCGGGTAGCTTGGTTATAGCACATCTTCAGCATCAACAAAGAGAGACTGTTAAATTTGCCAAAAGGGTGCTCCTAGGCTACAGAATCAAGTGTGATATGTTTGGCCTATGTGAAAAGTACTGTTAGGTCCACATGTTGTCTAAAAAGTAAATCTTCCCAATTCATTCACCCACTGTGACCCTCTGCTCATTTCAGTCCCCTCCTCCTCACTCTGCCTCCTTAGAGTTTTCAAGGGTTGACAATCTAGGAATTGAGTTCTTTCTGAATTTCTTTTAGATTATGGAGCAGTGAGCAGGAAATGCTGACTAAGGCTCACCAGCATGCCTGCTGCCCACTAATGACTGACTTAAAAAAAATAACCTACACAGATGCACTCTCAGTCTGAATGAGAGCCCATTAACAGAATTTTAATAAAAATGTACTCACATTATGCTTCTCTAAGTAAAGTAATCCTTTATATTGCTTAAAGCTTTAGCCTTTTGAGGAACAAAAGAAAATGTTTTGTTTTCAAACTGAGGTGAATTGCTTTTGTTTCTGCTGTGGGAGCCAAATGGATTTCAGGACCAATAACCTCAAGCTATTCATAAGTTGTGACTTGCAAATTTTTCAAAGCAACAGCTTAAGCATAATTGTATCAATCACCTCACAGTATTTTGATGTTTTTGAAATTTTGATATTCATGGTACTCTATAATACAATAAATGAAAATGATACAAAATAATTAACAGAAAACCTTGTTTGCTTTCCAAGCAAAATCTAAGGTTCCTTTTTATAGCAATACACTATTTTGTACAATTCACAATGACCTAATTATTTTAGTTTTCATAGTTTTGTAGTGAAAAAAGAGCTGGGTATTTGGAATGGTATTCCTCAATCAAAACATATGCTTCTAACTAAGAGCCACACATTGTAGCTATAGTTGGAGATTGCTTCAATTCCAAATATTATACAGTTTTTGTCTTTTTTACTTTTTCTAATTTATTAATAACAATGATTCTGGACACTTGAAAATCTAACATTATTTTATTAATGACAAAAAGACCTGTTTAGAAGCATAATCACCTATATTTAATGCAAACAATGCATTGTTCAGTTTATATGGAGCTCAACATACCCAAAAGGAGGAGAGGTATTAGTTAAGTGTCATCATTGGTGGTAGGGATTTTCAGTTTCAAAAGGCAGGTTTGTTCTCTCTCTGCCTTCACCATAAAAATAAGGTGTAAGCTACTATCCCAGTACCTACTTATTGAAACTGTAACAAAAACCAAACTAAGTTCTTCATATATGAGTTGCTTTGGTCACAGTGTCCCTTCATAGAAAAAAAATGAGACAAATATTTCAAAGAATATTATTAAATGAAAGCACCCCCTCTAAACACCAAATGTGAAAATGAAATACCAGATTGTAAATATCATGACTGTAGCAAGAGAACCATTCTGCACAAGGCTGCTGGGTGAACAACCCAGGGCCCTTCATCAGAGTGCCTTCTGACTCCCTCCCATCACACAGAAATGATGTTTTAAACCATGATTGCACATTTATATTATCAACTATAAAGGTTATACAGATGTAGAGAAAAGTGAAAAAACTTTAAAGCATCTACCTAGTCATAACATACATGGTCAACATGTATGCTATCAGCATATTATGTAATCAGTATGTCTAGGAAGTTATTTTTCAACTCATCTAAGATAAATCCCTGGATATAAGTAATTTCATTATTCTTTACTGAAATTTGAAGTGACAAATGACATTTCTTTGAAAATTCACACTTAATTACACACACTTAATTCCAGTAAGGGTCTGTTTTCTTCTACTTTTAAAATCACTTTCCAAGTGGCAGTATATTGGTTAATTTAAGAATGCAAGTTTGGGTTCAAAGTTGCCTGGTGGTGGTGGTGCATGCCTGTAATCCCAGCACTCTGGGAGGCAGAGGCAGGCGGATTTCTGAGTTTGAGGCCATCCTGGTCTACAGAGTGAGTTCCAGGACAGTCAGGGCTATACAGAGAAACCCTGTCTCAAAAAATAAAAACAAAAACAAAAACAAAAAACAAAAAACAAAAAACAAAAAACAAAAACAAACAAAACAAAACAAAACAAAAAATAAAACAAACAAAAAAAAAACCCAAAGTGGCCTAAGGTTGTTACTGCAAATTGCTTTGTGATGGTCACTCATTTCCTAATCTCACTGAACTTCATGTTTCTCTGTATTCTACATGATAGTTTGTGTTTTTGTAGTGAGTATTCTCACTTAGAGTTAGCAGCATTTTGAGGAGCAGTTGCAGAATGTTATTAGTTAAATATTATATAATGAGTACTAATAATCCTATATCACAACAACTGAAGGCTTGAGAAGATCTGCATAAACTTTACAAAATAAAGTAATAGATGTGGACTGTGTTTTAAGTCAAGAGGTCTCTTACACTGAATGGTTTTAATCCTATTCACTATGACAAAATCCAATCTTGAGACTGTGTATGAACAACATATGCCTGTTGGTAAATGCCTAGTAAATGCAAGCTATAATTCTTTGATAATCCTTCTCTAACATATTCAGATACCTAATAAGTTAGCAAGAAATCTTCTCACCATACTGTTTAGTCACTCAGTATATTGAGTGTCTATATTGTAACAACCATTCTTAGTTCTGAAACAGAACAAAGCAGAGAAAATACAATACTTTATTGAGTGCTGAGAGAAACCACAAAATAAAAAATTAGGAATATACATGATATAACTGGTGTTGGTGAATAAAAAAAGAAACAGGAGGGAGAATGTTAACGGTCAAAAAGTATAGTTTTAGGTGAACACTGAGATTATTTTTAACTGGCATAAATACTTACCAAACTGATTCTTCATTTCTAGTACAGAAAGAGTAATATTTAATCTAGACAGTCTTAAAACTCATACCAACATGAAAGAAACAGGTTTAAGCACAATTGGTAAATTATTGAAGAAAATGTATGACAAAAATCCTGAATAAATAAAATAAACTTTAATTAAATTCTGCATGTAAGATATAGAAGGAAGGATTTAGAAGAAGTACAGAGATGGCTCATTGTTTAATAGCTCTTACAGGGGACCTAGGTTTGATTTCTAGCAGCATCATTACAGCAGTCAACTGTTCTTAACTCCAATTTCAGGGGATGTGATATCCTGTTTGGCCTCCAGCAGCACTTATACACATCAGACAAGACACTTAAAAATATAAAATAATAATGAATTTTAAAACAAGATATAGAAACTTAAAAGAAAGATATATTGATAAATACTGAGAAGTTAAGTAAAAGTCAGATTTTGAATTATAAGGCCCTTCATGGCATAAATATTAAGAACCATTTTATAATTTAATTAGCCACACATTGTAAAATATAACCAGGGATGATGTAGCTATGCCAGTTGGGCATTCAATTTCATGGTTTTCTATATTTGCTATTCATATTTGAAACAACATAATTTCAAATGTCTTCCTCTAAGACTCAGACCTCTCTCAAATTATAATAATTCTGTAGATAATTACTTTTAGAGACAGTATATTTCTTTTTTCCCTAAAATTGTGTTAGAAAAAAATAGTATTAATATTTTAAGAGCCAATGTAGAAGGCAAAGTAAAAATTAGGCCTTCCGAAGAAACTGCTCTTAGGAACAGACCTTCCTCTGTCTCATTTCTGCATCCTATACTCCCACTTCTAGCAGAATTGTCATAGACATCAGAAGGAATATTGTGTTGAAGATTGGTGTGTTTGTCCAGTATCTGACAGTGAAGGTTGTAGTGGTTTGGTATGATGCTTCTTCTATTGTCATGCTAAATATTGACTCCTAAGGCCTGGTGCCACTACAGATGGGAGAATCAATACATAGACACATGTAATGCATTGTGATTTTGTCTCCTAAGTTATTCCTGATTGGTGAATAAATGATGCCTACAGTCTATATGCAGAATTGAGATAGGTAGGGCTTGAGGTTCTGGACTTGGAGTCAGAAGAGAACCACAAGTGAAAAGAAGGTTGACAGAGGAGGAATTTACCATGGAGTAGGTTAGTTATGAACACACTGCCATGAGGACCGGCCAATTGGAGTTAAGAACAGCCCAGATGGAATACAATAATAATGTGGGATTGTTGACAGAACGTAAAGGGCAAGTGTCTGGCCAAATATGTGGGCTGGGACTTTTGGGCAATATCAGAGGAACATGATATGAATCTGTGCCATAAAATCTCAGAAAAGTGGGCAAAGAAAAGTATACTGAAATTCATAGACTGAGCAAATGCATTAGGAATTTAGACTTTAGGCCAGCAAGTAGAAGGAGACTACAAAATGAGGAAGCAGTAATCAGGCAGCAGTGTCCCAACTATCTGGCATAAGGCAAAAGCAGACAAGGCTACTGGTATTTGTCTGCTTTGTCACCGAAAGATAAACAGAATTTGTGTGCTCCAGCTTATAGGGCATGGACTTGCTTATTGAAAGCTGACATAGAGCTGTCTTCCCAACTTATCATCCTGACAATCAATAAATCTCAGGACCTCGTTCAGTAGCCATCAGTAGATGAAATTAGAAATGGCTAAATGGAAAGACTATAAATGTTTCAAAAACAAACACTGTCACCATAAGTAGCACTTCCCAGTTTAGCATCTGTGTACTTATGTTTCAGACTTTCAACATCATTAGGACTGAAATATCTCGTAAGTGCCAGCTGCCTAGCGGGCAGCTACCCAGCGAAGCCCAGAGTCTGCCACCCAGGGTTGCCTCACTAACTCTGTTGCCTTCCAGGCCCAGATCCAGTACTTCATGCTGGTTAACCCCAATGATTATTTCGTCTATGAGCTGCTGGAATGGAGGAGCTGCTGCAGCAAAACCAGGTCTGAGAGCATGAAATCCTCATTGAAGATGAAAGTCAGCATGGCTACAATCAAAGAAATCTAGTCATTGGTCCAGTGTTGCTGAGTACAGTATGGCTTTGGTGGAAACAGAAAGGCATGTTTCCTGCCAGTGGGATTTGGCCTGCAGGCATGCACCCTCCACAAGTTTCTATGACTGCTGTGAGCCTAAGGCTTGTTTTGGAATAATATTCTATTTTATATTCCTTATTTAAGGAATGTTCTTTCTCTTAGTGTTAATGACTCCATGATAATCACAGACAGCATGAATCCTGGAGAAGAAAATATGGCTAATGTCTCAGCAAAAAAGTAAATACTGTGACCTTTTGAACAGCTTCTAAGACTGTGAGAAAGGAAAAAAACCTTAAAAACATGAATTCAAGGGTTCTACCAGCACCTGAACAATACAGATATAGATATTTACAGCAAGCCATTAGACTGAGCTCTGGGACCCCAATGGAAGAGCTAGGGGAAGGACTGAAGGAATTGAAGGGGACTGCAACCCCATAAGAAGAACAGTATCACCTAACTGAACTACCCAGAGCTTTCAGGGAATAAACCACCCACCAGAGTATACATGGAGGGAGCCAGGACTACAGATACATATGTTGCAGAGGATGCCCTTTTCATATCAATGGGAGGGGAGGGAGGCTTGATGCCCCAGTGTAGGGGGATGTTAGAGGGGTGAGGTGGGAGTGTGTGAGTCGGTGGTAGACCACCCTTATAGAGGCAAAAGGGAAGTGGTGAAGAGGGATGGTATGGGTGGTTGGTGGAAGGGTAACCAGGAAGGGAGAGATTATTTAAAATGTAAATGAATAAAATGATAAATGAAATGAAACAACATTAAAATTCATTTCTCCAAAAGTTAGGATCCAATATGAATTATATTAGGGGCTTCATAAGTTTAAGGCAGCAAAGCGACTGCATTAATTAGTCAGCTTATCTGGCAGACACAAAGGCAGGCAGATTCAAGAGTTCAAGGTCAACATACAGCTCAGAGTGTCCAGACCTGGGTGAGGCAGAAATGATTCTCCTAAGAATCAAGGTGCTGGGGCCTCAGGAAGCAGGTTCATAGGAGAACTGACAGGGGCACTGGGGCCTCAGGAAGCTGATTCATAGGAGAACCAACAGGAGTGTTGGGGCCTCAGGAAGTGGGTTCATAGGAGAACCGAAAGGGAGCCTGGGATAAATAGCCGGATTGATCTTTAAATAAAAATCTGGGCTCAGTCTGCATAAGGTGATCTAGCAAAATATGATAGCAGTTAGTTCATATTTAGAATTATTTTGTAGTGAGAGCTGAGCTTTCTGGAGATACCTGGAAAGGACAAATAGCTCTTCAAGAGGATTTTCTAACAGGATACATATTTTGGTCAGAAAAATCCATGGAAAGAAAACAGATCTTTCAGAATTTTTCCTAGCTATTTTAGAATATTTTCTAACAGGATATCTGACTAAATCCCAAGAATTACTTAGAGAGCTTTTCTAGTAGCTATCTAGAGAAGGCTGTCTGAAGAGGGAACACAGCTTTGTAAGAATTTTTTCTGACTTTCTGATTTTGATCAAAAACCTAAGAATTACTTTTAGAATTTTTCTAACAGGAATTCTGACTTGGTTGAAAGATCCAAGAATTTTTTATAGCAGATTTTTTTACTTTGGTCAGAAGACCCTTGAACTATCCAGAGAAGTTTTAGAATTTTTACAGAGAGAATGGTCTCAACCAGAACATTTTTAGAATAGAGAGAAAAAGCTGTCTAGAGCAGAACAAAGAGATAGCAGTCTGGAAAGCCATCTCATCAGAATCTAAGCTGCCTGCTTGAACCTACTATTTGACTTCAAGTCCTCTTTTTTAAGCACCCCTTCCCTCAGGAATCCCTCTCCAAGTTGAGGCTTATCCTTTGCACAACATTTCTGGTACTTCAGAGATCAGAGGCCTGGGCCTGACCAATGACTTGTGGCAATTAGTATTTGGATGTAGATCTCTGTAGCAATATATGCAGAGTGAAAATACAGTTTCTAATGCTTCTGTAACTAATTTGTGATGGCGGAACAGGAACAGAACTGTGCTGACACTATGGAAAGAGGTTAAACCAGGTAGACGTGGTCCAGAGCTACCACCAAAGGTCATGCTAGTATGCATGGCCTATACTGCCTCCTGACACCAGGTTAATGTCCTTAGGCCATAGTGTTGTTAGGGTACCTTGTGTGGGTTCATGATCCTGCTGTAGTGTATGTGGTCCAAGTGACCTGTATTACAACTGAAGGGTATCACATGTCTGAAAGCTGTGACAACCAGGAACCGTACTAAAGCTGGAGCCCAAGTCCATAATCCTCATGACTGTAAAGGGCAAGAAAGCTTCTGCAGTGGTATAAACAAATGACTGCAGACTCACAGTAAGGAAAAAGAAACATATAAGAATTCTGTGATAACCTCTATCCCTACCCAAAAAAGTAACATAAGCAGGAAACCATTAAAAAAAAAAAAGAACATTTAAAAATTGTAATAAGTATGCTATAATGCAGCCTTCCACAATTGATGGGTACTAGTGGAGGTGGGGTACAGAAAACTCACTTTTCTTTCTTTTTATTTATTATTTACTATATTCTTTGTTTACATCCCAAAGGCTTTCCCCTTTCCCAGTCCCCCCCTCACCAATGTCCTATAAGTCCTCCTCCCCCGCCCATTCCGCAATCACCCCCCCACCACCACCACCATTTCTCTGTTCTGGCACTCTCCTACAAAAGTGGATTTAGTCTTTTCCAGTCCAGGGTCATCTCCTTCCTTTTTCTTGGGAATCTTTTGCTTAGCTAATTGTGCCGTGAGTATTCAGAGCTTCTGGGCTCATTAATATCCACTTGTCAGTGATTGCAATTCATGTGTATTCTTTTGTGATTGGGATAACTCACTTAGGATGATATTTTCCAGATCTATCCATTTGCCTACAAATTGCATGAATTCATTATTTTTAACTGCTGAGTAGCATTCCATTGTATAAATATACCACATTTTCTGTATCCATGCCTCCATTGAGGGACATCTGGGCTCTTTCCAGCTTCTGACTATTATAAATAAGGATGCTATGAACATAGAGGAGCATGTGTCTTTATTGCATGCAGGGTAATCCTCTGGGTATATGCCCAGGAGTGGTATGACAGGGTCCTCTGGAAGTGTCATGCCCAATTTTCTGAGGAACTGCCATACTGATTTCCAGAGCAGTTGTACCATCTTGCAATCCCACCAACAATGGAGGAGTGTTCCTCTTTCTCCACATCCTCACCAGCACCTATTGTCTGTTGAGTTTTTAATCTTAGCCATTCTGACTGGTGTGAGGTGGAATCTCAGGGTTGTTTTGATTTGCATTTCCCTGACAAGTAATGATGTTGAACATCTCTTAAGGTGTTTCTCAGGAATCCCAAATTTCTTCTGGTGAAAATTCTTTATTTAGCTCTGTACCCCATTTTTTAAAGGGTTATTTGGTACTTTGGAGTCTAACTTCTTCAGTTCTTTGTATATATTGGATATTAGCCCTCTGTTGGATGTGGGGTTGGTGAAGATCTTTTCCCAATTTGTTGGTTGCCATTTTGTCCTTCTGACAGTGTCCTTTGCCTTACAGAAACTTTGTAATTTTATGAGGTCCCATTTGTCAATTCTTGATCTTAGAGCATAAGCTATTGGTGTTCTGTTCAGGAACTTTACCCCTGTTCCCATGTCCTAATGGGTCTTCCCCAGTTTCTTCTCTAATAGTTTCAGTGTGTCTGGTTTATGTGGAGGTCCTTGATCCACTTGGAGTTGATCTTAGTACAAGGAGATAAGAGTGGGTCAATTCGTATTCTTCTGCATGTTGACCTCCAATTGAACCAGAACCATTTGTTGAAAAGGCTATCTTTTTTCCACTGAATAGTTGTAGCTCCTTTATAAAAGATCAAGTGACCATATCTCTGTGGGTTCATTTCTGGGTCTTCAATCCTATTCCATTGATCTACTTGTCTGTCGCTGTACCAATACCATGCAGTTTTTAACACAATTGCTCTGTAGTACTGCTTCAGGTCAGGGATATTGATTCCCCCAGAAGTCCTTTTATTGTTGAGAATAGTTTCAGCTATCCTGGGTTTTTTTGTTACTCCAGATGAATTTGAGAATTGCTCACTCTAGATCTATGAAGAATTGATTTGAGATTTTGATGGGGATTGCATTGAATCTGTAGATTGCTCTTTGCAAGATGGCTATTTTTACGATATTGATCCTGTCATTCCAAGAGCATGAAATATTTTTCCATCTTCTGAGTTCTTCTTCGATTTCTTTCTTCAAGGACTTGAAGTTCCTGTCATAAAGATCTTTAACTTGTTTGGTTAGAGTCACGCCAAGATACTTTATATTGTTTGTGGCTATGGTGAAGGACATTATTTCCTTATCTTCTTTCTCAGCCTGCTTGTCCTTTGAGTACAGGAAGTCTACTGATTTGGTTGAGTTGATTTTATAACCAGCCACGTTTCTGAAGTTGTTTGTCACCTGTAGGAGTTCTCCAGTGGAGTTTTTTGCATCACTTACATATACTATCATATCATCTGCAAATAGTGATAGTTTTACTTCTTTTCCAAATTGTATCCCTTTCACTTCCTTATGTTGTCTCATTGCTCTTGCTAGAATTTCAAGTACTATATTGAAAAGATATGGAGAGAGAGGGCAGCCTTGTCTAGTCCCTGATTTTAGTGGGATTGCTTCAAGTTTTCCTTCATTTCATTTTATGTTGGCTACTGGTTTGCTGTATATTGCTTTTACTATGTTTAGGTATGGGCCTGGAATTCCTGTTCTTACCAGGACTTTTAGCATGAAAGGATGCTGAATTTTGTCAAATGCTTTTTCCGCATCTAATAAGATGATCATGTGTTTTTTTTCTTTTAATTTGTTTATGTAGTGGATAACATTGATGGATTTCTGTATATTGAACAATCCCTGCATCCCTGGGATGAAGCCTACTTGATCATGGTGAATGATCATTTTGATGTGCTCTTGGATTCAGTTGGCAAGAATTTTATTTAGTATGTTTGCATCGATATTAATAAAGGAAATTGGCCTCCAGTTCTCATTCTTTGTTGCATCATTTTGTGGTTTTGGTATCAGCTTAATTGTGGCTTCATAGAATGAGTTGTGCAGTGTTCCTTCTGTTTCTATTTTGTGGAATAATTTGAAGAGTATTGGTGTTAGGTCTTCTTTGAAGGTCTGGTAGAATTCTAAAAGTAAAACCATCTGGTCCCATACTTTTTTTGGTTGGGAAGCTTTCTATAACCCTGTTTATTTCTCCAGGGGTTATGGGACAGTTTAGCTGATCTAATTGATCCTGATTTAATTTTGGTATTTGGTATCTGTCTAGGAAATTGTACATTTCCTTCAGATTATCCAGTTTTGTTGAGTATAGACTTTTGTAGTAGGATCTGATGATCTTTTGAATTTCCTCAGTCTCTCTTGTTATATTCCCCTTTTCATTTCTAATTTTGTTAATTTGAATACGGTCTTCATGCCCTTTGGTTAGTCTGGCTAAGGGTTTATCTATCTTGTTGATTTTCCCAAAGAACCAGCTCCTGGTTTTGTTGATTCTTTGTATGGTTCTCTTTGTTTCTACTTGATTCATTTCAGCCCTGAGTTTGATGATTTCCTGTCTTCTACTCCTCCTGGGTGAATTAGCTTCTTTTTGTTCCAGGGCTGTCAGGTGTGCCATTAAGTTGCTAGTGTATGCTCTCTTCTGTTTCTTTTTGGAGGCACTCAGGGTTATGAGTTTTCCTTTTAGCATGCCTTTCATTGTGTCCCAAAGATTTGGGTAGGTTGTACCTTCATTTTCATTGAATTCTAAAAGTCTTTAATTTCTTTCTTTATTTCTTCCTTGACCAAGCTGTCATTGAGTAGAGTATTGTTCAGTTTTCATGTGTATGTGGGCTTTCTATTGTTTTTCTTGCTATTGAAGACCACTTTTACTACATAGTGATCTGATATGAGGCAAGGGATTAGTTCAATCTTCTTGAATATTTTGACATTTGTCCTGTGACCCATTTTATGATTGATTTTGGAGAAGGTACCATGCGGTGCTGAGAAAAAGGTATATTCTCTTGCTTTAGGATGAAATGTTCTATATATATATCTGTTAAATCCAATTGGTCCAAAGCTTTAATTAGCTTCTGTGTCCCTGTTTAGTTTCTGGTTTCCTGCTCGGTCCATTGAGGAGAGTGGAGTGTTGAAGTCACCCACAACTCTTGTGTTAGGTGCAATGTGTGCTTTAAGTTTTAGTAAAGTTTCTTTCACAAATGTGGGTGCCCTTGCATTTGGAGCATAGATGTTCAGTATTGAGAGTTCTTCTTGGTGGATTTTCCCTTTAACCAGCAAGAAGTGACCTTCTGAGTCTCTTTTGATGATTTTAGGTTGAAAGTCAATTTTATCCGATATTAGAGTGGCTACTCCGACTTGTTTCCTGAGACCATTTGCTTGTAAAATTGTCTTCCAGCCTTTTACTCTAAGGTAGTGTTTGTCTTTGATACTGAGATGTGTTTCCTGTATGCAGCAAATTGTAGGGTCCTGTTTCCGTATCCAGTCTGTTAGTCTATGTCTTTTTATTGGGGAATTGAGTCCATTGATGTTAAGAGATATTAAGGGATAGTAACTTTTACTTCATGACATTTTTGAAATTATTTTTTATATTTGAGTGGTTATCTTCTTTTGGGTTTGATGTGATGAGGTTTCTATCTTGCTTTTTCTGGGATGTTGTTTCCCTCCTTTTGTTGGTGTTTTTCCCCTATTATCTTTTGTAGGGGTGGGTTTGTGGAAAGATATCATACAAATTTGGTTTTGTCATGGAATACCTTGGTTTCCCCATCTATGGTGATTGAGAGTTTTGCTGGGTATAGTAGTTTTGGCTGGAATTTGTGTTCTCAGGGCTCTGTCTAACCGCAGGAATCCCTGCAGGCCCGGGGATTCCTGTCTGGACTGCTGAAGCCTAGGCAGTGGCTCTCTCAGTTTGCAGGGCTCCATCTCTTTGAGCTGTTCTCCCCAGGATAGTGTCGGACTGTGGAGCTCTGTCTAACTGCGCGGCTCTCTGTGGATTGGGAGCTTTCCTGGTTGGGCTGTAGGATCCAAGATGGTGCAGATCCCAGTCCCTCACTTTTCTTTAAGGAGCTAGTCTTTAGGAGTTGGGCCATGCCTCAGAGAAACTCCCAAACATTAAAATAAAAGAGTAAAGAAATTCTAATTTCATTTACCTTAAAACAGTATAGCATATTTTACAAGAAGGTAAATAAATAAAATACCTCAAAGAAAAGAAAAAATTACATAGCTACTTAATACAATAATAATTCTATAGTTGTTTGGAGTCATATAATAGAAATATTTCAAGTCTAAAAATTTTGAGGCCCAAAGTAACTCTTTGAAAAGAGCTTTAAGTTCCTCTGAGAAAGAGAGCAAAATACTCACAGGAGCAATAAAGTAGTCAAAGTGTGGAGCAGAGACTGAAGTAAAGGCCACCCAGAGACTGCCTTACCTGGGGATTCATCCTATAGTCACCAAACTCCAACACTACTATGCACGACAAGAGTGTATACCAAAAGGAGCTTGCCATGGTTGTCTCCGGAGTGGCCCTGCCAGAGCCTTACAAATACAGAGGCAGATGCTAGCAGTCAACCATAGGACTGGGCATGGTGTCCCCAATAAAGGAGTTGGAGGGCAGACTAGAGGAGCTGAAGGGGTGTACAGCCCCATGGGAAGAACAATGATTTCAGCGGCCCAGACACCTCAGGACTCCCAGGAACTAAACCATCAACCAAGGTGTACACGTGGTTTCAGCCAAAAATGTGGCAGAGGAATTCCTTGTTGGGCATCAGTGGGAGGAGTGGTCCTTGGTCAGGTTAAGGCTCAATAGATGTCCTAACAAAGGGAAATTGAGGGTGGAGGGAGGTGGGGGTGGGCCGGGTGGAGGGGCATATACATGAGGCAGGGGGTGGGAGGAGGGGGTGGGGGTTTTTGAGGAGGGGGGAAATCGGGAAAGGTTTTACCATTGGCATTTTAAATGAAGATGATATTCAATAAATAAAAAAAGAGAAGAGAAGAAAAGAAAAGAGAAAAGAAAAGAAAAGAAAATAAACGAAAGGAAAAGAAAAGTAAAGAAGAGCTTTTTAACTAAGGAAAAGAGCTCAGGGCACTAACACTTATTTTCTGACCTGCTCTGCCAGTGCGGTGGGTGCTTGTTTGTATTGTCATTTTTCATATATTATGTGAATTTATCTGATGCAAAATACTACCTGTGAACAGAAAATCTAGAGTTATGATGGTTTTGTTTGTTGCATTCGGCAACAAAGAATCACTCAACCTGTGAACACTTTCCCAGAAGAATCAAAGGATCAAAGGAGCAGGGCTGGCTTTTCTGTCTACTTCACAAGAGTGTAAACATATCTTTTGCTTGGTTCTGTGCTGAATTCCTCATCTCTCTCTCTCTCTCTCTCTCTCTCTCTCTCTCTCTCTCTCTCTCCTTGTGCTAGGTTTGGAGATTCTATTTAGAGGGCTCCCTGAACACAGAATCAATGTTCTGTCTAGTCCTAAGCAACCCACATGGGAACTGAGGCCTACACGGGGGTCCTGTGGAAGAACACTGGGTTTTCTTACCCTCTAGGCCTTCTTCCTAATCCTCTTCTAGCACTTTGCTTTTGCATCTTATTTCAACTTTATAGACTAGAATTCCTACAAACATGAAGAAATGACTACATTTTTATGTTACCTGTTTCTGACAATTTTTCTTCTTAATTTTATTAGAAGTTGAAATTTATTTGCATCTGAATTTGCAAGAAATAATTGAAAGAAAAATAGTTGAAATCAATCAAGTAGAAACAAAGAGACCATACAAAGAATCAACAAAACCAGGAGCTGGTTCTTTGAGAAAATCAACAAGATAGATAAACACTTAGCCAGACTAACCAAAGGGCACAGAGACAGTATCCAAATTAACAAAATTAGAAATGAAAAGGGAGACATAACAACAGAAACTGAGGAAATTCAAAAGATCATCAGATCCTACTACAAAGGTCTATACTCAAAACAACTGGAGAATCTGGAGGAAATGGACAATTTCCTAGACAGATACCAAATACCAAAAGTAAATCAGGATCAATTAGATCAGCTAAATAGTCCCATAACCCCTAAAGAAATAGAAGGGTTTATAGAAAGCCTCCCAACCAAAAAAAGTATGGGACCAGATGGTTTTAGTGCAGAATTCTACCAGACCTTCAAAGAAGACTTAACACCAATACTCTTCAAACTATTCCACAAAATAGAAACAGAAGGGACACTACCCAACTCGTTCTTCGAAGCCACATTACACTGATACCAAAACCACACAAAGATCCAACAAAGAAAGAGAACTACAGGCCAATTTCTCTTATTAATATCGATGCAAACATACTAAATAAAATTCTTGCCAACCGAATTCAAGAGCACATCTAAACGATCATTCACCATGATCAAGTAGGCTTCATCCCAAGGATTCAGGGATGGTTCAATATATGGAAATCCATCAATGTAATCCACTACATAAACAAACTAAAAGAAAAAAAAAACACATGTTCATCTCATTAGATGCTGAAAAAGCATTTGACAAATTTCAGCATCCTTTCATGCTAAAAGTCTTGGAAAGAGCAGGAATTCAAGGCCCATACCTAAACATAGTAAAAGCAATCTACAGCAAACCAGTAGCCAACATCAAACTAAATGGAGAGAAACTTGAAGCAATCCCACTAAAATCAGGGACTAGACAAGGATGCCCTCTTTCTCCATATATTTTCAATATAGTACTTGAAGTTCTAGGGAGAGCAATTAGACAACATAAGGAAGTCAAAGGGATACAAATTGGAAAGGAAGAAGTCAAACTATCATTATTTGCAGAAGATATGATAGTTTACTTAAGCGACCCAAAAAACTCCACCAGAGAACTTCCACAGCTGATAAACAACTTCAGCAAAGTGGCTGGTTATAAAATTAACTCAAGCAAATCAGTAGCCTTCCTGTACTTAAAGGACAAGCAGGCTGAGAAAGAAGTTAGGGAAATAACACCCTTCACAATATCCACAAACAACATAAAGTACCTCGGCGTGACTCTAACCAAACAAGTGAAATCTATTTAATATATATATAAATTTAGTTTTGAAAATATGACAAGCATGGTTTGAAAGAGTTTAAATCTTTATTGTATTTCCACTTTATAATTTCATAATTGTCAATTAAATATTGCTATATTGTATGTATATAACATCAATATATATTATATATATAACACATACACACATATACATATATTAGGGTATGGGTCCACATTCTTCCTCCTGGCTGGGGTGCTAGGATAACTGCTCAGGGTAGACAAAACGCAGGGGCGCTTTGCTATGTCACTTCCATGTCGCCATGATGGTGTGTGTCTCATAGCTCGTTGTCATCCACTCATGGAGGTACAATGCAGACTAAGGTGGGAAACAGTGCAGTCAACGAAGACTTCCTTCCATAGTGGTTCTTGATGAGAGAAAAAATCTCTGCTTGCCCAAACTGTTTATTCATGCTTGAAAATAGATACATACAACTTACTTTTGATATTCTAGAGGATAATTCCCTTTTGCAGGAGGAAATGAGGGAAGAGAGGCTGATTGGCTAAACCTTCATGCCTAGCTAGATACATTAGCATGGAGAACTCTGGGCTATGTGACTAGTGACCATGATCCTCTAGGGTGTCATGATCACATGCTCCAGGTCAGGAACATGATCGGGAGCAGACTCAACACCTACTGTTCTCAAGTGTGAAAATTGTAAGGGTTTCTTAATTTGATTGACCTTCCCAGTTTTTCTTTCTGGTGACATGGGTTCACATACTCCACAGTAGGATACATGCATATTCAGACAAACACACAACATAAAATAGGAACAAAAACTATATCTGAATATTTCATTGTTGAATATGCACAACCATGTTTGTATAATGGGCAAAACAATATTTCTCAAATAATAGAATACACTTTTATCAAAATCTTTCAAATGTTTTATAAACTCCCTTTATGTTAATCAAAACACAAACATATAAAGTAGGTAAACAGCCAAAAGAAATTGCTCAATTTCTTAATGTATAGTATGAGTATATTGATTATATTATTTGCCATACAAAATAAGACACAATTGTGAGTTATTACTCAAACTAATTTAAAATCGTATATGCTTAAAATACTCATCTGTTGACTATGAAATTTGAATTTTGTTCTTGTATACTTACACACTAGCTTTACTACAAAAATTATTTATAATATATTATGTAGAAATAATAAAGTTAAAACATTCCTATGTGCATCATACTGGTCAACTTGACACAAATTAGAATCACTTTGAAAGAGGAGACTTCAGCTGAAGGATTACCTCAATTAGACTGGCCTCTTGTCAAGTCTACATGTCATTTTATTGATTAATGATTTATGTAGGAAGGTCCAACCAATTGTGCGTAGTGGAAAGAGGCCTGCACTGTATAAGAAAGGTAGCTGAATCTTTCTGTGAAGTGGAAATCGAAACCAAAGAAACACTTTCCACCTCAAAGAGCTTTTGGTCAGTGTTGTCACCACAGTAACAGAAAAGGCAACTAGGAGGTTGGCAGTATTGTGATAGTGATGGCGTTTGGAACATCAGACTGGAAAAGCCATTGAGTGCTCAGAGATTATTGGTGCATCTGTGGGAACATCAAAGATTAAAAATTCTGAGAGAAAAGCAAATAACAGAGCCTGCCTTGCAAAACTTCAGAGAGAAGTTTAAGTGTTCTTCAAAGAGTATTAGAACTGTTCATGTGATATATTTCAATTAAGAATCTGTGGAAGTGAAACCTTTCTTTTCTGAGATAATAGAGAACATAGTTTAGCTGGGGCTGAAAAGTCAGCTGTGAATAACAAGACCCCATCAACATTTAGGCAATATCAGGATCCTGTACCATATTAAAATTGAGCAGTCAGGGAGATGAGGAACACTCAGTGTAGCAGAACACTCAGGAGCATATGAAGGGCTAGAATTTATGTAAAAGCAAGAAAGCCTTTTCAACTTGGCATTATCAGCAAGTCTGAAGCAGCTGCCTGCTGAAAGTTACTGTGGCCTAACATGCTTAATGATTTAGTAAGCTGGGTTATTGTTCTTATAGATGAAAGCTTTGACTCGGGAAGGAATGTCAGAAGGAAGATGGAAAGGGGTTCATTCAATAATTAAATAGAGAAGAAATGTGCAAAACGTGTGCAAGTATTTTACCTATAAGAAGAAGCAGGAAAATGAAAAAGCAGCATAGAGGTCTGTCTACTAGAAATGTACAATTTGCTCATGATACTTATATAACTGATAATTAAAATGAAAATGCATTTTACTATATTTTGAATTTCTTAAGCTTATTACTGCTTGTCTTGTTCAAAATAATAATGAATCGTGTAGAATCTTCTATTCAATGAGTTCCTATATTTGATGTAATGAGTGAATGATTTAAAAAATATAAAAAAAACATAGGAATACTAGACAGGTATAGGCAAAACTTATTAAATCAATTGAGATATAAATTAGTCGAGGCATATAGGAAATGTACCTGTAAGCAGATTTGTATAACATGAGGTCAAGTGTGTGTGTGTGTGTGTGTGTGTGTGTGTGTATGTGTATGTGTAGTTTTGGGGCTATCTATCAAGTCGACACATAGTATTTCATTGGCTTCAAACTGTTTGAGCAGGCTATGATTAGCAGCTAGTTATGGTCAGGCATCTACCTTTGCTCATCTCCTCAGAATTGGGATTACCTGCACTTTTTATAATTTGTCTTCTGGGACAGGAATCAACCTCAGATTCCAATGTTAGTAAGATAATCCCATTACCTACTGAACTATCCTGTCGGTCTTTGAAATGAAGTATTAAATTAGATAATTTAGACAAAATATCCTGGGATATGTTACTCAAGTATTTGTTTTACCTAATACAATGATATTTTATTAGGGAAATGGTTAATGCAGACACATGATACCTTTTCTTACCCTTAATAACTATGCTAACACCTCATTCTAAAAGGAAGGTCAAGCAGAAAGACAGCCATAAAACCCAGGAAAAATGTTTATGTTCAGTTTCCAAGAAGAATGGATGGTCATATATAAATGTGATTGAACAAAATAGGATGATCTCATAATATTGAGCTGGAGACCTGCGTCTATGTAAGGTCTCCTTGCTTTCTTTGTGTAACATTCCTTCTTTTAGTTATGGAGTAGGGTTCATAAGGGTTGGGGTCCATTAAGGGAGGAAAGAGAGAATGGTCATTATAGGCTTTATGATATGCTTCTTACAGACAAACTATGATTTCAGTGTCCTGCCTTTGGGAAAAGGACTGTTGTGTTCTATAACTTTCTTGGGGAAGAAGAGATGCCAGAGCCAAAAGGAAGGATCAGGTTTAAAAAAATTTCACTCTCTCCATCGCCATAATAAAATGATGTACTTTGAGTCATTCATTTTGGAACTTTAATGTGAAATTTCATTTAGAAAATAATTCTTTTTAAGCAAATTGCATCAGAATTGATCAAATTGAACAAATGTATTTTGTTTTGTAACTTATGGCTTCCGGTAGTGAATATTAAGTGCACTTGGTACTTTCTGAATTTTAAAAGTCAGAGTTTAAATGGGAAAAAATTTAAAACATCTTTGGCATCTGTTTTAAATAATTTTGTAAACTTCATGTTTTTAAATGAAAGTTTTATGGAAGGTTTTCAAACTCATTACAGAGTAGGAAAACCTATTTGGGTATATTCAGAAAGTGGCTATTCTTGACTTCTCTTGGACAATCCAAAGAAATTATTGCAAGTAGATAAAGAGAAAATAAACATAAATCCTCCTCTTTCTTAGGTTGTCACAATAAATTCTATATAAAACTAAAACTATTTTAAAATATAATAATATCAGACAAGAATCTCAGACATTACACTTCTGCACTAATAATATGTGTGTAGAAAAATAGGAAAAAAATCTCTCTTTAAAAATAGTATAGTCTCTTTTTATATTTATAATAGTATTAATAAGGCATATTGAGAAAGGAGCCTTATTTCAAGTTGTTTATTCTCTTTACCTATGTAGAATCAGTGAAATGAAGATATGTCTTTGAGACTATTTTGACTGTTATCAGAGTATGGTTGATCTAGTATTTTTTTTTACAGTATTCAATCTCCATACCCCTAGAAGCAAGGGTTTTTTTCCTGCCCCTATATTCTCCATTAAAAATCCAATAATGTTACTCATGTAGGATGCTCTTTGTCTTGACACCCAATGCTTTCCTTCTACCAATAACATAATTATGACAGCTCTGATTTATCTGACAAGCCCACTCTCTATATGTTGTAGGTGTTCAGTGAAGGTTGAAAAGTTGAACTCCCACTTACAGAGTGGTAAGAAGAACAATCTGGCTTTTTTTCTCACTCTTTTCCCTCTATCCCTAACATTGTTCAAGATTTAATACTTGATGAATAATAAGTATCATACATAAACATTGAGTAAAATTTTAAAAGGCTTAGTGTGGAATGCATAATGATCACTAATGTAAAGCCAAGTTTGCTATACATCAATCATCTCACTAATTAGATTTTATTACCTAACACATCACCCCTGCTTACATTTGCTTCTCTAACACTTGTCCTTAATTTACATTAGCTTCTCACTTTAGTCTGGGTATACTTTCTGTATCACAGACTGAACCTGTGAAAATTTACATCTATGTGTTTAATTTCCTCTTTTGACAAAGACATTGTGTTTCTCTTGACTCTTATATATTAAATAATTTATTGGGCTTCACCTATTCTTATCATTTTAACAAGCTAGCTGATGGTTCCTTTCTCGCCTCTCTTCATTGTTTTTTGTACAGAGTTAAATCCTCATAATCTTTTTTTTCCTGGAATGCTATTAGATTTCTAGATACATATTCAATCTTGTCTCTTCCTAAAATTTTTGGATTTAGCACTCTGCCCATAGATTCATTTACTTTCCACTTTATAAACTGCTTACTTTCAATGTATTTTCAAGAAGTAACTTAACTCACATTTTAGGGGAATTTTAGCAATAGATATAGTTATGTATAATTTTCAGTTAAATAAACCCTACCAACATGCATGGATTCTCTGTCTTTTGGTAACCATTTCTTTTTGTTGTTGTTTTTGTCTCCTACAACTGTTAGATTTTAGCCCCTAAGCCACTGTTTATATTGTAACCTTGGTACCCTATATGAATACCAGTTTTGACCATGTCATTCAGTTATAGTTAATATTTTTGGTGACTACATTTTATGTTGCATAAAGTCTAAGGCCCTTATCATTTTTACAATACATCACAGGATTGATTAGCATCTTGGTAGAAGGCCATATCCTTTGTTCTTTCTCCATTTGATATTTATGCATGGACCATAGCAGCTCCCCTCTCCTGTCTATCAGTGTTAGGCATAATTTTACTTTTTCAAGTAAGCACTGAACAACTGATCCTGTTACTCAGAGAATAAGGCTTAAATACTATTCGATATGTGCTTTTTAGTTATAATTTATATAATTTTAGTTTTGTTAAAATTTTGTCATAATTATTTACCATTTCTCATACCCATAACCAAAACCATTTCAAGAAGTTTAAGGGGAAGTCTAGTTTTCTCTGAGGTGATTCTGTTTCTTCCTATTGAAGCCCCACATTTTAAAGTGAGTTAAGTTAGTGAATGATAGAGGTTTAAGATCTAACCTGGACTTTAACTGAATACCCTGAATGCCAGTATGGGAACTCGGTCGGCCTCTTTGCTCTTCCAGTAATTAAATGCAGGGAGCTACTGCTTTCTCTGCCTATTTCCAGTTTAATTCCTTACACACCAAGAAAATTTACTTATTGCATCTGAAAAACAAGATTAAAAAGAAATGAAGTTTTGTATCATGTCTGTTCATACTTATTATGCTTATTATGGTTACTTGTGAGTCATGTTAGATATGCATATCAAGGGATTTAATGGAAAAATTTGCAAAGACTTTTTTATCTCAATCCTTCAAGTTTATAAAGATATATTCAATTTTCTTTTCACGTTTCTTTTTCTGTCATTATGTCTTGAAGCTGAAGTCAGGAGTCTCTAGCTTAGAAAATGTCTGTCAAAATATGAAGAAAGCTAAGTGAAGAGAGAGACTCACTTTAAAGATGCTTATTTTAATGCAGAAAAAGGCTAGTGACCTCTTAACTCAAAAGAGGATGGATGGATTCAGTTTTGAAAGGAGAGTTCCTTTCCTTTAGAAGAACTGGAATAATAAACTGTCAGTCTCTCCAACTTGGTTTCTGCCTGAGTAGCTTTTATCAATGGTCCTGTCATGATGTTGAAATTGAGAGCTCCTGCTATATTGTTTCATAAATCTAATTATCTAGAATCCTTGCAGTATCAGCAGAAAGAGAAATATGAGCAACTCTTGTATAACTTTTTTAGCCTTAGTTTAACATTGTGGGGTTATTTAATGTGTTTACCAAGAGTTATGCATTTGTATTACTTGAGTACAGACCTTAGAAAGCCAGAAATGATCCTTTTCTGTTGTTATTCTTGAAAAGTTAAATTATTGGGGGACTAGAATTATTTGAACTACTGGCAGTGCTAGTAGATAGGCTGATTTTAACAATGTCATCACTATTCAAGAAATTTGAGCATATAGTGTAACTTTGTTTACTACTCTTCCTCCACACTGTCTAATAGGTCTACTCTTCTATTGTATGATGCCGTGGACAATATCCCTTCACAAAGTTATATCCAAATTTCAGTTATACATCTACATCAGTTTTGGTGCATTAGTGGTAAATCCAGAGTCACTAGCAATGTATCGGTGTTTCAATGTGCAAAATAGGAAGCAATTTCCCTTAGTGTAAGTTAAGCAAAAATCACTCCAGATTTGAATTATTGACTTATCACTCTCTATTTCTTCTTTAATTCCCTGTTCTATGAGACTGAATCTGTGCCTGTCTGAATTCTGTCCTGTTTTGTTTATTCCTGTTGCCCTGTCTGTGATGTGTGTGTGTCCCTCCCTAATAAAGAGCTTTTAATCTATGTTTTATGAATAGCACAAAAAGCATTGTATGGGAATATGGTAATAAATATTTTACAAAATCCTTTAACAGTTTTATAAATAAGATCCCACCTGACCTAGATCACAAACAAGTGTTATTAATCAATACAATATAAGATACTCATTTTACAAGGCCACTCTCAACATATATTTACAGTTTCTAAGATTTACTATATCACACATGTACATACAAATATTATCCATTGTATTTTGCATTAAAGATTAGCCTATAGTTTATAATTACAGCTATGTGTTTGGTTAGGTTGCACAAGCAGATTGCATGGGAAATCCAGAACAAGTAAATTTGGCTGTTCCGTAGTAATGTGACAGGTTAAAGAGTTTGAATGCACAGTAGGATAGTAGTCATGAGTATTAAGTGAACTTGTGTGTACTATTATCTTTAGCTGTAAGGCCCAGCAAAAGTTCCATTCTCTTAGAACATAAAAGATATTTCTATAATAATGTATTACCACACACTTTATTAAATTTTATACCTTCCCACTGTAACTGAAAAAAAATAGTTATGAATATCCAGTGATAAGACATGAAACAAAATCTCTACACTGTTAAACCAGTTAATATTTTATAGGTCTTTACACACAGACACACACAGACACACACAGACACACACACACACACACACACACACACACACACACACAGGACAGTCATGACAATCCTCCAGCCTTAGTCTTGCTTGTCTGTGGTGTTCAGCAAAGAGGTTTGCGACAGCCTGCCAAACCCAAATATTACAGTTTTGTTAAACTCCCTTAAATATGCCCATTCATAGCATTGTATTAACTTGAAGATGTCTAAAAATATTAACCAACACCAAGCATATTCTACATGAATAGTTATGTGAAAAATACCATGTAAATTCTTCACTACATTTCACTGTAGAGCACAAAACTACTATTTTTCCATTGATGTGGTATTGGATCAGATGCCTGGGAGCCCTTATTGTTCTTAACTGTCCATTAAGCATTAAGGCAAAGTATGGCTTTGCATGCTGGTAGCCTAGTCTGAGAATTCAGCTTAAAATTGAAATCAGGAAGCAAAATTAAAAATTAAATTGAAATATTTAATTCAATATTTATATCTTTGTGTCCGTGTAAAATCAGAAAAAAAAAAAAAAACATGTGTTTAGATATAGGGAAGGACTAGGTACTAATAGGTAATAGATTAATTAGCTTGGTTTAATCACTCTATATATTGTGTTTGTATATAACCACCCAACATTCATATACATACATATATATGATATATATGAAGTATACATGTATTATATCATAATCTCATTTTGAGTATTTTGTATATATTTAAATATATATAATAGTTTATTAACTTTTGTGGTCGCGTCTATCGCCAGCAAGAAGGACACAAGACAAACAGGATCCTTCCACAGACGATTATTGCGGGGTTGATTGCAGAGGCAAAAGACCAAGAAGGGAAGAACGGTGCATCTTAAATAAGCCTAGGCTAGACATGTTTCTACCTGATTGTTGCATGCCAAGATGCCTCATTAGCATGCTCCGGGACTGAGCTGCGACCCACCAAACCTCTACCCGCGCATGCGCAGTAGGGCGCAGAGTGGAGTAAACAACAGCACAGAGCTGACTCATCACAGGAAATGGGCACCATCTTGTAATGGCGAAAGTGGCTTCCTACAAACTTTAAATTAAACATAGTCGATAGTTTTTACCGTCTGTCAAGATGGTTTTTTTCATGTGACAAGTTTTCCAGGGTCCATACATTTTTCAGCAGAACCTCTGCCGAATGTTCACAGACAGGGCAGTGTAAATAATGTCATTAGTGTGTATATGTTCTTTGGTAGCTGCCTTATTTTTAAAACTGAATAATAAATATGTTGTGTCAGTGTTACACACAGAAAAGATAGTTTTACGTTGCATTCTTCATCTTATTATTATCGCGTATCCTGGTGTTCAGGATCAAGCTCAGAGACACAAATTTGTCATATGTTAATTAAAACTTCTGCCAAAAAGCTATGGTTTTACCTCTGTACTTATTTTTTAGATCAGCTAAAATTATTTTTAATTTATAATGTTTCAAAAATTAAGTAAAATATTGTTTGTTATAATTTAGATAAATATATATTTTAAAAAGATATATTTCATGTATACATATATGAATGTTGTGTGGCTATATACAAACACAATATATGGAATTTTTACTTTATGAAGATATTTTACTTAAATATGTCAACTTGTATCTGTCACAGAATATATCTATGTAAAGATAGATAGATTTAGATATAATTGTATATATAATTATATATATAATTGTATAGATAATTGTATATATAATTGTACGTATAATTGTATAGATATAATTAGATATAATTATATATATAGATATAATTATATATAGATATAAATGTAGATACAATTTTCAGTCTCTATCAAGACAACATAAAAATCAGTCTGCCTCTATATAGGAAGAGCAATAGTCGTTAGCTCTTTGTCTTCATTACAACACTGCACAGAATGCTTGACTATTATCACATTCTGTGGAATGTCATTTTAGTTCAAGAGAAAAATAAGCTCTAATATTGTGAAAATTAGATCCTCTTCCTTTTTAGCTCAAAACATTTGCATGGTGGATCTGAAGAGATGGTCAGAGCTAACAATGCTTTCTGTGGTTCAGTTTCTAGCACCCACATGGCAGCACACATCTAATTATGACTCCAGATAGTATGCTTTCTTTGAGCTCACACTTTTATATAGCATGCACAAAAATCACACAAGCACACATACAAATTTTGGGATGAATAAGTACACATACATATGGTGTCAGAAATGTCTAATACTCAGTGCTAAACTATATTTTGCTGGGTCTGGTTACACTAGTTACATAAGTCATAGGATTCCTGAACTAAAACTCAAAAGCTATGATTTTAAATTAAATTAAATTGAATTGAATAAAAGCTCTCTCTCTCTCTCTCTCTCTCTCTCTCTCTCTCTCTCTCTCTGTGTGTGTGTGTGTGTGTGTGTGTGTGTGTGTGTGTGAAGCCATTGGCTAAGAAGGATATCAGAAAATTCCCATCTGGAAGCAGCATCACATCAGACACAGGGAGGTTAAGACCTAGATCTCTGACTGCATCACTGTGCTATTGAAGGCCTCTTTGTATCTGTGACATGGAGATAATCATAGATACCAATCCATTGAGTTTTAGAGTGGTGGACAAGAGTAATTGCACATTGCAGCACTTAACATAGAAGCTTGACATTTAACAAGTATTCCACAAATGTTAGCCCTAATCATAGTAGTAATAATAGCGCACTATAAAACCTCTTCACCTAATGTATGGGAAGAATAATGTCCTAGTCATTTTTACAGTAATGGACATAAAGAAATACTGATTGAATGTGAGGCCAAATTTTAAAAGGCCCCTTGGGGGTAAATTGGTACACCAAACATCGATAGACACAGATGCTGGCGTGAAGAGCAGGCAGAGAGCATGACGTGATGAAGGCACGTCACAGTCTCAGAGGTGCTAGAGCCACAGTGGCCTTCTTGAGGTCCCTTAGGACAAACTTTCGTTAGTTGAATACAATTAATTGCTTCAGATAATTTTGAAAAATTATCACTCTTCATTTCAATATAATTTGATTATCCATGTATTATTGACTTGACATCAAAATGTTATATTTCATTTTAAAGTTTTAGTTTAGTTTTATTACTCCTTTGAAAATTTTATATAATGTGTTGTCAACATATTGATGTGCCTCATCCCCGTTTGCTTGCCAGCATCTCACCCATCCTCTCCCTTCCCCTAGCATTTTGAGATTACTTCCTCTTCTTCCATCTTTCTCAGCAAGTCCAGTTTGTATTATCCATCTAGTCCATCTAGCAGGATTGGAGCCTGTTCTAGGATGTACTTAGTGTATGAGTGTCCCGTCATTAAAAACAACATCGACAACAAAATTTCCCTTTTCTAACAGCAAGCAATGCTAATAATTCTCAGCTAATTGTGGATTCCATATGCCCATTTGCACTTTATGCCAAGATTTTGCCTAGCTGGAGCTTTCATAGGTCTTCCATATGCTGTCTAATTACTGTGAGTTTATATGTGCATAAGCTTTATTTTGTCTGGAAAAAATTGTTTCTTTAAAAATTATTCTCTGCCTTTAGCTCTAATATCCTAGACATACCAATCATGTTATCCCCTTTTCTGCAAAGATCCTTTAGAAAAGAGATTAAATTTAAATAATAAACATGGAAAGTTATTTAAATTTCAAATAATTTCCACAAGATTATTATTTCTCATTCAATGACAATCAAATCTGTAAGTCTCAAATATTTAAACAGTTACAAGATAAACTCAAACAGTTAAAGACATATATTTAAAACCCCATTTTTTAAAAACACAACTTTGTGCTTATGATTGTATATTTATTGGTATATGATAATGAAAAATAAAATGCCTAAGTATTAAGAAGTAGGTTGATCCAGATGAATTTGAGAATTGCTCTTTCTAGATCTATAAAGAAATGAGTTGGGATTTTGATGGGGATCGCATTGAATCTGTATATTGCTTTTGGTAAGATGGCCATTTTTACTATATTGATCCTGCCAATCTAGGAGCAAGAAATATTTTTCCATCTTCTGAGGTCTTCTTCAATTTCTTTCTTCAAGAACTTGAAGTTCCTGTCATACAGATCTTTCGCTGGTTGGTTAGAGTTATGACAAGGTACTTTATGTTGTTTGTGGCTATTGTGAAGGGTGTTATTTCCCTAACTTCTTTCTCAGCCTGCTTGTCCTTTGAGTACAAGAAGGCTACTGATTTGCTTGAGTTAATTTTATAACCAGCCACTTTGCTGAAGTTGTTTATCAGCTGTAGAAGTTCTCTGGTGGAGTTTTTTGGGTCGCTTAAGTAAACTATCATATCATCTGCAAATAATGATAGTTTGACTTCTTCCTTTCCAATTTGTATCCCCTTGACTTTTTTATGTTGTCTAATTGCTCTCGCTAGAACTTCAAGTACTATATTGAAAAGATATGGAGAGAGAGGGCAGCCTTGTCTAGTCCCTGATTTTCGTGGGATTGCTTCAAGTTTCTCTCCATTTATTTTGATGTTGGCTACTGGTTTGCTGTAGATTGCTTTTACTATGTTTAAGTATGGGCCTTGAATTCCTGCTCTTTCCAAGATTTTTAGCATGAAAGGATGCTGAATTTTGTCGAATGCTTTTTCAGCATCTAATGAGATGACCATGGGGTTTTTTTTTCTTTAAGTTTGTTTATGTACTGGATTACATTGACGGATTTCCGTATGTTGAACCATCCCTGCATCCCTGGGATGAAGCCTACTTGATCATGGTGAATGATCATTTTGGTGTGCTCTTGGATTCGGTTGGCAAGAATTTTATTTAGTATTTTTGCATCTATATTCATAAGAGAAATTGGCCTGTAGTTCTCTTTCTTTGTTGGACCTTTTTGTGGTTTAGGTATTAGCGTAATTGTGGCTTCAAAGAATGAGTTGGGCAGTATCCCTTCTGTCTCTATTTTGTGGAATAGTTTGAAAAGTATTGGTGTTAAGTCTTCTTTGAAGGTCTGGTAGAATTCTGCACTAAAACCATCTGGTCCCGTACTTTTCTTGGTTGGGAGGCTTTCTATAACCCCTTCTATTTCTTTAGGGGTTATGGGACTATTTAGCTGGTCTGTTTGATGCTGATTTAATTTTGGTATTTGGTATTTGTCTAGGAAATTGTCCATTTCCTCTAGATTCTCCAGTTGTTTTGAGTATAGACCTTTGTAGTAGGATCTACCCAGGATAGCTAAAACTATTCTCAACAATAAAAGGACTTCTGGGGGAATCATTATCCCTGACCTTAAACAGTACTACAGAGCAATTGTGTTAAAAACTGCATGATATTGGTACAGCAACAGGCAAGTGGATCAATGGAATAGGATTGAAGACCCAGAAATTAACCCACAGACTTATGGTCACTTGATCTTTGATAAAGGAGCCACAACCATCCAGTGGAAAAAAGATAGTCTTTTCAACAAATGGTGCTAGTTCAACTGGAGGTCAACATGCAGAAGAATGCGAATTGACCCACTCTTATCTCCTTGTACTAAGATCAACTCCAAGTGGATCAAGGACCTCCACATAAAACCAGACACACTGAAACTATTAGGAAAGATACTTGGGAAGACCCTGGAGGACATAGGCACAGGGGGAAAGTTCCTGAACAGAACACCAATAGCTTATGTACTAAGATCAAGAATTGACAAATGGGACCTCATAAAATTACAAAGTTTCTTCAAGGCAAAGGACACTGTCAGAAGGACAAAACGACAACCAACAAAGTGGGAAAAGATCTTCACCAACCCCACATCCGACAGAGGGCTAATATCCAATATATACAAAGAACTCAAGAAGTTAGACCCCAAAGAACCAAATAACCCTATCAAAAAATGGGGTACAGAGCTAAACAAAGAATTTTCACCAGAAGAAATTCGGATGACTGAGAAACACCTTAAGAGATGTTCAACATCGTTAGTCATCAGAGAAATGCAAATCAAAACAACCCTGAGATTCCACCTCACACCACTCAGAATGGCTAAGATTAAAAACTCAAGAGACAACAAATGCTGGCGAGGATGTGGAGAAAGAGGAACACTCCTCCACTGTTGGTGGGATTGCAAAATGGTAAAACCGCTCTGGAAATCATTGTGGCGATTCCTCAGAAAATTGGGCATGTTCCTTCCAGAGTACCCTGTCATACCACTCCTGGGCATATACCCAGAGGATTCCCCTGCATACAATAAAGACACATGCTCCACTATGTTTATAGCAGCCTTGTTTATAATAGCCAGAAATTGGAAGGAGCCCAAATATCCCTCAAAGGAGGAATGGATACAGAAAATGTGGTATATTTATACAATGGAATACTACTCAGCAATTAAAAATAATGAATTCATGCAATTTGTAGGTAAATGGTTAGACCTGGAAAATATCATCCTGAGTGAGCTAACCCAATCACAAAAGAATACACATGAAATGCAATCACTGATAAGTGGATATTAATGAGCCCAGAAGCCCTAAATACTCAAGGCACAATTAGCAAGTCAAATGATTCCCAAGAAGAAAGGAGAGGACCCTGGGCCTGTAAATATTGGATCCAGTTTTGTAGAGAAACTGTGGGGGGAGGGGGAATGATTGGGGAATAGTTGGGGGGGGAGAGGAACTATGGGATATAGGAAGGGGGGAACTGGGAAAGGGGAAAGCCTTTGGAATGTAAACATAGAATATAGAAAAAAGTGGATTTGTTCAGAATGAAATCTCAAAAGCAATATCATTTCTAGTATCTAAAAAGTACCAATAAATATACTTAATTCAGGAAAAAAAAAGAGAAGTAGGTTGATCACCTTCCTTATCCTAGTATTAAGTCTTGTCATTCATCAACAGCTGAGTGATTTTGCTTATTGCAACACAGAGCTCCAGCTCCTGAATAATCACTCAGAGTACATGGAGACACAACTATTTTCTCATGGAAACTCTAAACTGGCAAATGCTCAAAAAAGATGGAAACTATTGAAATTATATGTATGAACTAGGGGAATTGAAATTCACACTTTTCTAAACCCATTTGAAAACCCATGATGTTGTGCTTCCAATTTTTACCAGCAGTCACTTAGTTTATATTTGTCTCCATCCAATCTTGTTTGATAATCTCACAAGTGTACATACTTCTCATAATGGGACAGCCCTGTGCTCGGTATGCATCAAGTGATTAGCAGAGGTGGCGTACCACTGCAGACACTGCAGAGCTCTCTCTCTCTCTCTCTCTCTCTCTCTCTCTCTATATATATATATATATATATATATATATATATATATATATATGAAGTTTTCTGTATGAAAAGTGTGGAGCAAATGAGTATAGCAACTCAAAATTAAAATTTAGTGAAATGTCTCACATGTGGTTTCTCCTGATAAAGAATTGACAAAGACATCTTCTGTAGTTAGAAGTTTACAATCATGACCACAAAGTGCATAGGCTCAGATTTCTATCAGTGGCAAAGGCAAGGTCCCAATGAACTGATTTCACACTAATTTTAACTCCAGTTCTCCAGTCTCTCATCCTGGTTACTAAACCTGATTCTCTCAACTTTCTGACATTTGACAAGTCTTTCATATTCCTTTTCTATTTACTTGCCTCAGAGACTTTAGATGGATTCTTCTACAATTAACATGCATTGACCCACACCTCATAGAATAATAATATAATGAATCATCAAGTGTTTTATTCAGAGTTCTAGAGAAAATCTTCGCAAAAAATGAATTTAATAATTAGAATACTGGTGGTACTTTAGGCCGCTTTACTCATATGATGACAAAAATAATTCACTCAATACATTTTTACTCAAATTTGACTTATTAAAACTATAAATTCAGACTAGGTGGATCTCTACAAACATCTGGCTTCTAATTCTTCAAATAATGAATTGATCAAAATAGCTGAGTTGTTTCATTCTTTTTGCTTATTAGGAATTATGAAGTGTTCTGACTATCATTTAAAGTATTTGTTATGATTTGGGGTGGAGAGGATCTTGAAGGAGTGGCAGGAGGAGGAAACCATAACCAGAATATATTGCATTAAAAAATCTTATTTTCAATAAAAGAATAATAAAACAATAACAAAATAGATTTCTCCTTGGGTTAAAAATATTTTAAAAAATTAACTTTTTTGAAATATATTTACTGTGATATAATATAAATATAAGGGAATACAGCATTATTTGTATCAAATCCATGAAAATTAATTATGATGTATTAACTTAGAATTATAAACATGTTGAAATAAAAGTGAATGTTATTTAATTTCTTGTACATTTTATTAGGTATGGGATCATGTTTTTTTTTATTATTGGATATATTCTATATTTACAATTCATTTCCCTTTTTCTGGTTCCCCACCCCCAAAGGTCCCACATGTCCTTTTCCCTCCCCCTGCTCTCTCATCCACCCCCTCCCACCTTACTGTTCTTGTACTCTCCCACAATGATGTTTTGGTCCATTCTAGCACCAGTGTCCACTCCTTTCTTCATGTGAGACATCGCTTGATATGTGATTTATGTCTTTGGTGTTCCAAGCTTCTAGGCTAATATCCACTTATCAGTGACTGTATACCATGGGTATTCTTTTGAGACTGGGTCACCTCACTTAGTATGACGTTCTCCAGCTCCATCCATTTCTCTAAGAATTTCATGAATTCATTGTTTCTAATGGCTGAATAGTACTCCATTGTATATATATATAGCACATTTTTGTATCCATTCCTCTGTTGAGGGACATCTGGGTTCTTTCCAGCTTCTGGCTATTATATATAAGGCTGCTATGAACATAGTGGAGCATGTATCCTTATTGCATGCTGGTGAATCTTCTGGGTATATTCCCAGGAGTGGTATGGCTGGGTCCTCCGGAAGTATCACGTCCAGTTTTCTGAGGAACCGCCATACTGATTTCCAGAGTGGTTGTACCAGCTTGCATTCCCACCAGCAGTGGAGGAGTGTTCCTCTTTCTCCACATACTCTCCAACACCTGATGTCTTCTGAGTTTTTAATCTTAGCCATTCTGACTGGTGTGAGGTGAAATCTCAGGGTTGTTTTAATTTGCATTTCCCTAATGACTAGTGATGTTGAACATTTTTTAAGGTGTTTCTCAGCCATCCTAATTTCTTCAGGTGAAAAGTCTCTGTTTAGCTCTGTACCCCATTTTTGGATAGGGTTATTTGGTTTTCTGGGGTCTAACCTCTTGAGTTCTTTGTATACATTGGAAATTAGCCCTCTGTTGGATGTGGGGTTGGTGAAGTTTTTTCCCAATTTGTTGGTTGCCGATTTATCCTTTTGACAGTGTCTTTTGCCTTACAGAAACTTTGTAGTTTTATGAGGTCCCATTTGTCTATTCTTGCTCTTAGAGCATAAGCAATTGGTGTTCTGTTCAGGAATTTTTCCCATGAGCCGATGTCTTCAAGGGTCTTCCCCAGTTTCTTTTCTATTAGTTTTAGTGTGTCTGGCTTTATGTGGCGGTCCTTGATCTACTTGGAGTTGAGCTTAGTGCAAGGAGATAAGAGTGGATCAATTCTCATTCTTCTGCATGCTCTGAGTGGGCTAGCAGCGAGGGGCCACCTTGCCTTGGGACACAGCTCGGAATTCTAGCAGCTGGAGTCAGGGGTTCATGTTTTAAACAAATGTTCTTGCTTTGTCTTCAGAAAAAATGAGAGAAAAAAGTACTTGAATATATCAATCTAAAAATATTAACTGAGCAAACTTGCCAAAATCAATAATTCCATGAACACTATATAACTGAATCTTAGGTATAATTATTTATTTTCCAATTTGTTATTCTATAAGGTAGTAAAGACATACAATCTAAATAATTCACTGATTCTACTTAACGTTATTCAGCCAATGTTTTTGTCATGTTCAGCTTTGTCTTTGTTGTCCAATTTATCTCCAATGCATATTTATTTGCAATTCATAAACAGTCTCTGGGCTACTCTTTATATAGTTTACTGAAATCTTTTGTTGTTGATATACATAAAGCTTTAGATGTGACAAAAGAGGAATTCACTAAGTGGAAATATATTTCGCTAAAATATATTTCCTGCAGTGGTCATCAATGAGCCAAATTCTTTAATAGCATGTTGGTTCAGTGTGTTTAGGTATAGGAATATACCACTGGCCCCTAAGGAAAATGATGGAGCAATCTGCATTATTCAATTCACTTTTTAATTTTTACTTTTTGTATTTTTTATTTAAAATTTTATTACATTTATCTCTTCTCATTTTTCTCTGCAAACTCCCCAATGTTAATGCATAAAATAATATTATAAAGATTGAAATATATTTGTGTATATATATACATATATATAAAATCATGCATATACATGTATAAAATAGCAAGAAATGAAAAAAGTCTGCATTTTTCATACTGTTAGATTTCTAAATATTTTAAGGATACTAGAGGTCTTAGATACAGGACATTTGGGTACATTATTTAATATTAACACTGGTTATCATTTTATTGAGAAGTTAAACTTTGTATCAAATAATATGGATAATTCAAAGTATGTGAACATCCCATGTTTGATAGATATAGGTAAGTATTTGGGGCTTTTCAGGAATGACTATGGGTCTGGACCAGAGGTCTTGGTGACACCTAGCATTTGACTCCTTAATATTATATGGTGCTTAGAGAGAGTTGAGCCCTGAGAGTTGTCCTCTGACATTCACATTTGTACTATGGTAAGTGTGAGTTCATATTGATACACACATTTTTTTTTTAATTTGAAGACGCCCACGAGGTAAAAAACAAGCCAACACAAAGAAAAACTCATGTTTCCTCTACCCTACACAAAAAATTCCAGGCAATGAAGGAATTGTGAAAGTGGGCAAAACAGCCTTCCCAGCAGACTATGCTCATTGATTATTCAATCAATACCCAGTAGTCAACTCTAAATAAACCAACTACGTTTAAGTAACATCATGCTGATTGAACAGGTGGTATTTATCCATTTTGTGAGTATGTGTGTATACACATACTTTTATATGTGGAACAACTCTTCATAAAAAATAGATGCCTTGAATTTGAAAGAGAGCAAGGTGGGTATAAGGGCTGGTTTAGAGGGAGAAAAGGAAGTGAGAAGTGATACAATTAGATTATAATCTCAAAATTAAATGAATAATTAAGTTTTCAGTTAAAGCTCGATAGCTGATGTCGGCAAAGGGGAGATAGAGATGTTAATGCTTTTATCAAGGACATTCAGACAGACTGTATATCCCTCTTCATTATGAGGTAGCAATAAGAAGATAATATATAAAGAAAGAAGTTGGTTCTAATTAGTAGACAGATCTTTTAGAGCCTTGGGCATCGACTTCCTAATTTACAGGGCATGTAGAAATAAATTTCTCTTGTTAACAAATCAGCACATATTAGTTTGCAATTATAACCTAATGTGCACCCTCTGTTCCACATCCCCTATCTCCAAAACGATGTCCCTATCCCCTACCGCTCAACCCCACCCAACCAAACCTCTAAACCCCCTAGGGCCAATCTCTGGCAACTGAACCCAGACCTGGCATTCCTCTGCTGTATGTGTGTTGGGGGCATCATATAAGCTGCTGCATGCTGCCTAGATGGTGTCCTAGTGTTTGAGAGACCTGTGGGATCCAGGTTAATTGAGATCCCACAATAAGCTGGTCCTCTTATAAGGACACACTCCTCCTCAGCTTCTTCCAGCCTTTCCCTGATTCAACCACAGGGGTGAGCAGCTCCGGTCTATTGGTTGGATGTAAATATCTACATCTAACTCTTAGCTGCTTGAGTCTTCTGGACTGCGGTCATGATAGGCCCCTTATTGTGATAGCTCCACAGCCTCAGTAATAGTGTCAGGCCTGGGGACCTCCCTTTTAGCTGGACCCCACTTTGGGACTGTCACTGGAACCTCTTTTACTCATGCTACTCTCCATTTCCATCCCTGCAGTTCTTTGGGTCAGAGTTGTAACTGTAGGATGGCAACCCCGTCCCTCACTGGATACCCTGTCTTCCTGCTGGAGGTGGGCTCTATAAGTTTCCTCTCCCTATTTTTGGGCATTTCTTCTAAGGTTCCTCCACTTGCATCCTGAGATTCTTTCACCTCCCAAGTTTATGGTACATTTTGGAGGGTTCCCCAACCTCCAACCTCCCAAGGTTGCCTGTTTTCATTCTTTTTGCGGGCCCTCAGCGCTTAAGTCCTTTTTCCTCACCCAATACCAGATCTGGTTCACCTATTCCCACCTCCCCAGTCCACTTTCCCTTCCAGGTCCATCTGTCCCTCCCCACTTATGATTGCTTTCTTCCCCGCCCCCCCCACCCCAAGTGTGTTTGAAGCATCTTCACTTGGGCTTTTCATCTTGTTGAATTTTTTTGAGTTCTGTGGACTGTACCTTGGGTATTCAGTACTTTTTATTCTTTTATTTTTTGGCAAATATTCACTTATTAGTGAGTACATACCGTGCGTGTCCTTTTGGGTCTGAGTTACTTCAGTCAGGATATTTTCGTGTTCCATCCATTTGATTGCAAAACTCAGGATGTCCTTGTTCTTAATAGCTGAGTAGTATCCCATTGTGTAACTGAAGCACATTTTCTGTATCCATTCTTTTGTCATGGGATGTTTGGGTTGTGTCTAGGTACTGGCTATCACAAATAAGACTGGTATGAAGGTAGTTGATAATCATGCGCCCCAGTAGCATGGTGGGGCATCTTTGAGTATATCCCCAAGAGTGGTATTGCTGGGTTTTCAGATAGATCTATTTCCAAATTTCTGGGGAACTTCCAGATTGGTTTCCAGAGTGGTTGTACCAGTTTGCAATCCTACCAGTAATGGAAGAGGGTTCTTCTCTCTCCACATCCTCGACGACATGTATTGTCATCTGAGGATTTAATCTTACCCATTCTGATTGGTGTGAGGTGGAATCTCATGGTAATTTTGATTTTCATTTCTCTGACATGAAGGACTTTGGACATTTCTTTAGGTGCTTCTCGGCCATTTGAGATTCCTCTGTTGGGAATTGTCTGTTTTATTCTATACCACATTTTTTTTTGTTGTTGTTGTTTCGGTTGTTTGGATTTTTTGGTGGTTAGCTTCTTGAGTTATTTATGTATTTTGGATATTAATCCTCTATCAGATATGGTGTTAGTAAAAAATTTTCCCAATCTGTAGGTTGCCAGTTTGTCTTATTCTCTATCTCCTTTGCCTTACGGAGGCTTTCCAATTTCATGAGGTCTCATTTATCAATTCTTGTTCTTAGAGCATTAGTAATTGCAGTTCTGTTTAGAAAATTTCTACTTGTGCCAATGAGTTCAAGGCTCTTTCCCACTTTTTTTTCCTTTAAACTCAGTGTATCTGGTTTTATGTTGAGGTCCTTGATCCACCTGGACTTGAGCTTTGTGCAAGGTGAAAAATAAAGCTCTATTTTCATGCTTCTACATACAGACATCTAGTTAGACCAGCACCATCTAATGAAAATGCTATTATTTCCACTGCATATTTTTTGGTGTCTTTGTCAAAGATCAAGTATGTGTAAGTGTGTAGTTTTATTTCTGGGTCTTAAATTCTATTCAATCGATAAATGTTTCTGTCTCTGTACCAATACCATGCAGTTTTTATCACTATCTGTCTGTAGAAATGCTTGAGGTCAAGGATGGTGATTCCCCCAGCCATTCTTTTATTGTTAAGGATTTTAAGGATTGTTTTTGCTATTCTGGGCTTTTCTTACCTTTCCAGATGAATTTGAGAGTTGCTCTTTCCATGTCTTTGAATAATTATGTTGGGATTCTGATGTGGATTGCAGTGAATCTGTACCTCGCCTTTGGTGGGATGGTCATTTCTAGTATATTAATTCTGCTAATCAAAAAAATTTCTGCTATTCTATGAACATGGAAGATCTCTCAATGTTTTGAAATCATCTTCAAATTCTTTCTTGAAAAAGTTGAAGTTATTATCTTTTACTTATTTGGATAGAGTTATTCCCAATATATTGTATATTATGTGTCGCTCTTGAGAAAGTTCTTTACCTAATTTCTATGTCAGCCTGTTTATCATTTGTAGAATGGAAGGCTATTGATTTATTTGAGTAAATTTTATGTTCAGCCACTTTTCTGAAGTTGTTTATCAGCGGTAGAAGTTCTCTGGTATAATTTTTTTTGGGGGGTTTATGTATACTATCACATCATCTGCAAATAGTGATACCTTTATTTCTTATTGGCCATTTTGAATCACCTTGATCTCTGTTTGTCATCTTACTGTTCAAGCTAGCATTTCAACTACTGTATTGAATAGATATAAGGAGAGTGGGCATCCTTCTTTTGTCCCCGATTTGAGTGGGATTGCTTCAAGAATCTTTGTATTAAATTTGATATTGGGTGTTGTTCATATTATGTTTAGGTATGGTCCTTGAGTTACTGATCTCTCCAATACTTTTAACATGAAGGAGTCCTGTATTTTATCACTTTTTCTGCATCTAAGGAGATGATCATGTGATTATTTTCTTTGAGTTTGATTATATAGTGGATTAGGTTGACAGATTTTCATATACTGGATCAACCTTCAATCCCTGGGATGAAGCCTCCTTGATTGTGGCGAATGATGGTTTTGAAGTGTCCTTGGATTCAGTTTGCAAAATTTTATTTAATATTTTTGCATCAACATTCATAAGTTAGATTGGTCTACTGTTTTTTTGTTTTGTTTTGTTTTGGTTTTTTTTTTTTTTTGGTTGGGTCCTGGTCTTGTTTAGATTTTATAGAGTAAATTAGTGTTCCTTCTGTTTTTATTTTATAGAAGTGTGAAGAATATTGGTATCAGGCATTCTTTAAAGGTACAGTCAAATTCTGCACTAAATCTATCTGGCCTGGGGCTTTTATCGGTTGGAAGATTTTTAATGATTTCTATTTCTTTGTGCAATTTGAGCCTTTTTAAATAGTTTGTCTGCTTTTGACTTAGCTTTGGTTATGTGGAATCTGTCTAGAAAAATAACAATTTCATCAGAATTTTCCAGTTTTGTTGAATATAGACATTTATTGTAGGATTTGATGACTTTTTTAATTTCCTCCATTTCTGTTGTTATGTCCCCCTTTTCATTTCTGATTTTGTTAATTTGAATACTGCCTCTGCGCCATTTAGTTAGTTTGGCTATAGGTTTACATGTCTTGTTGCTTGTCTCAAAAAAACAGATTTTGATTTTGATGATTTTTTGTATTGTTCTCTTTGTTTATTATTTAGTTGATTTCGGACCTGAGTTTGACTATTTCCTGCCTTCTACTCCTCTTGGGTGACTATGCTCCTTTTTTTCTAGAGCTCTCATGTGTGCTTTTAAATTGTTAGTGTAAGAACTCTCCAGTTTCTTTACCAGGGCATTTAGTACTATGAACTTTCCTCTAAGCAGTGCTTTCATTGTGTCCTATAATTTTGAGTATATGTCTGAATATTCATTAAATTTCATGATTCTTTAATTTCTTTTTTTCTTTATTACCTGACCAAGTTATCAGTGAGTAGAGAGTTATTCAGTTTCCACATGTTATTTCAGTCTTCTTGTATTGCTTGAGGGTTGTTGGGTGACGAATTATATGGCCAAATTTGGAGAAGATAGCATGAGGTGCTGAGAAGGTGTATTCTTTTGTTTTAAGGTGAAATATCCTATAAATATAGGAATATCTATAGGATATCTATAGGAAATATCCCATAGAAATATCCTCTAGATATTATAGAAATATACTATAGATATCCTATAGAAATATCCTATAGATATTGTATAGATATTTATTAAATCCATTTGGTTCATAACCTCTATTACGTTCACTGTATCTCTGTTTAGTTTAAATTTCAATGACCTGTTCACTGGTGAGGGTGGGATTTTGATTTCTTCCACTGTTATTATGTGGTGTTCAATGTGTGTTTTGAGCTTTAGGAAATTTTTTTTTTAATGAATGTGGGTGCCCTTGCATTTGCAGCATACATGTTCAGAATTGAGACTTTCTCTTGGTGGATTTTTCCTTTGATGAATATGGAGTGCCCTTCCTCATTATATTTGCTAATTTTTCACTGAAAGTCTATTTTATTGGATATTAGGTTGGCAGCTCTAGCTTGTTTCCTGGGACCATTTGCTTGGAAGACCTTTTTCCATCCTTTTACTCTGAGATAGTGTGTCTTCTTTATTAAGGTGTTTCTTGTATGCAGCCAAATTCTGAATCTTGTTTGATTATCAAGTTTGTTAGCTTATGCCTTTTTATAGGTGAATCGAGTCTATTAATATTGAGAAATATTAAAGACAGATGAATGTTGGTTCCTGATATTTTTGTTTTTCTAAGTGGCTTTGTGTGTTCCTGGTTCTGGCATTTTGGATTTTTGTGGGAAGCATAATATTTTCTTTGGTGTAGATAACTTCATTTTGTTATTTTTCTTCTAGGATCCTATGTAGGGATGGATTGGTAGATAGATATTGTTTGAATTTGGTTTTGTCCTGTAATACTTTGGTTTCTCCATCTATGTTGATTGAGAGCTTTGCTTGATATAGTAGCCTAGGCCAGTTTTATGTTCTCTTAGAGTCTGCATGACCTCTGAACAGCCTCTTCTGGTTTTCATGGTCTCTGTTGAGAAGTCTGGTGTCATTGTGATAGATCTAACTTTGTATGTTACTTGGCGCTTTTCCCTTGCAGCTTTTAATGTTCTTTCTTTGTTCTGTGTGTTTAGTGTTTTGATTATCATGTGATGAGAGTATTTTCTTTTCTGGTCCCATTTATTTGGTGTTTTATAGGCTTTGTGTACCTATATGGTCATCTCTTTCTTTAGGCTTGAAATGTTTTCTTCTGTGATTTTGTTGAAAATCCTTTTGGATCCTTTGAGCTTGGAATCTTTGTTCTCCTCTATTCTGATTATTTTTAGATTTGGTCTTTTCACTGTGTCCTGAATTTCCTGGATGCTTTGGGTTATGAGGTTTTGTTTTCTGATTTGAATTCTCTTTGACAGTTGTGTCATTCTCCTCTATGTATTTTCTACATCTGAGATTCTATCTTCTGTCTCTTGTATTCTGTTTTTGATACAAACATCTGTAATTCCTGACCTATTTTCTAGGTTTTCCATTTTGAGGTTTGCCTCCATTGTGTTTTCTTTATTGTTTCTACTTCCACTTTTAGGTCTTGGACTGCTTTATCTAGTTCCTTCACTTAATTGATTGTGTTTTCCTGTATTTCATTAAGGGATATCCTCTTTAAGAACTTATACCTATTTTTCTATATTTTCCTGTATTTCTCTATGTGAGTTTTTCATATCCTCCTTAAAGTATTCTGTTATTTTTATGAGATAGGATTTTCAGGTGTGTTGGTGTATTCTGGGCTTTCTGTGCTGTGAGAACTAGGTTCTGATCATGCCCATGTATATTGGCTTCTGTTACTTATGGTCTTGCATTTGCCTCTCCATATCTGGTTATTCCTAGTGTTTGCTGGTCTGGGTAACTCTTTCTGGAGTCTGCTTCTTGTGTCCCTGGGTTATAACAGGTCTCCCAGTAGGCTGGTAGGCTTGCAGCCCTGGCTGTAGCAGACCACCTGTGGGGCCTTCCAATTGGAGACTCTTCAGTGAGGCAGAGAAACTGCTGATATGTTGCCCTGCCTGCAGTAGACCTCCAGGGAGGCCTTCAAACTGTTAGGTCTTCAGAGGAGCAGTCAATCTGTTGTCCTGTGTGAAAATATTCTCCAAGGTCCCTACAGACTGTGGTTTCTGTTTTCCTGTGTGCAGCAGAAGTCCTGGGAGGCTTTAAGTCTGTCAGCTCAGCTGCCCTGCATGCCACTGAGTGCCTTGGAGTTCTTCAGACCCTTGTGTCTGTTATCCAGTTGCCCTGTGTACATACAAGCTCCTGTGATGCCTTCAAGCTTTGGTTTCTACAGAGGAGCAGATAAGCTGGTGATCAGTTGTTCAGGTTCCCTGTGTGCAGCAGATCTCCTGAGAAACTTCAGGCTGTGGTGTCAGTTGCTTCACTTCTCTGAGTGCAGAGGATCCTCTAGGATGGCCCAGATTATTATGTCTTCACAGGAGCAGACAAGCTAGCAGTCTTCTCCAGCAGAAAGGACTGGTTGGAAGGGGAGAAGGAGAGTGGCATTCTGGGTGATCAGTCCCATGTCCACTGGCAGCTCTGGGACTTCAGGCAGGGAGGCATTCTTACCAAGTGCTCTGATTGTAGTGGATCCTCTAGGATGATTCAGGATATAGTGTCTTCACAGAAGCAGACCAGCTAGCAGTCTGCAACAGCAGAAAGCAAGCTTCTTCTTTTTCTAATTTTCTATTAAAGCATCTACAAGGGAAACAAAGTTCTTTTAAGTTCTTAGTACATTATTGGAAAATGATTGGTTCCTATCCCCTGAACATGGAGGGAACTGGGGATACCTTGTAATCTTACAAATCCTTGCCTTTACATCTTATCACTTTAATAAACAGAAAACATTCCAATTTCATATTTGCCTGTATTATTCTAGTTCAGGAATACTTTGTGAGTTGTGACCCCTTTGGATATTGAAAAATCTTTCCAGGGGATCATCTAAGATCACTGGAAAACACAGATATTTGCATTATGATTCATAAAAGTATCAAAATTGCAGTTAGGAAGTACAAACAAAAATAATTTTATGGTTGGAGGTCACCACAACATGAGCAATTGCATTAAAGGTTGACAGAATTAGGAAGGCTAAAAACCATTGTTCTAGATTGAAAACCAATATAATTATTTTCTAATTTTATCTGAAAAATATCTTTACTAAGTACAAGCATTTGTATTCATTTGTAGATAAGAATAATATAGAACAGAACATTTAAGTAGTGCATGGCAACTTATTTTATTGTGCAGCAGTGGAATAACTAGGTCCTAGCCCTCTGCGTCTAAGTTCAATAATCTTTTACTATATTAAAACATCTCAATAACACATATTTCTTCAATTATAACCATTTATTAGATCAAAGTGTTATTTTCTATCTCCATGATAACACATGTATAAATCTTTGGCCATGGTTTTTATTGTATGTCACCAGCTAATACGGTTTTGACTTTGATTTATAATTACCCAAAATGTTGCCTTTCAGATATTTTAAGTGTAGAGAATGTCTTGCAGAAGCATTTATTTTTTGCTGGGTATTCAGTAAGGTTCTAATTTATCTCTATATCACAGAACTAAGACTTTAAAATCTTTTAAAATAAATGAATTATAGATTTTCCATGGATTGGCTTCACATAAATGAGGTCAATTTTACTCACTTTCTCTACTATTTTAAGAGTTAATACAACATAAAATAGCATTTTTAAGTAGAATTTTTACTTCGCATCTCCTGTCTTTATTTCATAAGGACTGTGTAACATTAATGAGTCAGACTTGATAGATAAGGGTCTATGATTAGGAGCTAGCAAATAGAATAGTATTTGAAGATATTTTCTATTTCCTTCAGATGTTCAGAGTCATCCAGTGTTCTTGACAGAGGAAATCTTGTAATAATTAGGTGGTAGACGTACTGTTGTTTATTTTGTTCTCAGTTCTGTTCCTGCAAGATACACTGAACTTCTGTAAAGCTTCTTACTTTCACTGGGCATTGTGTAAACAAGCTATTAGAATTTTATATGATACAACCCTAAATCATAACTCAAAAGTAGCATGCAAGGAAATGTTGTCTGGGAGATAAATGCTCAGAGAAGTAAGAGAAATATCGTATTTCCAGGCACTAGGTACGATCTTTGGCATCTACTGATTTAACACACACCTGGTTTCATCACTGAGCGGATCCCACTAACATCATGTTCATGTCATTGTCACCCTAATCTCAGGTTAGTACACAGAAACAACACACCTAGAAACAAGGAAACAAATCAAAAGACATTCTGGCAGGGAAGAAATCCAGAAGCTTGCTACGTCTGCATTCCTAAATAGCTCAGATGTTTCTGATGGAACTGCTTGTATGTGTGGACCAGAAGTGAAAAGGAGACACTTGGCTGTGAAGCAGATATGTGGAAAATAGCACAATTTTCTGTCCACAAAGGGAACTGAGATACAAAAATTTAATGATGAAATGATATGTTGTGGTAGCTGAATATTATGCTGCAACACTTTAAAAATAAATCAGCACTGTGTGGCCATGTAGCCTTCAGAAACAAATGAGATTTCTATAACCATATTTGGTTATAGAATGCATGCCATAGAAATACCAACTGCAGGTTCATTAATGAGCACAGTGTTGTTCAAAGGAAGACAGATGAATCAAATGCATAGTAATTGAAGCTCTGTGAGTCTGAGTGCACAGGACACACTGCATGGTCAACCAAGCATGTTTCAAAAATAGGAACATTTGAGTCTATTAGCACTGAGTGTGTGTGTATTTGTGTGTGTGTGTGAGTGTGTGTGTGTGTGTGTGTGTGTGTGTGTGAAAGAGAGAGAAAGAGAGACAGAAACAGAGAAACAGAGAGAGACAGAGAGACAAAGAGATTACTGTATGGACATGCTTGTGTGTAAACATGTACATATGGTCCATAATTTTATACATGTGTGCAAAAGCAGGTGATAGAATTTTATACTCTTCTTCTATTACTCTCTATCTTATTATTTTGACAGTTTCTCACTAAATAAAGAACTCATTGAATTTACAAGGCCAGATAGGTCAATGAGGTTTGTGTTTTTTTCTATCTCTGACACACACACACACACACACACACACACACACACACATATGTGTCTGGTGTGTGTCATATATATATATATATATATATCTTCCCATGGGCTAATGTCTTCTTCTGGATGCCTACCCTGTATTTTTGCAATTCTGACTCAAATATTTCATCTTTCATAAATTATTTCCAACTTTCCAAAGAGGAAGTGGTCACTCTTTTAACCCTAATTATAAGCTTCTGCCAGAAGTTTAAGCTAGCAACCATCTTTTGTGATGAATAGCTGGGAATCAAAAGAGGCATTTCCTCTAATTCCTGGTAACCACAGAGATTAAGACTTATTCATAAATGATAATTTAACCAAATTCAAAACAACTCTCCTGAAAATACTTCATCTGTGTTTATTGGGAAGTTTTTGAGAGTAAGGTAAGCAGATCATGCATTGACATAAACATCAATTATCTTGGTAAGATGTGAGTAGACATTTCATTGATAATAGATGTATATCTGTGGCGTTAATGGTGGCTAAGTCAAGAAGTTTTACTTCAGACCATATGTGGTATTTTTGGCTAAGATCTTTGTCAAATTCTTGTGCTCTTCAAATCTGATAGTAAAAAGAATCTCTTATAAGCATCACCCATCAATAAGCAAGGTGATGGCCAATGAGCTGAGACAGGGAAAAGGAGGTGGTACACTAGCAGAAAGAGAGAAGATTCTAGAAAATAGTGGGAAAATAAAAGGAGATACAGGGAGAGCAGAGAAGAGATTGGAGCAATTTCCCCAGGGAGAGGCAGAGGAGTTACTGAAGACTATGTAAAAGAAGAAACAGGCTAGACATAATGAGAGGTACTAACTAAGTGGTAGACATAGAATAGTGTAAATGGATTAAATAAGTTATGAGCTAGTCAGGGAATGAGCCAAAGAGTATGGCCTAGGTGTTTATTAGTAAATATTTGGTCTCAGATTTGTCATTCCAAAAGCAAGGGCCTGAAAGGAAAAATGGATTTTTTTTAAACATCTGGTGATACTGAGAATGCGTTTGAATGTTCAAGAGATGTGCATTATTGATATTTTAAAATTTATCTTACCAAACATTATCCAAAGACTATAAACCTTAAACTACTTAAAATTAAAATAAATACCTGTTGCTTTCTCAAAGTATGATACAAGATTTTATCTATTCATTCTACAAATTCAAAAGTATTCAAGTACCTTTTGAAAAGTTATCATATCTCTACTCCACTTAGAGAAATATTCACTCACGATGGTGTACTTTAAAAATGAATTTTAGATGAGGTGATTTATATTCTCATTAATACAAAAATAAGTTATTATTATATTTGGCCCTAATCTTATCTTTTTTTCTGGAGCTTCCTAAAATATTGAGAATGTCATTTAATATCGGATACTGGCTAGTTTTATGTCAACTTGACAAAAATTGCAGTTATTAGAAGAAGGAACCTCAATTGGAAAAAAACGCCTCCACCCGATTAGCCTGTGGATCATTCTAAGCATTTTATTGTTTAATAATTGATGTGGAAGGGCTCAGTCACTGTGGATAATGCCAGTCCTGAAATGGTGATCCTGAAAAATTTAGGAAGATACACAGAGGATAACATGGAAAGAAAGCCAGTAAGCTGGACACATGCATGGCCTCTGTGTGACCTTCTGTTTCTAGCTTCCTGCTCTGCCTGATATTCTGCAATGTGTATATCAGAGACAGAATGTTACCTGGAAGTGTAAGATGAAATAAACCTTTAATTTCCAACATTGCTTTTGATCATGGGGTTTTATCTCAACAATAGAAATCCTAACTAAAACAAGGTATTAGTATACAAATGTGTGTGTGTGCATGTGTGTGCGTGCGTGCCTGTGTGTGTGTGTGTGTGTGTGTGTGTGTGTGTGTGTGTGTATGCTTTCACTGGGATTTAGGACTCAAAACGATTAGGCTACACCGGCTTTGTGGCTAGTGAGAACCAGGATTCCTAACTGTTAATGTACCCAACACTGAAATTACAAACAGCCATACCTATAGGGCTTTTCATTTGATAGCTAGGGATCAAATTAAAGACCTCATGCTAATGAGGTAAACAATTTACAAATTGAACTATGTTGTCATTCTGACATCATTTTATATGAAATTTTATTGAATACTCAATTCCATGTTTTCAAGACTGTTGGTGTCTATGGCTTGAAAAATATGATATAATGGAGCTATTTTAAAATCGTATTGTAAGAAAAATATCTAAGAACTACACAATATTTGCTGATGTTATTATATATGTAAGAATGTCTTATTCATTTGATCCTAGTACCATTTTGCATATATTAAATTGAGCTTGAGGAGCTATGTCCAAAGTTGCAGGGTAACACAAAATCAGTGTTTTAATTATTGTGCTGTGGTCTAATGGCTCTAAGTAAAACACACTCATATTACAGGTTTGGCCTTATATACACAGTCAGAAAATATTGAATGTATTAAAACCTCTGTTTTCTTCAATTGTTTAAGTTAGAATAGTTCCTATAACAATGGCAGCTTCATTCTGGATAAGCAATAACTCTCTCCAAACTGCTCTGATTTCATTTATTTCCATCTGGTCTTTTGACCATTTACTATATATTTCTGGTTGAGGGAGACAGTGCCAGATTTTATGTACTCTAAATTACCTACAAAAATTCATGGCATCATGAAACTTCCAGGGGCAATTATTAAGAGATTTTAAAATCAGGGAACTATAATTTACTATATTCACTTTTAGTGAATGTGTATAATCTTTATTCTTTACAATGACTATTATTAAGTATTAACCAATGTTTCCAATGGATATAAATGTGTCATTATTTTTAATGGAACCAATAAAGAACTTGAGTTAGCAAGAGTCTGATTTTTTTCATTAATCACAATGACTGATGGTTCTATTAAGAGTGTGAAAAATGCTGGTTTAAGGAAGATAACAGAATAACAAACAAAACTTTGGGTGTTAGGGAAAATTTCTTTAAGATAAATGTTAGAGTTAAACTTGCATCAGTCTGACAACCTAGCCTAGATTTAGAGTAACAGAATTCAGTTGAACAAAAGTCTTTCAGCAGTTGTCATTGCCCATGAATAAAATTGACGGACTGAGATTTTTATGACCAGGTGTTTCCATAAAAGTTGTCTGGGTATGTTTTAAGTGTGTCAGCACAGCTCTGTGTAGAGAAAGGCATTTAAATAGAAAGCTGTGAATTTTCCTCCCATTTCATTTTTTTAACACAATTGCCAGGTTAATTCCTTGACTATAAATAAACCATAGATTATGAATGGTGGGCATATAGAGAATACAGCAGGAAGCAAAAAGTAAACCATAAAAACTGGAAGATAGGTGGGGTGTTAGAAAGCTGGAGGAGGAAATCAGGAAGGAAGAGAATAAAGGTGGAGATTTAGGAAAGGAAAATAGATTTGCCCTGTTTATCTACTGCTAGGATAGGTCAGTGTACAGCTGAGTATGTGAATAAACACAAGCAGCATGAAGAAGCTCGGTGTAGATCTTGATGATGCTAGTGTAGCACAGATACATTGTAGGCAGACCTGTCTTCATATAGCCTTGCGCCTTGTATACTCTTGCTTCTTATGTCTGCACACAGAGAGATGGAGATCAGTGCTTTAGGCAATGTGGCTTTTTTATGATGGAAGCTACACGCATCTGTTTATCCAGACTGTGACTTGTTTCTCAGTTAATTTGTTTTCAACAATTCACATATTAAGAACTGTTTCTTACCTTCTCCATTTTACCTCATATTACCTTATTACCATATTCCATTTTTTTCTGCAATGCTTTGAATTGTTAACTTGACAAAAACCTGCAATAATCACCTCATGAGAATCGCAGTAAAGGTTAGTCTGTGAAGAACTTTTCTCAGTTGAATATTTGAGGTAGAAATATCTACCCTGAGTGTGGTCTTTGAATTATACTCATGTGAAAAGCACCAGTGAGGCAGTAGGCAAGCATTCCTTACTTATTGTTAATGCTTGTAATGGGCATGATGTAACCAGCTTTGCTTTAAGCTCTTGTTTCCATAGGCTCTAACTTGAAATTGTAAGATAACATTGGCTCTCTTCCCCTTAAGTTGATATTTAATGTTATTTTACTCTAGAAATAGATATGAAACTAGGACACACTTGTATTTTAAATTTTTCTTACACTTCAGAAAGTTTGTGTCCTTTTGATTCTGTGCAGAATAGAAATGATCTAACTTGTGCTGCCACCATATTTGACTTGGCTCTTTCAACTCTCTTCTTGGCCAATACATGGGATCTTATTATCTTATAAAATTAAAAATAATTTCTATTTGTCATAAGTTTAGAGAAATTTGCTGATTACTGCCAAAGAGCATCCAGTTCTAAAAAGAATTCATACCAGACTTTCCTAATCTCTTTTAAAGCAACAGAGATTAAAAATTAAAACATTAAAACATTGAATTGCCTAACATTAAAGACACCTTGACTTATAATATGGTCTGTATAAATTATGGAAAAAAATTAAAAAGATATACAGTGTTCTTAGTAGACTTTGCAGGCTACTTTGTAAATAGTTTTATAAAATAGACTTTGTAAATATATGTATACTTAAACCATTGCATTATATAAATAAATAATAAACTAAAGAGTTTTTGAGGGTGCACCAGCATACACTGCTGTACTTTTCAGGGAGGAGACAGGAACACCTTCATCCTATGTTTCAGTCCAGGGAAAGTCATGCAGTAATCTCTTCTTAGTTATGGCATTTCTTCTTATTTCTTTTCTTTAAAAGTATCCTTATTATTCAATAATTCAATCTCTCTCTACAAATGTCATCAAATATAAAGAAGAAAATTTCTTCTAATCTATTGCTGGAATCACAAAACAGAATTTGGACTTTTTAACAAACTCCTTATTATATTTTTTGAGTCTTAGAATTATGATATCAAGAAGGAAAATTGATAACTATGTCAAGACTAGTAAGATGAAATTCAAGCCAAAGTTACATAGTTATTTAAATGTAATTTGATGTGGTTTGTTTCTTCTGGCAAAGAAAGTCTGATATGAGTCAATGTGGTAAAATAGTTATATCTTCTTACCACATTAATAAGCATTCTTATGTATGTAAGACTTATTGGCTTTAGGAAAGATTTCATTGAATCCCCAAATTAAATCAGACCTTCCAATCTCATTCTCATAAAATACTCTATAATTTTTCATCTTAGCAATTATCACATTTTATAATTGCATAATGATATAATTGCCTGATTAATATCTATATTAAACTCTAACTTGCGTAGGTAATAATGGAATTTATTTTGAGAAAGATACCAAGTGCTCTTCTTTTTTTTTTTGTAACTTTTAAAAACTCTTGACACATGTTATTACAATGGCAATGCATTTCTATTTTCTTTCTCTTATTACGTTTAATTGTTTTTGTGTATATGTGTGTTTGTGTACATGTACATGTGTGTGTATGTGTGTGTGTGTGTGTCTTAGTATCTGTCTTTCTGTGCAAATACATGCTGTAGTGTGCCTATAGAAGTCAGGGGATGCCTAGTGAAAAGTTTGCTCTTTCATTCTATCATGTTAAATCCTATAGATCAAACTAAATGGTCAGATATGAGAGTAATTGCCTTTACCCAATGAAATACATCTCACTGGAACCTCAATGTCAGTCAGTTTTTATATCAGTTTTGGAGAACACAGATATTCAAGACTTAGGAACAATTATGAAGAATGGGGGGAGTAAATGAATATCAGATATAAGCCCAACATAGTCTAAAAGATTAATATTATATAAGTAGAAAGAAGGAAGCAAGCTTCAGTTTTTGCCACTGTACTAAATCCTGGCAAGAAAGAAGGCCCAAGAGTCCAGTCAATCTGACACTTGAATTTCTAGTAAAGCTTATTTGAGGCTTAAGTGTGTCTGAAATGAGAAAAATCCAAAATGCAAAGAAAAACAGAAGCAAACTAAAAGGAAGAGTAATTGCTGTGTGCTAACTATTTCTTCCTTTCATGACAGAAACCAACAGGCTCATTGCTATGAGAGCCCGAGTCTGTGCTAACTAACTGCAGAAGCTAAATGTCTCTCTGAATGTTAAATGAACAGAAATGAGAGCAGAGGAGGCCAATGATGGGAAAGCAGTGTCTACACTTCATGTAGAGTCCCACTTTCTAGTTTTCTAATAAATTTTAATATAGGTTTGATTTTTCATAACCTACTTTAATAAGGGCTTGCAAGCAGTTCAAACTCCCTTCTAGTCCACCACCCACCAAAGGTAGTGGAAAAAAAAGATTAAGGGTAAGTGTAGGTTTTAGAACTGTTTAAAAGATAGTTCTTTGGGGCTATTCCAATCTTTGTTTTCAGCAGCCTAGTCCACTCTCAAAACACCAACAAGAATCAGCAGCTGTAGTCCAGTCTACTTAGTAATAACCACACACAAGTCAGCAACTTTAGTTCAATCCAAAAGAAACCGTGGAGCCGCTCTAGTCTTCTCAAATCTATGGAATCAGAAAGAAGCTGCTGGAATATCATGAGAAGTTCTTTGCTGAGTTTGACTTTGAAGTAATGGCAAAGGAGATCAGCAATTCAATGTAAGGTGAACCAATATAAGAATGTCATCAGTGAAGAGTAGCAAGGTGAGGCAAGGTTAGTCAAGGCCAGAGCCTCTCCAACTGCCTGTGGGGTCACATTTATGTTCTTTGTAAAGATCATGCATCCTCTCATGTGTCTGCTTCAACATTCTTCCACATGTCTGCTTTAGTGAAACATCATTTCATCTGTGTCTCCTTCCTCAAAACATCCTTTTACTGGTCTGCCCCAGCAAAATATCATATGACATAACTCAGTTTCCAAAGAAACCAGAAACTTCCACTTCACTGTTATTAAATAATTAAAGTTTCAAACAATCTTTCAGTCTATTAATCTTTTAACATCTTTTAATTATTAAATTTCCATCAATGATTAATCTTCTGAATCTGCTTTTGAAATGCCCAGAAATATTGTTTGTCAAGTAACTAACCATCTTTTCAGGCAGACTTAGCTTGAGAAACAGTTTCTATAAAAAACACCTGAGAGATAGTGACAGGTCCACATTTTCTCAAGAAAAAAATTTAAATAACAAAAAACATATTAAAAAAAAAGATTATAAGACCTGAAACCTATATCCATGGTTAGCAAATAGAGAATGTGCTATAGAAAAACACATTCGGCTGAAACTTGCACAAGAATAACAATACTATGTTATGGGATATAAACTATGATTACAAGGTTAGGAAGGAGGAAAAAATGCTTAAAACACCAAAAGTTCTTTTTATGCAAGAGAATATTCTGTGGAAATCTTTAATTGTAGTTATCAATACATACAATTATATGTCTGCTCAATACTTAAAATGTATATAATACTCCAGAGTGAACCTTAATTTTAACAATGGATAGTATAGGCCACTATCTGTCAAAATGCATTAATAAATTGTTTTTAAACAAATCGGGTCGGGGTGAGATTTGTTCATATGGGAATCTTCAGTAAGCAGGAATAATAACTACTTGATTTCTCTACCTTAATTCCACAAATTGTCTCTACCTAAAATTAATATTTTCATAGAAATTAGAGAGCTCTGGGTCAGAGTTTCATAGCACTTGCTACTATTCCTGACAATCCATGTGCTGTTAGTCCCAGTCACTCAAGTCAGGTGGCTCAAATCAACCTGTAACTCTACCTCCAGTGGATTTGATGCCTTTTTCTGGCCTCCACAAACACTCTCACACACATTATATCACATGCAGAGATACAAGCACAATAATATACAAATAAATGAAAATATGAGACCAAAAACTAAAGAAATGACTCTACTCATGTCAGGCTTGTTGACCTAATAAGTTTATGAGGTTTCTACTATAGCATGGATGACATAAACCTACTCCAGGATGAGTGAAACAGAAGAGCTGGGCCAACAGAAGCATGCTGCCTAAACTTCAGACAATTTTCTGGGAGAACCTCACCTTCCCTGAATTTTTTTCCTGGTCTTTGAAATTTAGGAAGAGACCTTAAGGCCTCTGAGTCTGAAATTGTTAAGTCCTATCAATTTTATGAGTACATTTACTTCTTCATTTGATTTTACATCCTGACCATGGTTTCTCCTCCATCTTCTCCTCCCAATTCTGCATGCTGACCCCATCCACTTCTCCATTTCTCTTCAAAAAAGCTAAGCCTCTCATTGATATCAACCAGCTCTGAAATATCAAGTGACAGCAATACCAGGCACCTCTGTCCTATTGAGGCAGCCCAGTAGGAGGGAGGACAGGGGTTGCAAGACTAACAACATTCAGAGACAGCCCCTGTTCCTACTGTTAGGAGTACCTACATTGAAGACAAAGTGACACAAGTATAATGTAGTTTTATGAGTTTCTTAAAACTTGAGTGTTTTATTTAACATACACAGGATACTGGTCCTCTCTTCTTCCTCTAGGTAGAAATGTTTCAAATTTTTTTGGATGCATCGACACAACACAGAGGAGTCCTAATATGTAGGTCATAATTGTCCAATCCTTGTGGAGTTAGGCTCGGATGCCTCTTGTAGTCATTGCTATATCCACAGATTGTAGCTAACGGCATTAGTTCCCAAAACTTTCATAGCTACTTTTCATTGGAAATTTCTAAAATAGGCATGGCTGACAGAATTGTTGTTTATGTGGTTAATTGGATTTCTAGAACCTCTTCTCATTGAGCTGAGTTTAGAAACAGTCAGCGATCTAATGATCTGAACACCTCTCTGGAAATTCAAGTTGCCCTGGGTTAGGTAAGCATGCAGGATCCAATGTCATATAATATCTTAAAGACTATTCAAACTATTAAATACAAAGAATGTGAATTTGCTTTATCCATTTCCTGGGAGATCCCTCTTCCCCTCTCCCTTCCTATCTTCTCTCTCTCCTTGACCCTCCTTTTGTCTCGTCTCTGTCTTTTTTTCTCTTTTGGGTTTTCCATAGTCTGGGATGGCCTTGAACTTACTATTCTTGAACTAAACTGACATTCCTATTTCTACCAGTTCAGTGCCAGGATTATAGGCTAGGATCATTTATCCTAGTTCTGCTATTGTTTTAGAACATAATACCTTCCTAAATATATTTTTAACATGAGATGTAAATGCCATTCCCAACTTGATGGTTAACGATTTCCTCAGAAACAAGGCTAGAGAGCAATGTGTTAGAATAAAAAATGGGATTTCAGAAGAAGAACCCAAACTAACAGTAAAACACTCTCTTCACTTCTTTGGGTCTTTGAAGTATAGCAAGGTTTCTGTATTGTATGGCTAATATCCATTTATGAGTATATTCTATGCATGTCCTTTTGGGACTGAATTACTCATTCAGGATGACATTTTCTAGTTCCATGCATTTGTCTTAAAATTTTATAATGTTCATATTTTTAAGAGCTAAATAATATTCTGTAATGGCTATTCCTGTTTGTCAACTTAGCTATATCTGGGATGAACTCTGACCTGGACCTTGGCTTGGAGATCTTGAGTCTTAGTGGCTATGAATCCCAGAAGATTAAGACAGGAGGATATCTGTGTTCAAGGTCATCTGGGACAAAGCAAGTCCCAAATCCAGGCATGGTGGCACACACCTTTAATCTGGGCCACACCTTCTCCTGCAGACCTACATAAGGACATTGGAAGAAGGAAGATTCTCTCTCTCTTTCTCTCTCTCCTTTGCCTGCTTGCCTTGTGGGACTGAGCAACTGCTAGATCCTTGGACTTCCATCCATAGCTGCTGCTGACCATTGTTGGGGAGTTGAAATACTGACTATAAGTCATCAAAAAATTTCCTTACTATATAGAAACTATCCATGTATTTTGTGACTCTAGAGAACCCTGACTAACACATATTCTATTTTACAATAGAACATTTTCCATATCCATTCTTTGGTTGAGGTTCATCTGGGTTGCTTTTAGTTTCTGGCTATTAGGAATAAAGCTGCTATGAACATAGTGGAGGACATGTTCTTGGCATTTGGTGGAACATCTTTTGGATACATGCCCAGGAGTGGAATACCTCCATCTTCAGGGATAACTGCTTTCAATTTTCTGAGAAACTGCCACATTGATTTCCAGACTGGTTTTGCAACATTACAATCTGACTAGCAATGGGAGGAATGTTTCCCTTTTACCAAATCCTATGCAGCATACGCTGTCCCTTGAGTTTTTTATGTTAGTCATTCTGATTGGTACAATACGAAAGCTCAGGGCCATTTTGGTTTGCATTTCCTTAATGACTATGGTTGTTGAACATTTCTTTAAGTGATTCTAGGCCATTCAATATTCATTTCCTGAGAATTTTCTGTACCCCATTATTTGATTAGGTTATTTGGTGTTTTGGAATTATTCTTGAGTTCTTCATATATATTGGATATTAGCCATCCAAGAGACGAAGGGTGAATGAAGATGTTTTCCCAATCTGTAGGCTGTCATTTTATCCTATTGACAGTGTCTTTTCAGTAGAGATTTTTTTTTCAGTTTCATGAGGTCTCACTTATTAATTCTTTACCTTAATGCCTTAGCCATTGGCATTTCTATTCAAGAAATTTTCTCCTGTACCAATAAGTTCACGACTTTAAAAATTTCTTTTCTATTGGATTTAGTGTGTTTTCCATTGAGTCTTTGATACATTTGGACTTCAGATTTTTGCTGGGTGATAAATATGGATCTATTTCCTTCTTCAAAATGCAGACATCCAGTTAGACTGTCACAATTTGTTGAAGATATTATTCATATTCCTTTGTATTGTTTTGGCTTCTTTGTCAAAAATCAAGTGTCCATAAGTGTGTGGGTATATTTCTGAGTCTTTGATTAGATTTCATTGATCTATTTGTCTGTTTCTATACAAATACTATTCAGTTTTTCTTACTATTGCTTGGTAGTATTTTTACTCTTCAGGATCATTTTGGCTAACATGGGCTTTTCATCTTTCAATATGAAATTAATAACTGTTCTTTGAATATCTAGAATGAATTGTGTGAAAATTTTGATGGTGATTGCAAACAATCTGTATATTGCTTTTGGTAAGATGTCCATTTTCACAATTTTATCCCTATAAACCCATGATCAAGGGTGATATTTATATCTACTGATATCCTCCTCAATTTATTTCTTCAGGAACCTGAAGTTCTTGTCATACAAATCTTTCACTTGATTGGTTAGATATATATAAAGGTATTTTATGTTATTTGTGGCTATTGTGAAGGTTATTATGTTTCCCTAACTTCTTTCTCAGGCTGTTTATTGCTTGTGAAGAGGAGAGCTACAGATTCGAGTTAATTTTAACTTTTAACTTTGAAAAGGTTTTTATCAGCTCTAAGAGTTCTCTAGTAGAATTTTTGGGGTCACTTATATATACTTTCATATTATCCACAGATACCAATACATTGAATTCTTTTCCTAATTTTGTCACCTTGATCTACTTTAGTTGTCTTATTGCTCTTGCCAGAACTTAAAGTACTATATTTGACAGATAGGGAGAGAGTGGGCAGCCTTTTCTTGTCACTGATTTTAGTAGAAAAGCATTAAGTTTCGCATCATTTAATTTGATGTTGGCTACTGGCTTGTGCTACATTGCCTTTAGTGTGTTTAGCTATATACCTTGTTTCCATGATCTCTCCAAGATTTTTATCATTAAGGAGTGTTGGATGTCAAATACTTTTTCAGTATCTAATGAGATGGCCATGTGTTTTTCCTTTCAGTTTGTTTATGAGGTAGATTACTTTGATGGATTTTATATATTATACCACTGTGCATCCCTGAAATGATGCCTACTTGATCATTAGATTGAGTTTGTCATTTTATTTTATTGTATATTACTTTTATTTACACTTAAAATCTTATTCACTTTCCTGGTCTCCCCCCCTCCCTAGAAACCCCCAATCCCATCCTACCTCCCCCTTCTTCTATGAGGGTGTTCCCCCACCCACCAACACCAACTCCCTGTACTTGCTTTCCACTACACTGGGGCATTGAACCTTCATAGGGCCATGGCCCTCTTCTCCCACTGATGCCTGAAAAGGCCATCCTCTGCTACATATGCAGCTAGATCCATGGGTGCCTCCATGTGTATTCCTTGGTTGGTGGTTTAGTTTCTGGGAGCTCTGGAGAGTCTGATTGGTTGATATTATTGTTCTTTCTGTAGGGTAGCAAATCACTTCAGATCCTTCAGTCAATTTTCTAACTCCTCTTATAGGGATCCCGGTGCTCAGTCCAATGGTTGGCTATAAGAATCCAATTCTGCACTTGTAAGGCTCTGGCAGAGCCTCTCAGGAGATAGCTATTTCAGGCTCCAGAGAGAATGTACTTCTTGGGCATCCATTGAAACTTAAAATTTTTCCACTAAAATCAGGGACAAGACAAGGCTTCCCACTCTCTCCCTGCTTGTTCAATATAGTAATTTAAGTTCTGGCAAAAGCAATAAAACAACTAAAGTAGATCAAGGTGATAAAAGTAGGCAAAGAAGAAGTCAATGTATTGGTATTTGTGGATGATATGAAAATATATATAAGTGGTCCAAAAAAATCTACTAGAGAACTCCTAGAGCTGATAAACACTTTCTACAAAGTGGCTGAATAAAAAATTGGGTATAATATCCAGTATCTGTATATGGGATAGATCCATAGGTGGGACAGTCTCTGGATGGTATTTCCTTCAGTCTCTGCACTGAACATTGTCTCCATATTTGCTCTTGTGAGTATTTTGTTTCCTCTTTTAAGTAGGACCTAAGCATGCACACTTTGGTCTTTCTTCTTCTTGAGCATCATATGGTCTGTGAATTTCATCTTGGGTATTCTGAGCTTTTAATCTAAATATCCACTTAACAATGAGTGCATACTATGTGTGTTCTTTTGTGATTGGGTAACCTCAGTCAGGATGATATTTTCTAGTTCCACCCATTTTCCTAAGAATTTCATGAAGACACTGTTTTTTATAGCTCAGTAGTACTTCATTGTGTAAATGTCCCACATTTTCTGTATCTATTTCTCTGTTGAAGGACATCAGGATTCTTTCTAGCTTCTGGCTATTATAAATAAGGGTACTATGAACATAGTGGAGCATGTGTGCTTGTTATATATTGGAGAAACTTTTGGGTATATGCCCAGGAGTGGTGTAGCTGGGTACTCAAGTAATATTTTGTCCAATTTTCTGAAGAACTGCCACACTGATTTCCACAGTGTTTGGATCAGTTTACATTCCTACCAACAGTGGAGTAGTGTTCCTCATTATCCACATCCTCACCACCAACTGCTGTCACCTGAGTTTTGAGCTTAGCCATTCTGACTAGTATGAAGTGGAATCTCAGGGTTGGTTTGATTTGCATTTCCCTGATGACTAAGAATGTTGAACATTTATTTAGGTGCTTTCCAGCCATTCCATATTCCTCAGTTGAAAATTCATTGTTTAACTCTGTATACCATTTTTTTTATTTAAATTTTTATTTTCTATATTCTATGTTTACATTCCAAAGGCTTTCCCCTTTCCCAGGTCCCCCCACCATACGACCCATAATTCCTCTCCCCCCCAACTATTCCCCAATCATCCCCCCCCCACGATTTCTCTGTTCTGGGTCTACAAAACTGGATCCAATCTTTTCAGGCCCAGGGTCCTCTCCTTTCTTCTTCTTGGGAATCATTTGACTTGCTAATTGTGCCTTGAGTATTTAGGGCTTCTAGGCTCATTAATATACACTTATCAGTGATTGCATTTCATGTGTATTGTTTTGTGATTGGGTTAACTAACTTAGGATGATATTTTCCAGATCTAACCATTTACCTACAAATTGCAGGAATTCATTAATTTTAATTGCTGAGTAGTATTCCATTGTTTAAATATATCACAATTTCTGTATCCATTCCTCCTTTGAGGGATATCTGGGCTCCTTCCAATTTCTGGCTATTATAAACAAGGCTGCTATAAACATAGTGGAGCATGTGTCTTTATTGTATGCAGGGGAATCCTCTGGGTATATGCCCAGGAGTGGTATGCCAGGGTCCTCTGGAAGTGACATGCCCAATTTTCCAAGGAACCGCCAAACTGATTTCCAGAGCAGTTTTACCCTTTTGCAATCCCACCAACAGTGGAGGAGTGTTCCTCTTTCTCCACATCCTCGCCAGCACTTGTTGTCTCTCAAGTTTTTAATCTTAGCCATTCTCACTGGTGTGAGGTGGAATCTCAGGGTTGTTTTGATTTGCATTTCCCTGATGACTAATGATATTGAACATCTCTAAAGGTGTTTCTCGGCCATCCAAATTTCTTCTGGTGAAAATTCTTTGTTTAGCTCTGTGCCCCATTTTTTGATAGGGTGATTTGGTTCTTTGGGGTCTAACTTCTTGAGTTCTTTGTATATATTGGATATTAGCCCTTTGATGGATGTGGGGTTGGTGAAGATCTTTTTCCACTTTGTTGGTTGCCGTTTTGTCCTTCTGACAGTGTCCTTTGCCTTACAGAAACTTTGTAATTTTATGAGGTCCCATTTGTCAATTCTTGATCTTAGAGCATAAGCTATTGGTGTTCTGTTCAGGAACTTTACCCCTGTGCCCATGTCCTCCAGGGTCTTCCCCGGTTTCTTTTCTAATAGATTCAGTGTGTCTGGTTTTATGTGGAGGTCCTTGATCCACTTGGAGTTGATCTTAGTACAAGGAGATAAGAGTGGGTTGATTTGCATTCTTCTGCATGTTGACCTCCAGTTGAACCAGCACCATTTGTTGAAAAGGCTATCTTTTTTCCACTGGATGGTTGTAGCTCCTTTATAAAAGATCAAGTGACCATATCTCTGTGGGTTCATTTCTTTTTGGAATAGTTTGAAGAGTATTGGTGTTAAGTCTTCTTTGAAGGTCTGGTAGAATTCTGCACTAAAATCATCTGGTCCCGTACTTTTTTTGGTTGGGAGGCTTTCTATAACCCCTTCTATTTCTTTAGGGGTTATGGGACTATTTTGCTGATCTAATTGATGCTGATTTAATTTTGGTATTTGGTATCTGTCTAGGAAATTGTCCATTTCCACATTGCTGTCCATCACCAAAGGAAGTCAGAACTGGAACTCGAGCAGATCAGGAAGCTGGCTTGCTTCCCCTGCCTTGTTCAGCATGCTTCCTTATAGAGCCCGATACTACAAGCTGAAATATGGTACGACAAAGGACACTCCCCTGTTGATCTATAATTCAGAAAATGCCTTATAGCTGGATCTCATGGAGTCATTTCCTCACCTGTTATTTGTGGTAACTCCAGCTTGTGTCAAGTTTACACAAGCCAGAAAGTACACTAAGTATAGTATATCATCTGACACTAGTGAGTGACACTAGCGAGAGTGTCACTTCTTCCTTTCTTATATTTTCAAACTTATTAAATCAGAATAATTTTATTTTTTATTTATTTTCTATATTCTTTGTTTACATTCCAAATGATTTCCCCTTTCCTATTTCCCCCTTCTTATAACTCCCATAAGCCCTCTTCCCTCCATCAGTTCACCAATCAACACCCCCCACTTGTCTGTTCTGGTAATCCCCTACAATGCTGCATCAAGCCATTCCAGGACCAGGGCCCTCTCCTTCCTTCTCCTTGAGAATCATTTGATATGTCAATTGTGTCTTGGATATTCAGAGCTTCTGGGCTAATATCTACTAATCAGTGACTACATTCCATGTGTGTTCTTTTGTGATTGGGTTATCTCACTTAGGATGATATTTTCCAGTTCTAACCATTTGCCTAAGAATTTCGTGAATTCATTGTTTTTAATTGCTGAGTAGTATTCCATTGTGTAAATATACCACATTTTCTGTATCCATTCTTCCAATGAGGGACATCTGGGTTCTTTCCAGCTTCTGGGTATTATAAATATGGCTGCTATGAACAGAGTAGAGCATGTGTCCTTATTGCATGCCGGGGAATCCTCTGGGTATATGCTCAGAAGTTGTATAGCAGGGTCCTCCAGAAGTGTCATGCCTAGTTTTTTGAGGAACCGTAAAACTGATTTTCAGAGTGGTTGTACCATCTTGCAATCCCACCAGCAGTGGAGGAATGTTCCTCTTTCTCCACATCCTCCCAACACCTGCTGTCTCCTGAGTTTTTAATCTTAGCCATTCTGAGTGGTGTGAGGTGAAATCTCAGGATTATTTTGATTTGCATTTCCCTAATGACTAATGATGTTGAACATTTCTTAAGGTGTTTCTCAGCCATTTGAAATTCTTCAGGTGAAAATTCTGTGTTTAGCTCTGTACCCCATTTTTAATCGGGTTATTTGGCTCTCTGGAGTCTAACTTCTTGGGTTCTTCATATATATTGGATATTAGCCCTTTGTTGGATGTAGGTTTGGTGAAGATCTTTTCCCAATTTGCTGGTTACCATTTTGTCTGATTGACAGTATTCTTTGCCTTACAGAAACTTTGATATTTATTGAGGCCCCATTTGTCAATTTTTATCTTAGAGCATAAGCTATTGGTGTTCTGCTCAGGAAATTTTCCCCTGTGCCCATGTGCTCAGTGTTTTTCTCCAGTTTCTTTTCTATTAGTTTAATTATGTCTGGTTTTATGTGGAGGTCCTTGACCCACTTGGCGTTGAGCTTAGTACAAGGAGACAAAAATGGTTGGATTTGCCTTTTTTAGTATGCTGACACCCGATTGAACCAGCACCATTTGTTGAAAGGGCTATCTTTTTTCCACTGGATGGTTTTAGCTCCTTTGTCAAAGATCAAGTAACCATAAATGTGTGCTTTCATTTCTGGGTCTTCAATTCTATTCCATTGATCTACCAGCCTGTCACTGTACCAATACCATGCAGTTTTTAACACAATTGCTCTGTAGTACTGCTTGAAGTCCAGGATACTACATCCCCCAGAAGTTCTTTTACTGTTGAGAACAGTTTTAGCTATCCTGGCTCTTTTGTTGTTTCAGATGAATTTGAGAATTGCTTTTTCTTCCTCTCTAAAGAATTGCCTTGAAATTTGATGGGGATTGCATTGAATCTGTAATTGCTTTTGGCAAGATGGCCATTTTTCTATATTATCTTGATTTCTTCATCTATGTTAATTGAGAGTTTTGCTAGGTATATTTCCATGTTCTCTTAGGGTCTGTATGACATCTGCCCAGGATCTTCTAGCTTTTACAGTCTCTCGTGAGAAGTCTGATGTATTCTGATAGGTCTGCTTTTGTTTGTTACTTGACCTTTTTCCTTAACTACATTTAATGTTCTTTTTTGTTTTGTTCATTTGGTGATTTGATTATTATGTGAGATGAGGAATTTTTTCTGCTCCAGTCTATTTGGAGTTCTGTAGGCTTCATTTGTGTTCAAGAACATCTCTTTCTTTCGGTTAGGGACGTTTTCTTCTATAATTTTGTTGAAAATATTTACTGGCCCTTTAAATTGGAAATCTTCACTCTCTTCTATACCTATAATCCGGAGGTTTGGTCTTCTCATTGTGCCCTGAATTTCCTGGATGTTTTATGTAGAAGCTTTTTGCATTTTGCATTTTCCTTGACTATTGTGTCAATGTTTTCTATAATATCTTCCACACCTGTGATTCTCTCTTCTATCTCTTCTATTCTGGTAGTGATGCTTGCATCTGTGACTCCTAATTTCTTTCTTAGTTTTTCTGTCTCCAGGGTTGACTCCATTTGTGATTTCTTTATTGTTTCTATTTCCAATTATAGATCTTGGGTGGTTTTATTAAATTCTTTCACAGGTTTGTGTTTTCCTTTAATCCTTTTGTTTTTTCATGTATTTCCTTATGTCCTTTTAAATTTAAATTTATGTCCTTCTTAAATTTCTCTATCATCATCATGAGAAATGATTTTAAATCAAAACCTTGCTTTTCCAGTGTGATGGGGGGTAACCAGTATTTTGTATTGTGGGAGAACTTGGTTCTGATGATGCCCAGGGATCTTGCTTTTTGTTGCTTATGTTCTTGTGCTTGCCTCTAGCCATCTGGTTATCTCTATTGTTACCTGCCCTCAATGTCTCTGACAGGAGCCTCTGTGTCCTGTGATCCTGTTTATGTCAGAATTCCTCATAATCCAGCTGTCTCTGTGATCCTGTGATTCTGTGATCCTGTGTTCCTGTGACACTGAGATGTTATGTGTGTCAGAGCTCTTGAGAGTCAACCTGCCTCTGGGATTCTAAAATCTGATGTTTCTTGGTGTGTTAGAGCACCCAGGAGTCAATCTTCCTTTGGTTATTGTGTGACTCTTTCTGTGCGGAGCTAGTGGCCAAGGTCTGCTCAGGGCACTGGCTCAAGGCACTGGAAGGGTTGTTACAGTTTTATTGAGTCTTTTTACATGAGTGTTCATAAGGAGAATTTGTCTCAATTTCCCTTTCATTGTTTAGTCTTGGTGTGTTTTAGGTATCAGGGTGATTGAGAGCTTATAGAATGAGTTTGGCAGAGTTCCTTTTGTTTTTATTTTGTGATGTAGTTTGAACTTAGCTCATTTTTGAAAGTTTGGCAAAGTTCAACACTAAAATTATCTGGTTCTGGGCATTTGTAGCTCAGACTTCTAATGGCTGCTTCTGTTTCCTTGGGGGTTAAAGGACTATTCACATGGCTAACCTGATCTTGATTTAGCTTTTGTAATTTATATCTCTCTACAAATTATCCATTTCATTTATATTTTCCAAGTTTGTTGAGTGCATGATTTGAAATTAATATGTAATAGTTATTTGAATTTCCTCAGTGTCTATTGCTATGCCTCATCTATCATTCCTGATTTTGTTAATATGTATACTTTCTTTCTGCCTTTTAGTTTGTTTAGCTAAGTATTTATCTATCTTGTTGATTTTCTCAAAGAACCAGCTCTTGGTTCTGTTGATTCTTTGTATTCATCTCCTTGTTTCTAATTAATTGATTTCATCCCTGTGTTTGACGATTTCCTGCTGTCTACTCCTCCTGACTATTTTTTACTTCTTCTTTATTTTTCTTCTAGAGCCTTAATGCATTTTTAATTTTTTTTAGTATGAGAATTCTCCAATTTCCTTATGAGTGTACTTAGTGCTAGGATCTTTCCTTTTAGCACTTCTTTCATAGTGTTCCACAAGTTTGTATTTGTGTTCTCATTTTCATTTAAGTCTTTCATTTTCATTTTTAAATTTTTTCCCTAACCCTGATATCATTGAATAGAGAATAGTTCAGTTTCCATAAACATGTAGTCCTTTTGTTGTTTCTATTGTTGTTGAAGTCCAGCTATAAACCATGGTGATTTGATAAAATGTATGGGGTTATTTCAATCTTCTTGTATTTCGTGAAATTTGTTCTGTGATTCATTATATTGTCAGTTTTAGAGAAGGTTCTGTGAGGTGCTGGGATAAATGCATATTCTTTTGTGGTTAAGTAAAATGATCTATAGATATGTTATGTCCATTTGAACAATAACGTCTGTTAATTATTATTTATCTTTTTAGTTTCTGTCTGTCTCAATGATCTGTCTATTGGTGAGAGTATAGTGTTGATGTGTCCCCCAATTATTGTATAGGGTTCTATGTGTATTTTAAAATTTAGTAATGTTTCATTTATGAATATGGGTGCCCCTGCATTGGTGTTATATACGTTTAGAATTGAGATGTTTTCTTGGTAGATATTTTCCTTGATAAGTATGAAGTATCTCTTTTGTTTGCTTTCAATTGGAAATCTATTTTTGACTATATGTTAGAATGGCTACTCCGGTTTGTTTCTTGGGCAGATTTGCCTCAAAAATCTCTTCTAGTCTTTTATATTGTGATAATGGCTATCTTTATTGCTGAAGTGTGTTTCTTGTATACAGCCAAGTAATGGATTCTGTTTATACATCCATTCTGTTAGCCTGTGTCTTTTTACTGGGGGACTGAGTCCGTTGATGTTTAGAGATATTAATGACCAATGATTTTTACTTCATGTTATTTTGATATTATTGGTAGTTGTGTGTATGTTTCTCTTCTATTGGTTTAATGATATGAAATTATTTATTTCTCATGTTTTCTTGAGTATAGTTAGCATTACTAAGTTAGAATTTACCTTCTAAGTATCCTCTGTAGGGCTGGATTAGTGAAGAGGTATTATTTGAATTTGGCTTTGTCATGGAATATCTTAGTTACCCCATCTATTTTGACTGAAAATTTTACTGGATATAGTTTTCTGGGATGATATCTGAGGTCTCTTAGGAACTGCCCAGGCCATTCTAGCTTTTAGAGTCAAATTAGAAATTGGGTGTAATTCTAATAGGTCTGCTTGTATATGTTACTTGTCCTTTCCCCTTGTTGCTTTTATACTTCTTTCTTTGTTCTATAGTTTTAGATTTGATTGTTATGTTATAGGAGGATTTTCTTTTCTGCTCCAATATGTTTGGTGTTCTGTAAGCATCATGTACCTAAAGAAATGCATTTGTTATTTTAGGTTAGGGACATTTTCTTCTATTGTTTTTTTTTTTTTCAGATATTTTCTGACCTTGGAGCTGGGAATCTTCCTCCTCCTCCTCCTCCTCCTCCTCCTCCTTCTCATCTTCCTCCTCTTGCTCCTCCTCTTTCTTCTCCTCCTCCTTCTCCTCCTCCTCCTTTTCTTATTTTACTTCTACTACTAATATTCCTCCTCCTCCTACTACTAGTAATCTTAGGTTTGGTCTTTTCAAAGTGTGCCACATTTCCTGGGTGTTTTATATCATGGACATTTTAGAGTTTGCATTTTCTTTGACAGATATATTGATTTCTTCTATCATATTTTCTACCTCTGAGATTCTCTCTTCCATCTCCTATATTATGTTGTTGATGCTTATGCCTGTAGTTCCTGTTCTCTTTATTAGGTTTTCTATCTCCAGGTTTGCCTTGGAATATTTTTTCTTTATTGATTCCATTTCATTTTGTTTTTTAGGTCTTGGACAATTTTATTCATATCTTTCACCCGTTTGGTTGGAATTTCCCTTATTTCTTTATATTCATTTTCTTTCTCTTTACCTGTTTGAGTGTATTTCCTGTCTTTCATTAAGAGATTTATTCATGTCCTCTTTAAAGGTCTTTAATATCTTTAAAAGAATGGATTTAAGATCCCCTCTTCATGCTTCTGTTTCACTAGAATACCCAGGGTTTTGTTGATTGTGTTCTTATGCTGTCTTTTAGGCAACTGGCTTTCTCTTGTGTAGGCTGGATAATCCTGGTAACAACAGAATTTCTCCAGAAAGAGGGGTGAGCTATGGGTTGGACCATGGATATCAGGATATCCTTCTCTGTTGTCTGTATCTCAGGCAGACCATGCTCTTCAGGCTCTGACCTGGATGGACCCTACTCAGCATGTTGTGTCCTGTCAGTTCCAGCTGGGGTGGCATGGATAAGTCCAATTTTGTTGGCTGTCCCAGGTTGACCAGCTGGGGTGACGGGTATGTGCAACTAGGATGGGTAGTTGGGCAGCGTTCCAAGATGGGCCCCTGAAGGTTTCCATGGGGAGGTAGACTCTTGGGATCCTGCAAGTCTCCTGACGACCGGAGAGCTATCTTTTTTTTAATTAGTTACACAAACACAGGCATGTATGCACGCACACACACACACACACACACACACACACACACACACAGCTCTATATTTGGATGTATCCCTAATTGATGGATGCAAGATTTTCTGAGAGTATAGATATTGATTTATTTACTTTTCTCATATAATACTCATAATAATATGATTGATATGTTTCTGATTATGTAATACCTGAATCACTTTTGCTTAAGTCTGAACTACTCTTGTTTAACTCTGACATGTTCAGAACTTTTGAAGGGAGTTTTTTACTTCAGACCTATTTTTTAGAAAGATTGTTTTCCAGCAAGACTTTTAAAGATTATACAGATTAATTGCTGTTTTCTAACTAATAGTAAAACATATTGCTCACAGCATTAACCACATATTCTAGGCTTGTGTTCAGTGCCCACCGGCTGACTCAATAGGTTCAGCTCACATTTCTCCAATGTCTTCGGACCACCTGAATATGTACCCAAACTGGCCTTTGCAATCCCTGAAGGAACATCTCAGCTTCTATCAGTTTAGCCCAGGCTGACTCTCACTGTGTGCCTGAGGCTAAAAAATAAAAACAAAAAAACAAACAAACAAACAAACAAAAAAAAAACAAAACAAGGATATAATGTCTAAGTTTCCTAAGGGTGGAGCCATCTCTGCACTTGCACCATGTTGTTTCTGCCCCATTCTTTGAGCCAGGGAAAAAGGCACAAGGGGATCCAGCTTCAACTCTCCTCTCTGATGAGAAAAGCTGCAAAGCATGCTGCAAGAAGAATGAACACATAAGAGGAGCGAAATAATGTCTGACACTATTTTACAAACTTTGATCTGCCTCAGCATTTTATTTCTTATGAGCTTTGTCCTTCCCTTGTGATAATGACACATGCTATACAAAAGAAACTACTTAGTGAGTGGACAATTTCAGGTTTAGTCACATTTATATATCCAGCACTCTCAACATATACCCTGTCCCAAACACATTCATTAATAAGTAACTGCTGCACATTGCCACAGTTTTTATTCTTATAAATTTGTTTTTACTTTCTAAAATTTTATGTCTGTGCAACAATTATATATTATGCATTTATTCTTATCTTGATTATTACACTAACCATAGTTCTTTTGAGATTTATCTGCAAATTAAGTCTTAGTTAACCTGGATTCCTGGCAGCAACTCCAAAATACACAGTGGATTAGCAAGGGAGAAACTGAACCACTGATTCAGTGGGTTTTGTTTAATACAGGAGGCCGTATAAAGATGTGAAGGCCCAACCATTACCTGAATATTCTTATAGTCTGTATAACTACAGCAATATAAAAGAGGAAAGATAAGATACACACTTATTAACTTGTGATAATACGATGGGAGACATTTAGCAAGACAGACCTGTTTCAATTCATCTCTGTATCCGACCCTGCAGTAGCAAGGATACATCGTTCTGAATGCAGTGCAGAAGGCATGGTAAGATTTAGTAGAAGATATCCAGAAAGTTCCTAATTTTTGTGATTTAGTTTAAGTAGGGGGTGAGAAATTAGAATGGCATCGCTGTGTGTTACCTTCTCATTACACTGAGGTGACATGGAAGGCCACACGTCTTGAGCTATAACACCCACATGTTATTTTATGTCAGGGATTTTTGTATCTCTCTTTGCTATGCAGTAATTGTGTTTGTGGAAATTGTACATCCACTCAGCTATTCACAGAAAATAAGTTGTTTCCTGACCTTGTCAATAAAAAATAGTACTCCCATGAATAATCTTTTCTCTGTGTGTATCTTGATGTATGCAGATGAAATTGTGTTTGTACACAAGGTCAGACAGCCTTGAATGTCTTTCTTCAGTATCCATTCAACTTGAATTTTAAAACAAGTTCTCCTCAGCACAAACAAAATATATATGTAGATAGATTTTAATTTGTTATTTGCCAACACTTATATGTCAGTAAATCCAATGGATCCTCAGCCCTCATGATGTTCATTCATTCAACCCTTTTAAGTATTTTGAGAGGCATGTAGAGATAATGTCTAGCAGAAGATAGCTGTGTTTCTCTAACGACTAACATATGAGTACTTTCTTCATGATTATTTAGCATTCATATGTTATACTCATATGGAATATTCACATGTTATACTCATTTTGATTTATTCATTATTTCATTTATTCATTATTTGCTATTTTGAATGGCCTTTACATTTTCATCAAACAAGTACTTTGTCTATGTTATTATTTCAATCTACTTCTTTTCTTTTGCTTTTCATTCTTTCCTTATTTCCTTCTTCCTTTATTCCTGTATTTCTTCCTTTCTTTTTGTTCTGAGACAAAATGTCTGTGTGTGGACCTGGCTTTCCTAGAACTCACTCTGTAGAAAAGGCTGTTCTTAAACTTTTAGTAGAAATCCACCCGCTTCTGCCTCCCAAGTGGTGGGTCCAATGGGATGTGTATACCGCCATTGACCAGCTAGAAAGCGGTGAGCAAACAGACTTCTTTCTGAATATTTTTGCTTTTAATAATTGGTGTCTAAGTAAAAAAAAATAATCCCCTCCTATAAATTATAATTATGTCTAGTTTAGACTTGATTTTGTAATCAAATTTGAATTGAATTTCAGTTTTTATACAGAATGCAAATGTGGATTAGGTTTGTTTGCTGTTTTTTACTTTGCATTTGGATATCAAAATAGCTTTTCTAATTTGGTTGAAAATTAATTTCTGATATTTTTCAATATGTTCCATGGCTCTACTTTTCTGTCATATGACAGAGTATTGCCTTGGTAAATGTTGCTTTTACAACAGACATTGAAATCAGTTTGTATAAATCATCCAATATCGCTCTCTATCCTTAAATAAATAAATAAATAAATAAATAAGTCATATAATAACATTCTGTTTCAAAATTTTATAAATTTCATGATATCCTTGATTACCATGTAAATTTCAGAATTATATTACCTGTTTTTATAAAACAACCTGCTGGCATTTGATTGAAATTTGACAAATGTAGACAGATTTCTGAGAAACTAGCTTATTGATATCGGCCCTTCTGATGTAAGAACATAGATGAACATTAAGTTATGTCTTCTTTAATTTATTTCAACAGTATCAGTGTTTACATTTCTCATTTTGCTTATCTATGTGTACTTTGTGTGTTCTTTCTTGAATTATTGAAAATACTGCTTATAGCATTTCTTATTTTTCTTTGCTAGTGTTTAGGACTACTAATCTTGCATCTTGCAAATGTGTTAAATTTGTTAATACTTCTAATAGACTTCAGGGAATTTCCAAGGTATTTTTTACATGGCCCTTTTGTCTATAGAGAGATGTACTGCCTGTTAAATTTTCTTTTACTTTCAATCTGAAGATGTTTTAGTTATTTTCCTTGCTATGCTGTACTAACTAGAATACTTAGTAAATGGTTGAGAAGGAATAAGTTTGTCCTGTTCCTAATCCTAGAAAGAAAACAGTCTCTTAATACTAAGCATAATGATCTGTTTTTTTAAGAAGTTCCTTATCAGTTTATTATCATTTCATAATAGGTTGAGTATTTTAAATCAAATGCTATTTTCATTGTATGTTTAATTTATTATGATTATTTTAGAGTCTATTATGATGATAGATAACAATGAAAAACTTTAAATGTTAATACATCCTTGTGCTTCATGAAAAGCTTATAATTGTATTGTATCTTTTAAATATTATTTAATTAATTGAAATACAATGAGTTATTTATATGTTCTATGTAAATATGGGTCTCTTTTGAGGCTGATGCTGGAACCATTAATATATTAGAAAATTATTTCAACCTTCAGTTTTAGAAATGTATACATTGCCGGGCGGTGGTGGTGATTGCCTATAATCCCAGTACTTGGGAGGCAGAGGCAGGCAGATTTCTGAGTTCAAGGCCAGCCTGATCTACAGAGTAAGTTCCAGGATAGCCGGAGCTACATAGAGAAACCCTATCTCAAAAAACCAAAAAAAAAAAAAAAAAGAAAAGAAAAGAAAAGAAAAGAAAAGAAAAAGAAAAAAAGAAAAAAGAAAAAGAAAAAGAAAAAGAAAAAGAAAAAGAAAAAGAAAAAGAAAAAGAAATGTATACCTGGACAGAATTCAGAATTGATATCAGTTCTGTCAAAAGCAAAGTTTAAAAATTCCCACATACAATTGTAGAGATTTTTCATTATCATTGAACTGTTCTGCCTTTGCTTTATATGATTATAAGATTCATTCATTTATAGTTCACTATTCAGAACTACTATATATTTTCCTCATGTTACCTTGTTTGTTCATTTGAATATCAAGAAGGTATTCTTGTATCTTCCTTATTTCCACCAATCCTTTCAGACAATTCATTTTTCAGAATCAGATAATTCCTCACAACATATACAGGTAAATTCCTTAGGAAAGCATAAGTCCGAGCTTCCACATATGGAAGAGTATCCCTGTTACTCTTTCCTGTCACGTTGTCTTTGCTCAGAACCCCTATCTCCTCATAGTTACTGTTTATACGCAGAGAGAAATGGCAGCTTCTCCAGGTTCCATTATTCTATTTACTCCTGGTATCATTGGCATACTAGAGACTGCATGTAGAAGAGAAAGCTCCTTTCTCAAATTTCCTCCAGTGCACCCTGTCCTGAGGACCAGGTATTTGCTGCTTGCATGTTTCCTTGTGAGTCAGTAGATGGCAGTGTGTCTGAATCTAGTGAGCATGAAAATTTGAGCTTAAAAATAAAGATTTTTGAAGGCTGAAAGTCAGCATGGGACCCGATGCATGGGCCAAAAGCCTGGCTTTTTATTTCTGGCTCTTCTGAATAAGTTTATTTACATAAATGAAGACTAGCCACTTAACTTTTGTTTCCCTTGTTTTCTTGACCTTGAAATTAGACAGAATACACTGTTTCTTCCCTTCTCTCTTACAAGGACACTGTGAGTTTAATCAGACTTTAGAATCACTTCCGTACTTTGAAGAAAGACTCTTTATGAATTTGCTGTGCTATTTATAATGTGGGTGGCAAAACTGATGGGGGTTGTTCATCTGGGCCATGAAATAAATAAACAAATGCAATTGGCAAGAAGGGTCTTCTCTATTCCTGTGCCATAAAATATTGATGCCTTTTATAAATTTTAAGTAGCTCCATTGGATTTCAGAATGCAAAATACCTCTTGTTACTTCAAATGAAAATAATTCCTCAGGGATACAGAACTTGAAAATCTTGGCATGAGATCAATACTTCCTCTGGTGACTTCCCAATTTAAATATTAACTGTTCTTTACAAGTAACAGCTTTAGTCAGATACAATAATTTTCACTTCTGGGTGCTATTAAATAGGAAACATTTCACTTTGATATTTCACACCAATACCAGCTAATGATAAATGAGAAGTTAAATTGTAACTTGGGAATACCATTGAATGATTGGCAAATATGACCTAGCTGTGAATCAGACACCATTTTCCATAAGAGCATAGAATCACATTTATACTCAAGGCACTGACATTAGTCATCGCAAAACTGTGTTGGGGCAAAGTACAACATAGTTTGGCACATTGTAACCTGAGCTTCTCAACTGGAACTATTTTACCTTTAGAATCATACAAATTGGAAATGGGAATGAATCAATAGTACTGTGTCCAGACATGTGGATTTGACATAGAAGACCTGTGTGTCTAATACAGATGCTGGTCTCATCCAGTGTTGCTGGAAGGATGGAAGTGTAACTACTTAATAGTCTTTTAGCAGCAGAAATTTATTTTATTGACATGAATAGAGCATAGACTATATGGCATTTCTGGGTAACACTTACTTAACATTTAAACAAACATTGGGGAAAGAGTCTTACAATATAACCAGTGAGGGAAGCTTGTCCAATATCAGCATCCATTGACATAATACTGAGAAACAATTGAGGCTTTCAGCAGTCTCTTCCATAGTAAATATGTATTCCAGACAAGTGCTTTTTGTGGTATGCTGACTCATTTTTAAGACAGCTATCCTTCTACTTGGATGGCAAATGACTGCTTGGTTTGAAAGTCAGGAGGTTAGAGTTTTAATTTGAATATATGTAAGTATTAAAATATGTTCAAGAAAATGTCACATCAGCCTCAACCTCAAAGTACCAATTACGTTGTTTGGGTTCTGCTTTTGACACTGTTCTTACTAAACTGACACTCCACAGAATTATAAAAGAGCCTGTGATCTCAGTATCATAACACATTCTATTTAAAGTAGAACCTTAAGCACTGGACTACAGGAATATTATTTCATGTTTTCAAGGACATGGAAGTCAAAGCACACTGCTTGAACTAATGAACAATTATAACTGTGCATTTAACACATGATTTATTCATAGTGAGGTGGGCAACAGAGACTTGCCTGGACCAATCTATATCCACTCACTAGAATAGGTTGTAGCCAAGGGAAAAATAAGGTTAGTGTTATTTAGAAAACTGATTACTAAACTTCTTGGTCAATATGTAATTTTTCTCTGAGGCTACATGTTGATGTGGATAAATGATTCAAGAGAAACAAGAGGAAGGGCAAATCGCTAATATTTTATGCAGATTTATACCTAAAATTAAAGTAGAACACAGTTGGGTGGTAGCAGTTTAAAGAGGATAAAACATTACTTATCCATTGAGGTAGTTAGTTACAATTATCTATTAATAAGTCAACTTGACAACTGAGAACAAATTCTTATCATTGTTTGTTGATGGCAGTAAAATCTTATAAAGTTTAGAATGAAAATGAAAGCTAAAAGTGCACTTTTTATGTTGTTTACAATTTATTTTACTTAATGAAAAAATCAAAAAGCATACATGAGCTGGACTGAGGCACCGGCACATAGGTAGCAGAGGCCTGCCTTGTCCTGCTTCAATGGGAAAAGATGAATCTAATCCTGCAGAGACTTAATGTGCCATGGTAGGGTAGAGAAGATACCAAGGAAGGGCCCATTCTCTCAGCAAAGAAGAGGATGGAGATGGGGGCAGGGATTCTCTGAGGAAAGGACTTAGAGAAGGACAGGATTTGGAAGATTAATTAATTAAAAACACTAACCATATCTAGTTTGGGATAATTTCATGAGTAAGTCAGATTACTCCTTCCATTCTGCATAAGAAAACAATTCAAGCACCTTCAAAAGTTCAATTCTTGTGTGTGAAGATGCTCAGAAGCTGTCCCAGTGGGTTGCATGTCAGCTTGATGGACACCTGGCACATCGAATAAGCGTGCCTGTTCTAGTTGCTAGATGTGCACACTCAGGAATGGATGGACCAAACTTTCCGATGGCTGTAGCCACATGCTTCTTTCCTTCTTTTTATTATTTACCTCTTTGATAAAATTAATATTCATTCTTGCATTGTTCTAATATTATGAAAAGTGAGTGGAACATATTTTAAAATTTTAAAAATTGTAACATTTTATACTAGTATCAAAGTATGCCAATTCCAATGGTCACAGATTTATGAAAATGCACATATTTTTCAAGAAAATGGTGATGATATCTGTTACTCAGAATTTTTTACATTCTAAATGATTGACAGTTCAATTTCCTTTGGATTGAAAAGCATGAGGACCTGGCAAGGCAAATCCATAACTTAGTTTAATTTAATAGCAATTAAAGTTTTAATAGTTGTGATTTTTTTCTTATGGCCATCATTCACCTGGGCTAACCTAACCCTTACTTGAAGTTTTTCCAGTTTAGATATACAATAATTGTTGCAACAAGAGGCTTAACATTGTCACTATTTGTTGTGTTCAACTTGCCTATTGCCTATCTGAAGATAACACTTCTAAGGCTGGCCTAAATGATGAGCCAGTACCTATAGGAAAAGTGGGAAGGTACATGGTTCCTTTATTTTCAGCACATATTTCTCTATTAATTAGTAAACTTTTACATAATATAAATCAATGTATTGGAATTATTATTGATCCTAAGCATGATGGTGCAGGGAATAACCTAAATAATTCTGAATTAGTCAATGTCATCAAAGAACATAGCCATAAATGGAAATACATAATTTCCCAAAGGCAAAAAGTATATATGTATATATACCTGTGAATGCAAGCATATATATTACCTTGTGTGGATGTATATAAACATCCATTAATTAGTGAATAAGATTTAGTTTTAGACTTGTTCTAATCATATTAGTATGCAAAACTGACCTTCCCAATTCCTTCTCCTTTTTTATATTCTCCCTATTTCCCTTTCTTCCTTTCTTTCCTTTCTTCCATCCTTAGTTTCTTCTTTAATTTTATTTTCTTTGTTTTTCCTTTGTTCAGTTTCCCACTCCTACCCTGTCAACTCTCCTTTCTGCTATCCATTCCCTGTCTTTCTCTTTCCCTCCCAATGGCAGTGGAACTCAAGGCCTCCTATATTTCAGAAAATAGATCTACCAGCAAACTATTTGGAGAACACATATTATAAGTGCACAAGATTCTGACATTTGATGCTCATATAGTTCATCCAGGATCCTTAGAGAACTAGAAGGCAGTCTTTGATTTCATAGTTTATATATATATATATATATATATATATATATATATATGATATATATTGGGAGATTTGACTTACTCTTTAAAAAATATCAAAAAAAGAGATTGGGGTGCACACCCCTCAAATCTACCTTACTTTATGAGTGTAGTAAGTTATGTACTTTGCAGTCCATTGTAATGAGTTCCTTCACCTCTTGTTTTCTCTACTTTTTTTGAACCAATAGGAAAAGGGATTTAGTCATTTCGCCTTCAAATTATGGCAGAAAAGGTGTGGTACTCACCAACTTCATCAAAAGTATGTCTGATTTAACATCTCCTTTTTGTCATTTACCTACTTGTTCCATAGTCAGCCATTTTATCTATGAATAACTTGAAATTCGGAGCTAAATTCACATGATACATATTACAAGTTTATGTGTTTTACATGTGCATGTATAGTTAACATCTTGTGTCCACTTACCAGTTAGTAAGGATCAACAGTAAATCTTTCATGTGTAATTTTCTTTACTTTTCCATACATGTTTGCACTCTCTCTTTCTCTCTCTCTCCCTCTCTCCTTCTCTCTTTCTCTGTCTCTGTCTCTCTGTCTCTCTCGGTCTCTCTGTCTCTCTCTCTCTCTCTGTCTCTCTCTCCCTCCCCCCTCTCTCTCTGCCTAAGGTTTACTTTGACATATATTACAAATTAATAATTTGTGAAACTTGATTTTGGTTTATATACTGTGTGGCTTATGTGCTCATAACATTTTTCAAACTTCCTTAAATGTCAAGTGATTTGAGATTATGTAAGAAACAGTAAAAATGGATGAGGTTTAACTATAATTTAAAACCAGTAAAGAAAACATAAAATAAAGGTCATCTAGTGGACAGTCAGATGTAAAAATATAAGTATATTCTGGATGCACATAACATCCAAATTATATAAAAACCATTTCTGTAGCTTGTTACTATAGATTCATTTTTTTCCCTGTGTATTTTATTAAAGACTCATGTGTACATTGATCATTGGATTATACAGGAGTGCTTTCTTTTTGCCTAAATTACAAAACATGAAATTCTCTATAAAAAAATAAAAGAGTGTTGTGAAATGATTTTCACTGTTATTTTCTGCACATTCCAATTCTCATACATAGATATGTCTATGATAACTGTATCCATATATTATCTGTAAGTGAACTGAAATCTCTTGGTCATCATGTTCAACTAAACCTGGTGTGGAATCACTCAGACTCTACCTTGACATTTTATTTTAGTTAATAGACAGGGCCTCCATAAAAAACATATTTTGTAGAAAAGGTACTTCTGACAAGATCCTAAATCTCAACATGTTTCCTTGTACTGGACTAGGAAGAGTGACATATCCTGGGGGTGTGTTTCAGAGCTGGCTATTCCCAGGTCCCAAAAGGAGAGGAAACTGAGAGCGGTAATTCTGGAAGCCTGGATATTTGCAGAAGGAACAGAAAATTATGCCAACATCTGGTGTATCAGTAAGACAGCGAGAAGGACAGGGCTGGGGACAGCCATTGTTGAGAATGCTTCTAATACAGCAAATAGAATAAATTCTGGCTTTCAGAGTGAGCTTCCTCATCTGCACCGGATGTTTGTGACTATATCAAAGACACTATTCATTTTCTCTTGGCAGCAAGCTGTGAAATAGGAAAAAAAAGCTTTACAAAGGCCTTTTTTATTACACTCATAAAAGTTATTTTCAAAATGAATCATAAGAAAGTGTGTTTGTTTAATTCTCCAGTCACTTTCAGGGACCTACAAATTTCAGGGAAAATGTTACAATCCCATGCTTATGAGAGATAGTAACTGAATTTTAAAACTATAAATGTCTTAATGTTGTCACTTTCCCCCCAAATCATATTATTCCAGTATCATTAAGTTAATTCAAGTTCCCAAGAGAAATACTTTCTTATTATCAGCACTAAAGTGTGTATCTTATTTTCTTATGCATTTCTAGCTTTATGATAATTCTATAACACTCTTTCACAAAGGAGTATCTATATTCATTCTAGCTTTTTATTCATCTTTTTAATGCCCTTTGTCACATCTGTTGGTCAGAAACAGAACTGCAGAGATATTTAAAGCTTTACCTGATTTAAGAAATCATTCAGCTTATGCATAATATTATTACAAGGCAATACTAGACTTAATAGAATTTAAAACATAACAAATCAAACTTTTTTCTCAAAGCACTGTGCTATTTGCTTCTTGTTGAGTGGCAGTGTTTAAAGGTTTAAGTACAGAGACCGAGTATTCTGATGGCATGGCTCTTTCCAGGAAAAATGTTAAGTTCCTATAGCACTTGGCATTAACTCAGAAAGGAAGAAATTTAAAACTAGTATCTGTCATGCAAAAATCAACACAATACTGTTAATGTCCCCAGGCAAGACTCTTAGGGAAAGAGGATTTAAATAATGAGTCTCAGTTGGGTCTCACCATGGATTTCTGGGAAATCTTGAAGATGTCTTTGTAGCCCAACACTTAAAAGGTCTCAGAAAAATACAGAGTATCTGAGATACTGAGAATCAAAGTCAATGGTCAAGCAATTGCCATATGTAAAGTTTATGGAGAGGATTCTAGTATTGGAGCAGGGGGGTGAGAGTGACCTTTTAGTGTGAAGTCCCTCTTATGCCTAATAGGCTGAGCAGAGTGATTTAATGCTGCAGGTCAATCTGGGTAGTTTTGAAACATGGTATTTTGAAATAAAGACTTTTATCTAGAGAAGGGGACAAGGTTGGGATTACCTCATTGATAGAGGTTTTGACTAGCTTGAATGAAACCTCAGATTCAAACCAGTCGAAGAACAAAAATAAATAATAAAGATCAAATAAATAATATAAGACACAAATAAAGCTAGCCCCTCTTTCAGATAACAATGTATTCCATTCATATATAAACTAAGGGACCTGGGATGTTAGTGAACTAACTCCCTGCTAGGTTGTCAGAAACCTAAAGATCTCACAGCCACATTTTAGTAAACAGCCTCTACTTGGGCCCTCAATTATCTCTGCCACTCTTTTATGTCTCATGAGACTTAGTACATGGAAAAGATCATGATATGTTGGTATAAGTAAGTGAGAGTATCTCCCTGAACTGGGCTTCTGTGTATCAGTCACCTCATCTAAATGAAAACAAAATCAAAATATGTATTTGGTGGAAATGTTGAGAAATAAACCTATTATAAAGGGCATACATTGATCAGCACAAAATGTAGCCTTTAAGGTCTATAAAAAATAATTTGAAGAAATAATTTCTAAGGCCATACTGTTTAAAGTAAATCCCTTTTAGTTCCCTGATTCCAGGGTCAGAGTAGGTCAAATTATCTCACTTCTACTATCTCATAAGAAACAGACAAACCAATTCCACACAGCTGTCACAGGGATTTGAGCAAGAGGGCATAGTGAAGGAGAGCTAATATTGGTAACTCCCGCTATCACAGACATCTATGTGGGACAGCAGAAGCTTCAAACAAACAGCTCACATGAGGACAGCACATCTCAGGAGAAGAGCAGTAGCTTTTGAATTGGTACCACTGCAGTGAAAGAGATGAAAATAATTCCTTTTCTATAGTCACATATAGAAAGTCACAGGTCACACTAAGGTATGAGACATTGAAATCCATGAAAAGATCAGACTCAAGATACAGTGGGTATAATGATACCAGGAAGGGCAGGTCAGAGTATTTCACTATATTATAATGTAAAGTTAGGTCACTGAGAAAATATGTAAGCTTTAAAAGACTGTAAGTTTTGAATGGAATAAAGAAAAGTTTGTCCTTCCATATTACCTAAAAAGAAGAAAGTCTCACTTGTGTATGCACCATGAATAAGTTTAAACATGAGTAAATCTTCCTTTATATGCTAATCAACTTCAGCAAAGTGGCTGGTTATAAAATCAACTCAAGCAAATTAGTAGCCTTCCTATACTCAAAGGATAAGCAGAATGACAAAGAAATTAGGGAAATGACACCCTTCACAATAGCCACGAACAATATAAAGTATCTTGGTGCGTCTCTAACCAAATAAGTGAAAGATCTGTATGACAAGAACTTCAGGTCTCTGAAGAATGAAATTTAAAAAGACCTCAGGAAAAAAAATCTTCCATGCTCATGGATTGGCATGATTAATATAGTTAAAATGGCCATCTTGCCAAAAGCAATCTACAGATTCAATGCAATCCCCATCAAAATCCCAACTCAGTTCTATATAGAGTTAGAGCAATTCTCAGATTCATCTGGAATAACAAAAAACCCAGGATAGTTAAACTATCCTCAACAGTAAAAGAACTTCTGGGGGAGTCAGTATCCTGGACCTCAAGCAGTACTACAGAGCAATAGTTAGAAAAACTGCTTGGTATTGGTACAATAACAGGAAGGTAGATCAATGGAATAGAATTGAAGACCCAGAAACAAACTCACACACCTATGCTTACTTGATCTTTGACAAAGGGGCTGAAACCATCCAGTGGAAAAAAAACGACAACATTTTCAACAAATGGTGCTAAGTCAACTAGCAGTCAACATGTAGAAGGACACAAATTGATCCATTCTTATTTCTCTATACAAAGCTCAAGTCCAAGTGGATCAAGGACCTCCTCATAAACCAGATACACTGAAACTAATAGAAGAGAAATTGGGGAAGAACCTGGAGCAAATGGGCACAGGGGAAATTTTCCTGAATAAAACACTAATAGCTTCTGCTCTGAGATCAAGAATTGGCAAATGGGTCCTCATAAAATTGAAAAGTTTCTGTAAGGTAAAGGACACTGTCAGCAACCAACAGATAGGGAAAAGATCTTTACCAATCCTACATCTGATAGAGGTTTAATATCCAATATATACAAAGAACTCAAGAAGTTAGACTCCAAAGAACCAAATAATCCTATTAAAAATGGGGTACAGAGCTAAACAAAGTATTCTCAACTGAAGAATACTGGATGGCCGAGAAACACCCAAAGAAATGTCCAACATCCTTACTCATCAGGGAAATGCAAATCAAAACAACCTTGAGATTCCACCTTACACTAGTCAGAATTGCTAAGATCAAATACTTGGGGGACAGCAGATGCTGGAGAAGATGTGGAGAAAGAGGAACACTCCTCCATTGCTGGTGGGATTGCAAGCTGGTGGAGATCCTTTATTATACCACTTTCCTCAAGGCTCAGTGTCTATGTAGAAGAGGAGGCAGGAAGAGTCTAAGGTGCCAGACAGGGTGGAAAACTCCAAGCAAACTCTGTTTCCCAAACAAAACAGGGATGATGCTTGTATGAGATCACAGAGGCTGTGACAGTGAACACAAGATCTGCACAACTTGAAAGTGAGCATAAAGTGCTACCACAACCATGCAGTTATCTGCTATGATAGATAGTGGAAGAGAGAAAATCAGGTTTTCTGACTGACACTGGATGTAACAACCATGCTCCAGAGTTGCTCACATGTGCAATGTCACTGGCAAACAAATTAGATGCTGTGTTTCTGTGTATATGACTGTGCTCTCTCTCTCTCTCTCTCTCTCTCTCTCTCTCTCTCTCTCTCTCTCTCTCTCTGTGTGTGTGTGTGTGTGTGTGTGTGTAAGAGAGAAGGAACATGAAATTAAGTGAGCAGAAGTCAGGCAAAGATGATCAAAATATACTGTATGAAAAAATTAAAAGTGTATATGTATTTGCAAGTACATGTGTATGTGTATATATGTCTGCTGTGTAAGCATGCATGAGTCTCCAAGTGTGAACACAACACAAACACCTGCTTGCAGAGTCAAAAAAGGATGTCAGATGTCCTGTTTTATCATTTTCCACCCTTGTCCTTGGTGACACGCCTGAGTTTGACTGGTGGTCAGCAGGCCCAGTCAGCGATCTGTCTGTCCTTTTGTTTCCATGCCTTACCTTGCTGTGCTGGAGTGACAGGTGCACTGTGCCACACAAGACTTTTTTCATTAATGGGAATTTGAAGACAAGTCCCAATGCCAACACATAATCATGCTTATGCACTCAGTGATTTCTCCAGTCTATTCTTAGCTCTTAGAAGGCCATTAATTTTATTCATAAGAGTTCTTCTGTCATTAATTAAATGTCTCTCAGTAACACATGATATTTGGTGATTAATATTTCTATGTATGAATTTGTCAGTTTTCATCCAGGACCCTTAAGTCCTCTGAACATGCATTTCTCAAAGCCCCAGGGGTGGATATCTTAAATGCATGTCTAATACAGTTTTCTTTTTTTTTTTTTTTTAATTTTATTTTCTATATTCTATGTTTACATTCCAAAGGCTTTCCCCTTTCCCAGTTCCCACCCACCATAGTTCCCATAGTTCCTCTCCCCCCCATCTGTTCCCCAATAATTCCCCCTCCCCCCTCGGTTTCTTTACTAAACTGGAAGCAATCTTTACAGGCCAAGGGTCCTCTCCTTTCTTCTTCTTGGGAATCATTTGACTTGCTATTTGTGTCTTGAGTATTTAGGGCTTCTGGGCTCATTAATATCCACTTATCAGTGATTGCATTTCAGGTGCATTCTTTTGTGATTGGGTTAATTCACTCAGGATGATATTTTCCAGGTCTAACCATTTACCTACAAATTGCATGAATTCATTATTTTTAATTGCTGTGTAGTATTCCATTGTATAAATATACCACATTTTCTGTATCCATTCCTCCTTTGAGGGATATTTGGGCTGCTTCCAATTTCTGGCTATTATAAACAAGGCTGCTATAAACATAGTGGAGCATGTGTCCTTATTGCATGCAGGGGAATCCTCTGGGTATATGCCCAGGAGTGGTATGCCAGGGTCCTCTGGAAGTAACATGCCCAATTTTCTGAGGAACCGCCAAACTGATTTCCAGAGCGGTTTTACCATTTTGCAATCCCACCAACAGTGGAGGAGTGTTCCTCTTTCTCCACATCCTCGCCAGCACTTGTTGTCTCTTGAGTTTTTAATCTTAGCCATTCTGACTGGTGTGAGGTGGAATCTCAGGGTTGTTTTGATTTGCATTTCCCTGATGACTAATGATGTTGAACATCTTTTAAGGTGTTTCTCGGCCATCCGAATTTCTTCTGGTGAGAATTCTTTGTTTAGCTCTGTGCCCCATTTTTTGATAGGGTTATTTGGTTCTTTGCGGTCTAACTTCTTGAGTTCTTTGTATATATTGGATATTAGCCCTCTGTCGGATGTGGGGTTGGTGAAGATCTTTTCCCACTTTGTTGGTTGCCGTTTTGTCCTTCTGACAGTGTCCTTTGCTTTGCAGAAACTTTGTAATTTTATGAGGTCCCATTTGTCGATTCTTGATCTTAGAGCATAAGCTATTGGTGTTCTGTTCAGGAACTTTTCCCCTGTGCCCAAGTCCTCCAGGGTCTTCCCAAGTTTCTTTTCTAATAGTTTCAGTGTGTCTGGTTTTATGTGGAGGTCCTTGATCCACTTGGAGTTGATCTTAGTACAAGGAGATAAGAGTGGGTCAATTCGCATTCTTCTGCATGTTGACCTCCAGTTGAACCAGCACCATTTGTTGAAAAGGCCATCTTTTTTCCACCGGATGGTTGTGGCTCCTTTATCAAAGATCAAGTGACCATAAGTCTGTGGGTTAATTTCTGGGTCTTCAATCCTATTCCATTGATCTACCTGCCTGTTGCTGTACCAATACCATGCAGTTTTTAACACAATTGCTCTGTAGTACTGCTTGAGGTCAGGGATATTGATTCCCCCAGAAGTCCTTTTATTGTTGAGAATAGTTTTAGCTATCCTGGGTTTTTTGTTGCTCCAGATGAATTTGAGAATTGCTCTTTCTAGATCTATGAAGAATTGATTTGGGATTTTGATGGGGATTGCATTGAATCTGTAGATTGCTTTTGGCAAGATGGCCATTTTTACTATATTGATCCTGCCAATCCAGGAGCAAGAAATATTTTTCCATCTCCTGAGGTCTTCTTCGATTTCTTTCTTCAGGGACTTGAAGTTCCTGTCATACAGATCTTTCACTTGTTTGGTTAGAGTTACGCCAAGGTACTTTATGTTGTTTGTGGCTATTGTGAAGGGTGTTATTTCCCTAACTTCTTTCTCAGCCTGCTTGTCCTTTGAGTACAAGAAGGCTACTGATTTGCTTGAGTTAATTTTATAACCAGCCACGTTGCTGAAGTTGTTTATCAGCTGTAGAAGTTCTCTGGTGGAGTTTTTTGGATCGCTTAAGTAGACTATCATATCATCTGCAAATAATGATACTTTGACTTCTTCCTTTCCAATTTGTATCCCTTTGACTTCCTTATGTTGTCTGATTGCTCTCACTAGAACTTCAAGTACTATATTGAAAAGATATGGAGAGAGAGGACAGCCTTGTCTAGTCCCTGATTTTAGTGGAATTGCTTCAAGTTTCTCTCCATTTATTTTGATGTTGGCTACTGGTTTGCTGTAGATTGCTTTTACTATGTTTAGGTATGGGCCTTGAATTCCTGCTCTTTCCAAGACTTTTAGCATGAAAGGATGCTGAATTTTGTCAAATGCTTTTTCAGCATCTAATGAGATGACCATGTGGTTTTTTTCTTTTAGTTTGTTTATGTAGTGGATTACATTGATGGATTTCCGTATATTGAACCATCCCTGCATTCCTGGAATGAAGCCTACTTGATCATGGTGAATGATCGTTTTGATATGCTCTTGGATTCGGTTGGCAAGAATTTTATTTAGTATTTTTGCATCTATATTCATAAGAGAAATTGGCCTGTAGTTCTCTTTCTTTGTTGGATCTTTTTGTGGTTTAGGTATCAGCGTAATTGTGGTTTCGAAGAATGAGTTGGGCAGTGTCCCTTCTGTCTCTATTTTGTGGAATAGTTTGAAGAGTATTGGTGTTAAGTCTTCTTTGAAGGTCTGGTAGAATTCTGCACTAAAACCATCTGGTCCCGTACTTTTTTTGGTTGGGAGGCTTTCTATAACCCCTTCTATTTCTTTAAGGGTTATGGGACTGTTTAGCTGGTCTACTTGATGCTGATTTAATTTTGGTATTTGGTATCTGTCTAGGAAATTGTCCATTTCCTCCAGATTCTCCAGTTGTTTTGAGTATAGGCCTTTGTAGTAGGATCTGATGATCTTTTGAATTTCCTCTGTTTCTGTTGTTATATCCCCCTTTTCATTTTTAATTTTGTTAATTTGGATACTATCTCTGTGCCCTTTGGTTAGTCTAGCTAAGGGCTTATCTATCTTGTTGATTTTCTCGAAGAACCAGCTCTTGGTTTTGTTGATTCTTTGTATGGTTCTCTTTGTTTCTGCTTGATTGATTTCAGCCCTTAGTTTGATGATTTCCTCTCTTCTACTCCTCCTGGGTGAGTTAGCTTCTTTTTGTTCCAGCGCCTTCAGGTGTGCTGTTAAGTTGCTAGTGTATGCTCTTTCCAGTTTCTTTTTGGAGGCACTCAGGGCTATGAGTTTTCCTCTTAGCACTGCTTTCATTGTATCCCAGAGATTTGGGTAGGTCGTACCTTCATTTTCATTGAAGTCTAAAAAGTCTTTGATTTCTTTCTTTATTTCTTCCTTGACCAGGGTGTCATTGAGTAGAGTATTGTTCAGTTTCCATGTGTATGTGGGCTTTCTGTAGTTCTTCTTGCTATTGAAGACCACTTTTACTCCATAGTGATCCGATAGGAGACATGGGATTAGTTCGGTCTTCTTGTATTTGTTGAGGTCTGTCTTGTGACCAATTATATGATCAATTTTTGAGAAGGTACCATGCGGTGCTGAGAAAAAGGTATACTCTTTTGTTTTAGGATGGAATGTTCTATATATATCTGTTAAATCCAATTGGTCCAAAGCTTCAATTAGTTTCACTGTGTCCCTGTTTAGTTTCTGCTTTCCTGATCGGTCCATTGAGGAGAGTGGAGTGTTGAAGTCACCTACAATCATTGTGTTAGGTGCGATGTGTGCTTTAAGCTTTAGTAAAGTTTCTTTTACGAATGAGGGTGCCCTTGCATTTGGTGCATAGATGTTCAGTATTGAGAATTCTTCTTGGTGGATTTTCCCTTTGACAAGCAGGAAGTGACCTTCTGTGTCTCTTTTGATGACTTTAGGTTGAAAGTCGATTTTATCTGATATTAGAATGGCTACTCCAGCTTGTTTCCTGGGACCATTTGCTTGTAGAACTGTCTTCCAGCCTTTTACTCTAAGGTGGTGTTTGTCTTTGACACTGAGATGTGTTTCCTGTATGCAGCAAAATGTAGGGTCCTGTTTCCGTATCCAGTCTGTTAGTCTGTGTCTTTTGATTGGGGAATTGAGTCCATTGATATTAAGAGATATTAAGGAATAGTAATTATTACTTCCTGACATTTTGGGAATTGTTATTATTATTTGTATTTGAGTGGTTCTCTTCTTTTGGGTTGGATGAGATGGGGTTTCTATCTTGTTTCTTCTGGGGTGTTGTTTCCCCCCTTGTGTTGGTATTTTTCCCCTATTATCCTTTGTAGGGCTGGGTTTGTAGATAAGTATCTTGCAAATTTGGTTTTGTCGTGGAATATCTTGGTTTCCCCATCTATGGCAATTGAGAGTTTCGCTGGGTATAGTAGTCTTGGCTGAAGTTTGTGTTCTCTTAGGGTCTGCATAAGGTCTGCCCAGGATCTTCTAGCTTTCATGGTCTCAGGTGAGAAGTCTGGTGTGATTCTGATAGGTCTTCCTTTATATGTTACTTGTCCTTTTTCTCTTACTGCCTTTAATATTCTTTCTTTGTTTAGTACATTTGGGGTTTTGACTATTATGTGACGGGAAGTATTTCTGTTCTGGTCCAGTCTATTTGGGGTTCTATAGGCTTCTTGTATATTCATGGGCATCTCTCTCTTTAGGTTGGGGAAATTTTCTTCCATAATTTTGTAGAAGATATTTGCTGGCCCTTTAAGTTGTAGATCTTCATTCTCATCTATCCCTATAATCCTTAGGTTTGGTCTTCTCATTGTGTCCTGGATTTCCTGAATGTTTTGGGTTACCAGCTTTTTGCATTTTGCATTTTCTTTAATTGTTGAATCCATGGTTCCTATGGTATCTTCAGCATCTGAGATTCTGTCTTCTATCTCTTGTATTCTATTGTTGATATTTGCATCTATGACTCCTGATTTCTTCCCAAGGTTTTCTATCTCCAACATTGTCTCCCTTTGCGATTGCTTAGTTGTTTCTACTTCTGTTTTTAGATTTTGTATGATTTTGCTCAGATCTTTCAGTTGCTTGTTTGTGTTTTCCTGTAATTCTTTAAGGGATTTTTGTGTTTCCTCCTTTATGACTTCTACTCGTTGACCCATGTTCTCTTGTATTTCTTTGGGTGATTTTTGTTTCTCCCCCTTATTGGGATTCACTTTTTGCTCTATATTCTCCTGGATTTCTTTAAGTGATTTTTGTGTCTGCCTTGTATGGGCTTCTAGTTTTTGATCTATTTTCTCCTCTATTACTTTAAGAAATTTATCTAAGTGATCCTCAATCTGCATCTTTACCAGTGATTTTAGATCTGAGTCTTGTTTTTCTGGTGTGTTGAGATATCTGGGATTTAATTGTGTTTGTCTTGCAATGGCTTCTAGCTTTTGATCTATTTTCTCATGTATTACTTTAAGAGATTTATCTAAGTGTTCCTCTATCATCATCCTGACCAGTGATTTTAGATCTGAGTCTTGTTTTTCTGGTGTTTCGGGGTATCCAATATTTATTGCTGTTGGGGAACTGGGTTCGGATGCCGCCATATTGCCTTGATTTTTGTTAGTAGCGATCTTACGTTTGCCTTTTGCCATCTGGTTAACTCTAGTGTTAGTTGGTCCTGTAGATACTAGCTGGTGCTTGACCCTCCTGTGGGGTTGTAAGGCTATTTCCCAGTGACTGGGATACCTGAATCACTGTCCTGCGGGGGTCTTGCTCACAGATTGCTGACAGGTGGCCTGAGTCCCCCGAGGTCTTAACCTCAGGATATCCCAGGTATTTGGTTCCGCCTGTTGGGCGGCTGCTCTGCACTGCTCCTGCTCAGGGTTCGCTGTCTGATATCCTGTTTCCCCAGGGGTCTTAAAGTTGGGATATCTCAGTTATCTGGTTCCGCCTGCTGGTCCCAAGCTGCTGGGAAGCTGGCTGGGTTCGGTTTCCAGCTTCCCTGCCACTGGCTGGATGGGAGGCTGGTTCGGCCTCCGGCTGGGTCTGGGTACCTGGCACACTGGCTGACTCTGGCTTCCTCACCACCAGCTGGGCGGGAAGCTGCAGGCAATATGGCAGCTGCCTGCAGGGAGCTCGGGGTCCGCCCCGCGCGCGAGTGCAGAGTGCACCCGCTATTCTGTGCCCAATTCCCACTCCAGGCCTGAGTCCCCGAAGGTCTTAAGCTCGGGCTGTCTCGGGTACCTGGTTCTGCCGCCGCCGCCGGATGGTTCTGAGCACCTGGCACGCTGGGTGACCCTCCGGCTTCCCCACCGCCAGCTGGGCGGGAAGCTGCAGGCAATATGGCAGCTGCCTGCAGGGAGCTCGGGGTCCGCCCCGCGCGCGCGAGTGCAGAGTGCACCCGCTATTCTGTGCCCAACTCCCACTCCAGGCCTGAGTCCCCTAAGGTCTTAAGCTTGGGCTGTCTCGGGTACCTGGTTCTGCTGCCGCCGCCGGATGGTTCTGAGGATGGTTCTGAGCACCTGGCACGCTGGGACCTAATACAGTTTTCTTATCCCTCTTTCTCTCTTGCTGAATTAAAGCTATTTTTCTGGCATCTATTATTGCTGGCTTGTTTGTCTTGTTGTTGTCTGTTTTCATAAATCTGCATATATTTATTCCTGACTTTTCAACTCAAATTCTAGTGTTCAGCTACAAGTAGGTTAACCAGGGATTGGGGAATTAAATCATAATGACAGAGTCCCTTCTTCAGTCCTCTTCGTCCCTGTGGACCACAACCACACTTGTGTTTCTGATCTTCATTTCAGAATAAATCCTAGACATCAAGTCTAACAGATTTGAGTCATGTAGGAGTGTAGTTTCATAATTCAGAGGAAAATGAGAAGTTTAAAAAAAGTGTAGTTTTAATTTTGGATATTGTTCTTTTCTGCTATTGAGAGTTATAACTTGAAGCTTCAGAAAACCTAGGAAAATACTATTCTGGTGGGCTCCATCCATTATATATATATTAGTCTCTCTCTCTCTCTCTCTCTCTCTCTCTCTCTCTCTCTCATATATATATATACACATATATATGTATATATGTATATATGTATATATGTATATATGTATATATGTATATATGTATATATATACATATATCTATATCTATATCTATATCTATATCTATATCTATATCTATATCTATATCTATATCTATCTATCTATCTATCTATCTATATATATATATAGTCTCATGAAATTCTAAGGCTCAGTTTAATTCTCCCCTTTGCTTACATAGGCCATCTATTGAATTCTTCCTTCATCGTTGTGTGTCAAAATGGTAGCACACCATTCTTTCTTCATTTCACAGGAGCTATATGAACCATTACATGTTAGATCAAGCTAGATATTCTATCTATCTGAATAGCCTTGACTTATATTTTCCACAGAAACAAAAGCTTTCATGTTCTCTTGATTTTTCTATTCTTCCTCCAGTTCTCTGCCCTTATCTTGCCTTATATGAACAGGTGTTAATCTGTGAGTGAGATTTTTAACTCATGTCTTAAAATTGACCCTAAGGCCCAAAGGTAGTTGCCAAAATCTCTGTGTAACCCTAATTCCACTCTAAAATATAGAAGACCAATGAGACTGCCATGTCTCATATAGCTCAGTGAAAGTTGTTGCCTTCAACTGTGGGCTAACCAAACTTAACTGATAACACCTGGAAACTGGTACAGGGCATAGATGCTCTCCTCTGAATCTAAAGTTCAAAACAGTTTACTGCAGCTTCTTTATAGGGATCCAAGAGTTATTCATTCATTACCAAATAATCAGTACCATTTTGGTAGTCATACTTTAAATATTTCTTAACCATATGTGTACAAAGTTGGTAGATTATCATTCATGGATAAAGAGTTCAAGTGAAGCCTATCTTATTTTTTTCCAGAGCCATACTGTGTGGCATCATGCCCCTTGTCCATTTTGAATATATTCCGGTTGGTTTGAATGTCAGCTTGCCACAAATTCTGAACTATCCACCAAAGAACATACATGGGCTATAACTGGGCCTCCCTGCACATTTGTAGCAGATTGCAACTTGGTGTTCACGTGGGTCCAGAACAGCTGGAGCAGGGACTATCAAAAAGATTTTACCTGTGCATGGAATTTGTTCTTCTAGGTGAGGGGGCTTGCTGGCCACAGTGGGCGAGGATGCATCCAGCCTCACAGAGACTTCACATGCCAGGGCTAGAGATACCCAGAGCTTCACTACTGGCTCAAAAGAGAAGAGGAGGGGGAAGGACAGTGTGGGAGGCTGTGATGGTGCAGTGAGCAGAATGTAAAGTGGATAATTAAAAAATAATAATAATAAATTAAAACAAAATAGAATCAACCGAGAAAGGCATCTCACTTGAAAAAGCATAGTGATTGGCTTGACTGATAAGAAAAGATCAGCCTTGATTGTGGGTGAAACCTTCTAAGCAGCACCAAAAAAATAAATAAATAAATAAATAAATAAATAAATAAATAAATAAAAGGAAATCTTGGCAGAATGACAAAGCCTTGGTTTACTTGGCCTTCCTGCTCACTTCTAAGTTAGTTACCCCTTTCCCCCTCCCAGACTTCCTTGCTCAGGCTGCTGGTTCCTTCCCTGATAGCAGAACCATCATTTCTCAACATTCATCAAGGTCTGGGAAGTAGTGGCTCTTAAATAAACTTCTGGAATTTCAGGTTTAAAAAGGGATGCCCAAAGATAATGTGAATAGCCTCTGTGGGACTGATTCATCACACTTACAGCCTCATACATGACAGGTTCTCAATTCTCTCTCCCTCTCCCTCTCCCTCTCCCTCTCCCTCTCTCTCTCCCTCTCCCTCTCCCTCTCTCTGTCTGTCTCTGTCTCTGTCTCTGTCTCTGTCTCTGTCTCTCTCTGTCTCTCTCTGTCTCTCTCTCTCTCTGTCTCTCTCTCTCTCTCTCTCTCTCTCTCTCTGTCTCTCCAGTTTTGTTCCTCTGGAGCCCTGGATCTCAATCTTTCTAATGTTGCAACCCAGTAATACAGCTCCTTTTGTTATGGTGACCCCAACCATAAATTCTTTTGCTACTTTCTAACTGAAATTTTATCACTGTTATGATCATAATGTAGACATCTGTGTTTTCTGATGGTCTTAGGTTACCAGTTTGACAGGTTGTTCAACCTCAATAGGGGAAAAAAACCCTGTCTCTGTCTCTCCCTCTCCCTCTCCCTCTCCCTCTCCCTCTCCCTCTCCCTCTCCCTCTCCCCCTCCCCGTCCCCCTCCCTCCCCTCTCTCTCTGTGTCTGTCTCTCCAGTTTTGTTCCTCTGGAGCCCTGGATCTCAATCTTTCTAATGTTGCAACCCAGTAATACAGCTCCTTTTGTTGTGGTGACCCCAAACATAAATTCTTTTGCTACTTTCTAACTGTAATTTTATCACTGTTATGATCATAATAGAGATCCTCTGCTCTAAAGAACCTCTGCTCTAAAGAAATCTTTCTAATATAGCAGGGTATGCATGCATGCATGCATGCATGTGTATATGTGTGTGTGTCTCTCTGCATGTGTGCGTGGTGTGCATGTATGTAAATATGTTTACTTGTGTGTCAGTGTACATGAATGAATATTCATGTGGAGGCTAGAGATTGACATCAGGCTTCTTCCTCGATTCCTCAGGTTGTGATCCTAGGTTCACAGTCTCTTATTTCAAGACAGAGTTTAATAATTTGTCTCTATGTCTGTGTAGTTATATTGTTCTGGTGATCTCTAGTCTCACTTTCATCATGCTACCCCACCCAACTGGCTTTTACAAAGATTCTGGGAATCTAAACTCCTATCCTCACCCTTGTGAAGCAGGCACTTTTACCAAATGAATCATCTCTGTAACCTTGAGCCTTTTTAAAGTTTAATGTCCTTGAAAACTTGCCAGCCACAGGTCAAGGATGACATGAGATTTCTTTATAGTTTTTAAGAAATGTAGCTGTCATGAGATAATGAGGCAGGCTCTTGACATTCACCTTGCTGACATATGGAGTCTTCATCTGAGATGAAGGCAAACAGTTCATGTCTTATATGCAGTATTATCTTCAGACCTAGAGAGTCAAAATGAGATGTGCTGAGACCTGTATGTGTGAAGCTCATCCAGCTTCATTCTATAAATGGCTGGCTGATAGAGAGATCCCTCTTTCAATTGTACAATTATCTACTCGATTGAAAACCAAATTTAAATATTTTCCGAGGGGAAAATGCCAGTTCGATGCTCTTTTTTTTTTTTTTTAAAGCCCTTGCAGCTATTAAAAAAGGAAAAAGTACTATTGCAGGTTGCAATGATTTAGCATGCATTAAAATTAAGTATCTAAAATATCTACAGGACATGAGAAGGTGTATGGAAATGAGCTCTTCTCCAAATTAATGCCACAGGAAATGACAGCTAAACTGATCTCTTTTCACAGGCTTTTAATGATGCATTTCTCCTAGGGTTTGAAAGAACTTTAGATCTAGCAAGCTTTTAACTGTAGGGTGTAGATGATACAAACTGAAATTAGTCTTGAGTTGCACTATGTGAGTTCCAACATAACTAACATTTATAGGATCTTCATGTACATAGCTTCCCTATAAACAAGTGAGAAGGTACTTCTGACCTTCCTTTTACATATTTCCTAATTTCTTTTCTGCAAAGACGCTTTTGATTGTCCTGTGTGAGTGTATATGTGTTCAGTTCCATGTGTGTAAATATATGTAAATGAGTGTGTGCATAACTGTGGAAGTCAGAAAAAAACTTCAGATGCCATTCCTTAGGAACTGTCTACCATGGAAACAGTGTTTCTCCCTGTTTTAGAATTCACCAGATAGGCTAGTTTGACTGAACAGTGAGTCCCAGAGATCTGCAGAGGCCATGGAAGTAGTGTATGTCACCATGCATGACTTTTGTTTTCCATCTTTTGGTGTTCTTATTCTTGGTTTTATTTTCTTTAATTTTGTTTTGACAGTGTTTTTCCATGTATCCCAAACTGTCAAGAAATTCAATAAATAAACCAGGCTAAGCCTTGAATTCAGAGATCTGCCTGACTCTTTCTCTAGAGTGCTGGTGTTAAAGGCATGTGTTACTGGTATGTGATACCTGAATTCATGATATATCTGAATAAATCATATGGACTCTTTATTATTTATTGTTGACAACTGAGCTGTCCCATGCAGAATAGTAGGAAACAGTTCTGACTTCCAGTTTGCTTGAGTTTTTAAAGAGAAAAAGCATAATTGTGATGTATGTGGAAAGGCAGCTATGGACAACAAGCAACCACTGTTTTCAAAAGCAGAGAGCTAGGCCTTAAATGGTTGGGCAGTTAACCTTTAGGTCAGGGCAACACTGTTTAGAAATTTATGGCTTTTAAAGAGACCAGTTTACCTTAGGAATGTATAACTGGTTGAGTGGCCAGTTTACTATAGACATTTATAGATCTTAGCAATCACAGAATAATTTTTACCTGTTAGTTTCAGCAATTATAGAATTATTGGAGATTCTTTCAGCATAACTATAGTTCAGTAACCTATTACATTACCATACCAGGTTTAATGCTAAATACAGTCTGTTCTTTTTTGGCAAATCATTCTTAGCTACTTTCTTAGGGCTTTACTGCTGTGAGCTGACACCATGACCAAGGCAACTCTTTTTTTTTTAATTGAATATTTTCCTTTTTGATAAATTTAATTTTTTATTTTTTTAATTACATATATTCTTTATTTACATTTCAAATGCTGTCCCCTTTCCTTGTTCCCCACTCCCCTGAAAATCCCATAAATCATCTCCCCTTCTCCAATCAACCCTCCCCCACTTCCCTGTCCTGGTATTCCTCTACACTATAGCATCAAGTCTTTCCAGGACCAAGGGCCTCCCCTCCCATTGATGTCTAACAAGACCATCCTCTGATAACGATGTGTCTGGAAACATGGGTAACTCCACGGGTACTTTTTGGTTGATGGTTTTGTCCCTTGGAGCTCTGGGAATACTGGGTGACTCATATTGTTGTTCCTCCTGCGGAATTGCAAACCCCTTCAGCTCCTTGGGTCCTTTCTCTAGCTCCCTGTGCTCAGTTCAATGGCTGGCTGAGAGTGTTCCCCTCTGTATTTTCCATGCACTAGGAGAGCCTCCCAGCTGATAGCTATTTCTGGTTCTGGTCAGCCTGTACTTGTGGGCATCCACAATAGTGTCTGGGTTTTGGAACTGTATATAGGGTGCATCCCTGGGTGGGGTAGTCTCATTTCTAAAGTTATTCCCATTCTTTGTTTCCTCTCTGGAAAACCCCTAACCCATTCTTCCTTCATCTGATTCTACAGGGGTGCTCACTCACTCACCCACCCAGTCCTGACTCCCCTCCCTGTCATTTAACTACACTGGGGCACCCAGCCTTCACAAAATCAAGGGCCTCTTCTCCCACTGATGCCTGAAAAGAAAATCCTCTTCTACATATGCAGCTGAAAATGTTGGACCTTTCATGTGTAATCTTTGGTTGGTGGTTTAGTCTGCAGGAGTTCTGGAGCATCTGGTTGGTTGATATTGTTGTTCTTTGTATGAGATTGCAAACCCCTTCAGCTCCTTTAGACCTTTCTCTAACTCCACCATTGGGGACCCCATGATCAGTCCAATAATTGGCTGCAAGAATCTGCCTCTGAATGTGTCAATTATGGCAGAGCCTTTCAGGAGACAGCTATATCAGAATCTTATCAGCAAGCATTTCTTGGCATCCAGAATAGTGTCTGGGTTTGTTTTCTGTATATGGAATGGATCCCCAGGTGGGGCAATCCCTCGATGTCCTTTCCTTCAGTCTTTGCTCCACACTTTGTTTCTGTATTTCCTCCCTTGAATATTTTGTTCCCCCTTCTAAGAAGGACCAAGTACCTAACTTTGGTCTTTCTTTAATGAGCTTCATGTGGTCTGTGAAGTGTATCTTGGGTATTCTGAGCTTTTAGTCTAATAGCAACTTATCAACGAGTGCATGCCATTTGTGTTCTTTTATGACTGAGTTATCTCACTCAGGATACTATTTTCTAATCCCATCCATTTGCCTAAGAATTTCATTAAGTCATTGCTTTTAATAGCTGGCTAGTATTCCATTCTATAAATATACCACATTTTTCTGTATCCATTCCTCTGTTGAAGGACAAATGGGCTCTTTCTAGTCTCTGGCTATTCTTAATAAGACTGCTATGAACATAGTGGGGCTTGTGTACTTGTTATATGTTGGAGCATCTTTTGGATATTTTCCCAGGAGTGGTATAGCTTGGTCCTCAGGCATTACTATGTCTAATTTTCTGAGGAACTTCCAGACTGATTTCCAGAGTGGTTGTGTCAGCTTGCAATCTCACCATCAATAGTGGAGCGTTCCTCTTTCTCCACACCATCACCACTATCTGCTGTCACCTGAGTTTCTAGTCTTAGCTATTCTGAATAATGTGAGGTGGAATCTCAGGGTTGTTTTGATTTGCATTTCCTTGATGACTAAGAATGTTGAACATTTCTTTAGGTGCTTCTCAGTCACTCAAGATTCCTCAGTTGAAAATTCTTTGTTTACCACTGTACCCCATTTTTAATAGGGTTGTTTGGTTCTCTGGACTCTAACTTCTTGAGTTCTTTGTATAAATTGTATATTAGCCCTTAACTGGATCTAGGGTTGGTAAAGATCTTTTCCCAATCTGTTGGTTGCCATTTCGTCCTATTGTCAGTGTCCTTTGAAATTTGATGAGGTCCCATTTGTGGATTGTTGGTTTTAGAGCATAAGCCATTGGTGTTCTGTTCAGGAAGTTTCCCCCTGTGCCCATGTGTTCAAGGCTCTCACACTTTCTCATTCTTTTGTTGTTGTTGTTGTTTTGTTTTGTTTTTCAGACAGGGTTTCTCTGTGTAGCCCTGGCTGTCCTGGAACTCACTCTGTAGACCAGGCTGGCCTCAAACTCAGAAATCTGCCTACCTCTGCCTCCAAAGTGCTGGGATTAAAGGCGTGTACCACCACGGCCCAGCTGGCTCTCCACTTTCTCTTGTGGAGATCCTTGACCCACTTGATCTTGAGATTTGAACAAGGAGATAAGAATGGATTGATTTTCATTCTTCTACATGCTGACCACCAATTGAACCAGCACCATTTGTTGAAATGCTGTCTGTCTTTTTTCCACTGGATTGTTTTAACTCCTTAGTCAAAGATCAAATGACCATATGCCTGTGGGTTCATGTCTGGGTCTTCAGTTCTATTCCATTGATCTACCTGCCTGTATTTGTACCAATATCATAGAGACTTTTCACTAATTCTCTTGTAATATAGCATGTGATGGTGAGTCCCCAAGAAATTCTTTTATTGTTGAGAATAGATTTTTAACCCTGAGGTTTTTTGTTATTGCAAGTGAATTTGCAAATTTCTCTTTCTAACTCTAAGAAATTATTTGGAATTTTGATGGGGATTTTGTAAGGACAACATTTAATTGGGGCTGGCTTATAGGTTCAGAGGTTCCATCCATTTTCAAGGAAGGAGTTTGGCAGCATCCAGTCATGCATGTTGCAGGGGCTGAGAGTTCTACATTTTCATCTGAAGACTGCTAAGAGAAGACTGGCTTCTGGGCAGCTAGGATTAGGGTCTTAAAGACCACACCCAGAGTGACACACCTACAACAAGAAGGCCACACCTACTCTCACAAGAATATACCCACTAATAATCCTGCTACCTGTGTCAAGCTTCTATAAACCATCAGAGCTACATAGAAAGAAATCACTACAACATATTTCACTAGTATAATTTTCATAATAATTTTTCGGATTGCTTTTATATTAAATATATTGTATGGTAAAAGTAGACAATACTATCACAGAGAATAAAGTACAAATACCATTATAGATATAAAATATGTGATGGTTCATATAATGATTGGCCCAGGGAGTGACATTATTAGGAGGTGTGGCCTTGTTGGAGTAGGTGTGTAACTGTGGGTGTGGGCTTAAGACCCTCACCCTAGTTGCCTGGAAGTCAGTCTTCCACTTGCAGCCTTCAGAAGATGAAGAAGTAGAACTTTCAGCTCCTCCTGTACCATATCTGCCTGTATATTGCCATGTTTCTGCCTTGATGACAAAGGACTGAACCTCTGAGCCTGTAAGACAGCCCCAATTAAATGTTGTCTTTTATAAAACTTGCATTGGTCATGGTGTCTGTTCACAGCAGTAAAACCCTAACAATACAATAGTCTTTAGTGGTATTCAAAATCATGTTTTCACAAAAGCAATTACAAATATTGTATCTTATCAAGTTCCATTTTATATCAATATTGGCATCACTGTTTCTGTGTATGATGATAAGTAAGAGGTCAGAATTTAAAATCTTTTAAGCAATGTACTGAAGTCAATACATGGGTATAATTTATTTTATGAAACTACTGTGAGAATCTTGTTTCATTTTCCTGTTCTCTCAATAGTGAGTGCTGACCAGGTTTCCCATTTTCAGTACCATCACAGTTTCTAGCATAATAAGGCAAAACACAATATGTTGCATCTAATTTTCAAATATGTAGCTTTATATTATTAAAAATTAATTATAAAGGAAAAGAATCACTTTTGATTTTATTGTTCTCAAGTGTAATTTTACCTAGACAAAGAAAAAGAGAGTTAAGATGTTGTATCAGGGTTCTCAAGTAGAGCAAAGTTCACACAACAAATGTATATTAAAAAGATTCTTAATGTGGTTGAAATGGTATAAGCTTCATAATCAACAATGTCCATCTGTATGTTGGTAAGGCCAAGAATCTAGTAGCTTCTCAATTTAGAAGACTGATTTCCTGTGAGTACTATAAAGCACTGAAGGTCTAGAAGATTCCTAGAGAGCTGCTGGACTTTGGTCCATGTTAGAGGTAAAGAAGGAGGTTTCTACTGTCTCGAAGAATGATGTCATCAACAAGGTCAACAGTTACACTCATTACCCAGGAGTAAAAGTGGGCCAGCAAAATCAGCACTGGGAGAGAAACAGGGGACATGGGAGGGATAGGTGAAAGAAAAAGAAAGTAATGTCGCTGTATTTTTAATTTTATTTAAATTTTAGTTAGTTTAGTTTATTAATTTAATAAATGCTATATTTAGCCTGTAGAGTAATGTAACAAAGTACAATAGTCTTCAAATACTTTTAGAGTAAAAATGTTTTGTTTAATATAAGATTTTTTTAATCTAAGAAAGAATATCATTCTCTCAGTCCTCCATGCAACTCTATACATGTAAACATGCAGCTTTTTCGCAGAGCAAAAATTACTTTAGATATTGTGTAGATCTGATTAAGTCCATAAATTGTTCTACAAAATAATTGTTGAGATGCAATAATGTTACAAGTTCTTGATGTAGGATTTCACTCTGTTCCTCTTCTGATCTTTGTCATCTCTACAGAAGTCAGATGATACACCAAGAGCATCCTGTAGGAGCATGCATCTGGTACAGAGTAGAGTGGAGTACACTCCACAGTCACAACAGTGGTCAAAGGTCCAGAAAGCCCATTGTGGTTTTGCTGTATAAACTTTTTGAAAAATAAGCACAGAAGTAGTTTAATTTTTTTTAATTTATTAATTGGATATATTCTATATTTACATTTCATTTCCCTTTTTTGGGTTCCCCATCCCCCAAAGGTCCCACATGCCCTTTTCCCTCCTCCTGTTCCCCCATCCACCCCTTCCCATTTCCCTGTTCTGGTATTCCCCTACACTGATGTTTTGAACTTTTTCAGCACCAGTGTCCACTCCTCCTTCTTGTCGGATATCATTTGATATGTGGATTGTGTCTTTGGTGTCCCAAGATTCTAGGCTAATATCCACTTATCAGTGACTGCATACCATGGGTATTCTTTTGAGACTGGGTTACCTCACTTAGTATGATGTTCTCTAGCTCCATCCATTTCTCTAAGAATTTCATGAATTCATTGTTTCTAATGGCTGAATAGTACTCCATTGTGCATATATACCACATTTTTTGTATCCATTCCTCCGTTGAGGGACATTTGGGTTCTTTCCAGCTTCTGGCTATTATAAATAAGGCTGTTATGAACATAGTGGAGCATGTATCCTTATTGCATGCTGGGGAATCTTCTGGGTATATGCCCAAGAGTGGTATGGCTGGGTCCTCCGGAAGTATCATGTCCAGTTTTCTGAGGAACCGCCAGACTTATTTCTAGAGTAGTTGTACCAGCTTGCAGTCCCACCAGCAGTAGAGGAGTGTTTCTCTTTCTCCACATCCTTGCCAAAACCTGCTGTTTCCTGAGTTTTTAATCTTAGTCATTCTGACTTATATGAGGTGAAATCTCGGGGTTGTTTTGATTTGCATTTCCCTAATGACTAGTGATGTTGAACATTTTTTAAGGTGTTTCTCAGCCATCCGAATTTCTTCAGGTGAAAAGACTCTGTTTAGCTCTGTACCCCATTTTTGGATAGGGTTATTTGGTTTTCTGGGATCTAACTTTTAGAGTTCTTTGTATACATTGGATATTAGCCCTCTGTCGGATGTGAGGTTGGTGAAGATCTTTTTCCAATTTGTTGGTTGCTGATTTGTCCTTTTGAAAGTGTCTTTTGCCTTACAGAAACTTTGTAATTTTATGAGGCCCCATTTGTCTATTCTTTTTTGTTGTTGTTGTTAATATTTTTTTTATTTTTTTTATTTTCTATATTCTTTGTTTACGTTCCAAAGGCTTTCCCCTTTCCCAGTTACCCCCCACCATATGTCCCATAATTCCTCTCCCCCCCCATGCTATTCCCCACTCTTCCCCCCCCCCACGATTTCTCTGTTCTGGGTCTACAATACTGGATCCAATCTTTACAGGCCCAGGGTCCTCTCCTTTTTTTCTTCTTGAGGGTTATTTGACTTGCTAATTGTGCCTTGAGTATTTAGGGCTTCTGGGCTCATTAATATCCACTTATCAGTGATTGCATTTCGTGTGTATTCATTTGTGATTGGGTTAGCTCACTTAGGATGATAGTTTCCAGATCTAACCATTTACCTCCAAATTGCATGAATTCATTATTTTTAATTGCTGAGTAGTACTCCATTGTATAAATATACCACATTTTCTGTATCCATTCCTCTTTTGAGGGATATCTGGGCTCCTTCCAATTTAAGGCTATTATAAACAAGGCTGCTATAAACATAGTGGAGCATGTGTCTTTGTTGTATGCAGAGGAATCCTCTGGGTATATGCCCAGAAGTGGTATGCCAGGGTCCTCTGGGAGTGGCATGCCCAATTTTCTGAGGAACCGCCACACTGATTTCCAGAGTGGTTTTACCATTTTGCAATCCCACCAACAGTGGAGGAGTGTTCCTCTTTCTCCACATCCTTGCCAGCACTTGTTGTCTTTCGAGTTTTTAATCTTAGCCATTCTGACTGGAGTGAGGTGGAATCTCAGGGTTGTTTTGATTTGCATTTCCCTGATGACTAATGATGTTGAACATCTCTTAAGGTGTTTCTCGGCCATCCGAATTTCTTTTGGTGAAAATTCTTTGTTTACCTCTGTACCCCATTTTTTGATAGGGTTATTTGGTTCTTTGGGGTCTAACTTCTTGAGTTCTTTTTATATATTGGATATTAGCCCTCTGTCGGATGTGGGGTTGGTGAAGATCATTTCCCACATTGTTGGTTGCTGATTTGTCCTTCTGACAGTGTCCTTTGCCTTACAGAAACTTTGTAATTTTATGAGGTCCCATTTGTCAATTCTTGATCTTAGAGCATAAGCTATTGGTGTTCTGTTCAGGAACTTTACCCCTGTGCCCATGTCCTCCAGGGTCTTCCCAAGTTTCTTTTCTAATAGTTTCAGTGTGTCTGGTTTTATGTGGAGGTCCTTGATCCACTTGGAGTTGATCTTAGTACAAAGAGATAAGAGTGGGTCAATTCGCATTCTTCTGCATGTTGACCTCCAGTTGAACCAGCACCATTTGTTGAAAGGGCTATCTTTTTTCCACCAGATGGTTGTGGCTCCTTTATCAAAGATCAAGTGACCATAAGTCTGTGGGTTCATTTCTGGGTCTTCAATCCTATTCCATTGATCTACCTGCCTGTTGCTGTACCAATACCATGCAGTTTTTAACACAATTGCTCTGTAGTACTGCTTGAGGTCAGGAATATTGATTCCCCCAGAAGTCCTTTTATTGTTGAGAATAGTTTTAGCTATCCTGGGTTTTTTGTTGCTCCAGATGAATTTGAGAATTGCTCTTTCTAGATCTATGAAGAATTAATTTGGGATTTTGATGGGGATTGCATTGAATCTGTAGATTGCTTTTGGCAAGATGGCCATTTTTACTATATTGATCCTGCCAATCCAGGAGCAAGAAATATTTTTCCATCTTCTGAGGTCTTCTTCGATTTCTTTCTTCAGGGACTTGAAGTTCCTGTCATACAGATCTTTCACTTGTTTGGTTAGAGTTACGCCAAGGTACTTTATGTTGTTTGTGGCTATTGTGAAGGGTGTTATTTCCCTAACTTCTTTCTCAGCCTGCTTGTCCTTTGAGTACAAGAAGGCTACTGATTTGCTTGAGTTAATTTTATAACCAGCCACTTTTCTGAAGTTGTTAATCAGCTGTAGAAGTTCTCTGGTGGAGTTTTTTGGATCGCTTAAGTAGACTATCCTATCATCTGCAAATAATGATACTTTGACTTCTTCCTTTCCAATTTGTATCCCTTTGACTTCCTTATGTTGTATAATTGCTCTCGCTAGAACTTCAAGTACTATATTGAAAAGATATGGAGAGAGAGGACAGCCTTATCTAGTCCCTGATTTTAGTGGGATTGCTTCAAGTTTCTCTCCATTTATTTTGATGTTGGCTACTGGTTTGCTGTAGATTGCTTTTACTATGTTTAGGTATGGGCCTTGAATTCCTGCTCTTTCCAAGACTTTTAGCATGAAAGGATGCTGAATTTTGTCGAATGCTTTTTCAGCATCTAATGAGATGACCATGTGATTTTTTTCTTTTAGTTTGTTTATGTAGTGGATTACATTGATGGATTTCTGTATATTGAACCATCCCTGCATTCCTGGAATGAAGCCTACTTGATCATGGTGAATGATCGTTTTGATATGCTCTTGGATTCAGTTGGCAAGAATTTTATTTAGTATTTTTGCATCAATATTCATAAGAGAAATTGGCCTGTAGTTCTCTTTCTTTGTTGGATCTTTTTGTGGTTTAGGTATCAGCGTAATTGTGGTTTCAAAGAACGAGTTGGGCAGTGTCCCTTCTGTCTCTATTTTGTGGAACAGTTTGAAGAGTATTGGTGTTAAGTCTTCTTTGAAGGTCTGGTAGAATTCTGCACTAAAACCATCTGGTCCCGTACTTTTTTTGGTTGGGAGGCTTTCTATAACCCCTTCTATTTCTTTAAGGGTTATGGGACTTTTTAGCTGGTCTACATGATGCTGATTTAATTTTGGAATTTGGTATCTGTCTAGGAAATTGTCCATTTCCTCCAGATTCTCCAGTTGTTTGTAGTAGGATCTGATGATCTTTTGAATTTCCTCTGTTTCTGTTGTTATATCCCCCTTTTCATTTTTAATTTTGTTAATTTGGATACTGTCTCTGTGCCCTTTGGTTAGTCTAGCTAAGGGTTTATCTATCTTGCTGATTTTCTCGAAGAACCAGCTCTTGGTTTTGTTGATTCTTTGTATGGTTCTCTTTGTTGTTTCTGCTTGATTGATTTCAGCCCTTAGTTTGATGATTTCGTCTCTTCTACTCCTCCTGGGTGAGTTAGCTTCTTTTTGTTCCAGGGCCTTCAGGTGTGCTGTTAAGTTGCTAGTGTATGCTCTCTCCAGTTTCTTTTTGGAGGCACTCAGGTCTATAAGTTTTCCTCTTAGCACTGCTTTCATTGTGTCCCAGAGATTTGGGTAGGTCGTACCTTCATTTTCATTGAAGTTTAAAAAGTCTTTGATTTCTTTCTTTATTTCTTCCTTGACCAGGGTGTCATTGAGTAGAGTATTGTTCAGTTTCCATGTGTATGTGGGCTTTCTGTTGTTCTTCTTGCTATTGAAGACCACTTTTACTCCATAGTGATCCGATAGGAGACATGGGATTAGTTAGGTCTTCTTGTATTTGTTGAGATCTGTCTTGTGACCAATCATATGATCAATTTTTGAGAAGGTACTGTGCGGTGCTGAGAAAAAGGTATACTCTTTTGTTTTATGATGGAATGTTCTATATATATCTGTTAAATCCAATTGGTCCAAAGCTTCAATTAGTTTCACTGTGTCCCTGTTTAGTTTCTGCTTTCCTGATCGGTCCATTGAGGAGAGTGGAGTGTTGAAGTCACCTACAATCATTGTGTTAGGTGCGATGTGTGCTTTAAGCTTTAGTAGAGTTTCTTTTACAAATGAGGGTGCCCTTACATTTGGCGCATAGATGTTCAGTATTGAGAATTCTTCTTGGTGGTTTTTCCCTTTGACAAGCAGGAAGTGACCTTCTGTGTCTCTTTTGATGACTTTAGGTTGAAAGTCAATTTTATCTGATATTAGAATGGCTACTCCAGCTTGTTTCCTGGGACCATTTGCTTGTAAAACTGTCTTCCAGCCTTTTACTCTAAGGTGGTGTTTGTCTTTGACACTGAGATGTGTTTCCTGTATGCAGCAAAATGTAGGGTCTTGTTTCCGTATCCAGTCTGTTTGTGTCTTTTGATTGGGGAATTGAGTCCATTGATATTAAGAGATATTAAGGAATAGTAATTATTACTTCCTGACATTTTGGGCATTATTATTATTATTTGTATTTGAGTGGTTCTCTTCTTTTGGGTTGGATGAGATGGGGTTTCTATCTTGTTTCTTCTGGGGTGTAGTTTCCCCCCTTGTGTTGATATTTTTCCCCTATTATCCTTTGTAGGGCTGGGTTTGTAGATAAGTATCTTGCAAATTTGGTTTTGTCGTGGAATATCTTGGTTTCCCCATCTATGGCAATTGAGAGTTTTGCTGTGTATAGTAGTCTTGGCTGAAGTTTGTGTTCTCTTAGGGTCTGCATGAGGTCTGCCCAGGATCTTCTAGCTTTCATGGTCTCAGGCAAGAAGTCTGGTGTAATTTTGATAGGTCTTCCTTTATATGTTACTTGTCCTTTTTCTCTTACTGCCTTTAATATTCTTTCTTTGTTTAGTACATTTGGGGTTTTGATTATTATGTGACGGGATGTATGTCTGTTCTGGTCCAGTCTATTTGGGGTTTTATAGGCTTCTTGTATATTCATGGGCATCTCTCTCTTTAGGTTGGGGAAGTTTTCTTCCATAAATTTGTAGAAGGTATTTGCTGGCCCTTTAAGTTGTAGATCTTCATTCTCATCTATCCCTATAATCCTTAGGTTTGGTCTTCTCATTGTGTCCTGGATTTCCTGAATGTTTTGGGTTACCAGCTTTTTGCATTTTGCATTTTCTTTAATTGTTGAATCCATGGTTCCTATGGTATCTTCAGCATCTGAGATTCTGTCTTCTATCTCTTGTATTCTATTGTTGATATTTACATCTATGACTCCTGATTTCTTCCCAAGGTTTTCTATCTCCAACATTGTCTCCCTTTGCGATTGCTTAGTTGTTTCTACTTCTGTTTTTAGATTTTGTATGGTTTTGCTCAGATCTTTCAGTTGCTTGTTTGTGTTTTCCTGTAATTCTTTAAGGGATTTTTGTGTTTCCTCTTTTATGACTTCTACTCGTTGACCCATGTTCTCTTGTATTTCTTTAAGTGATTTTTGTGTCTGCCTTGTATGGGCTTCTAGGTTTTGATCTATTTTCTCCTCTATTACTTTAAGAAATTTATCTAAGTGATCCTCAATCTGCATCTTTACCAGTGATTTTAGATCTGAGTCTTGTTTTTCTGGTGTGTTGAGATATCTGGGATTTAATTGTGTTTGCCTTGCAATGGCTTCTAGCTTTTGATCTATTTTCTTATGTATTACTTTAAGAGATTTATCTAAGTGTTCCTCTATCAGCATCCTGACCAGTGATTTTAGATCTGAGTCTTGTTTTTCTGGTGTTTCGGGGTATCCAATATTTATTGCTGTCGCGGAACTGGGTTCAGATGCCGCCATACTGCCTTGATTTTTGTTAGTAGCGATCGTACGTTTGCCTTTTGCCATCTGGTTAACTCTGGTGTTAGTTGGTCCTGTAGATACTAGCTGGTGTTTGACCCTCCTGTGGGGTTGTAAGGCTATTTCCCAGCGACTGGAATACCTGAATCACTGTCCTGCAGGGCTCTTGCTCACAGATTGCTGACAGGTGGCCTGAGTCCCCTGAGGTCTTAAACTCAGGATATCCCAGGTACTTGGTTCTGCCTGTTGGGCGGCTGCTCTGCACTGCTCCTGCTCAGGGTTTGCTGTCTGATATCCTGTTTCCCCAGGAGTCTTAAAGTTGGGATATCTCAGTTATCTGGTTCCGCCTGCTGGTCCCAAGCTGCTGGGAAGCTGGCTGGGTCCGGTTTCCGGCTTCCCTGCCACCGGCTGGATGGGAGGCTGGTTCCGCCTCCGGCTGGATCTGGGCACCTGGCACGCTGGCTGACTCCGGCTTCCCCACCACCAGCTGGATGGGAAGATGGCAGCTGCCTGCAGGGAGCTCGGGGTCCGCCCCACGAGTGCAGAGCGCAGCCGTTACTCTGTGCCCAACTCTTGCTCCAGGCCTGAGTCCCCGAAGGTCTTAAGCTCGTCGGGCTGTCTCGGGTACCTGGTTCCGCCGCCGGCTGGGTCTGAGCACCTGGCACGCTGGTTGGGTCCGGCTTCCCCACCACCAGCTGGGTGGGAAGCGGCAGGCAATATCCCATTTGTCTATTCTTGATCTTAGAGCATAAGCAATTGGTGTTCTGTTCAGGAATTTTCCTCCTGAGCCAATGTCCTCAAGGGTCTTCCCCATTTTCTTTTCTATTAGCTTTAGTGTGTCTGGTTTTATGTGGAGGTCCTTGATCCACTTGGAGTTGAGCTTAGTGCAAGGAGATAAGTGTGGATCAATTCTCAAAGAAAGGTGATCAACACCTAACTTGCCATTTTCAGCAAACTATGATAGGGCTAAACATTTGTACCCCAAATAAAAGGAGTATCACAAAATTATTATCAAAAAATCAATAGCTGTTACATCCTATTAAATTGCACAGAGTAAGAAAATCAAAGTACAGTCTATACTTGAAGAGTCATATTCCATAGCCAAAACATTTTTTAAATTTTAAAATAATGGGTGCATGAAGACTTTAAAAGACATAAATTCTTATATTAAGGAATGATATCAACAGTCACAAAGACTGAAAATCTACTGTTATCTGATTCAATAGGACAAAATGTCAACCAACAGATTAGGAAAAGATCCTTACCAATCCTAGTTGAAATAGAGGGCTATTGTTCAATATATACAAAGAACTCAAGAAGTTAGACTCCAGCAAACCAAATAACGCAATTAAAACTTGGGGAACAGAGCTAAACAAAGAATTTTCAACTGAGGAATACTGAATGACTGAGAAGCACCTAAAGAACTGTATAACTTTTGAAAGGTGGACGTTTGAAAGCTTTTTAGTCTCTAGAATAGACAGCTTTCCTGAGCCATGTTTTTTATGTAGTTGATTGACAAACCTATTTGCATTAACCCTTTATTATTAATTAATATTAATATTTTATTAGATATGTTCTGTATGTACATTTCAAATGTCCCCTTTTCTGGTTCTCCCTGACCCCAAAATCCTCTAACCAATCCCTCTTCCACCTGTGTTCACCAATCTACCCACTCCTGTTTCCCTATCCTGGCATTTCCTATACTGGGGTATTGAGCCCTCTCAGGACCAAGGAACTCTCCTTGCCTTGATGTCCAAAAATGCCATCCTCTGCTGCATATACATCTGGAGCCATGGGTCCCTCCATGTGTTCTCTTTGGTTGATGGTTTAGCCCCTGGGAACTCTGGGGGTACAGGGTGGCTCATATTGTTGTTCCTCCTATGGCCATGCAAACACCTTTAGCTCCTTGGATCCTTTCTCTAGCTCTTCATGACAGGAAAGCATTAACTCTTAAGAGAATGGACATTTGTATGTCTTGTTCTTTATTATAAAAATTCCCTGTAGAGAATAACCTCATGTTAATTCAGAAGGCAATGTCTGTAACTTGGGCCCTGGAATCCAATGAGATGGCATTCTTTTTACTAATAGTAAAAATGTGGTTCTTTCAGTTTTGGGTTTTGTAAACTGCTGCTTATATAGGAATGTCTTAGTTTGGATTTTATTGTTGTGAAGTGATATCTAGAACAAAGCAACTCTTATAAATGCAAACTTCTAATTGTGGCTGGCTTATAGTTTCAGTTTTGTTTAGTTCATTATTATCACAGCTGAAATCATGGCAATATGCAGGTAGACATGAAACTGGAAGAGTCAAAAGTCTTCATCTAAAGGCAGCCAGGAGGAGACTGGAATTCCACACTGGGTGGAACTTAAGTATACTAGACATCAAAGCCCACCCCAATAGTGACACACTTCTTCCAACAATGCCATGCCTACTCCAAGATGGCCAAATTTAATAGTCCTACACCCTATGGGCCATATCCATGACTCCTTCCATCCCTACAATTTTTTCCTTAAACCCCACAACATATCTTCCTGCAAAATTTATATTCTCTTTTCCATTATTTTAAAAAAGAACTTAGTCAGTACTATTAATGTTGCCAATATGGACATAGGTGTGTAATCATTCACTGGGGCATTGGTAGCCTACATAGAAAGCAAAGTGAGTCACCTTCCCTCAGCAGCTGCCAGCAGTCAGTAGCTCTTCAACTCGTCATAGGTCTAGGGAGCTGCCCCTCCCTAGGGAGCCCATGTCTCATACGAAATGAGTTTTTATGTATGTTTTTCATAGATAAAATCTTTCTTTACTATTCACACAAATTGAAACATGAAGAATATAGGTTCTTCAGGGGTATGATCCTCCTTTATTAAATTAATGTCCATAGACTGCTAACTAAATGTCACATTCCTGGCAAAGGAGTTTTCAAAGTTGAATGAAATTGGCAGAAATAAGATTACCTTATAATAACCAAGTATATATAATCTGAGACAGTATGATTAATCTTGCTAGAATATATTTTCTCTTAGTTAAATGATAATGAAACACCCAAACACTTATGCTGCATTGTTTACAAGGTTATATACATTTGCTGTCTTCACCTATATTGAATACATTATAAAATTGACTTCTCAAAATGTTGAAGTTATTCAGTGTATGCAAACAGCTATTGACATATAATCTGATATGTAAAATATATGTTCAAAACCATATTTTCAAGGTCAGTATGAAAAAAATTAGACTTATCAAAGTTATAAATCCCAATATGCCTACCATTATGGAGACCATCACTAACATCTAGTATTATGAAAATATATTATCCTATATGTTACAGCAGCTTTCAACTTTAAATTTGGTAAAATACATTGGCATGGAACATTAAAATGAATCATCCTGCATACTTAAATAAAAGAAAAGATGCATGGATTTCAATGTCTTTTGTATGGAAATTTTTCTTCACAGTCTGTTAGCCTATGTGAATTCTAATTGAATTCATAGCCGCCTGCCTCCGCTCTGTGTTCTGCAGTGGATCATGTGTAAGCACACTTGTTTTTCCTGTACCACTCTTACATAGCCATACTCATCATCTATGTTAATTTGCTATTGCATTTCAAAAATGGTAAACGTAAATATATGAACAAAGCAAAGTTAAGAAAAATTGTGATGTGCTAAGAAAAATGATTACTTTGTAATGAGATCCATAAAACCTTAATTAATAATGTGTGCATTTGGAGAATCATAAACCAAAGCCAATTTAGTAGGGGAAGTCATTCAGTAATCTCCGATTTGCAAATATACAACAGGAATGGAGGTCAATTTTGTACAAAATGTATTAAAAATTTATGGACCAACAAAGAATCATTCCTATTTATAAAAATGTATGGAAGATATTTCCTTTAGTGATTGCTTACCCTGAGGCAAGACAAGCAGTGAGCATTTAATTGCCCATGGATGTTCAGCCAACGCTGAGGGATTCCATATGCTGCTCAATTCTACCTGGCTCCAATTGCCACTGCAGTGCCTGAGCTATTTCTATACATTGGGAATCAAGTATTAAGATGCCCCTACCTATTTAAGTGAATAAGAACACCTTATTATTAAATCTAAAATAAGTTAGAATAAAATTTTCAGCCTCTTCCGATTTCTCTAGGTGTACTGATGATATCAATACATACTTTTCAAGAAAGCAAAAAAAATCATGACCTCAAAAAAAATCTCCTTATGGCAACATTCCAGTCTTGCTTATAGCTGGAATCAGAAGCAAGGAGCAATCTAGAGGACTTTCTCTAGGAATGCATTTGAAGTGGTGGAACTATGTACCTGCTTTCAAACTTGACATTTCAAATTAGAATCAGAACTGTACATGGATGAGCAATATGATTTCTGGAAACATCAAAAACAAATTAGGATTCTGTAGCAGCCCTTTAGTTTTCAGCTTCTCTGAGCCACTTGCTATGCTGTATTATTATAACACCAGAGGCAAAACCGGGGTGGTGAGCACAGCAATGTTATGAGACCAAACAGACAGAGTGACTGAAAATATAGATATTTGTATCAGCCCCCCCTTTTTTCAGATGTCAAAGAAGTTAATTTTGGAATAGGACAATATAAAGGAATGTAAGCCTCTAATCATATATAAAACGTGGTTAAGATACTTTCTGCATTTCAATATATATTGTTAATTGCATTACACTTCTCTTTGTTTGAAACAAGGTGTCAATGCATTTTTCAAAAAGGTACAGAAATAAAGTATGTTTTATTCATTGAACTATATCATTTTACCATTTATGAATACTTAGTTAACCATGAGACAGTCATCTGAGAAATTTTCTTTAGTGCCAGTGAATTCAGCATGCATTGCTATTTTTCTTAGTTTTGGGGGAATTTCTTAGCTTGACTGGCTATAAAACTCATTCATTTCCAGTTTTCTAAAAGGAAACTGAGGTTAAAAATCCCTCATTTATCTTGTCTAAGTCATCTGAAAACAATAAAACATTTGTCAAAATTCTTGGTCAGATAAAGTAATTGCATGATCCCCTCTTGTGTATGCCCACTACTGTCATTTATATTTTTGTCTTTGGTATTTTGTAGAAAAATCTCTTACAGAATAATGCTTAAAATATTTGCAAAATAGCATATTCTTTTCCCTCTTGAGGAATTATTTATTTAGTCACCTTAAAATGGCACATAATTACCATTCAGATAAAGAATAAAATTATTCTGGGAATTAATATTAGTATGGTTTTGTTTTTCTTCCCTCTTTATCTCCATTTTCACAGTTGCTCCTGTTGCGATCAGAGGACCCTTCAAGAGCTCAGAGGAGTGAGCTGATGGCAGGTATACTGACCAAAGAAACTGGCCTCCAAGGATGTTACAGTTTATGTAGTTACCTACTAGGCCAACATGACTCAGACATTCACAGAGAAGAGAGAGCAAGCGTCCTGGTGATAAGAAATCCATTATAAGGTAAATCAGTAAGTTCAGTGCAGATCCAAATCTTAGAATATGCAGCCAGTCACTGGCATGTTAACAAGGTGCTGCTGAATAACTATAGACCCCAAATGAAAAAACAGCAGCAGTGTGTATAAAAGTCCATATTTGCAAATATACAGACTTCAGTCTTTTTGTGATTTGAATGTAGTCTTTTCTATTTAATGAAATTTCCAGATGAAGAATTATATTCTTTCTGGTGGATCTGAAATTTTATACTTTTCTGCATATATAATCTAATGAGCCAGTTCCTATGAAAAGTCCCCTTCAATACTCTCCTCTTTCTACAGGGATTTTGGGTATGGTAGTCTTCTAATAGATGCGACTGTACGACCTTCCAGCCCAGGTGAGTGGCTGGGAGGAGAAGTGTTCTTCTACCTAGGTCCTTACATATCAACCCTGCAGTGTGCTATTTATGATAGCATTTGTGAGCCAGTATATCATACTCCTTGAAACCTGATGTCCAGTGTGTCTTTGCCTCATGCTCTAGTCCTATTTCACAAGTAAATGAGCAGGGCTCTCATGATCACCATCTTTTCAGCACATCGATTTCAAGTCTGTTTCATTTGTTACGGATCCCTGTGGAAATCTGATTACCTTCACTCTGACTGCATTCATTTCTCTGAATTGCTTAGATTGTTTCAATTTCTTCCATCTTCAAGGTAGACCGGGTTGAGTACAATAAAATCAGTGATTCTTTACTCCAATTTATAGGAATGTATTTCTTTTCATTGTTCTGAAAAAAAAAAAAACAATATTCTGACAAGTTGTATCTATAGCACCCTCTCCATGATGCCACTGCTCCTACACGCCACCCAGTACCTGGTTATCTGCCTACTCCTCCCATCTCATTAAGCCACACCTTGACTATTTCAAATGCAGTGTGTCAAGCTTTTTTACATATTGTCTCTTATCTTTCTTATCATAGTAGTGGGCATCAAAGCCAGGATGAGACACATGACAGGCCATTGTCAAATACTGAGCTCCATCCCCGGCCACCTTAGTCTCTGTTGTCTGTTTCCACTTTTTGGCAAACCTATTTTGAATATTATTTTATCCTTGCAATTAATAAACCTTTGATTGTGCTAAAACTATGAGGTCTATCATACTTTGTGTTGCTATGAATTAATAACCCAGGTTTTCTCGATCATTAACTACTTTTAAATATCTCCAAAATTGGTCACTCAGAAGATAAAAATGTTTCTATTTTTACTTGTGGTGGTTGATTTTTTAATATCAGTTTGACTGGATTTGGGGATGCTCTGGAAGTTACTAAGAAAACACCTCCTACTCTGTCTCTGGGTTTCTAGAAGAGATTGGCCTTAGAATCAGCAGATTGAAGAAGAGTTTCTCTCACTTATGACACCAGACATCATCAAACCTGTGGAGAGCCTGAATACAACAAACACTGAAAGAAAGCTGCGGTTTACTCACACCTCAAACACCTACCTTATCCTGCCCTAGGAGATAGGGACCTTAGGACCTTTGGACACAGGACTCTGGAACTTAAAACTTTGACCTTTCTGATTCTGTGATTGTAGGGGTTGGTTTCCATCTAAAACCTACTAGTCTTCTCCCCATTATATATCTATTGTCTATCTACAGTGATTTGGATGAAATGGCTCCCATGGTCTCATAAAGATTGGTACTATTAAGTCGTATGGTCTTGTTGGAAAATGTTCTTGGAGGAAGTATGTCACTGCAGGTGGGATTTGAAGATTCATATGCTCAGGCCAGGTCCAGTGTCACTCACTCTTCCTGCTGGTGTCTATCAAGATACAGAACTCTCAGTTACTCCTCCAGCCCATATCTACAATGTTCACCACCATGATATTTGAGTAAATTTCTGAATTGTTAGTCAGACATAATTAAATATTTTCATAGAGTTGCTGTGGTTATAGTGTCTCTGAACTATAAGCCAGCTACAATTAACCCAATTAAATGTTTTCCTTTATAAAAGTTGTCACATTCATAGTTGTCTTTTCACAGCACTAGCTAGAAAGCTAAGGAATTCTCTTTCTGTCTGCCTTTCTGTCTTCAAATTTGTCATTAATCATCATCTACCACCTATTGTCTGTGTATTTGTCTATCATTTATATATCAACTATCTTAAAACTACCTATTAACTATTTGTCTATATCATCTACATATCTTTCAATTATATGTATGCTTCATCAATTTTTCTATTTATCATGTATCTAGCTATTATGAATCTATTATCTGTCTCTCTATCATATCTATCTCTCTATCTCTATCTATCTATCTATCTATCTATCTATCTATCTATCTATCTATCTATCATCTATCCATAGCTAGCTGTCTATATATGATTTACCTATTGTCTATCCATTGTATATTATTATAATCTTGCCATCTCTTTTTCTGTCTTCTACTTATTTATTCCTCCACCCATTCCACTTGTTCTGTTTTCTGAAGAATTTTCCCAATACTCTAAGTAACACCATTTCTAATAGAAGTTTTCCTGAAATCATTGAGGAAAGCTTTTCTTTTATTTAACTATTATTCCATTATAACAAAAGTCCATGATATTCAACTTAAAAAAACAACAGGGTTTTGGTTTTCTGTTTTGTTTTTGGCTGATTCTTTGTTTTCTTTTTTTGTTTGTTTGTTTTTTGAATTCCAGTTTTGTAGGCCTCATTTCTCTAAACTGGCAAGTGCTTTTGACATTCCATGGAGACAATACATAATGGTGAGAATCATCTGAAGCAAAAAAGCTTCAGATGGTGGCTTTGAAAGATAAAGACAGTAAAAAGATGGGGCCGATTTTTCTAAATGCCTCTTCAAATGCCTGTTCCTAGGAACTTAACTTTCACTCGTCAGGCTTTATCTATGAAATGTCTGACATCATCAACAATGGCAAACTGGAGACCAATATTATAATACAAGACTCCATGGAACATTTTATATTCACCATGCAGCAATAGGAATTTAATATATCATCAAAGTGGTGTAAATATCTCTGAAATTATGACTTGATTATTAATGGCATTTTGGGTTGTCCCATTTTATTTTCTCCATATTTTCTAGTATACGAGCAACTCTTGCAAGAAAGAAGCATTATCTTCTATTTTGTTGCAAATTAAAAATATTTCAAGCTTTCTAATATTTGCAAAGCAATAGAAAATCATATATGTAAGTTCTTTGCTCTGTGACAGAGTTAAAAGAGTTAAAACAACAACAAAAACATGGTGGAGATTAGATCCAGGGCGATTGTTGATCAAGGCCTGTGTTAAGCTAATGAGCTACTTCCCTAGCATATGAAATTAAATCATCATAAACTCTGTAAAGCTTAGACATTGAATACTCACTGATAACATTCTAAATTTTTCTAAGGGTTGGAGAAATGGCTGAGTAGGCAAAGGACTTGGCAAACAAGCATGTTTGGATCCATGGGACTCACATCAAGTGACTTGTCATAACTGTGTCTATAATCCTGCATTCCTGTGGTGAGGTGGAGATGGAGATGGGCAATGTCTTAAAGCAGATCAGCTAGCCTACAGAATGTAGTGGTGAATAACATGAGAGCTTCCTTCAAATGGTCAAAGAAGATCTAATCCCATCAATGTGGTTTTTCTCTGACTTCCAAACATACTCTGCAGTATGCATGTGCTCACAGAATCTCTGTCTCTCTGTCTCTCTGTCTCTGTCTCTGTCTGTCTGTCTCTCTGTCTCTGTCTCTGTCTCTGTCTCTGTCTCTGTCTCTCTCTCTCTGTGTGTGTGTGTGTGTGTGTTTGTATATGTCTATGTATGCCTATGTGTACATAGAGGTATATAGTTAGATATGTTGATAGAGTATACCTTAGAGAGAGTGAGTTACCTAGATACATGGTGGTATCTATCTATCTATCTATCTATCTATCTATCTATCTATCTATCTATCTATCACAGTAGGAAATATGGAGACAAGTGTGGAGCAGAGACTGAAGAATTGTCCATTCAGGAAATGCCCTGCCTGGGGATCCATCACATATAAAGTTGCTAACTCTGGACTCTTTTGCAGATTCCAGGAAGTACTTGCTTTTGGGAGCCTGGTATGGATTTCTCCTGAGAGACTCTGCCAGAACCTGACAAATACAGAGGCAGGTGGGATGCTCACAGCCAACCATTGGACTGAATGTGGGGTTCTCAATGGAAGAGTTGGAGAAGGGACCGAAAGAGCTGAGGGGGTTTGCAGCCCCATCTGAAGAGCAACAGTGTCAACCGGCTACATACCTCAGATTTCCCAGGGACTGGACCACCAACCAAAGAATATACATGGGAGGACCCACAGCTCCATTCTTATATGCTGTAGAGGATGGCCTTGTTGGATATCAGTGGAAAGAATGGCCCTTGGGTCTGAGGGGGTTGATGCCCCAGTGTAGAAGAATGCCAGGGCTGGAAGGTGGAATTGGGTCGATGAGTGGAGAAGCACCCTCATAGATTCAGGGGTATGGGGCCTGGGATAGGGGTTTGTAGGTGGGAGACCAGGAAAGGAGAAAACGTTTAAAATATAAATGAAGAAAATATTCAATAAAAGAAAAGAAAGTAAATATATCAACTTCTTAGTTGTATGAAGTAAAAAGTTCTGATGTCTTTGGAGATTCTGTTGTATCATGTGATGTTTTTCTTGATGAAGTCTTATGAGAAGATGTTTGGCTTAAGCTAACACATAAGAGAATGGTTTCCTGAAGCACCTACTTGAGAGGATATTTGATATTTGAGAAAAGGATAAGGAGAACCCAACAGAATAATTGTCTTGTACTAGTTCACCTTGAAATGCTTTGCTGGCCTTCATTGTTCTTTGCTTGTAGTCACTTCTTAGAGAGAAAAACATCACAGAATTTCTTGATTTCTCGAGGCTGTCTCTTGCTGTTTCTGCAGACTTGTGCCAATTCAACATAACCTTGGGATTTCTTCTGAATCTAGCCAATGTTAGTGATGTGTGTTTGGTGCTTGCTGATCAGACTGGACTGCCACTACTGATTCCTGTTTGTAATTATCCCAAAATACTACCTCTAAAAAGGTCTACACCCCATATTTCCTATTAACCTTTTCCCCTCTTCCTTCAGTTGGTGTGCTAGAAGTGCAGTTGAAGTATTTAAGAGCCCTTATTAAAAATCTAACCCTATAGTGAGTGTTCTTTTTTATGTAGATTAACTATTTTTCCAGTATGGTTTTCTTTTTTAATGTACCATCAATTGTTTACTGTTTATTGATATGTCCTTATGATATCTAATTTGACCCTCTATAGAGTTTAGACTTGGCTTTTGGCCACCAGAGAGACAAAACAATTTTTAATTAGAATCTAAGTAAATGTATGGAAAAACATTTAAAAAGCTGACATCTATATAATATGATTCTATTTTTTCAGTGTTCTCTAAAACATTACTAGAAATAAAACTCACTTTAAAGTTCCAAAATATGTATTGCTTTGGATAAATTTGATATAATTAAAATGCAATAATTTTTTGTTTAAAGTTCCTAAGATAAATATTATTTGTAGTATTTACTTACATATTAGTTTAAGTGTTTCTACAAATGCCCCCAAGTGATATTAAAACATTATTGGAAAAGAACAATGAAAGAATCTAATAAATGTAAATGCAAATATCTTGAATATATCCAACTGAAATGATGCAAAACACTTCACTTTATCATCATTGGGATACTTGGGCCTCCTATACTATCTATAGCGCTGTTTCTAGGAATGTTTAAAAATATAGGAGGTAGAAGTTGTTCCATCTCTTAAGTCTATATCTGGGAAACAGTTCCACATTGTTCTATTGGACAGGGACTCATAACCCTTTATAACCCCAAAAGTTGAAGGGATTCTGTATTTTTTTGGAATGTGGTGATAGCTTTAGTCTGGGCTCCTTGTCAAATTGAAACTTTCTGATACTTGAACAAAAGGCCTCCAAGAACAAGGCAAGTAAAAAAAAGATACAAATCTGTAAATGTCAGTACATTGTAAATAATGAATGTGAAAGAACATAGTAACACCTTTCTTAGAAATTGTTCTTTTTATGGCATGTGTTATAGTTCTTTTAAAAAAAATGAAGAAGAAAAAAGAAAAAAACAAGCTCAATTTTCCTCCTAGCACTGAAACACACCTCAGCATTATAATCCTGATGAAAAATATTAGGAGTTAATTGTTTTATTTTTTTGTAGCCTAGCCAAAAATGTTATTATGATTTATCATCTGCAATTTCCATTTAAATAATTTTTTAAAATTTTTATACCAGAACTCATTTGTAAATTAAAATAAACATTGACAATGAAATGCATTTATTAATGGTAGGAAGAAACTTGTCAATACATGGATCCCTTAACGTTGTATTGGCAGGAAAACCCTTGACTTCTGCAGGAACACAGCTATAAGGTTGTCACCAAGAGCTTTATAGGAATTGCTGTCCTATGCCTACACCTATATCACCGATGAGGTACAGAAGCTGGAAAACAGGGAGTTGATAGTAACCAGTTATCAAAGGCAAATGATTCTGAGCCCTGCTGGGGAGAGACACGGGGTACCATTCTCATAAAATCCAAATAAAGAATAAAGGAATAGAAAATTATATAATGATCCACATTTCAAAAATCTTAAAAATAAGGAAAAGGTCATCCTTTTTTGTCTCAAATGCTCCTGAAGTGTTCATGGATACATATGGAATCCTGTAGGCTTTTGATACAACCAAAGTAGCTTCTAATAAAGGGATATGATTTTCCTCAGACTTTTGGAGTATGCTGTCTTTACTCAGCTCAAATTGTAGGTTCAAGCTTAAATCTATTCCCTTTAGAATAAAAGAAAATACACTTTTCTGTACTCCTATTTGGGCCTCAATGACAAATATGTGGAGAAAATAACAAAGCTTTTGAGTTGCAATATACATTTTACATGGTATGAAGGACATGCAATATATTCCACTCTAGAGGAAGATTTATGGTTTAGCAGTTTGAATGATAATGAGCCGTATAGGCTCACATATTTGAATGTGTGGTTTCAGGTTGGTAGAGTAGTTGGAAAATGTGAAGCCATGTGGCTTTGTTGGAGGAAGTGCATCGCTCTGTGTATAGTTTGGAAGCAGGAACGTTGATATTTTAAAAGTTCCCAGCTAGTCTCTTCTTTTCTAGCTTTCTCTGTAGATCAGGGTGTAAGCAGTCAGCTATTGCTCCAGCAGCATACCTGCCTACCTGCCCAGACTTCCTGCCATGATGACCATTGACTAACTAACACTTTAAAACTGTAAACAAACCCCCAATTAAATGTTTTCTCCTATAAGCTGCATTGACTATCGTGTCTCTGCACAACAATAAAACAATAACTCAGACAGATGCTGCATCACAACAAAGCCAGAGACTGCTTCCTTCTTGTGTGCATGCAGGTATCACCAGTAAAGGGCTAGCTGCTTAGGTCTGAAGAAACTGAAAATTTGGCTCCAGCCCTATTATGTCAATACTTTTTCTTAAGATCTATTTTATATTTTATTATCTGTTTGTAGAGGTCCTTAAACTCAGTCCATTCTAATCCTAGACTGCTATCTTAAGCTCATTTTCTTTACTTTCTGTCTTTAGTGTCTTTTATCAAGTACAACATTGTTTTAAAAAATTCAGAAAGTAATAATGTATATATTTAGGACTATGCCACCATAACTTTATTCGGTCCCTTCTATTAAGTCCTGACCTTTAAAGAGAGCTTGAAAATAGGATCTGATTTAGCATCACTCCCCTTCTCTTCCTTCTATTTTGGCCATAATCCTACCAGATACTTAAAATGCACCACTACCACTGCAAAGCTCAATGATTTACTAAAGAATTATATCCTAAACTCAAATAGTATGAAACAACAAAGTTTATTTTATTCTGCATAATGTCTGGATTCAGGGGTCTACCATTTACCAAGATGGAGTAAGCTCACAGGTCCAATTTAAGGCAGATTAGGGAAATTCCTGGGAGATGTAGCTAAACTGGACACTCTCAGACAGCCATTGAAATGAGCACAGGGTCCCCAATGGAGGATTTAGACAAAGGACCCAAGGAGCTTAAGGGATTTGCAGCATCATAGGAGGAACAACAATATGAAATATAAACTCTTATTTCTAGACTGCATTCTCCAGTTCCACAACAAATACTAACACATTGCTACTAATTATAAAACAAATTTGAATTGCTCTCAATTTGCTTCTTTCTTTAACATTAAACTTGTCTAGAACACACTTTATTCTCCCTTCTAAATACTATTTCACATTGGTATATCTAGATATTATTTATTATATCTAGTGTGGTATGTAGTCTGCATGGAAATTATTACATTTGGCTATTAATTAATGAGGCAAGATTGAAGTCTCTTGTCACTTCAGGTAATATGAAAACTGGAATTTATGAATGTTCAATCCTAACATTTCTACCCAAAGGAAATTACCCATTGACAACATTCTACTCCATTTTACTGGTCGTAACTAACTAATCTTTATAAAAATGTACTTTTACCAGTGTTTCCTAATTAGGTTTTCTAGTAACAAAACAATTCATGAATGTAGGATAGGTTTTTCTCATCAGTCACAATCAACAATGGCATAAAATTAGAATTAGAATTTTTCCACAGGATAAATTGTAGAGCTCTTTGGTTTTGCTTTAACTACTACTTTCTAAGTATGACTGCAGAATCCTGAAAAAAAAATCAACTTTGTTTCCAATGTTCATACCACCCTGATTTTATTAGAAACAGACAGTTTTCTTCCAATCTAAGGCATCATTTCAGGTACTAACACTGCCCGCAGGCCCATGCCTTTACTTGATTTTAACCCAATGACACTCACACAATTTTACCTTGTTGTTAGATCTTATGTCTATGTTTATGTCCCTGTGAATTTCCTTAGGCTACCACTTTCACTTTGTTATTTGTCAATATCAAGTCATGAATCAGAACTGAAACATGTCATACTCTCATTACTGATAGGCTCAATGTTTTGAACCCAAAGTCTATCTCAATACAGCAGAGTTGAGGACTCCTGTGAACACACTTGCAGCTGTGCACCAGTTTGTGGTAACATTCCATGAAGAACTAATCAGTGGAAGCTAGTCATTATGTCTATATTCAGCTCTCAGTCATCACTTTTGTTTATACCTCTTGAAACGAATATGGATCTCTTTGCCTGGAAACCTATTTAGGAAGTGAATTATTTATAGGAAATAAATTATTTTTTCTGTAATAATCCAGCTGGCTCCCCAATGTATCCCTAAAGTGCTTTTTAACTTTTTCTTCCCAACCGACTTCAAAAAAACAAGAAAATATGTCAAGCCTTGTTTCTTAGGATGTCATTCATCAGAAATGCACAGATTCAGAGCTCAGAGGCAGAAAGCTGTCTTCACAGAATTTGATATTATGAAAGGAGAAAAGAGAGGTCATCTTCATAGAAAATAGAGTATACTGAGTTTTTGCGACTTTAACTTCTGACTATATAACATAAATTTAACTTCTGATCTTTTAGGCAATATCAATAAAACATATAATAACTAAACTATCAACTTCAAAATTCTAGAAAAGTTTACTTCTTTTATTTTTGGGATTATATTATAATTGCATCATTTTTCCCTTCTGTGTCTTCCCTCAAAACCTTTCTTGCCCTCACTCAAATCCATAATCTCATTTTCACTAATTTATGTAACACACACACACACACACACACACACACATGTATATATATATATACACATACATATGTGTATATATATATATATATATATATATATATGCATAGGCATATGCATAGGCATAGGCATAGGCATAGGCATAGGCATAGGCATAGGCATAGGCATAGGCATAGGCATAGGCATAGTCATATATACTTTTAAATTCAGTCAGCCCAATCTGTAAAATGTAACTTATGTATAAGTTTTCTGTAATGACTCTTTCACATTGGGTAACCAGGAAGTTAATAATGTCCAAGAACCACCAAGTGTCCTTCTCCCTGAAGAAGATTATTCCTTTTCTTATTTGCCAGTTGTCTCTAGTTCTCTCTGTAGATTTAAGACCTCAAGACCTCATGGGCTTTTCAACTCCAGTTTGCAATATCTATGTGTTCTTGTCCTTTTTCAGATAATGTTGATGTTTTAGCAAATTCAAAGGAAAATTGATTTCTGGAATAATGAACTCTGATACCTTCCAGTTGCATGAGCAGTTATTCTTTCTCCCACCTTCTGTTTTCCATTCTCTTCTTCTATTCTCAGAGCTTCCCTTGATCATATCAGGATTTTTGCTGTTATGCAACTACAACTTCAAAACTCTACCTCCAATTAATTATTTTACTTGACATATTTTACATTATATGGCCATCATACTCTGACCAGATAAATGAATTTGGCAGACTGCCTATATCTTCCTTTAGAGTTGTTTTTAATAGTTATTATTCAATTTATATGGGATAAATATTGAATCAAAAAATAAAAATAAACTTGTGCTATAAAAATATTGTTTAGACTCTTCCCTTCTATCCATCACCACCTGCCCTGTTCATTCCAATGTGGTAGACACCCTGACAGTTCTGCCACAGGGAAGACTGCATTTCCTGATACTTTCTAGAGAACCAACAGCACTCAGGGCATTCAGTAAGAACCACCCCCTACCTCTGGAGGCCCAGAGTCTCTGGCTGGGCCTCATTACACAGCAATCACCAAAAACACACCATCCCTCCAGATTACCACTCCCTTTCTCTCCCTTTTACCCCTCCTTCCTCTTCTGTCACTATCTACCTGGTATATTCCGATGTGGTAGACCCCTGCCAGTTCTACCACAGGGTAGACCCCATTTACTGATACTTTCTAGAGAACAAGCAGCAAACAGGGCATTCAAGAAACAGTAGCACAAAGGACATTAGAGAACCAGCAGCCTGTAGGGCATTTGACCCTTGCCAATTCTGCCACAGGAAAGACCCCATCTCCTGATACTTCCTGGACAACCAGCTGTAGAATGGGCATTTGAGAGAAAGGGAATCCCAGGAATACAGATACACAGGCCTATAGAACAGAGAAGACACAGTCAGAGACAGCAAGACCAGCTAACACCTGAGATAACTAGAAGGTCAAAGGCAAACACAAGATCATTCCCAGCAAAACCAAGGCAACATGAAACCATCAGAACCCAGCTCTCTCACAGCAGCACATCCTGGATGCTCCATCACATCAGAAAAGCAAGACCTGGATTTAAAATCACATCTCATGATGCTGATGGAAGACTTCAAGAAGGACATAAATAACTCCCTTAAAGAAATACAGGAGAACATGGGTCAACAGTTAGAAGCCCTTAAAGAGGAATCAAAAACATCCCTTAAAGAAATAAAGGAGAACATGGGACAACAGGTAGAAGCCCTTAAAATGGAAACACAAAATTCCCTTAAAAAATACAGAAAAATACAAACAAGTGGAGGAACTGAACAAAACTATTCAGAATGTAAAAAATGGAAGTAGAAACAATAAAGAAATCAAGAAGTGAGACATCTCTGGAGATAGAAAACCTTGGAAAGAATCAGGGGTCATAGATGCAAGCAACAACAACAGAATACAAGAGATAGAAGAAAGTATCTCAGGTGCTGAAAATACCAAAGAAAGCATTGACTCAACAGTCAAAGAAAATGCATAAATGCAAAATACTTGTAACCCAAGGCATCCAGGAAATCCAGGACACAATAAGAAAACCAAACCTAAGGATTATAGGTATAGAAGAAAGTGAGGATTTACATGTTAAAGGGCCAGTAAATATCTTCAACACAATTATAGACAAAAACTTCCCTTACCTACAGAAAGAGATGCCCATGAACATACAAGAAGCCTACAGAACTTCAAACAGACTGAACCAGAGCAAAAATTCCTCCCTTCACATGATAATCAAAATACCAAATGCACTAAACAAAGAAAGAATATTAAAAGTAGTAAGGGAAAAAGGTCAAGTAACATATAAAGGCAGAACTATCAGAATTACACCAGACTTCTCACCATAATCTATGAAAGATACAAGATCCTGGACCAATGTCACACAGATCCTAAGAGAACATAAATGTCAGCCCAGACTATTATACTCAGCAAAACATTCAATATCTATAGATAGAGATAACAAGACATCCTATGACAAAATCAAATTTACATAATATATTTCCCCAAATCCAGCTCAAAGGATAATGGATGGAAAATACCAACACAAGGTGGGAAACCACATCCTAGACAAAGCAATAAAGTAGTCTTTCAACAAACCCAGTAAAAGATAGCTACACAAACAGAATTTTGCCTTTAACAAATGAGATAATAGTAAGCGACAATCACTTTTCCTTAATATCTCTTAACATCAATGGTCTCAATTCCCCTCCCCCCAAAAGACATAGACTAACACACTGGATACATAAACAGGATCCACCCGTTTGTGGCATATAAAAAACCCACCTCAGTGACAAAGGCAACTGCAGCTTCAGAGTCAAAGGTTGGAAAACAATTTTCCAAGCAAATGTTCCCAAGAAACAAGCTGGAGTGGCCATTCTTGCATGGGATAAAATTGACTTTTCAACCAAAAGTTGTCAAAAAGATGAGGAGGGATACTTCTTACTGGGCAAAGGAAAAGTGTACTAAGATGAATTCTCAATTCTGAACATCTATGATCTGAATGCAAGGGCACCCACATTCATAAAAGAAACTTTACTACAGTTCAAAGCACACATTGCATCCCACACGATAATAGTGGGAGACTTCAACTCCAGTGCCACTCTTAACAATGGAAAATCATGGAACCATAAACTCAACAGAGATAGAGTGAAACTAACTGAAGTAATAGACCCAATAGATCTAACAGATATTTATATAACATCCCACCCTAACACAAAAGAATATACCTTCTTCTCAGCAACTCATTATACTTTCTCCAAAATAGACCATATAATTTGGTCACAAAACAGGCCTCACCAGATACAGAAATATCGAAATTATTCCATTTACCTTATCGGATCACAATGGCCTAAGGATGGTCCTAAGTTCAAACAAAAACAATGGAAAACACACATACACGTGACTTTGAACAATGCCCCTTATCAATGATTGCTTGGTCAAGGAAGAAATAAAGAAAGATTTTTTAGAACTTAATGAAAATGAAGTCACAACATACCAAAACTTATGGGACACAATGAAAGCAGTGCTAAGAGGAAAACTTTTAGCTCTGAGTACCTCCAAAAAGAAAATGGAGAGAACTTACACTAAGAGCTTCACAGTGCACTTGAAAGCTCTAGAACAAAAAGAAGCAAATACACCCAAGAGGATTAGATGGCAGGAAATAATAAAATTCAGGGCTGAAATCAAGCAAATAGAAACAAAAAAAACTATACAAAGAATCAACAAATCTAGGAGCTGGTTCTTTGAGAAAAATCAACAAGATAGATAAACCCTTAGCTGGAATAACCAGAGGGCACAGAGGTACTACCAAAATTAATAAAATCAGAAGTGAAAAGGGAGAAACTGTGGAAATTCAAAAATTATCAGATCCTTATACTCAACAAAGTTTGAAAATTTGGATGAAATGAACAACTTTTTAGACACATACCAGGTGCCAGTGTTAAAATGTGATCAGATAAACCATCTAAATAGTCCCATAATTACTGAGGAAGTATAAGCAGTTGTTAGTAATCTCCCATAAAAAATGAAAAGCCGAGGAATAAATGGGTTTAATGGGGAATCCTATCAGATCTTAAAAGTAGAGCTAATACCAATACTCTTCAAACTACTCCATGAAATAGAAACTCAAGGAACCATTTACCTTATCAGATCACAATGGCCTAAGGATGGTCTTAAGTTCAAACAAAAACAAGGGAAAACACACATACACATGACTTTGAACAATGCCCCTTATCAATGATAGCTTGGTCAAGGAAGAAATAAAGAAAGATTTTTTAGAATTTAATGAAAATGAAGTCACAACATACCAAAACTTATGGGACACAATGAAAGCAGTGCTAAGAGGAAAACTTTTAGCTCTGAGTACCTCCAACTCATTCTATGAAGCCATAATAATGCTTATACCTAAACCAAACAAAAACCAAGTGAGAAAGGAGAACTTCAGACCAATCTCCCTCATGAACATTGATTCAAAAATACTCAAAAATTTCTGGCCAACCAAATCCAAGAATACATCAAAATTATAATTCACCATGATCAGGTAGGCTTCATCCCAGGGATGCAGGGATGGTTCAATATACAGAAATCCATCAATGCAATCCACTACATAAAAAATTCAAGAAAAATCACATGGTCATTTCATTAGATGCTGAAAAGGCTTTTGACAAAATCCAGCATCCCTTCATGATAAAACTCTTGGAGAGATCAGGAATCCAAGGCCAATACCTAAACATAGTGAAAGCAATATTCTGCAAACTGTTGGCCAACATCAAACTAAAGGGAGAGAAACTTGAGGCAATCCCACTAAAATCAGGGACTAGATAAGGCTGCCCACTTTCTCCCTTTCTATTAAATAAGATACTTGAAGTCCTAGCCAGAACAATCAGACAACAAAAGGAGGTCAACATTATGGAAATTGGAAAGGAAAAAGTCAAAATATCATTATTTGCAGATGATATGATTGTATACTTAAGCAACACCAAAAGTTCACCAGAGAATTCCTAAAGCTGATAAACAACTTCAGCAAAATGGCTGGATATAAAATTAACTCAAACAAATCAGTAGCCTTCCTCTACTCAAAGGATAAACAAGCTGAGAAAGAAATTAGGGAAATAACACCCTTCACAATAGTCCCGAACAATATTACATAACTTGGTGTGACACTAATCAAACAAGTGAAAGATCTGTATTACAAGAACTTCAAGCCTCTGAAGAAAGAAATTGAAGGAGATCTCAGAAGATCGAAAGATCTCCCATGCTCATGGAATGGAAGTATTAATATTGTAAAAATGGCCATCTTGCTGAAAGCAATCTACAGATTCAATGCAATCCCCATCAAAATCCCAAATAAATTCTTCATAGATCTAGAAAGAGCAATTCTCAACTTCATCTTGAATAATCAAAAACCCAGGATTGCAAAAACTATTCTCAACAGTGAAAGAACTTCTGGCGGAAATCAGTATCCCTGACCTCAAGCATACTACAAAGCAACAGTGTTAAAAAAAAAAAAGTGTTTGATATTGGTACAGAGATAGGCAGGAAGACCAACAGAATAGAATTGAAGATGCAGGAAAGAACCCACATACCTTGATATTTGACAAAGGAGCTAAAAACATCCAGTGGAAAACACAGAATTTTTAACAACTGGCGGTTAGCCTGCAGAAAAATGCAAATCAATGAATTCTTATCTCCTTGTACAAAGCTCAAGTCCAAGTCGATGAAGGACCTACACGTAAAACCAGACACACTGAAACTTAAAGGGGGAGAAAGTGGGGAAGAATCTTGAACACATGGGAACGGGGAAAACATTTCTGAATAGAACACCAATGGTCTATGCTCTAAGAACAAGAATCAAGAAATGGGACCTCATAAAATGGCAAAGCTCCTGTAAGACAAAGGACATGGTCAGTAGGACAAAATGGCAACCAACAAATTGGGAAAATATCTTTACCAATCCTACATCCTATAGATGGCTAATATCCAATCTATACAAATAACTCATGAAGTTAGACACCAGAGAGTCAAATATCACTATTAAAAATGGGGTGCAGAGTTAAACAGGGGATTCTCAACTGAGGAAACTTGAATGGCTCTAAAGCACCTAAAGAAATGTTCAGCATCCTTAATTATCAGGGAAATGCAAATGAAAACAACCCTAAGATTCCACCTCACACCAGTCAGAATGACTAGGATGAAAAACTCAGGGGACAGCAGATGCTAGAGACGATGTGGAGAGAAAGGAACACTTCTCCATTGTTGGTGGGATTGCAAGCTGGTAAAACCACTCTGGACATCAGTTTTGCAATTCCTTAGAAAATTAGACATAATACTACCTGAGGCTCCAGCTATACCACTCCTGAGCACATACCCAAATGGTCCTATGTGTAATAAGTACACATGTTCCACTATATCCATAGGTGCCTTATTTATAATAGCCAGTAGATAGAAAGAAACCAGATGTCCTTCAACAGAGAAATGGCTACAGAAACTGTGGTATATATATATATATATATATATATATATATATATATATATACACACACACACACACACACACACACAATGGAGTACTATTCAGCTACTAAAAACAATGAATTCATGAAATTCTTATGCAAATGGATGGAAACAGAAAGTGTCATCCTGAGCAAGGTAAACCAATCACAAAAGAACACACATGGTATGCACTCACTGATATGTGGATGTTAGTCCAAAAGCTCAAAATGAACAAGTTACCATTACTAGATCACAGGAAGCTCAAGAAGAGGAGGACTTAAGTGAGGGTGATCATTCACCATGATTAAGTAGAATTCATCCCAGGGATGCAGGGATGGTTCAATAAACAGAAATCCATTAATGTAATGTACTACATAAACAAACTCAAAGAAAAAAACACATGGTCTTTTCATTAGATGCTGAAAAAGCATTTGTCAAAATTCAGCATCCTTTCATGTTAAAGGTCTTGCAAAGAAAAAGAATTCAAGGCCCATAACTAAACATAATAAAAGCAATATACAGAAAACTGGTAGCCAACATCAAACTAAATGAAGAGAAACATGAAGCAATCCCAGAAAAATGAGGGACTAGACCAAGCTGCCCTCTCTCTCTCCATATTTATTCAATATAGTATTTGAAGTTCTAGCTAGAGCAATTAGACAACAAAAGGAAGTCAAAGGGAAAAAATTGGAAATAAGAAGTGAAATTATCACTATTTGCAGATGATATGATAGTATACTTAAGCGACCCAAAAAACTCCACCAGAGAACTCCTTGCTGATAACAACTTCAGCAAAGTGACTGGATATAAAATTAATTCAAGGAAATCAGTAGCTTTCCTATACTCAAAGAAAAAACAGACTGAGAAAGAAAGTAGGGAAATGACACCCTTCTTAATAGCCACAAACAAAGTATCTTTGCTTGACTAATGAAATAAGTAAAAGATCTGTATGACAGGAACTTCAAGTCTTTGAAGAAAGAAATCCAAGAAGACCTCAGAAGATGGTAATATCTTCCATGATCTTGGATGGGCAGGATTAATATAGTAAAAAGGACCTTCTTGCCAAAAGCAATATACAGATTCAATGCAATTCCCATCAACATCCAAACTCAGTTCTTCATAGAGTTAGAAAGAGCAATTCTTTTTTTGATATATTCTTTATTTACATTCCATTACAGTTTTCCTGGTTCCCTGCCCCCCCCCCAAAGATCCCACATGCCCTTTTTCCTCCCCCTGTTCCTCCATTCACCCCTTCCCACTTCCTTGTTCTGGTATTCTCCTACACTGATGCATTTGGCCTTTCCAGATCCAGAGTCCACTCCTTCCTTCTTCTTGGACATTATTTGATATGTGGATTATGTTTTTGGTGTTCCAAGGTTCTAGGCTAATATCCACTTATCAGTGAGTGCATGTCATGGGTATTCTTTTGAGACTGGGTTACCTCACTTAGTATGATGATCTCCAGCTCCATCCATTTGTCTAAGAATTTGATGAATTCATTGTTTCTAATGGCTGAATAGTACTCCATTGTGTATATATACCACAGTTTTTGTATCCATTCCTCCATTGAGGGAAACCTGGGTTCTTTCCAGCTTCTGGCTATTATAAATAAGGCTGCTATGAACATAGTGGAGCATATATCATTATTACATGCTGGGGAATGTTCTGGGTATATGCCCAGGAGTGGTATGGCAGGGTCCTCTAGAAGTATAGTGTCCAGTTTTCTGAGGAACTGCCAGACTGATTTTGAGAGTGGTTGTACCAGCTTGCAATCCCACCAGCAGTGGAGGGGTGTTCCTCTTTCTCCACATCCTTGCCAGCACCTGTTGTCTCTTGAGTTTTTAGTCTTAGCCATTCTGACTGGTATGAGGTGGAATCTCAGAGTTGTTTTGATTTGCATTTCCCTGATGACTAATGATGTTGAACATCTCGTAAGGTGCTTCTCAGCCAGCCAAATTATTTCTGGTGAAAATTCCTTGTTTAGCTCTGTACCCCATTTTTGATAGGGTTATTTGGTTCTTTGGGGTCTAACTTCTTGAGTTCTTTGTATATATTGGATATTAGCCCTCTGTCGGATGTGGGGTTGGTGAAGATCTTTTCCCAATTTGTTTGTCGATTTGTCCTTCTGACAGTGTCCTTTGCCTTACAGAAGCTGTAATTTTATGAGGTCCCATTTGTCAAGTCTTGATCTTAGAGCATAAGCTATTAGTGTCCTGTTCAGGAACTTTCCCCCTGTGCCTATGTCCTCCAGGGTCTTCCCCAGTTTTTTTTCCATGTGTCTGGCTTTATGTGGAGGTCCTTTATCCACTTGGAGTTGATCTTAGTACAAGGAGATAAGAATGGATCAATGCGTATTCTTCTGCAAATGACCTCCAGGTGAACCAACACCATTTGTTGAAAAGGCTATCTTTTTTCCACTGCATGGTTGTAGCTCCTTTATCAAAGATCAAGTGACCATAACTCTTTGGGTTCCTTTCTGGGTCTTCAATTCTATTCCATTGATCTACTTGCCTGTCGGTATACCAACACCATACAGTTTTTAACACAATTGTTCTGTAATACTGCTTGAGGTCAAGGATATTGATTCCCCCAGAAGTCCTTTTAAGGTTGAGAATAGTTTTAGCTATCCTGGGTTTTTTCTTACTCCAGATGAATTTAAGAATTGCTCTTTCTAGATCTATACAGAATTGATTTGGGATTTTGATGGAGAATGCATTGAATCTGTAGTTTGCTTTTGGCAAGGTCACAATTTTTATTATATTGATACTGCCAATCCAAGAGTAAGAAATATTTTTCCATCTTCTGAGGTCTTCTTCAATTCCTTTCTTCAAGGACTTGAAGTTTTTGTTATACAGGTCTTTCCCATTATTTGGTTAGAGTCACACCAAGATAAGTTATATTGTTTGTGGCTATTGTGAAGGGTGTCATTTCCCTAATTTCTTTCTCAGCCTGCTTATCCTTTGAGTATAGGAAGGCTACTGATTTGATTGAGTTAGTTTTATAACCAGCCACTTTGCTGAAGTTGTTTATCAGCTGTAGGAGTTCTCTGGTGGAGTTTTTTTGGTCGCTTAAGTATACTATCATATCATCTGCAAATAATGATAGTTTGTCTTCGTCCTTTCCAATTTGTATACCTTTCACTTCCTTATGTTGTCTAATTGCTCTCGCTAGAACTTCAAGTACTATATTGAAAATATATGGAGAGAGAGGGCAGCCTTGTCTATTCCCTGATTTTAGTGGGATTGCTTCCAGTTTCCATTCAGTTTGATGTTGGCTAGTGGTTTGCTGTATATCGCTTTTATTATGTTTAGGTATGGGCCTTGAATTCCCGTTCTTTCCTGGACTTTTAGCATGAAAGGATGCTGAATTTTGTCAAATGCTTTTTCAGCATCTAATGAGAGGACCATGTGGTTTTTTGCTTTGTTTGTTTATGTAGTGGATTACATTGATGGATTTCCATATATTGAACCATACCTGCATCCCTGGGATAAAGCCTACTTGATCATGGTGAACGATCTTTTTGATGTGCTCTTGGATTCGGTTGGCAAGGATTTTATTTAGTATTTTTGCATCGATATTCATTAGGGAAATTGGCCTCCAGTTCTCTTTCTTTGTTGGATCATTGTGTGGTTTTGGTATCAGCGCAATTGTGGCTTCGTAGAATGAATTGGGCGGTATTCCTTTTGTTTCTTTTTTGTGGAATAGTTTGAAGAGTATTGGTGTTAGGTCTTCTTTGAAAGTCTGAAAAAATTCTGCACTAAAACCATCTGGTCCCGTACTTTTTTTGGTTGGGAGACTTTCTATAACCCCGTCTATTTCTCTCGGAGTTATGGGACTCTTTAGCTGATCTAATTGATCCTGATTTCATTTTGGTATTTGGTATCTGTCTAGGAAATTGTCCATTTCCTCCGGATTCTCCTTTTGTATTCAGTATAGGCTCTTGTAGTAGAATCTGATGTTTTTTTTTTTTTAATTTCCTCAGTTTCTCTTGTTATAACCCCCTTTTCATTTCGAATTTTTTTAATTTGGATACTGTCTCTGTGCCCATTGGTTAGTCTGGCTAAGGGTTTATCTATCTTGTTTATTTTCTCAAAGAAGCAGCTCCTGGTTTTGTTGATTCTTTGTATGGTTTGCTTTATTTCGACTTGACTGATTTCATCCTTTAGTTTGATGATTTCCTGTCTTTTACTCCTCCTGGGTGCATTAGCTTCTTTTTGTTCCAGGGCTTTCAGGTGTGCTGTTAAGCTGCTAGTGTATGCTGTCTCCATTTTCTTTTTAGAGGCACTCAGTACAATGAGTTTTCCTCTTAGCACTGCTTTCATTGTGTCCTGTAGATTTGGATAGGCTGTACCTTCATTTTCATTGAATTCTAAAAAGTCTTTGATTTCTTTCTTTATTTCTTCCTTGACCAAGGTGTCATGGAGTAGAGTATTGTTCAGTTTCCATGTGTACGTGAGCTTTCTGCTGTTTCTCTTGCTATTGAAGACCACTTTTACTCCATAGAGATCTGATAGGAAGCATGGGATTAGTTCATTCTTCTATTTGTTGACATCTGTCTTGTGACCAATTATATGATCAATTTTGGAGAGGGTACCATGTGGTGCTGAAGAAAAAAGGTATATTCTTTTGCTTTGGGATGAAATTTTATATATATATATATATATATATATATATATATATATATGTTAAATCCAATTGGTCTTAAGCTTCAATTAGTTTCACTGGGTCCCTGTTTAGTTTCTGGTTTCCTGATTGGTCCCTTGAGGATAGTGGAGTGTTGAAGTCACCCACAATTATTGTGCTAGGTGTAAGGTGTGCTTTAAGCTCTAGTAGAGTTTCTTTTACGAATGAGAGTACTCTTGCATTTGGAGCATTGATGTTCATTATTGAATGTTCTTCTTGGTGAATTCTTCCTTTGACCAGCAAGAAGTGACCTTCTCTGTCTCTTTTGATCACTTTAGGTTGGAAATCAATTTTATCTGATATTAGAATGGCTACTCTGGCTTGTTTCCTGAGACCATTTGCTTGTAAAATTTTCTTCCAGCCTTTTACTCTAAGGTAGTGTTTGTCTTTGACACTGAGATGTGTTTCCTGTATGCAGCAAAATGTAGGGTCCTGTTTCTATATCCAGTCTGTTAGTCTATGTCTTTTTATTGGGGAATTGAGTCCAGTGATGTTAAGAGATATTAAGGAATACTGATTATTTCTTCCTGTCATTTTTGATGTTATTTTTGTTTTTGAGTGGTTATCTTCTTTTGAGTTTGATGAGAGGGGGTTTCTATCTTGATTCTTCTGGGGTGTTGTTTCCCTCCTTGTGTTGGTGTTTTCCTTTGTAGGGCTGGGTTTTTGGAAAAATAATGTGCAAATTTGGTATTGTCATGGAATACCTTGGTTTCTCCATCTATGACGATTGAGAGTTTTGCTGTGTATAGTAGTTTTGACTGAAGTTTGTGTTCTCTTAGAGTCTGCATGAGATCTGCCCAGGATCTTCTAGCTTTCATGGTCTCAGGTGAGAAGTCTGGTGTAATTCTGATAGGTCTCCCTTTATATGTTACTTGGCCTTTTTTTCTTACTGCCCTGAATATTCTTTCTTTGTTTAGTACAACTGGGGTTTTGATTATTATGTGACAGGAGGTATTTCTGTTCTTGTCCAGTCTGTTTGGTGTTCTGTAGGCTTCTTGTATATTCATGGGCATCTCTCTCTTTAGGTTGGGGAAGTTTTCTTCCATAATTTTTTAGAATATATTTGCTGGCCCTTTAATTTGTATATCTTCCCTCTCATCTATTCCTTTAATCCTTAGGTTTGGTCTTCTCATTGTATCCTGGATTTCCTGGATGTTTTGGGTTACAAGCTTTTTGCATTTTGTATTTTCTTGGACTGTTGAATCAATGGTTTCTATGGTGTCTTCGGCATCAGAGATTCTTTCTTCTATCTCTTGAATTCTATTGTTGATATTCACATCTATGGCCCCTGATTTCTTCCCAAGGTTTTCTATCTCCAAAGTAGTTTCCCTTTGCAATTTCTTAGTTGTTTCTACTTCTGTTTTTAGATCCTGGATGATTTCGCTCAGATCTTCCACTTGCTTGTTTGTATTTTCATGTATTTCTTTAAGAGTTTTTTGTGTTTCCTCTTTCATGACTTCTACTTGTTGGCCCACGTTCTCCTTTATTTCTTTAAATGATTTTTGTACTTCCTCTTTATTGGTTCCCAATTTTTGATCCATATTCTCCTGAATTTCTTTAAGTGATTTTTGTGTTTGCCTTGAAAGGCCTTCATATTTTGATCCATTTTCTCCTGTATTTCTTTAAGAGATTTATCTATGTGTTCCTCTATCAACATCCTGACCAGTGATTTTAGATCCAAATCTTGTTATTCTGGTGTGTTGGGGTATCTGGGACTTGCTGCATTTGGGGTACCATGTTTGGATGCTGCCATATTGCCTTGATTTCTGTTAGTAATGTTTCTACATTTGCCTTTTGCCATCTGGTTATCTCTGGTCTTAGATGATCTTGTAGTCACTAGCTGGTGCTTGAACCTCCTGTGGGCTCAAAAGGCTATTTCCCCACCACTGAATGACTGGGTTTCCCCTGGCATAGATTGCTGATGTGTTGTTCTCCTCTTGGCTGCTGTTGGATCCCTGGTGTATCTTGCTCTAAGCAATGTTATATTCTGTTATCTCTGTGGACCTGATGCTGCTTCTCTTCTCTGGTTCTTTTTGCTTAGTTCAGTCAGCAGCAAGGATGCTGTCTAAGGCCTCGGGGAGTGGGGATTGTGGAGTACAGGGACTCCCAGAGGGCTGGGAACCCACGCCCTGCTGGAACGCAGGAACTGCTGTTTGGCCAAGCTCCCATTCTTAGATGACTGGCTGGTGACCAGGGTTCCCCCAAGATCTTAAGCTTGGGGTATCTTCGGTCTCTATTTCTGCCTGCTCGGTCTAAGCACACACCACCAAGTTGGCCGCAGATGAGCAGAGTGCAGGGTTCCCCTCAGAGCACAGAGCCCACACCTGGTTGGGCCAAGGAACCCTGTTCTGTCCTGTTTGCTGCCAGGTGGTCTTGAGCCCCCAAAGATCCCAAGTTCTGGATACCATGGGTTCCTGGCTCTGCTCTCCTTAGTCCAGACCACTGCAAGGATGCCGGCAGTGGCTGCTGAATGTGGGGAGTGTGGCTTGCCGATTCTCCTGCAGGGCAGGGAGCACACGTCCTGCTGTTACACAGGACCACTACGCTGGCAAGCTCTTGTTCTTAGATGACTGGCTGGCAGCCCAGGTCCCCCAAGATATTGAACTTGGAGTATCTTGGGTATCTGTTTCTGCCAGCTCGGTCTAAGCACCCGCCACCAAGATGGCCACGGGCGAGCAGAGTGCCGATGTTGAACATTTCTTAAGGTACTTCTCAGCCATCCGAAGTTCTTCAGGTAAAAATTAGATAGAGTAATTCTTAAATTCATCTGGAATAACAAAAATCCCAGGATTTCAAAATCTAAGCTCAACAGTAAAAGAACTTCCGGGGGAATCAGTATCCCTGACCTCAAGCAGTACTACAGAGCAATAGTGTTAAAAACTGCATGGTAGGCCAGGTGGTGGTGGCACACGCCTATAATCCCAGCACTTGGGAGGCAGAGGCAGGTGGATTTCTGAGTTCGAGGCCAGCCTGGTCTACCAAGTGAGTTCCAGGACAGCCAGGGCTACACAGAGAAACCCTGTCTCGAAAAACAAAAAACAAACAAACAAACAAACAAACAACAAAAAAAACAAAAACAAAAAAAAACAAAAACAAAAAAAACAAAAACAAAAAAAACTGCATGGTATTGGTAGAGTGACAGGCAAGTGGAATAGAATTGAAGACAGAAATGAACCTACACACCTATGGTCACTTGATCTTTGACAAAGAGCTAAAGCCATCCAGTGAAAAAAAGAGCCTTTTCAACAAAGGATGCTGGTTTAACTGGAGGTCAGCATGCAGAAGCATGCGAATTGATCCATTCTTATTTCCCTTGTACTAAGCTCAAGTCCAAGTGGATCGAGGACCCCCACATAAAACCAGACTCATTGAAACTAATAGAAAAGAAACTGGGGAAGAACCTTGAGCACCTGGGCACAGGGGAAATTTTCCTGAACAAAGCACCAATAGCTTACGCTCTAAGATCAAGAATTGACAAATGAGATTTCATAAAATTACAAAGTTTCTGTAAGGCAAAGGACATTGTCAAAAGGACAAAACGGCAAGCAACAAATTGGCAAAGGATCTTTACCAACCCTACATCCTGCAGTAGGCTTTTATTCAAGATATACAAAGAACTCATGAAGGTACACCCCAGAGAGCCAAATAACCTTATTAAAGAAATAAACAAAGAATTTTTACCTGAGGAATATCGAATGTCAGAGAAGCACCCAAATAAATGCTTCACATACTTAGTCATTAGGGAAATGCAAATCAAAACAACCCTGAGATTTCACCTCATACCATTCAGAATGGCTAAGATAAAAACTCAGGAGAAGCTGGGCAGTGGTGGTGCACACCTTTAATCCCAACACTTGGGAGGCAGAGGTAGGTGGATTTCTGAGTTTGAGGCCAGTATGGTCTGGGAGTGAGCTCCATGTCAGCCAGGGCTACACAGAGAAACCCTGTTTCGAAAAACCAAAACAACAACAGCAGCAGCAGCAACACCTTAGGAGAAAACAGGTGCTGGCAAGGATGTGGAGAAAAAGGAACACTCCTCCACTGCTGGTGAGGTTGCAAGCTGGTACAAGCACTCTGGAAATCAGTTTGGCAGTTCCTTTGAAAATTGGGCATGATACTACGGTAGGACCCTGCTATACCACTCCTGGGCATGTACCCAGAGAATTCCACAGCATGTAATAAGGAAACATGCTCCACTATGTTCACAGCAGTCCGTTTTATAATAGCCAGAAGCTGAAAAGAGCACAGATCTCCCTCAATGGAAGAATGGATACAGAAATTGTGGTATATATACACTATGGAATATTACTCAGCTATTAAAAACAATGAATTCATGAAATTCTTAGACAAATGGATGGAACTGGAAAATATCCTGACTGAGGTAACCCAATCACAAAGATATGCACTCGCTGATAAGTGGATAATAGCTCAGAAGCTTAGAATACCCAAGACACAATTCACAAACCACCCTGGATATAAAAACAGAAGTAGAAACAACTAAGAAATCACAAAGGGAGACAATTTTGGAGATAGAAAATCTTGGGAAGAAATCAGGGGTCATAGATGCAAATATCAATAACAGAATATAAGAGATAGAAGAAAGAATCTGAGACTCCACAAATAACATAGAAAGCATTGACTCAACAGTCAGAGAAAATGCTAAATGCAAAAAGCTTGTAACCCAAAACATCCAGGAATTCCAGGACACAATGAGAAGACCAAACCTTAGGATTATAGGTATAGATGAGAGTGAAGATTTACAACTTAAAGGGCCAGCAAATTATCTTCAACAAAATTCGGGAATAAACCTTCCCTAACCTAAAGAGAGAGATGTCCATGAAAATACAAGAAGCCTACACAACTCTAAACAGACGGGACCAGAACAGAAATAGCTCCTGTCCCATAATAATCAAAACCCCAAATATGCTAAACAAAGAAAGAATATTAAGAATATAAAGAATATTTCATGGTCTCACCTGAGACCATGAAAGCTAGAAGATCCTGGGCAGACTCTTAGAGAACGCAAATGTCAGCCAAGACTACTATACCCAACAAAACTCTCGATCATCATAGATGGAAAAACCAAGATATTCTTTGATAAAACCAAATTTACACAATATCTTTCCATAAACCCAGCCCTAAAAAGGATAATAGGTAGAAAACTCCGGTACAAGGAGGGAAACTACACCCTGGAAAAAGCAAGATAGTAACATCCTTTCATCAAACCCAAAAGAAGAAAACAACTCAAACATAAAAATAACTTCAAAAATGACAGGAAGTAATAATCACTATTCCTTAATATCTCTTAACATCAATGGACTTAGTTCCCAAACAAAAATACATAGACTAACAGACTGGATACACAAACAGGACCCTACATTTTGTTGCATAAAGGAAACAAACCTCAGTGTCAAAGACAAACACTACCTCAGAATAAAAGGCTAGAAAACAATTTTACAAGCAAATGGTCTCAGGAAACAAGCCAGAGTAGCCATTCTAATATCAGAAAAAAATGACATTCAACCTAAAGTCATCAAAAGGGACACAGAAGGACATTTCTTACTAGTCAAAGGAAAATTAAACCAAGAAGAAATCTGTATTCTTAACATCTATGCTCCAAAAGCAAGGGCACTCTCATTCATAAAAGAAACTTTGCTAAAGCTCAAAGCACACATTGCACCTAACACAATAATTGTGGGTGACTTCAACATCCCACACTCCTCAATGGTCTGATCAGGAAAATAGAAACTAAACATGGACATAGTGAAAATAATTGAAACTTTGAAACAATTGGATTTGGACACATCTCAGTGTCAAAGACAAACATTACCTTAGAGTAAAAGGCTGGAAAACAATTTTACAAGCAAATGGTCTCAGGAAACAACCTGGAGTAGCCATTCTAATATCAGATAAAATTGATTTTCAACCTAAAGTAATCAAAAGAGACATGGAAGGTCACTTCTTGCTGGTCAAAAGGAAAATCCACCAAGAAGAACTCTCAATACTGAAAATCTATGCTCCAAATGCAAAGGCACCCTCATTTGTAAAAGAAACCTACCTAAAGCTTAAAGCACACATTGCCCCTAACACAATAATTGTGGGTGACTACAACAATCCACTATCCTCAATGGACCGATCAGGAAACCACAAACTAAACATGGACACAGTGAAACTAATTGAAACTTTGGACCAATTGGATTTAATATATATATATATATATATATATATATATATATATATATATATAACATTTCATCCTAAAGTAAGAGAATATACATTTTTTCAGCACCACATGGTACCTTCTCCAAAATCGATCATATAATTTGTCACAAGACATGTCTAGAAATACAAGAAGATAGAACTACTCCCATGCCTCTTTTCATATCATTATGGAGGAAGAGTAGTCTTCAATAGCAACAAAAACGACAGAAAGCCCACATACACATGGAAACTGAACAATACTCTACTCAATGACACCTTGGTCAAGGAAGAAATAAAGACAGAAATCAAAGACTTTTAGAATTTAATTAAAATGAAGGTACAACCTATCTAAATCTAAATCTATGGTCCACAATGAAAGCAGTGCTAAGAGGAAAACTAATAGCCCTGAGTGCCTCCGAAAAGAAACTGGAGAGAGCATACACTAGCAGCTTAACAGCACACCTGAAAGCCCTGGAAGAAAAAAGAAGCTAATTCACCCAGGAGGAGTAGAAAACAGGAAATCATCAAATCAGGGCTGAAATCAATCAAGTAGAAACAAAGGGAACCATACAAAGAATCAACAAAACTAGAAGGTGGTTCTTTGAGAAAATCAACAAGATACATAAACCCTTAGCCATACTAACCAAGGGGCACAGAGACAGTATCAAAATTAACTAAATTAGAAATGAAAGGGGGGATATAACAACAGAAACTGAGGAAATTCAAAAAGTAGAATCATCAGATTCTACTACAAAAGCCTATACTCAGCACAACTAGAAAACCTGGAGGAAATATACAATTTCCTAGACAGATACCAAATACCAAAATTAAACCAGGATCAATTAGATCACATAAACAGTCTCATAACCCCTAAAGAAATAGAAGGGGTTATAGAAAGTCTTCCAACCTATAAAAGTATGGGACCAGATGGTTTTAGTGCAGAATTCTATCAGACAGTCAAAGAAGACCTAACAACACTAGTCTTCAAACTATTCCACAAAATAGAAACAGAAGGACCACTGCCCAACTCGTTTTAGGAAGCCACAATTATTCTGATACCAGAATCACACAAAGATCCAACAAGGAAAGAGAACTACAAGCCAGTTTCCCTTATGAATATCGATGCAAAAATACTAAATAAAATTCTTGCCAACCGAATCCAAGAGCACATCGAAATGATAATTCAACATGATCAAGTAGGCTTCATCCCAGGGATGCAGGGATGATTCAATATATGGAAATCCATCAATGTAATCCACTACATAAACAAATGAAAAGAGAAAAGCCACATGGTCATCTCATTAAATGCTGAAAAAGCATTTGACAAAATTCAGCATCCTTTCATGATAAAAGTCCTCAAGAGAACAGGAATTCAAGGCCCATGCCTAAACATAGTAAAAGCAATATACAGCAAACCACTAGCCAATATCAAAATAAATGGAGAGAAACTTGAAGCAATCCCACTAAAGTCAGGGAATAGACAAGACTGCCCTCTCCATATCTTTTCAATATAATACTTGAATTTCTAGCGAGAGTAATTAGACAACATAAGGAAGTCAAAGAGATACAATTTGGAAAGGAAGGAGTCAAACTATCACTATTTTAAGATGACAGGATAGTATACTTAGGTGACACAAAAAACTCCACCAGAGAACTCCTACAGGTGATGAACAACTTAAGCAAATGGCGGGTTATAAAATCAACTCAAGCAAATCAGTAGCCTTCCTATACTCAAAGGACAAGCAAGCTGAGAAAGAAGTTCGGGAAATAACACCCTTCACCATAGCCACAAACAATATAAAGTATCTTGGCGTGACTCTAACCAAACATGTGAAAGATCTATATGACGGGAACTTCAAGTCCCTGAAGAAAGAAGTCAAAGAAGACCTCAGAAAATGGAAAAATATTTCATGCTCTTGGATTGGTAGAATCAATATAGTAAAAATGGCCATCTTGCCAAAAGCAATCTACAGATTCAATGCAATCTCCATCAAAATACCAAATCAATACTTCATAGATCTAGAAAGAGCAATTCTTAAATTCATCTGGAGTAACAAAAAACCCAGGATAGCTAAAACTATTCTCAACAATAAAAGGACTTCTGGGGGAATCAATATCCCTGACCTCAAGCAGTACTACAGAGCAATTGTGTTAAAAACTGCATGGTATTGGTACAGAGACAGGCAAGTAGATCAAAGATAAAGAATTGAAGACCCAGAAATAAACCCACAGAGTTATGGTCACTTGATCTTTGAAAAAGGAGCTACAACCATGCAGTGGAAAAAAGATAGCCTTTTCAACAAATGGTGGTGGTTCAACTGAAGGTCAACATGCAAAAGAATGTGAATTGACCCACTCTTATTTCCTTGTACTAAGAACAACTCCAAGTGCATCAAGGACCTCCACATAAAAGCAGACACACTGAAATTAGAATGGCTAAGATTAAAATCTCAAGAGACAACAGGTGCTGGCGAGGATGTGGAGAAAGAGGAACACTCCTCCACTGTTGGTGGGATTGCAAAATGGTAATACCGCTCTGGAAATCAGTGTGGCGGTTCCTCAGAAAATTGGGCATGTCACTTCCAGAGGACCCTGGCATACCACTCCTGGGCATATACCCAGAGGATTCCCCTGCATACAATAAAGACACATGCTCCACTATGTTTATAGCAGCCTTGTTTATAATAGCCAGAAATTGGAAAGAACCCAGATATCCCTCAAAAGAGGAATGGATACAGAAAATGTGGTATATTTATACAATGGAGTACTACTCAGCAATTAAAAATAATGAACTCATGCAATTTGTAGGTAAATGGTTAGATCTGGAAAATCTCATCCTAAGTGAGCTAACCCAATCACAAAAGAATACACATGAAATGCAATCACTGATAAATGGATATTAATGAGCCCAGAAGCCCTAAATACTCAAGGCACAATTAGCAAGTCAAATGACTCCCAAGAAGAAGAAAGGAGAGGACCCTGGGCCTGTAAAGTTTGGATCCAGTATTGTAGACCCAGAACAGAGAAATGGTGTGGGGGGGGAATGATTGGGGAATAGCTGGGGGGAGAGGAATTATGGGACATATGGTGGGGGGGACTGGGAAAGGGGAAAGCCTTTGGAATGTAAACATAGAATATAGTAAATAAAAATAAAATAAAATAAAATAAAAATGTTGATTCTTAGCCAGAGACATCACAGCTACAGGAATAAAAATGTGCTTCCATATAAAAGCTTTCTCTGATACTCAGTTGTCTTGGCTTTATTCAAAATTTACAAACACTATTAACAGTAATAAGATAATAGATGGTAACAGATGACTTGACCTGCTGCCCTTAAGACTCTTGACAAATTTACCTCTAAAGTTGGTAAGTAAAAATTAGAATATAGAAAATAAAAATTAAATTAAAAAAAAGAAACTGGGGAAGGGAAGACCCTGGAGGACATGGGCACAGGGGGAAAGTTTCTGAATAGAACACCAATAGCTTATGCTCTAAGATCAAGAATTGACAAATGAGAACTCATAAAATTACAAAGTTCTGTAAGGCAAAGGACACTGTCAGAAGAACAAAACAGCAATGAACAAATTGGGAAAATATCTTCACCAACCCCACATCCAACAGAGGGCTAATATCCAATAGATACAACGAACTCAAGAAATTAGACCCCAAAGAACCTAATAACCCTATTAAAAATGGGGTACAGAGCTAAACAAAGAATTTTCACCAGAAACAATTTGGATGGCTGAGAAGCACGTTAACAGATGTTCAACATCACTAGTCATCAGGGAAATGCAAATCAAAACAACCCTGAGATTCCACCTCATACCAGTCAGAATGGCTAAGATTAAAAACTCAAGAGACAACAGGTGCTGGAGAGCATGTAGAGAAAGAGGAACACTCCTCCACTGTTGGTGGGAGTGCGAGATGGTACAACTGCTCTGGAAATCAGTCTGGTGGTGACTTAGAAAACTGGGCATGACACTTCCAGAGGACGCTGTCATACCACTCCTGGGCATATACCCAGAGGATTCCTCTGCATGCAATAAAGACACATGCTCCACTATGTTTATAGCAGCCTTATATATAATAGCCAGAAGTTGGAAGGAGCCCAGATGTCTGTCAAAGAGAAATGGATACAGAAAATGTGGTATATTTATACGATGGAATACTACTCAGCAATTAAAAATAATGAATTCATGCAATTTTGTAGGCAAAAATTGGTTGGATCTGGAAAATATCATCCTAAGTGAGTTAACCCAATCACAAGGGAATACACATGAAATGCAATCACTGGTAAGTGGATATTAATGAGCCCAGAAGCTCTGAATACTTAAGGCATAATTAGCAAGTCAAAAGATTCCCAAGAAGAAGGAAGGAGAGAAACCTGGTCCTGAAAAGACTGGATCCAGTTTTGTATTAGAGTACCAAAACAGAGAAATGGTGGGGCAGGGGAGGGGTGGGGGGGATGAGGACTTATGGGACATATGTTGAGGGGGAAAGTGGGAAAGGAGAAAATGCTTGGAATGTAAACAAAGAATATAGAAAATTAAAAAAAATTCAGCATCCTTTCATGCTAAACGTCTTGGAAAGAACAGGAATTCAAGGCTTCTTCATAAACATAGTAAAATCAATATAGAGCAAACTGGTAGCCAACATTAAAGTAAATGGATAGAAACATGAAACAATTCCACTAAAATCAGGTACTAGACAAGGGTGCCCTCTCTCTCCATATTCATTTAATATAGTACTTGAAGTTCTAGCTAGAGCAATTTGACAACATACGGAAGTCAAAGGGATACAAATTGGAAAGGAAGAAGTTAAACTGTCACTATTTGCAGATGATATGATAGTTTACTTAAGTGACCCAAAAAATTCCACCTCAACAGGTGATAAACAACTTCAGCAAAGTGACTGGTTATAAAATCAACTCAAGCAAATCAGTAGCCTTCCTATACTCAAGGATAATCAGGCTGAGAAAGAAATTAGACGAATGAGACCTTTCACAATAGCCACAAACAATATAAAGTATCTTGCTGTGACTCTAACCAAACAAGTGAAAGATCCTTATGACAATAACTTCAGATCTCTGAAGAAGGAAATTGAAGAAGACCTCAGACAATGGAAAAATCTTCCATGCTTATGAACGGGCAGGATTAATAGTTTAAAAATGACCATCTTGCCAAAATCAATATACAGATTCAATGCAATCTCCATCAAAATCCCAACTCAGTTCTATATAAAGTTAGAAAGAGCAATTCTCAGTTTCATCTGGAATAACAAAAAACCCAGGATAGCTAAAACTATTCTCAACAATAAAAGAACTACTGGGGGAATAAATATACATGAACTCAAGCAGTACTACAGACCAATAGCATTAAAGACTACATGGTATTGGTACAGTGACAGGCAGGTAGATCAATGGAATAGAATTGAAGATCCAGAAATTAACTCCCAAAATTATGACCACTTGATCTTTGACAAAGGAGCTAAAACCATCCAGTGGAAACAAGATAGCTTTTTCAACAGATGCTGCTTATTCAACTGGAGGTCAGCATGCAGAAGAATGCAAATTAATCCGTTCTTATCTCCTTGTACTAAGCTCAAGTCCAAGTGGATCAAGGATCTCCACATAAAACCAGACACACTGAAACTAATAGAAAATAAATTGGGGAAGACCCTTGAGGACATGGGCACAGGAGAAAAGTTTCTGAATGTAACACCAATAGCTTATACTCTAGGATCAAGAATTGACAAATGGGACCTCATAAAATTACAAAGTTTCCATAAGGTAAGTGATACTATCAAAAGGACAAAGTGCCATCCATCAAATTGTGGAAAAGATCTTCACCAACCCTAAATCTGACATAGGGCTAATATCCAATATATACAAAGAACTCAAGAAGGTAGATTCCAGAGAGACAAATAACCTGATTAAAAAATGGGGTACAGAGATAAACAAAGAATTTTCACCTGAAGAATTTTGAATGGATGAGCAGCACCTTAAGAAATGTTCAACATCATTAATCACTAGACAAATGCAAACAAAACAACCCTGAGATTTCACCTTACACCAGTCAGAATGGCTAAGATATAAACTCAGTAGACAGCAGGTGTTGGCGAGAATGTGGACAAAGAGGAACACTCCTCCACTGCTGGTGGGATTGCAAGCTGGTACAACCACTCTGGAAATCAGTCTGGCCATTCCTCAGAAAACTGAGCATGACACTTCCGGAGGACCCTGTTATACCACTCCTGGGCACACACCCAGAGGATTCCCTGGCAAGCAATAAGGACACATGCCTCACTATGTTCATAGCAGCCTTATTTATAATAGCCAGAAGCTGGAAATAACTCAGATGTCCCTCAATGGAGGAATGCATACAGAAAATGTGGTATATTTACACTTACTTAGCAATTACACATACTACTTAGCAATTAAAAAACAATGAATTCATGAAATTTTTAGGCAAATCATTGGAACTAGAAAATATCATCCTAAGTGAGGTAACCCAATCACAAAATACACATGGGATGCAGTCACAGATAAGTGGATATTAATTATCCCAGAAGCTCTGAATACTCAAGTCACAATTAACATATCAAATGATTCCCAAGAAGAAGGAAGGAGAAGGCCCTGGTCCTAGAAAGGCTTGATCCAGCATTGTAGGGGAGTACCAGGACAGAGAAATAGGGGGGGGTGGTTGGGGAATGGGCAGAGAGAAGAGGGCTTATGGGACTTATGGGGAGGGGGGATCCTAGAAAGGGGAAAGCATTTGGAATGTAAACAATGTATAGAATATTAAAAAAAAAAGAGGACAAGGGAATACGTATATGTATATGTATATGTATATGTATATGTATATGTATATGTATATGTATATGTATATATGTATACACACATATATATGTATGTGTATATATATAGGTATATATATATACACATACACACACACACACACACACACACACACACACACATATATAAATTAACTTGGACCTCAAAAAATTATTTTGTTTGACCACATTGTCAAAATAAGTTTTATATTTAGTAGCCTTTAAGAAGCATTGTTGCAAGATTCTATGAATCATGAATTTTGCTAATGTACCAAATTTTAAATTATTCTGCTATGTATCTAATGTGTATGAATTATCTTCAACACTTTAACTGTTACTTTCATAATAATATTTTAGTTGTTTCATAAATAAAATCTCTTATTTTTCTGATGAAGCAAATATACAAGTTAAACACTTAATTTTTTAAAAATTTCTGTAATCAGATCATTTATAAATATTTGGTGTCAGGCATTCTACAATTGTTTAATAAATATTTAATTGTGTGATGATTCATTTTAAATATTTAATTTTCATAGTTAAGTCTATATTTCTCAGGCTATGTATATAGATATTCATATATGATTAGATGCCACACAGGCCATAAAAAGGCATGAGATCCTCTGGATCTGGAAATACAGGAAGATGCACACTATCACCTTTGTGCTGAGAATGAAACTTAGGACCTCTGCAAGATCAAGTGCTCTTAACCACGTGCCATTTATCAGACATGGCTATTCTTTTCATTTACTTTCTTTTTTGAGACAGGGTATCTTTGTGTAACAGAATCCTGAATGACCTGAAACTTTTTGGACAGGGTTGGTCTCAAACTCACAGAGATCTGTTTACCTTTGACTCCCATGTTCTGATATTAATGTTATGCCTTATCATGCCCATCTGTACTATTCCTTTTTAAAGTAAGCTATTTTGAAACTGGATTATGTCATCGTATGTTACTTTGTTGAAATGGGCATGGAGTGAACACTACTCTATTCTATACATATATTCATGTTTTTCTCTTGAAAATATTTGAACAATTTTTACAAAGCTTATACTTACATTTCAGTGCACAGCATATGAAACAAAAAACCTCAGAGTTAAAAAAGTACACTTACCAAATAAAAAATTACTTCTCTGTACGGTAATATATGTGTTTAATATGTGTTTAATAGTGATTCTCTAATAGGTTATTGCCAATTAATTTAAATTTGAAAATTGGGACGAGTCATGCTTGCTAATGTGGAAAAAATACTTTTTAAAAAAATATTAGCCTAGAATCTTGGAACACCAAAAACACAATCCACATACCAAATGATGTCCACGAAGAAGGAAGGAGTGGACCCTGGATCTGGAAAGGCCAATGCATCAGTGTAGGAGAATTCCAGAACAGGGAAGTGGGAAGGGTAGGATGGGGGAACAGGCGGAGGGAAAAGGGCATATGGGACCTTTGAGGGGCAGGGAACCAGGAAAATGGAAATGAAATGTAAATAAAGAATATACCCAATAAAAAATATTACTCTATAAGAAGTGATACAATGTCTCTGTTACTTTCAAGGAAATCTTCAGCATCTTTCCATTTACTTACACACTTAGAATGGAAGAATTGAGAAAGCTAATTGGATAAAGCCCTAAGTATTTCCAGGATAAGTATTTCCAGACTCATAAATTCTTCTTCTCCTTCTTCTTCTTCTTCTTCTTCTTCTTCTTCTTCTTCTTCTTCTTCTTCTTCTTCTTCTTCTTCTTCTTTTTTACTTTCTATATTCTTTGCTTACATTCTAAATGATTTTCCCTTTCCTGGTTCCCCTCTCCACACAAGTCCCATAAGTCCTCTTCCCTCTGCTCAATGCCCATCAACCCCTCCCACTCTGTCCTGGCAATCCCTTACAGTGCTGCATCAAGCATTTCCAGGACCAGGGCACTCTCCTTCCTTCTTCTTGGGAATCATTTAATATGTGGGTTGTGTTTTGGGTATTCTGAGCTTCTGGGCTAATAATCTGTGCTGAATTCCATGTGTGTTCTCTTGTGAATGAGTTTCCTCACTTAGTATGATATTTTCCAGCTCCAAACATTTGCCTAAAAATTTCATGAATTTATTATTTCTAATTGCTGAGTAGTATTCCATTGTGTAAATATACCACATTTTCTGTATCTATTACTCCATTGAGGGATATCTGGCTTTTTCCAGCTTCTGGCTATTATAAATAAGGCTGCTATGAACATAGTGGAGCATGTGTCCTTATAGCATGCTGGGGAATCCTTTGGGTATATGCCCAGGAGTGGTATAGCAGGGTCCTCTGGAAATGTCACACCCAGTTTTCTGAGGAATGGCCAGACTGATTTCCAGAGTGGTTGTACCAGCTTGCAATCCCACCAGCAGTGGAGGGGTGTTCCTCCTTCTCCACATCCTTGCCAACACCTGTTGTCTCTTGAGTTTTTAATCTTAGCCATTCTGACTGATGTGTGGTGAAATCTCAGGCTTGTTTTGATTTGCATTTCCCTAATGACTAATGATGTGGAACATTTCTTAAGGTGCTTCTCAGCCATCCAAAGTTCTTCAGGTGAAAATTCTTTGTTTATTTCTGTACCCCATTTTTAATAGTGTTATTTGGTTTTCTGGGATCTAACTTCTTGAGTTCTTTGTACATATTGGATATATTAACTTCTTTAAAAAGAAAGCTGACATTTAAGAGAAGGGACATTTGAGTTAGACAATTCTAGAACATGATTTAACTTATATATGTATATATGTATATAATTTTTCTTTTATATTATATATAGTTGATTTCCATGGAGGAATAAGAGATAAAATCCAACTTATACCGAGCAATGTTTTCTCATTTTATAAAAAGGACCCAATACTAGGTTAAACTAACTGTTCATTCTCAAATCTATTTATGTAATTCTGAAAATTTGTCAGGTTTATGTGAAACATTAGTAGAAAGTATTTTTATTCATAAGGAAATTAATATCTATTAAATAGAGAATATTAAGAAATGTTGACTAGAAAAAAGTATGTCATTGGCATTAGCATGTTAAAGAATAACCTCAGTTGTATTTCTTTGCATTTGTTCTTTTTTGTTTTCATGTTTATGGAATTTGTTATATTTTATTTTTCCTCTTTATTAAAAATTGATTTCTTTTGCCATATACCATATTCTGACTATGGTTTCCTTTCCCTCTACTCTCCCTAATTCTTCCTCACCTCCTTTTCCATCCAGATCTGTATCATTTCTGTCTCTCATTATCTTTTTTTTTTAATTTTTTTATTTTATTTTCTATATTCTATGTTTACATTCCAAAGGCTTTCCCCTTTCCCAGTTCCCACCCACCATAGTTCCCATAGTTCCTCTCCCCCCATCTGTTCCCCAATAATTCCCCCTCCCCCCTCGGTTTCTTTACTAAACTGGATGCAATCTTTACAGGCCCAGGGTCCTCTCCTTTCTTCTTCTTGGGAATCATTTGACTTGCTATTTGTGTCTTGAGTATTTAGGGCTTCTGGGCTCATTAATATCCACTTATCAGTGATTGCATTTCACGTGCATTCTTTTGTGATTGGGTTAATTCACTCAGGATGATATTTTCCAGGTCTAACCATTTACCTACAAATTGCATGAATTCATTATTTTTAATTGCTGAGTAGTATTCCATTGTATAAATGTATCACATTTTCTGTATCCATTCCTCCTTTGAGGGATATTTGGGCTCCTTCCAATTTCTGGCGATTATAAACAAGGCTGCTATAAACATAGTGGAGCATGTGTCCTTATTGCATGCAGGGGAATCCTCTGGGTATATGCCCAGGAGTGGTATGCCAGGGTCCTCTGGAAGTGACATGCCCAATTTTCTGAGGAACCGCCAAACTGATTTCCAGAGCGGTTTTACCATTTTGCAATCCCACCAACAGTGGAGGAGTGTTCCTCTTTCTCCACATCGTCGCCAGCACTTGTTGTCTCTTGAGTTTTTAATCTTAGCCATTCTGACTGGTGTGAGGTGGAATCTCAGGGTTGTTTTGATTTGCATTTCCCTGATGACTAATGATGTTGAACATCTTTTAAGGTGTTTCTCGGCCATCCGAATTTCTTCTGGTGAAAATTCTTTGTTTAGCTCTGTGCCCCATTTTTTGATAGGGTTATTTGTTTCTTTGCGGTCTAACTTCTTGAGTTCTTTGTATATATTGGATATTAGCCCTCTGTCGGATGTGGAGTTGGTGAAGATCTTTTCCCACTTTGTTGGTTGCCGTTTTGTCCTTCTGACAGTGTCCTTTGCTTTGCAGAAACTTTGTAATTTTATGAGGTCCCATTTGTCGATTCTTGATCTTAGAGCATAAGCTATTGGTGTTCTGTTCAGGAACTTTTCCCCTGTGCCCAAGTCCTCCAGGGTCTTCCCAAGTTTCTTTTCTAATAGTTTCAGTGTGTCTGGTTTTATGTGGAGGTCCTTGATCCACTTGGAGTTGATCTTAGTGCAAAGAGATAAGATTGGATCAATTCGCATTCTTCTGCATGTTGACTTCCAGTTGAACCAGCACCATTTGTTAAAAAGGCTATCTTTATTCCACCGGATGGTTGTGGCTCCTTTATCAAAGATCAAGTGACCATAAGTCTGTGGGTTAACCTCTGGGTCTTCAATCCTGTTCCATTGATCTGCTTGCCTGTTGCTATACCAATACCATGCAGTTTTTAACACAATTGCTCTGTAGTACTGCTTGAGGTCAGGGATATTGATTCCCCCAGAAGTCCTTTTATTGTTGAGAATAGTTTCTCATTATCTTATTGATTAAAAAAACACACACATACACACCAGAATCAAAATAAGCAACCATTCAGAAGGTTTTGCCTATTTTCCATTAAAAAGACAAATCTGTGTGTCTCATATTATTGATTTTCTTAGTGATCTATAGATCCAGGAACCTTCATGTTCCAAGTGAAATTAGGTGCCAGCTCAACTTATTTATGTTCAATGAGTTGTGTGGCCTTTGTCTTATGCAGTGAGCCCAAAGGTCAGTTTGTAGGAAGTAACCTATTGTCTCAACAAAATCTTGTGTTGTTTGAGGATATCCACAATAACCTCCTTGGTTAACATCTCAGGTGAAAACCTACAGAAGTAAAAGAGCCCAAGTAAAGGCATGTGTAACAAATACAGACATAGAGATTCACTCATTCACACTCACAGGAAACCAATAAAAACAATATATTGGAAGAATATATACATATAGTTACTCTCATTTTGTATCATATCTCATATCATATATATATGATATATATACATATATATATCATATATATATGATATGTGGGACAAAAAGAGAAAAATGTATAAAATATATAAATGAAACAAATTGAAAAATTAAATACAATAAAGGAAAAGTCCTGACATGACCTTATGAGGCTGAGAACCTCCAAAGATGCCATTGAATCCATGTGCAGTTGGCCATCTACTGCCAGAGACGCAGTCTTCCCTAAAGTAGTATGTTTCCCGGAGAAACTCCCTTGGAGAAAATTAACTTTTCATTTGAAAATCATTATCAATTGATAATGCACAGAAAGGTTCAGGGTTAGAGATGGGGTATATTCCCACTTGTTTCAGCTTTGAGTCTCCATGAAGTAAAGACTAATGCAAGCCCTGTGCATCCTGCCTCAGGTTTTGTGAGTTCATATATATGTCAATCTTATTGATTTAGAAGATCTTGTTTTCTTGATGTTTCCTGACCACTCTGGCTCTTACACGATTTCTGCCACTTTCATTTTTTATTCGATATATTCTTTATTTACATTTCAAATGATTTCCCCTTTCCTGGCTCCCCCCTCCCTGAAAGTCCCATAAGCCCTCTCCCCTCCCCCTGCTCCCCGATCCACCCCTTCCCACTTCCCTGTTCTGGTATTCCCCTACACTGCTGCACTGAGTCTTCCAAGAACCAGAGGCCACTCCTTCCTTCTTCTCAGACATCATTTGATATGTGTATTGTGTCTTGGGTATTCCAAGATTCTAGGCTAATCTGCTTATCAGTGAGTGCATACCATGATTGTTCTTTTGAGACTGAGTTACCTCACTTAGAATGATGTTCTCCAGTTCAATCCATTTGTCTAAGAAGTTCATGAATTCATTGTTTCTAATGGCTGAATAGTATTCCATTGTATATATATATATATATATATATATATATATATATATATATCTCACAATTTTTGTATCCATTCATCTGGTTGAGGGACATCTGGGTTCTTTCCAGCTTCTGGCTATTATAAATAGGGCTGCTATGATCATATAGGAGCATGTATTCTTATTACATGCTGTGGAATCCTCTGGGTATATGCCCAGGAGTGGTATATCAGGGTCCTCCAGAAGTGTCATGCCCAGTTTTCTGAGGACTCGACAGACTGATTTCCAGAGTGGTTGTACCAGCTTGCAATCCTACCAATAGTGTAGGAGTGTTCCTCCTTCTCCACATCCTTGCCAAATTCTGCTGTCTCCTGAGTTTTTAAACTTAGCCATTCTGACTGGTGTGGGTGAAATCTCAGGGTTGTTTTGATTTGCATTTTCCTAATGACTAATGATGTTGAACATTTCTTAAGGTACTTCTCAGCCATCCGAAGTTCTTCAGGTGAAAATTCTTTGTTTATCTCTGTACCCCATTTTTAATAGGGTTAGTTGGTTTTCTGGGGTCTAACTTCTTGAGTTCTTTGTATATATTGGATATTAGCCCTCTGTCAGATGTAGGGTTGGGTTAATTTCTGGGTCTTAAATCCTATTCCATTGATCCACCTGCCTTTCACTATACCAATACTATGCAGTTTTTTTGACAGTATTGTTCTGTAGTATTGCTTGAGGTCCAGGATACTGATTCCCCCAGAAGTTCTTTTACTGTTGAGAATAGTTTTAGCTATTGTGGGCTTTTTGTTATTTTAGATGAATTTTAAAATTGCTCTTTCTAACTCTATGAAGAACTGAGGTGGGATTTTGATGGGGATTGCATTGAATCTGTATATTGCTTTTGGCAAGATGGCCATTTTAACTATATTAATCCCGCCAATCCATGAGCATGGAAGATTTTTCCATTTTCTGAAGTCTTCTTCCATTTCCTTCTTCAGAGACTTGAAGTTCTTGTCATACAGACTCTTGTTGGTTAGAGTCACACCAAAATACTTTATATTGTTTGTGGCAATTGTGAAGGGTGTCATTTCCCTAATTTCTTTCTCAGTCTGTTTATCCTTTGATTATAGGAAGGCTACTGTTTTGCTTGAGTTGATTTTATAACCAGGAGCTGGTTCTCTGAGAAAATCAACATGATAGTAGACACTTAGCAGACTAATCAGAGGACACAGAGATAGTATCCAAATAAACAAAATTAGAGATGAAAGGGGAGATATAACAAGAGAAACTGAGGAAATTCAAAAAAAATCATCAGATATTACTACAAAAACCTATTCTCAACACAACTGGAGAATCTGGAAGAAATGGACAATTTTCTAGACAGATACCAAATAGCAAAATTAAATCAGGATCAAATAGATCATCTAAATAGTCCCATAATCCCTAAAGAAATAGAAGGGGTCACAGTAAGTCTTCCAACCAAAAGAAAAAAAAGCACAGGACCAGATAGTTTTAGTGCAGAATTCTATCAGACCTTCAAAGAAGACCTAACACCAATACTCTTCAAACTATTTCACAAAATGGAAACAGAAGGAAAACTACCCAACTGGTTCTATGAAACCACAATTATGCTGATACCAAAATCACACAAAGACCCAACAAAGAAAGAGAATTTCAGGCCAATTTCCCTTATAAACATTGATCCAAAACTACTCAATAAAATTCTTGCCAACCAAATCCGAAAACACATCAAAATGATCATTTGCCATGATCAAGTAGGCTTCTTCCCAGGGATACAGGGATGGTTCAATACATAGAAATCCATCAATGTAATCTATTACATAAACAAATTCAAAGAAAAAAAAACACATGGTTCTTTCATTAGATGCTGAAAAAGCATTTGACAAAATTCAGTATCCTTTCATGCTAAAAGTCTTGGAAATAACAGATATTCAAGCCCCATACCTAAACATAGTAAAAGCAATATACAGCAAACCGGTAGCCAACATCAAACTAAATGGAGAGAAACTTGAAGCAATCCCACTAAAATCAGGGAGTAGACAAGGCTCCCCTTTCTCCATATCTTTTCAGTATAGTCCTTGAAGTACTAGCTAGAGCAATTAGACAACAAAAGGAGGTCAAAGGGATACAAATTGGAAAGGAAGAACTCAAACTATCACTATTTGCAGATGATATGATAGTATACTTAATTGACCCAATAAACTCCACCAGAGAATTCCTACAGCTGATAACTTCAGCAAAGTGGCTGGTTATAAAATCAACTTAAGCAAATCATAGCCACTCTACACTCAAAGTATAAGCAGGCTGAGAAAGAAATTAGGGAAATGACACCCTTCACAATAGCCACAAACAAGATAAAATATCTTGATATGACTCTTTAGTCTTTTTAATTGCAAAATTACTATTATTTGTTGGTGTATGAGCATGGGGGTGACACACCCATGTCAGAGTTCTTACGTGGAGGTCAGAGGACAACTTCTAGGACTAGGTTCTCTCCTTCATCTTATGGATTTTTGAGTGAAATAAGATTTTCAGCCTTGAAACAGATGCCTTTCTTTACCCACCATCTCACTAGCCCAGGCACTGATATATTTCAGTATAATACGGGTTAGTGTTCTAAATTTCAGTACTGCTCTTGGACACTGCCTCCACTTGCAGTATCTGTTTCCATAGAAATGGGCATTTATAATTAGCTGGCAAACAGATAGCATATGGCAAATGGATTGCCAGTTTTATGCTAAATATTTTTTTTTACCAATTTAGTCGTTTTTGTTACAATCTAGTCATTATTCCCCTCCCAGTTGGCCCTCTGTCCCTCATCCCATACCTCCTCCCCCTACTCACAGAGGATGTCCCCTTTCCACAAAACCTCCCCTCTCCTAGAACTTCAAGTCTCTCAAGGGTTAGGTACATCGTCTCTCACTAGGGCCAGACCAGGCAGTCCTCTGCTGTATATGTGTTAGGGCCCCCATATCAGCTGTTGTATTTTGTCTGGTTGGTGGCTCAGTGTCTGAGAGATCTCCGGGGTCCAGGTTAGTTGAGACTGCTGGTCTTCTGATGAGGTCACCCTCCTTCTCCGCTTCTTTCAGCTTTTTCTTAATTCAACCACAGGCATCCCTAGCTTATGTCCATTGTTTAGGTGTAAGTATCTGCATCTGACTCTTTCAGCTGGTTGTTGGTCCTCTTGGAGGACAGCCATGATAGCCTTCTGTCTGTAAGCACACCATAGCATTGGTAATAGAGTCAGGCCTTGGAGTCTCCCCTTGAGATGGATCCCAATTTGGGCCTACAGGCAAATGGAGGGAGCAAGAGAATATCCAGGATACAATCCTCAGAACTCAAGAAGGTTAACAAGCTGAAGGGTCTAAGTGATGATGCCTCAATCCCACTTGCGAAGGAGAAGAAAGTAATCATGGGGAGGTGGAGAGACCTAGGTGGGATAGGGGACAGGGATGGGAGAAGGAGAACATTACCAAGTATTGGGGGCAGAGGAAAACAGGACTGAAGTCTTGAGGGCCAGAAGAAAGAATGGAAATAGGTAACCTTGGGAGGTAGGAGGTAGGAGAACCCTCTAGAATGTACTAGAAATCTGGGAGGTGAGATACTCTCAGAACTCAAAGGGAGGGACCTTAAATGAAATTCCCAAGAGTGGGGAGAAGGCACTTCTAAAGTCTACTGCCAAAAGAAAAACAAGGCATCCAGTAGAAGAATGGGGTTCCCATCCTACAGTCAAAATGTCTGAGTACCCAGAATTATTCCTGTCTAAAAGAACTGTCAGGACAAAAAATGGAGAAGAGACTAGGTAAAAGGAGGACCAGTGACAGGTCTATTTGTATTTTTCAAATATATTTCCACTATTGGAGATTTTGTGCTTTGGGTGTTTGTTTCAGCCTCATCACTTGTGATTTTGTTTGTTTCATTCTGACTTCTTTGTTTTTAGCCAGGCAATTTTTGTTTTATCTTGACTTTAAGTGTATGTCAAGTATTTGTGTGTTGTATATGTAAGTGTACATGTGTGCATGTGGCAGTGTTCTGTACATAAGACAGCAATGCATGAAAGACAGAGTTCAATGCCAGGTATTTTTCTCACAGTTCTTTTCAGGATCATCCACAAAACTTCTAAACATGAAGAAATAGAGATTTTCAGATTCACCAAAGCAGAGTCTTAGATTTCCACTGATGGTTGTATGAATGTGAACTTGCTAACTTACCTCATAGTTGGATATCCAGGAGACTCACCATGGGCAAATGTAGAGGCATGCAGACACTAATAATTGGAGATGAAATTTCAAGAACAGACACAACAATGTTTCATGCTGTGCATGCTGGACTTCTGAGTCAGAATGTATCCTTAGATTTTACAACATACTTCCTTAAAATACTAATTATAGGAATTCAATTATCTGTTCCATGTAATTACTTGATAGTATACTCAATTGTTAGATGCTAATTTCAGTTCCATAAAATATTACAAAGCTCTATCATGAAATAATATTAATAATCAATAATAAAATACTTATTATATTGGTATAATTTTATAGTCTGTAGATTTTACAGTTTAACCTCTACCTCAACTTATAATTAAAGCTTGCATTACAAATATAAACAGTTTGTACATAATACTTCATTTTAGAAATTTGCCTTTACAAATACATTACAAGAGAATATTTACTGAATTTCATTTCAAGTTTCTATGGAAGACGCATTTGATGAAACACTGCTTGTGTTTGCAAATTCCTGTTAGTTTTTGTAACTTTCAACACTGAGATATAAGTGTAAGACAGTTGTCAGAGTCATGCATCTCATTTAGTTTCTGCCCATCTCCCATTTTTTCCACATATTTAATGGTAAGAGGACAAGAGTCCACCTTAGTCAAATGTTTTGTCATTATACAGGTGACAATATGATGTGATTTCAAAGGACTAAAGAGAAACATGAATAATTTGTTTTGCTGCATTATCAGTTTTAGTTATAGTTTATAAAACTTTCACATGAATATAAGAAATGCATTCAAGCAATAGGTAAATAATGAATATTATTAACTATAGGGAAGCCAATTACATGTGGAGCAATAATGAAAGAATGACTTAGGAAATCAAGTGAGTCAGGAAGTAGTTCTTTGTAACTAAGAGGTGGGAATGATCCTTGGAAAAAACAAGTTGTATGTAGCAATGTGAATAAAGCCTACAGCTAAAAGAAAGACTAAGAGTGAGCATGACTGAGTTTGGAACACTAGGTAAGCAATACACAGCTAGGAATATAAGAGGAAAGATAGGGACCTGGGGCAGTGATGGCTGTGTAGTTACACTTGTGAAGCCCTCAACAACAGATAGTGGATATTATTGGCCTTGCACATATTCTTGCTCCTAAAAAAGCTAACTAAAACAGAGAAAATAAAAATAGCTACCAGGGAAGCCTTCCTGTCTTATAATAAATAACAGAGGCTGCTTTTTTTTTTTTTTGGTATAACTAACAATACTGAGACACCTAGAAAATCAACTACACAAAGGCTGGCCAAGTTGTGGTGGCGCATGCCTTTAATCCCAGCACTCTGGGAGGCAGAGGCAGGCAGATTTCTGAGTTCAAGGCCAGCCTGGTCTACAGAGTGAGTTCCAGGATAGCCAGGGCTATACAGAGAAACCCTGTCTCAAATAACAACAACAAAAAAAAAAAAGAAAAAAAAAGAAAGAAAAAAAAGAAAAGAAAAGAAAAGAAAAGAAAAAAAGAAAAAAAAAGGAAAACATCCAGCAGTCACGGTCAATAATAATGATGGAGTCAAGAAGAGTTCATACGGCCTCCATTGACTCATTCCAAGATGGACAGAGAAATATAAAGTTTTAATCGAGATTACCTCAGCCTCTGTCCAGTTTCTACTATTGTGCTACTGAAATACCTGGACAAAGGAGATGTTTTCATTTGTTTGTTCTTGTTTTATTTATTAGGCTGTTTCTGGTCTTAAGTCTCCTCCATGTCTCATTTTCTGCTAATTTCTCAATTTTTCTTTTTTCTGGAGGGCTTTTTGATAAAGCCTGTTCCACTTTTACATTTTTACAAGTATCTGTTTCTTTAATCTTCATAAGCTTTCAGCAAGGAGTCCCTGACCCAGAACATGTAACCTGCTGTAGTAGAACTCTGCTTCAAATATGGTTGGGCATTAAAAGGTCATATAGCTCCCCAAACCTGAAAATACAACTAACTACAAGGAGAATAATTGACTTGAGCAGGCAGTTTAGTTTTTCAGCTTCAGATTACAAATGTAATTTCATAAGGAATAAGTAGTATCTGCATTGTTTGCATTAGATTTTGATACAATGAGAGAAGCTGTGTGTTAATCACCAGCCTCCAAAGAGCTAGGGTTGTCAGGGAACTGCCATGTAAGCATTAGGGGAGGAATTGGAGGTAGAAAGATCAGAAGTTCAAAGTCATATTAGATTATCTGTAATGTTCAACACCAGACATTTTTATATAAGGTTCCATTTCAATTAAAATAGAAAGAGAAAATATATTGTTTTAATAAGAGTACAATGAGAACCTCCGAAATATCATCTACAGTGTTCTTTTACATTGAAACAAGTTTTGGTAGGAAGGTACCATGCTAATTGGAGAATGATAATTGGCTCATGGCCAGTTCTCCAGTAGTTATTTTAGTTACTTTAGTTTTATAAAGCTTTAGTTTTACTTTTAGGCAATTCTTGTCAATAACTTCGACATATCAGAGAGGTAGAAATGGCATGTGGGCACTTATTGATAATTTGGTCAAAATAAGACTCTTGGACGGCATGGTGGTAGAACACATTTTGGTTTGGAACTTTGAATCGCAGTCTCATCCTTATCTCTGGACTCCCTTTGAAGTCATCGTCATGTCAGCCTTGGAGTATCGGAATAACAGGCATGCCCCTTGAAATTTTCCTCAGGTACCTATTTTTACCACAACGTCAAAATTCTCTGAGCCTCAGAAACTTTACGCATTTAGTGGGATGGGAAATAAGGAATATCTGCATTACATTTTTGGTCATTCACATTGGAGTGCCAAGAGACACAGTTATGGGAAACACAGTGCTATTGGTGTTTCTGCCCTTTTGATTCAATTCATTTTCACTGGTCCTTCTTTGAGCATAAAGAAAAGTTGATTAAATGCTAAGGTATGTTTAGGTAGTAGTCATGGTAATATTCAATTTATCAGTTATCTTAAATCTTTTGACATCTGTGGCTGACTCCAGTATTCACAAATCTGGCTAAAGTCAGTTCCAACATTTTGTTCTCTCAAAAACACAACAGAATACTTTTGTTCAACGTACTTCTGAAACCCATTTTTGGGATCCTAAAGAATACCTTTATATCTTACCAGTTTTGATGTACGAGGTTTTAAGTTAATTCATTTTATAGAAAAAAATAGCAGAAAATAGTGTTATTTTCTTCACACCAAGCTTCTTCAGGTTCCTACAGTATGACTGTAAAATTCTGGCAAGCCTTAACTTACCAGAGACACCTCAGTGAATAATCTGGACACAGGAATGGATGTAAAGGCAAGAGGAATTGTATTTAATCTAGTATGCTGGGGTTGCCCTGCACATGGGGAGAGAATGACTATGTGCAGCCTGTATACAGTCCTCAGGGCAGCCACAGTTAGGCATAATATGATTGGTAGAACAGTATAACTTTATACTGATTGGTCCCTAGGGAATGAGGTAGGTGGCCAATGGTCCATCCTGCAGAATGTGTCCCCACCTCCAGGTTGGTTTTCCTCTGCCCCTGTGGTCTGAGGAATGTTAATTAGCCTCTGCCTTCCAGAGGGGCAAGTTCCTGAGCTGACCTCCCTTCACTACTATCTTGCATTAGGGTGTTCCATTTTTTACTCCTGATAAACTTGCATAAATACTTAGTTATTAAGCAAGATTCTTTTATTTAGATTTGGTATAACTCTGATGTTTGCTGTCATTCTGTATATCTTGCCAAAGAAGGAACAATACAAATAGATAGCATGTATGCTTTCTTACTCAGCAGTTTCCCTATGCTAAATATGTTGTGTGTTCAGACTATTTCCTGTTCTTTTGCTTTCTACATTCTCTGTCCATACTTATTGGCAACTGTTTCTCTAATTTTTCCCATTTCACAGTGTCACATCACATCCAATGTCATGAAGCCTTTAAGACTGGCATCCTTAACAGCATTCATTCACATTTCCTGTGTATCAATTCCTATTGAAAATTTCATTTGTTTGTAAATAAAGCAAATTAATAGAGAAAGATAATACTTAATTGACTGAGTACATCAAAGTTTATTTTATTGGTTCAGCTACTAAAGAACATGAAGGGCAGTTTGAGGAAGATGATATGGCCTTCACTGCACAAGCCCAATAACTTGACTTCAACCAAAAAAGCCCACGGGGGAATGAGGGGACTAATTCTGGAAAGTGACCATCTCAGGTGAACTGAGATGGACATGCATCAGCACACACACACACACACACACACACACACACACACAACTGTACACACATATGCACACATACATACATAACACACTACACATAATAAATAAACATAAAATTATTTGAGTTGCATGCACATGGGACTATCAAAATTGTAATTTGAGACCAGAGAGATGGCCACAAAGTTAAAATCTTATACTGTTCTTTTAGAAGAAACTGAGGTAGCTTGCTTCCAATGTGAGTAGTTAATGACCCCCCTGAAACTTTATGTACAAGACATATTCCAGAATATATGCTGCACATATTCACTCAAAATCAAAACTTAAAAAATTCTAAACCATAGAATTTAGTCTCATTTAAAGGGTTGGCTTAGATAAATCTCAACCCTGTATAAAAAGAATTATAAATAAGATGGCTTTCATCCAAATACAGCAAAAGACAAATAGCAAAACTGTATAATTCTCATGACTCTGGAAGGAAGCAGCTATTGCAGTTAAATCTGAAGAGAGAGATGAGCTCAGGGTCACCTGTGTGATAGCTTGTTTTATGTCTGCTGGTGTAAGCTAGATACATCTTTCAGAAGAAACCTCATGCAAGGTTTGCCTGTGGAAAAGCCTATGGTTTACTTTCTCTTTTGATAATTGATACATGAGGGGTCAGCTCAATGTGGGTGGTGCAGCCCTCAGAGTAACGGTTCTATGTGAACAATCATGATGAACAAGCCAGAAAGCAGACCTCCAGGGCCTCCACATCAGTTACCTTCCTTGAGTTCTTGCTCTGACCTCCCTGGCAACAAATCTTTTCTTAGCTAAGCTGATTTGGGCCATATTGGTTTATTACAACAGTAAAAATATTAACAAATACAAAGTAAGAAGACATGCAGGTAGCCTTTACACCTGTAAAATTTCAGTTCTCAGTTTAAGAAATCCTTAAGTACTGAATGCACTTAGTTGAAAATCATGAATACAAGGTACTGGGAAACCAAGGACTCCGTTCAACATAACAAACTATTTATGAAAGGAAAGAGCCTTAATGGGTTTCAGTTACTTATTCCCAGAAAGACAACATCAATAAAGTGAAATATATATTTAAAATAAATAGAATATTATAATTTCCTTCGATTTTTCTGAGGAAATGACATTTAAACTACTCTGCAAGCATGTGAATATGGAACGTTAATTCTTAAGTTTGCCACAGTGACAGGTCTTCAGTAATATCTATCCATGGATGGATAGACACTGTGTGATAGAGTTCAAAGATAGCATATTACTCAGAAACTGAAAGTAACAAGTTTCTGATTCCTTCCACCAGGTGCCATGTGAATTAAACATCAGGGTCATAGCAGTTTTTGTAATTGACAGTTACAAAAAAAAGTTGCTAAGTGATCGTGCTTACATTATTTTGTAACTAAGACAAAAGCATAAGAATAGGGAGTGGATTCAGGTTTCCCAAAGACTTGGACCTGGCCTGATTTGTGCTGCTAAGGCAAATGAATTAAATTCTGAAGTAGATTTTTTTTTTCTTTTGAGACAAGGTCTCATGCACCTCAGCTGAGGCTCAAACTGTATCTGAGGCCAAAGCTGACTTCTATTCTTGATCTTTTTGCCTCCATCCTTCAAATTCCATGGTTATGGTGCACTAACAGGTCAGGCCAAAATGTGCTCAGCTTCACACAAATGTATATCATTTTCAAAATCATACAAAAAGAAAGGCCGAGTTTTCTGTTTAAACAATAACAAGATGAAAATAATATAATAAAATTAGTCTTTACAAGTATAAACAGGTTTTCTTGCCTTGGTGTTTGAGAGTTCTGCAAAGAAGTTTTACTTTCTGGAATCAATGAAATTCCAAAGTTACAATCCTCATCATAATTTTGCTCCTTTTCTTCTAAAGTTAAGTGGCAAATGGCTAAACATTTAGAAGTTCCAATCCATATAGCAAGCAAAAAACTGGCTAAGATGTAGTTCTGGCCAGCATGTTTAAATTTGCAGAAATTCTAAAAATACAAAGAGCAAAATCCAAAGCATTTTGAATATATTTGTTAAAATTTCTTTTAGCTAAAATAAGATGAAGTCCATGCTAATTAATATTTGGCCCATTAACTTTTTTAGGAGAAGGTAAGTTTGAATTACAGAATATTATTTTAAAGATATTATACTGAAGAAATATTATATGAAAATCAAGCTCGAATGACTACATGTATGTATTCACATCTGGTGTGTTTGTGATTTGTTTGCATTTTTATAACCTGGGACAATGTCAACAGAATCTCTGTTAAGAGATTGAATTTGTTAGGAATTACAAACCTCATAAGTGCTAATGATCCACTAAAAATTAAATGAACATGTCATCTGTTTCTAGAACAGAGCCAGCAAAGCATGGGCCTCCACAAGTGTCAATGACTGATGTCAGAGTAAGGCTTGTTTATATAATAGTGTACATATTCTCAAGTTCCTCCTTCAAGGAATGTCCTCTCTGCCAAGGTTAATGATTCCATGATAATCAGAGACAGCAAAAGTCTGGGAGTCTAGGATATATCTACGTCTTTAGCAAAATTGTAAATGCTGGGACCTTTACATAGCCATTCAAATCTATGGAAAAGAACTCCAAAACCTTGAGTTTGAAAATATATAATTTCTCACCTATGTAAAATATAAGGATGTGACATGAATTATATAAGGAGCTTCACAGATCTAAAGGAACAGAGACAGCTGTATTGCAAGCCAATTTGGCAAGATGCTAAGGAAAGAGATAAAGAGATTTGGAAAGTGATGATCATAGGAGAACCCATTCAGTTTAGATTTTTGTTTATGCTTAAAAGGATAGGTAGATTCCTGAGTTCAAATTCAGCCTGGGACAGAGCAAGGTTCTACCTAGGCATGGGCAAGATTAGGCACAGACATGGAAAAAATGGTAATTTCTAGATTATCATCTGTGTTTATTAGATGCAGGCAGAACTCTGAATTCTTTTGCAATGCAAAATAAAGGCACTTGGGGGTAAAGACTGAATTGATATGTAAATAAAAAACTGGGCTTTTGAGCTACAAGGGATGAGCTATTCAGAGAATTTTTAGAATAGAAAAAACTGCTTGGAGAACTGTCTTGAGCAGAACCTATAGAGAGAAATCTGGAAAGCTGCCTCCAGCAGAGCATAAGCCACCAGGTTGGAGCCACAACTTGACTTCAAGTCATTTGTTTTGCTGCTTTCAAACACCTCTCAGATCCCCTCTCCAAGCAGAGGCTGGTTCATGACATTCTGGAATTTCCACTTCCCTTGATAGTTATTTTTATCTAGGAAACTTACACAAATGAGGGAAAATAAATATTTTAATAATGAATAATACATAGCATAACAAATGCATATTTTTACCTTTGTGACGCTCAAGGAAACAGAGCCCACCTGAAGTCATGGATTTTATGGAAGGAGCAATTGGACTGCCCTCAGTGTCTAACCAACTTGGCAGACATTTCTAGAAACATTTGGTGAGACCAGCACCTTGTCAACTGCCTTGAGGGATGTCATATGCCTTGCCAGTTGTCGAATTCATGGCCCTCTCAGCTCTTCTGACCTCAAATACTTTTTGGAGATGATCATGCTAAATAAATAAATGAGCAAAAATCAAATCAAATCAAAGTCTCTTTCAGATTTTAGCTATCTCATATAATAAAATGGCAAACATCCCAGCCAATAAATGATTGGCAAGTCACAGAGTCAAGTAACTAAAAATGAACTGTTTATCATGTTGCTTATTGTAATCAGAATAATTTCTCTGTTTGCTCATGTATTGGGCCCTCTATACAGAAGGAAGGCATATGGAGAGCACTGAGCTTACATTAGTGAAAAAAATAAAACACAGAATTTGTGTTCTGGGACTAGAAGTTTAACAAGAGGATAAATATGAAAGAAAATTGTGCATTGTTACCTAATGACTTCACAGTTGTGTGAACCATACAAAAAGTAAATCTCCTTCAGGGCATCATTATAAAATATTTCAGAGCGAATAAATGCTATTAATAAAAGTAGAGAGAAAAAAGAAGTTTTGCAAATCAACACTCTAGCTTGTACAAAAACAAGCTTGTGGGAAGGGAGACAACATGCTAGAAATATGGTAAGATCAGAGTAGAGACAGCAGAACACATTAATGAGATATGGGATTTGGAAAAGAAGAGTGGGTGTGGCTCAGTATTGATACACAATGGGTACTTGTTCTGTTTTTATATTGTAAACCATGGACTATACTGAGCAGACAAATTGATGAAAATAATGTGGGGCATGGAGGCTCATGTGTGTATGTCCACCATTTAGAAGGCTGAGAAAGTAATATTACAACAAGTTTAACATTAGGTTAGTATAGACTGCAGTATAGAACCATCTCAGTCAAACAAAAATTAATTGATAATCAGTAAATTAAATAGTCAAATAATTTAAACAAGAAGAAAAGATAAATAAGTCATCTGAAAAAGGCAGAATTCACAGTATAGAACATTTACATGTTCTAGAAATCCCTCTAGACTATTGATTACTTGTTTCTGTTTAAACTGACCACAAACTTTCTTGTTTCTTCATCTCTGTGAGTTTATTCCATTTTCCTGTACTTATTTCCTCACTTTCTTTTGGTATGCTCATCTCTTTTATATGGTCTTAATTTGTTGACATGTTCTTATAAGGAACAACTACATATCCTGACATGGCTTAGCTCTGGGCTAGCAGTATTGTTAACTTCTCCACTTAGACAATCCTTTTATTTCATTATATAATGTACTTTTGTCACTCTAGGGTCCTTTTCTACTTGCAGCCCTGTAGTAGTCTTCTGATCATGGAATTTCCCTCCCTTTGATTGTAGAATTTTGTTTCTAACAACTCTCCTGAGCATCCATTAGATTTTATAGCATTCTCTGGATCAATTACTCACATCTTAATTTTGTCCTTATATATTAGACATCTTTTTATTCACTATTGAGAAACTTGCACAGTATTCCACTGTCTTAATTAGTATCCCTTTTAAATGTATATTAGTAAACATAGGCTCAGCTTGGTATAGAAATATGTGAATCCTAACCATTTAATAATTTAACACAGAAATACCATGGTATAGAATGGTAGTAGTTAAGTACTAGTGGAAAATACCCTTTATTTGACTACTATGGTCAGAAGGTTATAACTGTTAAGGCCATACATAATTCCAGAGGGTAGGATTAGAGTGAGTCCACATTACTGTGATAGGTTAGGTTTATGCCACGTTCATTGACGTGTCAGTGTCTTAAACCTAGAGAGCATAATAGCTAGAAAGTTTGTATACTGAGTTGATAAAATGCAAGTTAATAACTTATTTTAAAAATAACATATAGTTTCATTTATTTCAAACTTTCAATCTCTGTATTGTGACTATGTGACAACATTGAAAATAGTTTTACATCACACATGTATCGAAACTATTCTTTGTATCTTTGTATAACCATTACACAATGACTGATCAAATATTAGAGGATGCGTATCTAGACTTAAAGAAGTACCTTGTCTTTTGTTAGAAATTGTGCTCTTTCAAGGTAGAACTCTATCTAGTCAAGTAGAGCATTATATTTAGAGAATAGAAAACAAAAATACTTATTGGGTCAAAGGCAACCAGATCATGCTTCTAACTCCCATTCACAGAGACTCACTGATGATACAACATCACTCAATAGCTGCCGGTTTAAAGTACACATTTCATTTTAGAGGAAACCATGAAATTCCACAGGATGCAGCCCAAAGATTTGAATCTAGATATATGAATCTTTATTCCAAAACTGGCAAAAAGTTTTCAGATGATACAGAATGACACAGATCCAATTGCCTTATGTTTCTAGACTTTATATTTTATTTTTTAAATAATCACATAATTTTAAACCAAGTCAACACCCATAACACATTTTGAGTAAAACATAGCTATAATATGGCCAAATACAAAATGATGTGAAGAAAACATTAGTCTCAAGAAAAACAAAAACGAAAAAAATAATTATCACTTTTACATTTGGTTTATAAGCAAATGCCACCAAGTTAGTGGTTATTGTCCACAAGGAGCTTTGCTGTATTAAAACCTTACTGTCAGCTTCTTATATCAACAGGGCTATGATTGTTAAAAAGATATATTGTTAAAAACATAAAAACATCAATGTTAGCAAGGTAAACTCAAAGTATTATTTCAGTATACAATGACTGCCACCATAATGAATCTATCAATTGGAACATTTTGGATGTGGCAGTGTAGCCCAGAACAATGGCTGTCAAGTCATCACTAGTTATGTTGTAGAACATATCTTTTAGTATTTTAGTATTTGTTTTCTTTCAAGAATTAATTCATTGACAAATGTCTAATAATAAATTCTGAAATTGAGTATCATAAAATGGCATTGGTTGTTTCAAAGCTTAAGTAGGGCAAATAAGCTAACATGCTGTGAGTTTTCCTATTGAGAGGTCCATGTGGCCAGGATCTGATGTTGCCATCCAACAGTCTGTGATTACTCTAAGCATGCCAGCCACAAATGGCCTCTCTTTCTAGAGACACAGATATCCTTTAATAATTTGGATTTTCAAAGCTTTAAAGTTTTGAACTGAGTCTTATTTTGGCTCCCATTCTTTATACTATCCTCATTTTTATTCTAGGACCAATTACAAGTTTGCATTTAGTTTTTGTACCTGTAACAATTAAACTTCAGTCCAATTTAAGCCCAGAGTGACTTCTATTCACAGTAGATAAGGGATTATTTTAATACTCTGTTTCTAGTTTCTTACTCTAAAGTCTTCATTGTCTGACCAAATGTTTCATTTTTAGTCAATTCTTTAATAGCAATTAAAGCTTATACCTACAGTCATTTATAATTACCATTGTCCTCATATCTCTTAATGACGTAATATTCTACACAGGCAAGTTGAAGTAAATAGTACCCTTAAAAGTTGAATTCATTTCAATTCCCATAACCTCCAAATATGCTATCATACATAGGAAAAAGAAATTTGCATGCATCAGTAAGCTAAAAGTCCTATTGTAATATGATTAAGCAGGGTTGTCAGGATAGATTCAATCTAGTTGTGTGGATCCTTAAAAAAGAAGGGTTCCCAACTCATATTCAAAGGGATAAATAATAAAGAAAGTGAATGTAGAGTTGGGCAACATTAATAATTTTGCAGGTAGAAGGAACAAGTGTGAATAGAGTTTGAAAGCTAAAACTGGCAGTGGAGAGTTCCTCTTTAAGCCTCCGGAGGTACTAGGCCTGCTAACACTTAGCATCTACCCAGTGAAGCCTATTTGAAATTTCTAATGTATAGAATGCTCAGATAATATATATGTGTAATTTGAAGCCACAAATAGAATGATTTGTTTCTACAGCAATACATAAGGAATTCACTCATATCCATAATTCTACTCAGAGGAGAAAACTAATCATTATTAAATCATACCTGAAATGATATTTCATTAATGCCAAAGAAATGCTGATATTTTTTCTTGAAAGAGGTTATTATTCTTTTATCTTTAAGTAATTAATTGATTTATTGTGTGTGTGTGTGCATGTGTGTGTGTGTATGTGTGTGTGGTGCAGATGTATTAGTGAGTATGTGTATATCTGCCCATGCACATGCCATCTCATGCATGAGGAGGTCACAAAACAATTTTCTAGAGTCAGTTCTTTCCTTTCACCATGTGGGCCCTGGGTATTGAGTTCTGATTGCTAGGCTTGGTGTCGGGTATCTTGACCTTCTGGGCTCATCTTGTCATCCGGAAGGCTGGAATTTTGTCTTTTAAAACATTAAGGATTCTTCAAATCAACAGGTTTAGTTCATGTATATCTTAAAGGGTATCAGTACCGTATCTAAGTTTGAATATGGTATTTCATGTGACTGACAAAATGTCAGATAAAAATGTTTCATAGAGAAAGAGGTAATTTCTAGTAGCAATATACATACCATACAAGTGTTTTGCTAGACATAAATCTATTCTGTGCAATAGCTGAACTCAGAGAGTTCCAGTCTGCTGCTCTGGATACTGAAGTATTGCTTTACCAAATATATTCCTATAAAAACATGCTATCTATGTGTGTGAGTGTGAAGTATCCCAATGCAAAGAAAAAACAGCACTGATATAATTAACTGACATTACCATGATTTGTCAGAATTCCCCACCATTGCTTAGTACAATCAGCATAAAGCCAGTTTCTCACTGTTATTATGGAGATAGTGGAGATTTTGGATAGTCCCTAGATGATTTTTATATTCTAGTATCTCTGTATATGACCCTCATTAGCTGCTATCACTGACTATGCACCGAGTTAAAAGCTGTAACTCGGAGAGTAAAAGCAACCAGAAGAAGCAGGCAACTACACAGTGGTTCTTCACTCAGATTCTTCTTACTCTCCTCTTTGAACGTACTCATTATAAAAATCCAGTTTCTCTTTGTTGTGTATTCTCTTCTTAATGAATGCCTAATGAGTTCATTCTGTCTGACCTCAACCCTGCCTGCAGTTTCCTTTATATAAACTTGATATCCTGTCCAACAATCAAATAAATAATCTCTTGAGTAAGGGACTGATTCACCCTTTTGTGTTGTTGTTGTTTTATTGGATATATTCTTTATTTACATTTCATTTCCCGTTTCCTGGTTCCCTGCCCCCCCAAAGGTCCTACATGACCTTTTCCTTCCCCCTATTCCTCCATCCACCCCTTCCCACTTCCCTGTTCTGGTATTCCCCTACACTGATGCATTGAGCCTTTCCACAACCAGGGTCTACTACTTCCTTCTACTTGGACATTATTTGATATGTGGATTGTGGTTTTGGTGTTCCAAAATTCTAGGCTAATATCCACTTATCAGGGAGTGCATTCCATGGGTATTCTTTTGAGACTGGGTTACCTCACTTAGTATGATGTTCTCCAGCTCCATCCATTTCTCTAAGCATTTCATGAATTTATTGTTTCTAATGGCTGAATAGTACTCCATTGTGTATATATACCACATTTTTTGTATCCATTCCTCCGTTGAGGGACAACTGGGTTATTTCCAGCTTCTGGCTATTATAAATAAGGCTGCTATGAACATAGAGGAGCATGTATCCTTATTACATGCTGGGGAGTCTTCTGGGTATATACTCAGGAGTGGTATGGCTGTATCCTCCAGAAGTATTGTGTCCAGTGCTCTGAGGAACCGCCAGACTGATTTCCAGAGTGGTTGTACCAACTTGCAATCCCACCAGCAGTGGAGGAGTGTTCCTCTTTCTCCACATCCTTGCCAACACCTGCTGTTTCCTGAGTTTTTAATCTTAGCCATTCTGACTGATGTGAGGTGAAATCTCAGGGTTGTTTTGATTTGAATTTCCCTAATGACTAATGATGTTGAACATTGCTTAAGGTGCTTCTCAGCCATCTGAATTTCTTCAGGTGAAAAGTCTTTGTTTAGCTCTGTACCCCATTTTTTGATAGGGTTATTTAGTTTTCTGGGGTCTAACCTCTTGAGTTCGTTATATACATTGGATATTAGGCCTCTGTCAAATGTAGGGTTGGTGAAGATCTTTTTCCAATTTGTTGGTTGCCAATTTGTCCTTTTGACAGTGTCTTTTGATGTACAGAAACTGGAATAGGATTGAAGACCCAGAATTGAACCCACACATCTATGGCCAATTGATCTTCGACAAAGGAGCTGAAAACATCCAGTGGAAAAAAGATAGCCTTTTCAACAAATGGTGCTGGCTCAATTGGAGGTCAACATGCAGAAGAATGAGAATTGATCCACTCTCATCTCCTTGTACTAAGCTCAACTCCAAGTGGATCAAGGACCTGCACATAAAGCCAGACACACTAAAACTAATAGAAAAGGAACTGGGGAAGACCCTTGAGGACATTGGCTCAGGGGGAAAGTTCCTGAACAGAACACCAATAGCTTATGCTCTAAGATCAAGAATAGACAAATGGGACCTGATTCATCCTTAAAATGAGATTTCTCCTGAATGATGTCCCACTGAAGAAGAATTTATAGTTGTGATCAGAGGCAGAATGAAATGTACACAGATTAGATGTAGTAATAATCATTTATAAACATATCATTATTTATATTTTTAAGATACATGGGATATTGATGACAAATGGAAATGACATGTTTCCTGTTGAAATCCAGATATGTGCCTTAAATAGCATTCCCTAACTCCCACATATATGTCAGGACAGAGTTAAGAATATCTATTACATATTTGTCAAAGAAAGAGATTCTCTTAAGAAAAAAACCAGTATTGTAATGGTACCTTTCTGTAACATGTATAATCAACTATCTTGTACTACTTCAAATACTGGGGAAAAAAGCCCCTTATATTCAAATTTCAAATGCTTTTGTTTTAAAATTCTAATGAATCAGTTCAGTGTTATCTTTGAATTACCATCTTAAGACAGAAGTCCATCATTTCAGGTTTTTTTGTTGTTTTCATGACAAGTGGATAGTGAACACATGTCTTATACCTTGGGATATGTTTGCATGTAAGAGCTTTTGTACATCAATCTTTTAAAAAATCTTCTTTGAAAATTTTACAGTTTTCAAGATTTATCTCACTCTGAGAGTTAGAATTTCTGATAGTGTCCTGCAAGCATCATTCACCATTTGATATTTGATTGTCCTTATGTATCTCCTTTGTCATTTTTATGCTTGTCATCAGAGTCAGAAAATAAAGACAGGGTAGGTCTTGACTTTCCTTCCCTATAAACGCACTTGAGACTTGGATCCTAGCAGTTTTATTACAAAAGAGAAAATATAGTATGTGGTTAAAGCAAGTAATTTATTGTTGTGAGTCAAATTTCAAAAGGTTATTACATAAAACATCATTAGATACACCATGGTAATTCTGAGGGCTATGCAGGTTTTGTTCTAGCCAGAATATTTCTTTCTTGGGATGTTTTTGGAAAATCTGAGCATTTAACTTCTGAATTTCTGCCCTCACTATGTTTCTGAGTCTGGTTATTTTACTTTGTAGATATAGAAAGTTAAAACATTTCTTATAAAAATATTTGCAGTAAATATCTGTAACATTTCTTAAAGAGCTCCTTGAATATGTTTTAAAATTTCAAATAAAATAATACTAACATTAAAATCCGATACTTTGAGAATTAGCAAAAAATCTTGAAGTCAAAAAAGCAAAGTGATTTTGTCTACCTAATATATTTTATGTATTAATTAATTACTCGGATTATTAGTTATATTAACCCATTATGAAACATGGATTTGCTTACAATCCATTTGTTTACAATCTTCCAGCTTGTTAAAGGCAATAAAAATAGAAGTTATTTACTATGTCAGAAATTAAAGAAAATCTAAAGGAAAGCTGTATCTGATTTCTGTTACCAAGTAAAAATACCTAGTTAAACCAGCTGAAAAATATTCAAACTACAGTTTAAGGAGGATGTGATGAGCTGACGAGATTGACCAGTAAGTCTAAGCATTTACTGATATCCCAGAAAAGTTTAGTTTGTTTCCTGGCATCCATGTTAAAAGGTTTACAACCACCTACAACTCCAGCTCAAAGAGACCAAAAAGCCTCATCTGGACTACTCAGACACTACACTAATGTGCACAAATACACATGCAGTTACACATGTATACACAGAGAAATAAAAATTTGTATAGTGGTATGTACTATAATATATAAGCTGAAATAAATTTCCTTACTAACACAGAAGAAAATCTCACTATGTCCTCATAATTATGAGATGTCATCATGGAATTCTGGCAAAAATATCATACATTCCCATGATTACATAGTAAATGCAGAGAAAGATAAAAATTATGCCATAATCCATAAAGGTATCCCAGTATGCTAAACAATAAACCATTTAAAGAGATTTTGTAAACATTTTGAACTAATATTAATATAATAGATGAGAAACTATTACTTTTTAAAAGGAAACAACATGGTGATGTTATTAAAGAAGGAGCACTCATTATAATGCATACCCAGAGAATCTGAACAGGAAAATTCAGATTTATATTTTGCTATACAGTGTAAGGACACCATGGCTATTTTGCCCAAAGAGGAACATGGATTTTAAAGCCACTTCCTATCTGTTTCTTATTTCCACACTGGTAGACATTTTCAATAACAAGTTCACAGCAAAGACATCAATATCTCCTATATCAGGTACAGGAGGTAGAAAAGATGTTCTCCTCCCAGAGAAGTACTCTGTAGGGGAATGACTTGAAATGTCAATTCTTCACTATGACTTTAAATCTATATGTATTTTTATAAACTGGAATCATATATTGTAGAATTCAGTTCAAATTATCAACTTTTATATCAGTGAATTAATTTCAGAGACTGTGAGACAATGAGTAAAATAATCTGGTGTACATGTGAATCTTAGAGTTAATGACAAATATTTGAAAGGATCCATTCATTTGAAAGGAAGGAACAGGTCTTAACAAATTTTATAAATTCGATATTTTAGTGAATGCTCTGAGATTTGAATTCTAATGATGTGAGTTAAATGAAACAAAGGATAAATCAATATGCTATTTGAGACACAAGTACCTAAAATTATACAGTTAAAATAATTATAAATGTTTTATAAATATTTTTCTTGAAAGTTCTCACCTCCTAAATTGAATACAAATGCACCTTTTGGATTTCTACTTAGATTAACTGAGTGTTGGGTTAACTTCTTATATTAACTGAATTATGATATGATTTCTAATACTTAGTAGCTGGTCATATTTTCTAAGCGTTAAATAAATATTAGAGGTGTTATTATATTTTAAAAGGATATTTTAATTATCAAAATCCATATGAAGTTCAATAAATCAAATATCCTAGGTTTAACAGTTGTCAAATTTTACTATGTATTTAATTTTGATTGATATGTCCTTTTTTCAAAATTGTCATTTCTATTGATTTTATTTATTTACATTTCAGATGTTTTCCCCCTTCCCTGTTTTCCCTCCACAAGTCCCCTATCACCTTACCCTCTTACCCATGCCTCTATGAGGATGCTCCCCTATCTGCCCATGCACTCCTCCCTCAGTGCCCCAGCATTCACCTACCTTGGGTCATAGAGCCTCCACAAAACCAAGAGGCTCCCCTCCCAATGATGCCCAAGAAAGCAATCCTCTGCTACATATCCACCTGGAGCAGTGGGTCCCCCACCCACCCACCCACCCCACCCCTGCCACCATGTGTACTTTTTGGTTGGTGGTTTAATCTTTGGGATTTGAGGGGTCTGGTTGGTTGATATTGTTGTTCTTCTATGGGGTTTCAAAGCACTTCTGCTCCTTTAGTTCTCACCCGAACTTCTCCACTGGGGTCCCTGCAATCAGCCCAATGTTTGGCAGTGTACATCTGTATCTGTATTGGTTAGCCTCTGGCAGAGCCTTTCACAGGACAGCTATACCAGACTTATTAGTAAGTGTTTCTTGGCATCAGCAATATTGTCACTGCTCCATTCTTTGTCCCTGCATTTCCTTTTGACAGGAGGAATTCTGGATTAATAATTTTGAGGTGGGTGGGTAGTACCATCCCTCAAACTTGGGCTGTGACTATCACTGGATATGGTCTCTACAGGTTCTACCTCCCCTTTTTATGGGTATTTCAGCTAATGTTCTCCCTGTTGGGTCCTGGGAATCTCTTGGGTCCCTGGCATTGGGAACTCTCTAGTGGTTACCCCCAGTTCCCCTTCCCCCACTGCTACCCATCTCCTTTCAAATTCTTGACCTTCTGTACTTCTCCCCTATCACTTCCCATATCTAAACTGTCCCCTCTTTCCCTCTCCCTTTTCTCTCTCCCTCCCAACCCTACTCTCACTCCCTCTCTTTCTCTACTTCCCAGAAATTATTTGCTTCCCCCTTCTAAGTAGGACTGAAGAATTCACACTTTTGTGTGATCTTTCTTCTTTGGTTTCACGTAGTCTATAAGTTGTATCATGTGTATTCCGAGCTTTCGTTTTAGCTAATATCCACTTATCCGTGAGTATGTAGCATGTGTGTTCTTTTGTGACTGTGTTAACTCACTTAGGATGATATTTTCATGTTTTATCCATTTGCCTCCAAATTTCATGAAGTCATTGTTTTTAATAGCTGAATAGTACTCTATTGTGTATATATACCATAATTTCTGTATCCATTTCTCTGTTGAGGGACTTCTGGGTTGCTTCTAAGTTCTGGATATTGTAAATAAGGCTGCTATAAACATACTGTAACATGTGTCCTTGCTATATGTTGGAGCTTCTTCTTGTTCTATGCCCAGGAATTGTATAGATTCATCATCAGGTAGATTTCCAATTTTCTGATGAAACAGCAGACTGATTTCCAGAGGGCTTGTACCAGCTTGTAATCCTGCCAGCAATGGAGGAGTGTTCCTCTTTCTCCACATTCTTACCAGCATCTGTTATCACCTGAGTTTTGATCTTAGCCACTCTGACTGGTGTAAGATGAATCTCAAGGTTGTTTTGATTTGTATTTCCTTGATGACTAAGCATGTTGAACATTTCTTTAGGTCCTTCTTAACCATTCAAGATTCCTCAGGTGAGATTTCTCTGTTTAGCTCTATATCCCATTTTTAATAGGGTTATTTGGTTCTCTGGAGTATAACTTCTTGGGTTCTTTGTATATGTTGGGTATTAGCACTCAATCAGATGTAGGGTTGGTAGAGATCTTTCCCAATCTGTGAATTGCTCTTTTGCCCCATTGGCAATGTCCTTTGCTTTACAGAAGCTTTTCTTCCTTCCTTCCTTCCTTCCTTCCTTCCTTCCTTCCTTCCTTCCTTCCTTCCTTCCTTCCTCCCTCCCTCCCTCCCTCCCTCCCTTCTCTCTCTCTCTCTCTCTCTCTCTCTCTCTCTCTCTCTCTCTCTCCCTCTCCCTCTCTCTCTCTTCTCTCTCTTTCTCTCTTACTTTCTTTTTTCTTTGTGCAACTGTCATTTTTAATGCTACCTTGGGTTTTTTATTAGATATTTGCTTTATTTACATTTCAAATGTTATCCACTTTCCTTGTTACTGCCCCCAAAGCACCCTATCTCATTTCCCCTCCTCCTGCTTATCAAAACCCCACCCCACTTTCCTGAGCTGGCATTCCCCTACACTGCGGCATCTATCCTTCACAGAACCTATGGTCTCTCCTCTCATTGATGTCTAAATAGGCCATACTCTGCTACATATGTAGCTGGAGCTGTGGGTCCCTCCATGTGTACTCTTTGGTTGGTGATTTAGTCTCTGGGAGCTCTGGGGGTACTGGTTGGTACATATGATTGCTCGACCTTTGGGACATCAAACCTCTTCAGTTCCTTGGGGCCTTTCTCTAGCTTCTCCATTGAGGACCTATGCTTAGTTCCTTGTTTGGCTGTGAGCCATGCATATTTTGATCCCCCTTCGAAGAAGGACCAAAGTATCCATACTTTGGTCTTCCTCCTCCTTGAGCTTCCTGTGGTCTGTGATGTTTATCTTGTGTATTCTGAGCTTTTGGGCTAATATCCACTTATCAGCAACTGAACACCATGTGTATTCTTTCTTGATTAATTTACCTCATATCAGGATGATATTTTTCTAGTTCCATCTATTTACCTAGGAATTTCATGAATTCATTGTTTTTAATAGCTAAGTAGTATTCCATTGGGTAAATGTACCACATTTTCTGTATCCATTCCTCTGTTGAGGGACATCTGGGTTCTTTCTAGCTTCTGGCTATTATAAATAAGGCTGCTATTAACACAGTGGAGCATGTATCCTTATTACAGATACAGGAGCATATTCTGGGTATATGCCCAGGAGTTGTATAGCTGGGTCCTCAGATAGTACTATACCCAATTTTCTGAGGAACTGCCAAACTGACTACCTAAGTGGTTTTACCAGCTTTCAATCCCACCAGCAATGAAGGAGTGTTCCTCTTTCTCCATATCCTCTCCAGCATCTACTGTCACCTGAGTTTTTGATCTTAGCTATTTTGACTGGAGTGAGATGGATTATCAGGGTTGTTTCAATTTGCATTTTACAGAAGCTTTTCAATTCTATGAGGTCAATTCTTGATAGTTCAGCATAAACAATTTGTGTTCTGTTCAGGAAAATTTCCCCTCTACCAATGTATTTGAGATTCCTTTCAACTTTCTCTTTCATCACATCTAGTTTTATGTAGAGATACTTCATTGTTTTGGGCTTGAACTATGTATAGAGAGATGAGAATGGAATTGATGTACATTCTTCTACATGTGGACCGCCAGTTAAATCAGCAACATTTGTAGAAAATGCAGTCTTTTTCACTGGATGGTTTTGTCTCCTTTGTCAAAGAGCAAGTGACCAAAGGTATGTGGGTTCACTTCTGGGTCTTCAATTTCATCCCATTGTTCCACCTGACTGTCTCTATACCAATACCATGTGTTTTTAATCACTATTGTTTTGTAGTATAGGTTGAGGTAAGGGATGGTGATTGCCCCAGAAGTTCTTTTACTATTCACAATGGTTCTTGCTATCCTCGGTGTTTGTTTATTCCAGATAAATTTGAGATTTGCTTTTTCTATCTCTGTGAAGAATTGAATTGGAATTTTGACCAGTATTGCATTGAATCTATAGATTGTTTTTGGTAAGATGGCCAATTTTCTGATATTAAAATTGTTGATACATGAGCATGGAAGATTGTTCCACCTTCTGATGTCTTCTTTAATATCTTTCTTCAGAGACTTGAAGTTCTTTTTTATTAGATATTTGCTTTATTTAAATTTCAAATGATATCCCCTTTATGTGTTATGCCTCCAAAACTCCCCTTATCCTATTCCCCCTCCCCTTCCTCACTACTTCCCCCAAATTCTTGTCCTGTATTCCACTATTCTGGGGAATCAAACCTTCACAAGACCAATGGCCTTTCCTCTCATTGATATCTGGAAAGTTCATCCTCTGCTACATATATAGCTGAAGCCGTGAGTCCCTCCATGTGTATTCTTTGGTTGGTGATTTAGTCCCTGGGAGCTCTGAGGTTACTGGTTGGTATATATTATTGTTCCTCCTGTAGGGCTGCAAACCTATTAAGCTCCTTGAGTCCTCTCTCTAGCTGCTCTATTGGGAACCCTATGTTCATTCTATTGGTTGGCTGTGAGACATGGGTGTTTGGATCCACTTTCCAATAAGGATTAAAGTATCAACACTTTGGTCTTTCTTCATCATGAGTTCCATGTAGTCTGTGAGTTGTATCTTGGGGATTCCAAGCTTTTGGGCTAATAATGACTTATCAGTGAGAGCATACTAAGTGTGTTCTTTTATGATTTGGCTACCTCACTCAGGATGATATTTTCTAGCTCCATTCATTTGCCTAAGAATTTCATTAGTTCATTGTTCTTAATAGAGGAATAGTACTCCATTGTGTAAATGTACCATATTTTCTGTATCCATTCCTCTATTGAGAGATATCTGGCTTGACTCCAGCTTCTGGCCATTATAAATAAATATGAACATAGTGGACCATGTGTCCTTATTACATGTTGGAGCATCTTCTGGGTAAATGCCCAGGAGTTGTATTGCTAGGCCCTCAGGTAGTGCTATGTCCAATTGTCTGAGGAACAGATCTTTTCCTTGCTTTATTAGAGTCAAGCCAAGGTATTTTATATTATTTGTTGCTATTGTGAAGGGTACAGTATCCCTAATTTTTCTCAGGCCATTTATCCTTTGAGTACAGGAAGTCTACCGATTTGAGTTAATTTTATATCCAACTTGGGTCCGTTATGTATATTAACTGGTTTGCAAATAGTGATAACTTGAGTTCTTCCTTTCTAATTTGTATCCCTTTGATCTTCTTTTGTTGCTTAATTGTTTAGGATAGAGCTTTAAGTACTATATTGAATTGACAGAGGGACAGTGGGCAGACTTGTTTTGTCCCTGATTTTAGTGGGATTGTTTCAAGATTTCTCCATTTAGTTTGATGTTGGCTATGAGCTTGGTGTATATTGCTTTTATTATATTTATGTATGGACCTTGAATTCTTGATCTCTCTGATACTTTTAGCATAAAGGGGTGTTGTATTTTGTCAAAGGCTTTTCAGCATCTGATGATATGATCATGAGTTATTTTTTCTTTGAGTTTACATTGATGGATTTCCATATATTGAATCATTTCTGCATCTCTGGGATGAAGCCTACTTGATAATGGTGAACAATAGTTTGGATGTGTTCCTAGAATTAGTTTGTGAAAAATTTATTATTTTTGCATCAGTATTCATATGGAAAATTGGTCTTAGGTTCTTTTCTTTGTGGTGTCTTTGTGTGGTTTTGGTACCAGTGTAACTGTGGCTTCACAGAATGTATTGAATAGTATTCCTTCTGTGTCTGTTTTATGAAATAGTTTGAGATGTATTGGTATTAGGTCTTCTTTGACAGTCTGATAGAATTCTGCACTAAAATCATCTGGTCCTGGGGATGTTTTGGTTGGGAGACTTTTAATGACTGCTTCTATTTCTTTAGGGTTTATGGTATTGTTTAGATGGTTTATCTGATTATGATTAAACTTTGGTACCTGGTACCCATCTCAAAAATCATGCTTTTCACCTAGATTCCCAGTTTTGTTGACTATAGATTTTTGTAGTAAGATCTGATAATTTCTTGAAATTCCTCAATTTCTGCTGTTATATCTCCCTTTTCATTTCTGATTTTGTTAATTTGTACACTGTCTCTGTGCCCTCTAGTTTGTCTGGCTAAGGGTTTATCTAGCTTGTTGATTTTCTCAAAGAACACAGCTCTTGGTTTGGTTGATTCTTTATGTAGTTCTCTTTGTTTCCACCTGGTTGATTTCAGTCCTGAGTTTTATTGTTTCTTGTCAAATACTCCTTTTGGGTGGGCTTGCTTCTATTTGTTCAGGATCTTGCAGATGTGCGGTTAAGCTGCTAGTGTATGCTTTCTCCAATTTCTTTTTGGAGGCACTTAGTTATGAGTTTTCTTCTTAGTACTGCTTTCATTGTATGACATAAGTTTGGGTATGTTGTGCCTTCATTTTCATTGAATTCTAAAACATCTTTATTTCTTTCTTTATTTCTTCAGTAACCAAGTTATCACTGAGTAAATAGTTACTCAGTTTCCATTTGTATTTAGGCTTCTTGTTTTGTTGTTATTGAAGACCAGCATTATCCCATGGTGATCTGATAGGATGCATGGGATTATTTCAATCATCTTGTATTGATTGAGCCTTCTTTGATGTCTGATTATATGGTCTGATTATATATGTCTCATGAGAATTTTGAGATATCTGTACATTTGTTTCATAACTTCTGTTAATTTTACTGTGTCTCTGTGTAGTTTCTTTTCCCATGATATGTCTATTGGTGAGAGTGGTATGTTAAAGTCTCCTCCTATTAATATGAGAGGTTCAATGTTTTCTTTGAACTTCAGTAATGTTTCTTTTATAAATCAGGTTACATTGTTTTAGGGGCATATATGTTCAGAACTAAGATTTCCTCATGGTGGATTTTTCCTTTTTATTAGTATGTAGTGTTGTTCCCCATCTTTTTTGATAATATATGGTTGAATGTCTATGTTATTGGATACTAGAATTGCTACTTGAGCTTTTTTCTTGGTACCATTGTCCCAGAAAATTTTCCCAGCCTTTGCTTTGAGGTAATGTCTGTCTTTGTTACTGAGGTGTTTCCCGTAGGCACAAAAATATTTGGTCCTGTTTATGTATCTAGCCTGTTAGTCTATATCTTTTTATTGGAGAATTGAGTCCATTGTTCAGAAATATTAAGGAACAATGATCATTGCTTCCTGTTATTCATGTATGTTTATGGCCTTCTCTTTCATAAGTTTAGGGATGTTTTCATCTATAATTTTGTTGAAGATGTTTGCTGGCCTTTGGAGTTGGTAATCTTCATTCTCTTCTATATCTATTATTCCTAGTTTTGGTCTTTTCTTTGTGTCCTGCAGCTTTTTTAATGTTTTGAGTCAGTAGCTTTTTGCCTTTTGCATTTTCTTTGACTGTTGTGTCATTGTCTTCTAGGGTATCTTTTATGCCTGGTATTCTCTCTTTTATCTCTTGTACTCTGTGAGTGATACTTGTGTTTGTTACTCCTGTTCTCTTTCCTAGGTTTTACATCTCTATGGTTGTCTCCCTTTGTGTAGCTTCTATTTCCATTTTTATATCCTAGATGGTTTTGTTCAATACCTTCACCTGTTTGATTGTGTTTTCCTATATTTATTTAAAAGATTTATTTGTTTCCTTTTTAAAGGTTTCTACTTGTGTACCTGTATTCTCCTGTATTTTTTTAAGGGTGTTAGTATGTCCTTCTTAAAGTACTCTTATTCATGATATGGGATTTTTAGACTGAATCTTGCTTTTCAGGTATGTTTTAATGTACAGGGCTTGATGTTGTCAAGTAGGATTGTTTTGTGTTACTGATTGTCTTGTGCTTGCCTCGCACTATCTGGCTATCTCTAGTGCTAAGTGCCCTTGCTGACACTGAATGGAGCCTGTCACTCTCATGATCTTGACTGTTAGTGAACAATCACTTCCTTCATCTATTCCCGTGCCACAAACCATATCCAAAGATTAACTTTACTTTATATTCCAATCTGAGCCCCCTATCCTTCCATTCCTCCCTCACATAACCCCTTCCCAATCTTCCTCTCCCCTTCTCAGAGAAAGGGGAACATACTCCCTCTGGTACTATGCCACCCTAGGACTAGGCACATCCTCTACCACTGAGGGCAGATATTTTCTTGACTTGTTTTCATATAGAAATTTGTTTAAAGAAATAAAAATGCTGAATGCATAAGAATGGCATTGTGAAGTAGAATAGTTGCTGTGATTAATTTGATCTTGAAACTGGTATATGAGAGGAATGTAGAGTGTTTGGAACCCTGTGCTAGATAGGAGAGACCTAGAATATTAGAAACAAAAGTTAAAGAGGCTTCCTGTTCAGATTTAAAAAGAGGATAATGCCAAGAGAAATGTGATATTTGAGGCCCAGTTCCTGAGATAGCAGAAGACCTTAAAGATTGTATTGAGAACTGGGCTAAAGATCAATCATGTCTATAAGTCTGGTAATAAATCTATCTGCTTTTTAGGTAAAAATTTGAGTGAAGCTGAATTGAAATCAAATGTGCTATATGGTTTGTTGAAGAGAATTTCAAAATGTAGACATTAAAGACGTCCCATTATTATATCTTTTCACCATTTTTATTGAGGTTGATAATAAGAATTCACATAAAGAACATATTTAAAAAGTAAAGATTAAATAAATAGAGCAGTTAAGATGGGTAGAGAGAAAGCAGGTTTAATTGTGAAATCGTTCTACACGTTATGCTTTATAACTTTGTATACATTTGGAAGTTTTTAATGATTAGATAAAGGATAGTTATAGTATCTAGTTTCACATCACAAATACAAAGAGTTTTAAAATCATCTGTTGGCCTTGCAAGATGGACTATGCCAAACAAACTAAATGGCTCAATAAATTAAAAATGAACCTTTTCCTCACAGGTTCACAACTGGCAACTATTGACTTAGAACTGAAGGTATCAGAGGCCCATACAGCAGACACCCTTCATGCATATGACTGCATTTGAACAAATAACACAGAATACTCAAGTGCTAAGTCTGAGGATATTCATAGACATTCACCACTAAAGAATTCTACTTGGACATTATGGTGACAACTGAGAAAATTTCATTGGTTTTCTGACAAATTTGTGACTGCCTCCAGATTCCTCATACCTCTTTTTATTTCCTATTTGCTAAAGGAAAATGTACTACACTTTTAAGGAGTGGGAAAATATCAGTGTGCAAATCTTGTCTGTAGCTTCCATCCTGTCTTCCCTATAACAAGAATGAAATGAATGGATATCTATGTAAGCCAAATAGGGCTGCTTAGGGACATGAAAGTGACCCAAGCTTTCTTCAAAAGTTACAGAATATTACTTTCTGCCTCACTCTTACCCTTGTGTGATTGGACAGTTTTTCCTACAAAATCTAAAGGCCCTCTCATGAACTAGGGTGCACAACAACCAGGATGCAAAGTAATGATCATGACACCAAAAGCTCTTAAAGCTTAAAAAAGATTCACAAGACCCCGACATTCTTAATCAGGTATCAACTGCTGGGCTGAAGAGCTCAATAACCAGACAAGATGCCTGAAGTTCATATAGTTAATTCCAAGGATAGAACTTTCCCAGCCATCACCATCCACGACCCAGCTGCCTTTGAGTCACCTGTAATTCTGTAAGTAATCCCACATATATGCACCTATAAGTATAACACTCCCCCAGGAAAATCTGATTTTTTTGGCTTATTGCCTATGTCTTATGTGATATAGATGAATATGTAGTCACATTGCCCTAGGGAAATGCACACAGATGAATTTGCATGCAGGAATTTGGCATAATGAAACATTAAGACAGAAAAAGTAACAAACACACTGTGTACTTACGTAACTCTTTACCTTCCTTTGCAACAGTTATGGGAGAAAGAAGGATGTTGGAGAAGTGTTAGATAACCACAGAAATTAAAAATATTCCACTCTCAGGTGAATTAACATAAAATCTCACATATAGGAGTACAGGTACTATTATCTGTTCCATCATGTCTAGCACTCAACCAACTTTTTTTTTCTATGTAGGCAAAAAGAAAACGAACAAGAAAGAAATGAGGTCTAAGAACACTATACCAGCACACACTTGACTTATTCTAGTAAAACCTTTCTCAAATTAGTAACAGAGATCATACTCCATAAGTATTTGAAATGAAATTTTTGGGTTTTTTTCAATTTGGAACTCTTTCTTCTACATATTGGCTGATACATATAAAGCTAAGTGAAAAGACATTTTGTATTTGAATAATCAGAACTAAAAACATTTTTATAGTTATCTGCCCCAAAACAGATCAATAAAATTAATTCTTTAATTTTCTTGGGTAACAAATCTTACACTATAATTGCTAAGGTAAATGAATTTTGTTTCTAAACATAAACATCCCCTGAAAATAAAAAGAGAGATATGTGAGCATGGCTATACTTCACACTCAATAAAAAGAATATCTGAAGAAGTAATATCTAACAAGGATAATATAAGAAATTTATTCTGTAGTTGACTGTTATCTCAGTAACTACATAGACAGTTCCTGTAAAGTCAAAGAGATCAAGAGACACTGTGGATAAATGAAGTTTAACTGGAATAAATGACATACCAACTGTAGGAGATATCTCTCTCTCCCTCTCTCTCTCTCTCTCTCTCTCTCTCTCTCTCTCTCTTTCTCTCTCACACACAGACACACACAGACACACACACACACACACACACACACACGCACACACACACACACACACACACACACACACACAGAGAGAGAGAGAGAGAGAGAGAGAGAGAGAGAGAGAGAAGCAGATGGAAATGACATTTTATAGAGGAACCCTGAGATGTGGGAACAAGAGCTTAGTTAGAGAAGGTAGAAGCCATAAAATACAAAGCACAAAATATTAAAGAAAGCTCATTGGAGTAATTTCATAGCTAAAATATGCTCTTTGTGGACTTTTACACTTTTATTTTTGACATTTATGTATATATAATTTTATTAACATATTAATTATAGATATTATATAGGTGCAGTACAGTACTTTAATACATACAAAAAGGATGCATTAATGAAATCTGCTATGTGATAGATATATGAGATTTTTTATTTCTTTTTTTTTGAGACAGGGTTTCTCTGTGTAGTCCTGGCTCTCTTGGAACTCACTCTGTAGACCAGGCTGGCCTTGAACTCAGAAATCTGCCTGCCTCTGCCTCCCAAGTACAAGCATGCGCCACCATGCCCGGCTTTTTATTTCTTTGTATGTGTGAGTATACACACAAACACACACACACACATATACACACACACATACACACATACACACACACACACATGCACTCATGCATGCACCCCAACCTCCACACACATAGAAGCCTAGAGCTTAGAGGATACCTATCTGGAATCAGTTTTTTCCTTCTACCATGAGAGTTCCAGGGTTGTTGCTTACTTTGTCAGTTTCTTCATTGGCTTCATTTCACTGGGGGACTCTCAGTACCCTCTTACATGGGGTTCTGGGTTTCTGTGCTCTACCTTTACTTCTACAAGTTTTTCAAAGTTTTCAGATATCTTTTTCCTCTGACACTGAAACAGTAAATATTGTTCATAGCTAAAACAAAAAACAGAATGTCAAGATCTTCATTATGCATTAATCCGTTGTTAACAGCCACCATGTCGGATATAAACACAGGATTAATTACAGTTTTTCATATTCCTGTAAGGAAACTAAGAAAAAGTTAAAGAGCTAACAAAATTTATCATAAGATTCCTCCAAATGCGGAAGAAATGAAAATGTTCAATTTGCAAGAATAACACTACATTCTTGCATCTTAATAGAGAAAAATGAGCAGACTCAACGTAATCAGTGAAATGGAAGAATAGTCAAAACTATGTTTTCTAATTTTTCCCAACTAGGGCCACCTGCTCTAAGCCTTCACTGCTCAGAAACACAAAGGACTTCATATTTTGGAATAATCATCACATCTTGTGATCAGAATCCTTTCATTTATCATAAAAGCCTTGCCAGTTTTCTGCAATTTACTTAATATTTTGTTCTCATTACAGATGATTTTTATTGGAAAAGATTATGTGTTGTTAAAGAAGAGAGAGATAGGTGAGATAATTGGTTGGCTGTTTCACACTTTTGTCCTCACAAGAAAGCCCCAGTCATTATCAAAGTCATTTTTGATAAAGGGATAAGGTGTTCTACTTATATTGGATGAAACACAGCTCATCAAAAAATTCAGCTATCAATAGTGTAGACACTATTGGATATTCCACACTTAAAATGAGGTACTTTTAAATTCTCCATGTAGATACTGTAATACTGAGCTATTTGTGTCTGAAATCTGCCCCTGATAACATATCCAGTCACTATGGTGATATCTTGTTACAAGCTACTTGAAAAGGTATTTATTAAAATATTTTACTTTAAAAATGTATCTAGGTTTCAAGAATTGTTCAGTGTTCATTCTTTGAAAAGTTCTTCTTTCCTATAACTCTGATTTCTTCTGTACCTTTCACAATCACTGTGATAAGAACAATGATCTTGTATTTGTATTCCTGTAGTGACCACAGCACATTATGAATCTTAACTCTTGAAAGAGTTGTATGACTAGTGAACTGTTTTGGGGATAGTAAATATTCTCTAAATGTCTATAATCATGTAAACAATTTATAAATGATCGCCTTTGTTTTCAAAGTATATTTTCTTTTTTTTCTTTTTTTTAATTTTTTTATTTTCTATATTCTATGTTTACATTCCAAAGGCTTTCCCCTTTCCCAGTTCCCACCCACCATAGTTCCCATAGTTCCTCTCCCCCCCCCAACTGTTCCCCAAACATTCCTCCTCCCCCCTCGGGTAAACAAAGTATATTTTCTTATAAATTTAATCCTTTCAGAAGAATTCAGGTTAGTATGAACTCCTAGTCCGGGAGAAATATTTGTTCCA